>JAHTLZ010003542.1:58239643-58290794 GCA_023846285.1 Phrynocephalus versicolor | reverse complement strand
TTCAGCATAGGCCTATAATACTGAAATTTCTTAACTATGCAAAAAAAGAAGAATTTATAAGGGTGGTAAGATCCAAGCCAGAACTTCTCTCTTACAATGGCACTTCTGTCCGAGTGTATCAAGATTTTTCCTATGCAACATCTCAGTGGAGGAAAAATATGCGACCTGTGACTGCAGTTCTTATAAAAAACAATTTGAAGTATAGCTGGGGCTTTCCAGTATTTATCAAGATTTGGAAGGATGGGATCCTTCATAAAATTTATTCCCCAGAAGAAGGAGAACACTTACTAGCTGCATGGGGCCTCTCAGAGGAAGATCCAGGAGCAACAACGTCGAGTGGTTGAGTGAAGAAACCACATGGGAAGAAAGTGGATTCCTGTTTTAATTTTTTTCATATTTCTCCTTTTGTCTTTTTGTGTCTTTTTTTTCTAATTTCTCCATTTTTTCCCTATTTTTATTTTTTTCCCCATTTTTTGATTTCCATAATTTTTTTTTCTCATTTGGGAAGAAAGTAGGCTTTATTATTAATTTTTACCTAGTGTTTCCTTGATTTTTTTTTCTGGTTTTTGGACCTTGGGTTTTTTTTCCCTTCCCTTCCCTTCTCATTTTTCTATTTTTCATTTTTCCATTTTTTTATTTTTTAATTTTATTTTTATATGTTTATTTTCCCTTTTTTTCTTTTTGGAATTTTAATCATTGTCCTTTTTCCTTCCTTCTTTTCCTTTCTCCCTTCTCCCTTCCTCCCCTCCCAATCTTCCTGTTCCCTCCCTTCTTTTTCCTTTCCTTTTTTTTTCTTTTTTCCCTCTCTTTGACAATAGGGGAAATGGGTAGTGGGAGAATTGCAGAATCTAGTAGAACTGATAAATGTTTAAGGGGGAAAACAAGAGGGTAATTAACTTTAGATTGTGCGGATGTGGGAGATCTGGCCGTGACTCAAGTTGCTGGGAATGGCGCCCCCCTTCCCCTTAGAGTCGCACTGGAGTACAATGCAGTGTGGATAAAGGAGGGGGAGGTAAGATTGATAATTGTAGGGTGGTTGGATATGGTTGGGGATAGGTTTAGATTACTTTATGTTATTGTTATTTTATTGGGTTTTTTATTAAGTTTTTTTTGTTACATGTAACACAACAGGATCAAGACAAACATGTGATTTAAAGGGGGCATGGGGACCAACATAAAAGTAGCTACTTTAAATGTGAAAGGCCTAGGATCTGTTATAAAGAGAAGAAGAATAGAAGCTCTATTGAAGAAGAGTAAAGTGGACATCATTTTCTTACAAGAGACTCATCAATCAAGAGATGGGACCAATGAACTCAAACTACAGAATATCAACATTTACGAGAAAGGATATGGGACTTCAAAATCCAAAGGAGTTGCCATTTTAATTTCTAAACATTGCGAATTTGTAGTACAAGAAGTAATAAAGGATCAGAATGGTAGATATTTAATAATTCAGGGTTTATTGGGAGAAGAAGACTATACTCTAGTAAATGTTTACGCACCCAATGTACAGCAAGGAGTTTTTTATGAATCTGTTCTAGAAGAATTGGAAAAGGTGAAAAAAGGGTATGTCATTATGGCAGGAGACTTTAATATGGTACTGGACAAAGTAAAGGATAAATCTGATATTAAAAGGGATGATATGATTAACAGAACTACTATTTTGAATAAAGTAATGAAAACTGCAGGTCTAAAGGATATTTGGAGAGAATTAAAGGGTGATGAGAGAAGATATACATATTATTCTTCGGTCCATAAAAGTTATTCTAGAATAGACTTTATATTTGTATCCCATAATTTGCTTTCCAAAATAATTGAAACAGAAATTAATACTATAAAAGTAACGGATCATGCTCTAATGGAAATGGAATTGAAGGTTAAAAAAGATTATAAAGAGGCAAGAAGATGGAGAATGAATTCTAGTATTTTTCAAAATGTAGATGCAATTGAAAGGGTAAAAAATGAATGGTTAGAAATATGGTCTATAAATGAAGCAGCTGGGAGTGGAATGGGATTGATATGGGACACTATGAAGTCAGTTATGAGGGGACTAATTATAAAGGAAACGTGTAAATTTAAAAGATTGAAAGAGGAGAATATTAAGAAATTAGAAGATGTAATTAAAAACCTGGAGCATAAGTATCTTTTAAATAGAGATAATAGAACATTTCTAGAACTTCAAGCTAAAAGAAAAGAATTAGATAGCATAGAATTAGACAAAGTTCAGAGAGATTTAATGTATATGAAGAGAAATTATTTTGAATTTAGTAATAAAAACTCTAGATTTTTGGCACGGTTATGTCAAGCTAGAAGAACAAAAAACGCAATAGGCGTGATTAGAGATAAATCAGGAAAGAAGTGTAGCCTGATGAAAGAAAAATTGCAAATATTTCAAGAATTTTATGAAGATTTATATAAGGGAGGCAATGTCCCGAAAGCAGACATAGAAGACTATGTTAAAGAAATTGTTAAAGATAAGATTTTAGAGACAGACATGAGGGAATTAGAAAAACCAATTCAAGAGGAAGAGATTGGAGCAATTATTGATAAGTTAAAAAATGGTAAAACCCCGGGTTGTGATGGACTTGATTCAGATTTTTATAAATTGTTTAAATCAGTTTTAGTTCCAAGATTAAAAATACTTTTCAATAGAATCTTACAAGGAGATAAAATACCATTATCTTGGAAACATTCATTAACAATTCTTATTCCAAAACCTAATAAGGATATGATGGACCCTAGTTCATATAGACCTATCTCATTAATAAATCAAGACGCTAAGATTTTTACTGCAATATTAGCAAATAGAATGAATGAGTTTATTACAAAATATATCAAGGAGGATCAAAATGGGTTTTTAAAGGGAAGACAAATGTCTAATTTAACTAGAAGAGTGTTGAATATTATATATGATACAGAAATGAATAAACAGAAGGCTGGTATTTTATCATTGGATATATTTAAGGCTTTTGATTGTGTGGAATGGCCAACACTAAAAATATTGATTGAAAATTGGAGATTTGGAATGAAATTTAGAGGGGTGATAGATCAATTATATTCTGAAAATACATCTGAGATAATAATTAATGACGGGATTTCAGATCGGATATCTCTAGGCCGAGGTACTAGACAAGGTTGCCCCCTCTCCCCAGTTCTATTTTGTTTAATGATTGAAATGTTTGCGGACAAAATAAGGAATGATGAGTTAATTAGCGGATTAGGTATTGATAATAAAGTAAAGATTAATTTATTTGCAGATGATTCCTTATTGACAATTAAAAATCCACTAGAGAGTATGGATAGAGTTAAATATCATCTGGAGAAATTTGGGTCAGTATCTGGATTGAGGGTTAACTGGCAGAAATCTCAGGTGATGCTGTTTAATCACAACAAGGAAGAACAAGAAGTGTTTACCCATAATTACGGATGTAAGATAAGTAACTCAATTAAGTATTTAGGTATAGAATTAGTAAAGGATACACAGAAACTAAAGGAATTTAATTATAGTAAACTAAAGAAAGAAATTAAGAATAAAATGTTAGAATATTCAAGTTTAAAACTTTCTTGGTTTGGGAAGATTGCATTGATGAAAATGAAAATTTTACCAAAGTTAAATTTTCTCTTTATGATGCTTCCGATACAGTTAAGTAAGGATGACTTTAAATTTTGGCAAGATTTAATTAATAACTATTGTAATAGTGGTAAAAAGGCTAGAATAAACAAAAAATATTGGTATATGGCCCAAAATAAAGGTGGTATAGGTTTACCAAATGTTAAAAATTATTATTTAGCAAATCAAATAAGGTTTATTGGGGATATTGTGTTTAGTCCAGAAAGACTAATATGGTGGAAAATGGAATCATCAGAAATAAAGGAGGATATTGAAAAATATTTATTTGGCACTATTAAGAAAATAAAGTTAAATGAGATTGATAACCCCTTTCTTAGATCTATGTTGAATGCATGGTATCTACATAAGAAAAAAATATGTCCCTCAGACTCACCATTGAGATCCGTAACTGAAATGGAGAATTTCCCTATAAATTTGAAAGTTTTCAAAAAAGTATTTAGGGATAAACAAGTGATTAGATTGAAAGACTGGATAGGTAAAATGAGAGGGAAAGTACAAATGAAGGAAATTCTCCAAGGTAGGGATATATCTTGGTTTAATTTTATACAATTAAAGAAATGGACTGATACTTGGATAAAGAAAAATAATAAATGCAGAGAATACACAAAATATGAAGAACTTTTATTGTTGTATGAGGATACTCAGAAGGAAACAGTAGTAAAAGGTATTGTTAGTAAACTATATAAAATTATTTCGGATTTAGATGAAAATACGGGAAAATCTGGAGTGAAATTATTGTGGGAACAAGATTTTAAAAAAGAAATAAGAGAAGAAGATTGGGCTAAAATATGGAGAATGAGAATACTTAGATCTATGTCTGTTAGAATAAAGGAAAATTTCTTTAAAATAAGTTTAAGATGGTATCTGACACCAGTGAAATTGAATAAAATGAATGCAAATTCTTCCAAGCTTTGTTGGAAATGTGATAATGAGATTGGTACCTTTTATCATCTGTGGTGGGAATGTAAAAAGACACAGAAATTTTGGAAAAGTATTTTTAAAGAACTAAGTGAAATATTAGAAATGACTATAGAGCCCAAATCTGATATTGCTTTGTTATCAATATTTGTGGATCAAAATTATGATGTTAAAACTAAAGAGTTGATTACGAATTTGTTGACAGCAGCTAGATTAATAATTGCTAGAAATTGGAAATCTAAATATGAACTATGTTTAGAAGAATGGTATAATGAAGTATGGAATATTGCTTTAAATGATAAATTGACTTGTTCTCTCAAGATTAAAAAAGGAGAGTTAAAAAAAGATATTTTCTATGATATATGGGGTAGATTTATTGAATATGTGCTTGTACGGGATAAGGGTAAGGTTTCCGCGCAACAATCGATTTTGTTCTGGAGGGGAGGATTATGAATGTAAATATCAAAAGTGATCCTGTTGGTGAAGGGGTGCACTGTTGTTGTTTGTCTTTTTCATGTAATTTGTATATGTTTTTTAAAATAAAAATTAAAAAAAAAAAAGAAACGTGAAGCACAGTGCATCATTAACCCATCCCCACTGGGCAGTTAATCTTTTCTTTTGTGAATTAATGGGATCATTCAAGCAAAGGTCATTTTCTCCACAAAATTTTGAGTGAACAATGCACACAACCCACGTTCCATTTTTTAAAGATGGGTTCTCTTTAATAAGGAGCAGTGTGTTGAGTTCAGAAGTACTGCATCACTACCTGAGACTTGGTTTTGGAATTTGGACTTGAAAAGAGAGAGGTAGAATCATATAGAACCATAGAGTTGGAAAGGCCTGGGGCTCCCCAGATGTTCCTGGACTGCAACTCCCAGAAGTCTTCATCACTAGCTGAGCTGCCAGGATTTCTAGAAGTTGCAGTCCAGGAACATCTGGGGACACACAGGTTGAGAACCACTGGCCTAGCCCTATAAGGCCATCAAATCCTACCCCTTGCTCAGTGTAGAAAGGTTTTTTTTCCCTCTGATACGCAGCCTGAATCTGGGTTCCCTTAACTTAAGCCCATTATTACATGTCCTGAATTCTGCGTAGCTCCTTCAGTGGCAGACTCAGACATCCCTGGTGTGGAAATGATCGTTACCGCAGTTCTTTTGTTCCCACTGCTGTGAGACTCTATAACTCTACAGTGTAACATATTCATATTTGTATATTGTAGCTTCTTTTTCTTTTTTTCACATTTAATTTTTATATCCCTATTTTATAGTGTATATTTGTATACTGGATTTTTATTTTATTTAATCTCTATTATCTATCATCTTCTTCTTTCTCACCTTACATGTTTTGTGCACTTACTCTCCTGTATTTGTTCTTTGCATTTGGAGCTGTGTAACAAGTAAATTTCCCCGATGTGGGATCAATAAAGGTTTATCTTATCTTATCTTAATGACTGAAAACAAATCTCTCCTCTCCTCTGTCATTCAAATATTTGAACAATGCTATCACACATCCCCTCAGTTTTCTTTTTTCTAGGCTAAACATGCCCAGTTCCTTCTTGGTGTCCAGTCCCCTGATCATCTTTGTTGTTGTTTTCTGCACTTGTTCTAGTTTGCTGGCATCCTTCTTAAAATATGGTGTCCAGAACTGGACACAATGGTCAAGATGAGGCCTGACCAGTGCTGGATAGAGAGGGTTTAGTACCTCACGAGACCTGTAAATGATTCCTCAGTTAATACAGCCCAAAATAGCATTGGCCTTTTTTGAGGCTACATAATATTGTTGGCTCCTATTCAGCTTGGGATCTACAACAACTCTAAGATCCTTTTTGCTTGTAGTGTTACGTAGCTAAGCATCCCCCATCTTGTAACTGTGCATTTGGTTAATTTTTTTCTAGGTGCAGAACTTTGCACTTATCCCTGTTATATGCCATTCTGCTGTTTTTAGCCCGGTACTCAAGCCTATCAATATTTTTAAAATTTTTGTTTGTGTCTTCCAATTTTGTGTCATCTGCAAATTTGTCTGGGAGTTGAGTCATGGCAAGTGGACTTCTCTTCTTGAGACATCGGAATGTTTCGTTATTCATCCAAGCAGTGAAACGTGTTGATCTCTCAAGAAAAGAAGTCCAGTTGCCATGATTCAACCTCCAGACAAACTCTCCTGGATGACAGATAATCTTCACAGAAATCTACAAATTTGACAAGTATTCCCTGCACTTTCTCATCCAAGATATTTATAAAAAATTGAAGAGTACCAGGCCCAGGAGAGAGCCTTGGAGTATCCCCTTGTTACTTCCTTCCAGTTTGAGAAGGAGCCATTAATAAGTGCTCTCTAAGTATTATCTTGTAACTGTTGGAAAATTGGTATATCCAGCTCACATCTAGTGATCTTGCGAATCAGAATATCAAGGTGCATTATGTCAAAGGCTTTGCTGAAGTCAAAATATATTACATCCACAGGTATGTTTAATGAAAAGCTAAATCAGAATCCTTCTCACTCCCATTATGCATCCCCAGACCTCTTTTTGCAGTACCTACTCTCTCAAAAATGCCACTTTAAGACATGACACATTGGAGGACATGTGGCTTACTCTAAAGGGAAAACATGCAAAATTTGAGCTGCTGGTGGTTTAAATTTAGTGGCAGCAAGAAGTGTGCCCCCTGGTGGAATTAAGGAAGTGGTGCATCTCAATTCAGAAACTGATATGATCACCAAAAGAGTGCAGAGTCAAAAACTGGACATCACCTGGCAATGATCAACTGCATGGGCTTTGGCTTAAACGTTTTGTGGTTGGGGAAGCTGCATACACTTTTTTGAGTTAAGCATGTAACATACTATATGCACCCCATTGTGAGAAACATTGTACTGTTCTAGGCTCCCCCCCCCAACACACACACATTAATTGACAATGTATACAACAGTAGCTTCTCATTCGTGCAATCAGGCTGTTTACCTGGGCAGGGTAGGGTGCAGGTCTCCTCAAGCACAATTTTCTTACTGCCTTCCACAACAGGTTCTATTTCCCCACAAAACTCTTCATCGACTATTTTGCCAATGTCATTGGTGGATCCATCGTAAACCACGCAGGAAATGTTTCTGACTCTTGTCCCTTCTCCACATTGGGCATCCTGAAAAAGGCAAGACATATCCCCCACCCCAGCCCCACAAAAATCAACACAAGCTAAAAAGAGATTCCATACAAATGGATACAAATGGTCTTTAGGGACTCTTTTTGTGTCAGTAGATCCGCTATGTTGGTGAGTCCGGGATTGGAATGTCTCCACCTTATGGTGGGCCAAAGGGACAGGTTTGGGGTAGTGCTTGTGTACCGTGCTCCCCGCGACCCTGCACTTACCCTTCCAGAGCTCTCCGAGTTCATCTCGGCGGCACTTTTGAGGTCCCCCCGCCTACTGGTGGTGGGGGATTTCAATGTGCACGCCGAGGTTGGGCTGTCTGGAGTAGCTCTGGAATTCATGGAGTCCATGGCCTCCATGAACCTGTCTCAGTTAGTCATCGGCCCCACTCATAAAGGTGGACACACCCTGGACCTGGTTTTTGCCTCCACATTGCGGGGGTTCGATCTGGGGGTCGGGAGGTTGCAGGCCCGGCCCGTGTCATGGTCAGATCATTATCTACTGACTTTCTCTATTGCGGTAGCCACCCCGCCCCGCGGGGAGCCGGGCCCGTCCATCTGGGCCCGTCCCCGGGGGCTCCTGGACCCTACGCGGTTCTCGGAGGCCCTCGGGGATGTTCCAGACGGTTTGGATGACGATCCGGCCGACTCCCTAGCCCAAAGGTGGTTTGAGGAGGTGGCTGGGGTTGTCGACCGGATCGCCCCCAAGCGCCTGATCCGATGCCGAGCCCGCATGTCTCCTTGGTTTACCGAGGAGCTGCGGGCGATGAAGCAAGAGCGGAGAAGGCTAGAGAGCAGATGGCGGAACGCTCGGACGGCTCAGAATTGGGCTGCGGTTAAGGCGTTGAACGGTCGCTATTCCCGTGCGATAAGGGCGGCTAAGAGATCTTTTGCCGCCCTGAGAATTGGTGAGGCCTCGAATCGTCAAGCGGAATTGTTCCGTGTGGTTCGAGACCTCACCAATCCCGCTCCGCCAGGGCCTCCTCCTGGTGATTTCACCAGTGAGTCATTCGCAGCCTATTTTAAATCTAAGATAGAGGCCATCCGTTCCGAGCTGGACACCGGTTGCTCTGATCCGGCCCCTGTCATGGCCAGCGTCGGGCCGCCTCGGTCGCCTCGGTTTGTTGAGTTCGGACCTGTTACACCTGTGGATGCCTCCAGGGCGCTGGGACACTGCAGGCCTGCGGCTTCTCCGTTCGACCCTTGCCCTGCCTGGTTGATTAAGAGCGCAGGGGGGAGCATGCCGAAATGGGCTTCACTGATCGCTTCGGCCTCCTTCAGAGACGGGATTTTTCCCAGTCTTCTGAAGGAGACGGTGGTGAAGCCCATTGTTAAAAGATCCGGCTTGGCTGTGGACGATTTGTCCAACTATCGTCCCATAGCCAATGTTCCCTTTTTGGGCAAGGTGATTGAGCGAGTCGCCGCCCTGCGTCTTCAGTCGTTCCTGGAGGAGAACCATGTCTTGGATCCTTTCCAGTCCGGGTTCAGGCTGCGTCATGGGACCGAGACGGTCCTGGTCGCTCTGCATGATGATCTGTTGAGGAGGGCTGACAGGGGTTGCTCTACCCTGCTGGTCCTTCTCGACCTGTCAGCGGCTTTTGATACCGTCGACCACGGTATCCTGCTGGAACGGCTCTCGGAGGTTGGGATTGGGGGCCAGGCCTTGGCCTGGTTCCGGTCCTTCCTTGGGGGCCGTACCCAGCGAGTGAGCTTGGGGGGTGAGCTGTCGGCTCCCTGGACACTCCCTTGTGGGGTGCCGCAGGGGTCGTCACTCTCCCCAATGCTCTTCAACATCTATATGAAGCCGCTGGCTGAGATCATCCGGAGTTATGGAGTCTGCTGTCATCAGTACGCTGATGACACGCAGCTCTATCTCTCCTTTTCCACCTGTGCAGTGGAGGCCGTCCGGACCCTTGATCGCTGCCTGGCTGCGGTACTGGACTGGACCAGGACTCACAGGCTCCGGCTCAACCCAGGCAAGACCGAGGTTATGTTCTTCGGGGGCTCCTCGGAGGGGTACTGTGGCCCTCTTCCCAGCTTGGGTGGGTCCGCCCCCCAGCTGGCGCAAAGAGTGAGGAATCTGGGCGTCGTCCTGGACCCGGACCTGACCCTGGAACCCCAGGTGTCAGCCGTGGTCAGGTCGGCCTTTTACCACCTAAGGCTTATCGCCCAGATTCGCCCGTACCTCGATGAGAGTTCCCTGAGGACTGTGGTACAGGCGCTGGTCATGTTGAGGCTGGATTATTCCAACGCTCTCTACATGGGGCTCCCCTTGAACCTTGTTCGGCGACTGCAGCGGGTCCAGAATACGGCGGCCAGGCTGGTGGTTGGCGCGCGCCGTTATGACCGCGCCACCCCTATCCTGGTCCGCCTACACTGGTTGCCCGTTGCCTCCCGAATAAGGTTCAAGGTGTTGGTTTTGACTTACAAAACCCTCCATGGCTTGGCCCCATCTTATCTGACGGAGCGTCTCACCCGGCAATTAGATCCGGCCCGACCCACCCGCTCCTCGGTGGCTCTTTCACTGCGGACAGTCACCCCGAGGGAGGCCCGTAGGGCGAGCACTCGCGGGCGGGCCTTCTCGGTGGTGGCTCCTTCCATTTGGAATCGTCTTCCCAGTGAACTACGGCGGGCTCCATCGCTGGCGGCTTTTAAGAAGAATCTGAAGACCTTTCTTTTTCGTGAAGCCTACGGCGATGCATAGGGACCTGTGTTTTAATTTTTTTTTTTTTTTGCCCGCCTTACTGTTCTTGGATTTTACTCCTTTATTGTTATTGTTCTTGGTATTTATTTTTATCTGTCTTACTTGTACGTTGTGAACCGCCCAGAGTCCCCTTGTGGGAATGGGGCGGTATACAAGTGTAATAAATAAATAAATAATAAATAAATAATAATAGCCCAAGCTTATAAATATCGTGTGGTTGAACATATGTATACACCCGTGGTCTCCTTTGTGCCAACAAAATAACTAGTCGTGCCCCATATACACTTAAAGCACATCTTAATAACACATTCCTGTGCATGTCTACTACAAAGTAAGTTCTGTTGTACCCAGTGGAGTTTATTTTCATGTAAATATGCACAGTATTACAACCTAGGATACATTATTGTTTACAGTGATGCCATCTGCTGTGATTTCAGGAAATGAGAATGTGTATATTTTCTATTTCTATTTACTTATTCATTATTTATTTATTTATACAAATTATATGCTGCCCACTACCCAAAGGTCTCTGGGTGGCTTACAATTAAAATGAACAATTAAAACATTAAAATGTCAACGAAGAATTAAAAAGAATAAAAACATTTAAATACAAAACACTAACATTCCCATCAGGAGCCACAATCTATTTTATGTCAGTTAAAAACTTCTGGAACAGTAGAAGTTTTTACCTGGCACCGAAACATCATCAATGTTAGTGCTAGGCAGATCTCACTCAGGAGGGCATTCCATAGCCTGGGGGCAGCTGCCAAAAAGGCTCTATACCTTCAAGCCATCCCTTTAACCTCATCGAGGGATGGCTCTTTCAGGAGGGCCTCATGGCTGGGTCTCAATTGCCTGGTAGGTTCATATGGAAGGAGGCAGACCTTCAGGTATCTACTGTAGGTCCTGAGGCATTTAGGGCTTTATATGTTAAAACAAGCACTTTGAATTGGGGTTGGGCAGCAACTGGCATATAGAACCACCGTGATGTGATCCCTAGAGGTTCTACCACTCAACAGCTGTGCCACGGGATTCTGAACCAGTTGTAAACACCGGACTATCTTCAAAGGCTGCCCCACGTAAAGCACATTGCAGTAATCGATGTGCGATGTTACCAGTGCATAACATCCAGGAAGAAGTATTCAAGAAAGATTTGCTATCACCATATGCTTATTGGATGAAAAACAACCACCGATAATTTCAATTAATCAGTAGCACATTGGTTTGTTTAATGTTTTGGTGACAGAAAACCAGCAAGGTGACACTGCCACCCTACAGACCAGGCCAGAAATCTTAGCAGACAGACTGGAGCTGCTGGAAAACAAAGTCTAATAAACATCTGGAAGGCCATGATGTATCTGATGTGTGTGAGAGAGTAGCCCAAATACCTTAAGGATACATGGCTTCAAAAATCTGGTCTTACCTCAACTTTGCATTCAGCCCACTCACTATATTGCCACCGATAACAAGGTTTCACTGGGCAAGGTTTGAACTGCTCCATTTGTGAAGGGCAGGGTCTCCCATCACCTTGGAAGGGTTGAATAACAGTTCTCCTCCTAATCATCTTTCCTTCAAAGCACAGAGAGGGAGAGAAGCAAGAAGAGTAGCATTAAGATCTGGTGTATACGTTAAAACACGACAGTTTCAGCCTATGTAGTTTCCTTTGATGATTCATTGAGTGGTTCTGCTATTCTATGCTTAGATGACAAAGCCCTAAGGAACAAGCTTGGGCTCCTTTTTAACATGGCTCATGTGGTATGACATAAATCCAAATATTAGTTCCAACCAGAGAAGACCCATTGAATAAACGGGTTTTGTTCAGTCAATGCTCTCACTGTTTCAATGGACGACTGTAGTTGGGACTAGCAACTTTTACTTCCCTTATCTCTCAGCTGAACATGACAAATCATCAAAGTCTGGGGACTACAAATTTTCAGTAACATCCCATTATCCTTCAAAGCAGCCCTTCCCAACTGATGAACTCACGGTGCACTGGATTGCCACTCTCATAGTTAGCCAGTTTGCTCCTTGCCTGTCTTTGCTGGGGATGAGGGAAGGTGTAGTCTAACAGACCTAGATGACACCAAGTTGCAGAAGGCTGATAGGAAAAAAAGGGAAGCTGGAACGTTGGACTTCATTCTAAGTGTGGGCTAACTTTTGGATCAGAACCTATACATTGGGCCTGAGAAGTTTAGTTACTGTGACTCAGGCCAGTTAATGTTGTAAAGAAGTGACTGAAAGAATCCTTTCCTGTTTGGGAAAGCAAATTTCAAAGGAATATTGTGCTTAAGTCTTGATGACCCAAACACCAAAGAAATGGTGCTAGAGGTGGAAGAAGTTTACTTAGATCAGGCATGTCCAAACATCGGCCCTCCAGATGTTTTGGTCAGCAACTCCTGCAGTCCTTTGCCATTGGCAATCTAAGCTTAGAATTCTGGGAGTTGTGGTCCAAAACAGCAGGAGGGCCGAAGTTTGGACATGCCTGACTTAGAGATGTTCTATTGCTTAATAACCTCTCTTTTCTAGTCATAGTCTCTCTCTCTCTAATGTCTTTCCCCCCTGGCCTCATCCACATCTTCTTTCTTTCTGCTCAGCACAGAAGTCAGCTGGGTTCATCAGAGAGGTTCATGTGCTTTTGGTCTCATCTTTATTATTATACACCTTCTTTTAGCTCTACCAAGGTCATTCCAATGTCCCTAAAAGACAATGGCAGCTGAAAAAAGCCGCAAGAGAGAGAAAGGCACAGAGTGCATCGATCCACAAAGTGACCGAAAATCGGACACTACTGAGAGGATAGACAAGACCTTTTATTACACGTTGAGAATTTTCCACAGAGATGGGATATTCCACCAGACTAACAGGAGCCTAAAAAACAAATTTAGCAGCCAGTGATCTATCAGGCTCATTGCAGGAGACGAGCTATTCAGGTGTTCCTGAAGACCTGTACTGTATTTCAACTAGTTATGCAACAACAGGAACGGGGTCCCCCCTCCTCTTTGAGACCACTTTGCTTGATTATGTTTCTTCATTCACAAAGCACTGCACTTCATTATTGGGACAGACGCTGCCACGCTGGCACAAGGAGACATGGATATCTGCAACTACCTGTGAAGTGCCGAACCTCTTAATTGTTCCTTGGTCAGCTAGTTACGCTCTGGGCAGAACTCGGGTTTGAAAATGCAACTTCCCTTTAATGCCCTGCTTTTTGAGAACAAAAATGCATTATGTGCTCTCAATGCAAGCAGGCACAAAAGGTCTGAACCCTGGAATAGAGGAATGATAAGGAAACCATAATAACTGCACAGCTGGAAGACCTCGGAACAGTGCAGCTCTAAGCATATCTACTCAGTAGTAAATCTCACTGTGTTTATCCAGTCATACTCCCAGGTAATTATAGGCTGGATTGCAGCATAAACTTGATGATTTCCTGAGCGCCTGAATTTTATTCTCAAGGCTGGGCAGCAAGTCGCCACTGAGTGGCAGCAGACCTGCATTGGACAGTGTTGCTTTTCTGTCTCTTGCTGAAATTCTTAAATGAATGGTCTCAGGCATGGATAAATGCATTATAAGAGATATAAAATGTTTGAGGTTTTGGACCACAGTTCGCAGAATCCCATAACTAGCCAGGGCATGTGCTCTGCTGTAGGATTCTGAAAGATGCAGTCCACACAGACATTTTTTTTAATCTCCCAAAATCAATAAATAAAGCTGCTCCTTCCTCCCATTCATGCAATATGGAATAGTTAAAAGCTGAATGTGGGGTTTAAGATCATACCAGCTTCAGGTTTTCCCTCAATAATGTTTCATGGCTGCTTTAGGGGGTAAAAGGTACTGGGCAGAAATAAACAACATTGGCACCTCCATTGTCTGCCTCCTTTAGCAGTCCCCACGAGGGCCTTTGCCAAGTCTTGTTTCTGTTCTTAAAGTCAGCAATGGGTTTTGACAGCCCCAATCCTCTTAGCATGAGCACAGCATCAGGGGAAGCTTACATGGAAGCAAAGCGAGCCTCCCCTGACCTGCCAAGCCCTTTAGCCAAACAAATGTCCCTTCTGTTTCATGGTGACTGATATGAGCTGGGCTCATCTTTTAAGACATGTTAAGTAGCCGGTGAATGAGAGCTTCTGAACTAACCAGCAAGGCCACAGGGCTGCGAGCACTCCGACCACGGAGACCAGTCAGAAAGCTGGCAGTTCACGGGACATTCCACCGTGCAGGATGTGTTCATATGCCACGTCTTTTCCAAGCCAAGCTAGAAAAGAAAGATACACCGATGAGCAAGTCAGGAGCAAGATACTCGTACTAATGAGTTCAAGGGAACCAGAGAGGGCTGCATTTTCCGAAACTAAAAATCCAGAACTGAAAAGGAGAAATGAGGTGGAATATACTGCATGTATTAATTAGTCAGGATTCATTTCCTCAGCATGGCATTAATTCACATGAGACCTTAAAAACAAAATGTACAAAATGCAAGCATCCTCCTTAAGCATCCCTTCTTGGTATATGGAATTGAGTACCAGGGACACTATATGCCAATTTTAAGTGGGACACTGTGTGAAATCTAAAAGAAAGAGGTAGAAATAAAACACACTGTCAGAAACTACCAATGCCAACCATATTACACAGCTACTGCATACTATTTAATACTTAACTGCCCTTCAATATATACAGCACACTCTGAGCTGTCCATTTGCAGCATCATTACCTTCCCTAAATGAGTCTGGAGACCTCTCTGCTTTATAGATTACATGGCTCATTCTTTCTTTCCCAAGTCTCTGGACAGCCAGAAATGCCTTTGCAGCCTAAACTTGGCGTAACTCTATCCACTGTAGGCAGAACTCATTCTTTCCATGTTTGGACATCTTATTAAGTTTAACAAACATGAGCATGCATGTGTGTGCATGCATGCACACAGACACTAGTGGAAGTACAATACACATGCACACTTTCAACACCGATGTACTGATTGCTAAGGATCTGTTCATTTTTTGAGAGGCATACATGAATGTTCAAGGGGGCACATGTATATGCCTGTGATCCTTGACCTGAAACTCAGTTCATCTCTCAGGTGGCAGAAAGCTTTCTTGGCCAAGCATCCACTAAATCAAATCAGCTTCATAGACTACAGTTTGAGGTAGGCTTCCATTGGCACATCTTAATTAAAATAAACTGCAGTTGTTCTGTCATTTGACGTCACTCTCAACTGCAATGAGTGAAAAATTACTCTGAGTCTTTTCACACGACCCCTAAGATCCGCTGGCCACTTAAATTCGGACCAGAGATCTTAGGGGCTTGTTGCTCTTCCTGTGTCCCCACCCCTCCGCACTTCCTTGCTCCTGTCTGCATGAGGGGAGGGAGAAAAAACAGGAAGAAAAGAACGTGGCTCACCTCCGTTCTGCCTCTCGCTCTCGCCGCGGCAACATTCCAGTCTCTTAAGTAGCTCTTAAAGGGGCGGGAGCCGAAAAAACAACAAACAGAAGCGAGGAGAGCCCTGCACTCACTATCAGTACACCGCATCAAGGAATTTTCACCTCCAGAGAGCAGTTACTTGAAAGGTGCGCTGGGACGCGCTAAAGTGGGCGTGGTCACACTTAATTTCCTGTAATCTCCAGAGCTGGTGGGGAAACATTTTTAAGCTCCGGAGCTGGGAGCCATTTGCCCCGGAGTTTAGGGGTCATGAATAAACGCCCTCTGTTACAATATTTCCAGTTGGCCAAAGCCAGAGACAGGCGTGTAAGCCTGTCTTGCACCCGCTCCTTCTTATAACATTTACATGCAGTTACAGTCTTGTCTTCTTCTTGATATATTGTTTTCCCACATTTGGGGAAGGTGTTATATGAAGCCAGTAAGGAGAACTCTCACCTGAAATGCGGCACCCCAACAGCAGATTTATCACTTTATTTATGGTCTGTGGAAACTAGGCATGTACAGTAGGACCCCCGTATCCACTGATTCATTATCCACTGATTCAGTTATCCGCGGTTGGCAGAGGAAAAAAAAATTAAATAATTCAGCAGCCACAAAGCAAGCTATTGTCACATATAGCATCTGGAAATCAAGCTATTATCACAAAAGCAGCCATAAAGGAAGCTACTGTCTCAAAACAGCAGTCATAAAGCAAGCTACTGCCAGGAAACAGCAATTTGGAGATGGCTGGGCAGGCATTCTCTCTTATCCACGGTTTTCATTATCCACAGGAAGGCCTGGAACCAATCCCCAGCGGATACCGGGGTCCTACTGTATCTACTGAAATACTGTTGAGCGAGTATAGAGAAAATGAATGGTGGGCATAGGAAGGCAAACAGATGGCATAGGAGAGGAAAGTGGATCTTTCAAGTCAAAGACAGCTTTAAAAAGTAAAAGGTAAAGGTTCCCCCTGCACATGCATGCTAGTCATGTCCAACTCTAGGGGCAGTGCTCATCTCTGTATTCAAGCCGAAGAGCCAGTTTTGTGCAAGTTGTTGACCACGTGGCTGGCATGGCTGCAAGGAAACACTGTTTTACCTTTCCACTTTTTATGGTGGTACCTATTTATCTACTTGCATTTAAATGCTTTCACACTACTAGGTTGGCAGGAGCTAGGGTTATCAGCGGGAGCTTGCTCCACTGCATGGCACCCAGGATTCGAACCGCCAAGCTGCTGGCTTTGCAGCCTACAGTTTTTGGAGCCTTAGTCTGCTGAGCCACCACACCCCTTAATAAGAGCTTATATCTGTGCAAAAGATGCACAGTTACTGTTCACTAAAGATGGAATGGCTGATAACAGTATCATTTGACACTGGCTATTTGATTTGACTTCTGCTATGGGGCCGAAAATTACTGGTTGTATTCTGGTCCAAACCAAGTGATGTAAACCTCCTCAATTTTAGTGTGTTATTTTTCACTGTGGCTTCTCTAGGGGGGCAGCAGCAGAATCTTGAAATGCTTGACATTTCAGAATGATCTGAGGATGGGTTGAATAATTCACAAGACTTAAAAACTATCTACAAAAGAGAGCCTGGGAAAACCATCACCATCAGCCCTGTGGGGGGAGGAGGGAAGAAACTTGTGAATCCACTCTAAGGCTGTTACTTCACGTCCCTCTCATCGCTGTTCGCAGTCCCGCTTGGGACCAGTATGAGGAAATCTTACCGCACGTCCATTGCATGACGACGGGAGTTCGTCCCGACCACGTCCCCTGAACTGAGATTAAAGTGTGATGAGCCATACCCCTCCCTGGGCTTGGGAATTTGCTTGTCTCAGTTCTAATTCCGAGACGAGTGCCCGTGAAGTAAGGCTTGTCACGCAACGTGCCATTCTCCATCTAGTGGCAGGAGTACGAAGTGCCATTCGCCAGTACATTCCCTATGGAGTCAGCAATGCAGTGCAGAGAGATTAAAAGACAAATGACTTGAACTTAGCTCCGTAATTCATTGAAGGCAAAGTTGAGGAGATTTGAAAGATCGAAAAACGGAAGGTCAGACCAAAAAACAAACAAACAAACAAACAAACAAACAAACAAACAAACAAACAAACAAACAAACCGAGAACGAAGGCTGAGAAGTGCAGATGTTGTCACGAAACAAGGACGTGCAGTAACAGTCATCACAGTACCATCAATCACGCCCGTGGGTACACGGGAATAGGAACAGTACCGGGACAAGACCACGTGAACGTGAGCAAAGTGATCACCAAACGAACGTCAACTCAGAACAAGGAAGGACATGAAGTAACCGTCTAAGTTATGTGCAAATGACATACCTGGCATTTAACAAGATATCTTTGTCTAAACTCAGCATTAGACATGGGCATGACTCGGCAAAATTTTCGTTTTTGTTTTCGTTTCCGTTTTTCATTTCCGTTACGTAATGGAAACGGTAACGATAATTAAGCCATCAGAACTCGAACTCGAACCGAAAAAAGAAAAATTTGGTTGGGTTTTTCGTTTTCGTTTGTGGCATTGCGAAGCACAGAAAAAGTTTTTAAAAGTTTTTTTTAAAAAAAACGACTCCCAGCCAAAAAAGCAGGCGAAAATATGCCTGCCTGAGGCTTTGCCACCTACCAGAGGGGTGGTTTCTGGGGGGTCCCCGGCCTTTCCCCCCCTCTTCTCCTGTCCTGGGCTGCTTGCACCAGGCTGGGGAGGTCATCCTCGTCGTCTCACCATGCCATGTGGTGGGGGGATCCAAAATGGCAACCACAATTTTTCTTTTGAAATCGTGGTCAAAAAACACACCAAATCACCACAGAAACATGTGAAATTTATTTATTTTAAATGCCTGAATTTTAATAGTAGCAGCAGTGGATTTTTTTTACAGCAATAAAACGTCGTATTGATTTTATTTTATTTTATTTTTTATTTTTTTAGACCTGCCCATTTGGGCTGGGCATGGGATGGGACCATGCAAATTTTTTGAACCATTCCACCAATGGCATCGCCAGGTTTTTGACTGACACTTCTGGCTGTCTCGGAGGGCATAAAAAGCCGAGGCACCTTCCAGAAATCGCAGTCGGGTGTATGGATGTGGTTGAGGGAGGAGGGCTGGCTGCTGGTGCTGGTGTAATTCGATCAAGATTGAGGAGGGAGGCTGGAGGCTTTAGGATTTAAGTTAGGCAGGGAGGGAGGGAATTGAATTTAGAAAATAATTTCTTTGATTCCCTGCAGCTTTGTCTGCTGAAGGGAATAGCAGTTTATTCTTTATTTCTTCTCTGGCAGTTTGTGAGGATTTTTTTTCTGATATTGGATAAAGGGGGAGGTTCGACTGGGAGTGGGAGGTGTGGATTTATTTTAAAAATATATTATATACTACCATTTATTTTCTATTTTCCCAACTTCAATTTGCTTGCACACACACACATTTGGGGTGCAAGCCAAGAACAGAACCTCTATCCTAAGTGATATCCTAACTGCCCACTCGCCCGCCCGCCCATGCCGCCACCCACCCACTTGCACCTCCCCCCTCTGCTGTTGCCGCCCACCCATGGCCCCCCGCCACCGCCGCCCACCTGCACCTCCCCCCGCCCCGCCTGCCACCTAGGGCACAAAAACACCTAGCGCCAGCCCTGATTGCAGGACGCCCCTATGCTCTGGGAAGTCAAATCGCACTAAATCGTGGTGGAAACGACAAACGACAAATGAAGCGACGAAATGACAAATTTTTGAAAAATTTCACGACAAACGGAAACGACCCAAAACAGACCCGTTCCAACAAACAAAAACTCAAAACGTCATTTTTTCTGGTCGTGCCCATGTCTACTCAACATGAATTAAATCTCAAGTAAAACAAGAGGGATATCCACATGAAAAAGAAAGAAAGCAATGCCTGCTGATACAGCTGCCTACAAGGGAGGTTTACAATGTCAGAAAGAAAGCTGGGTTTAAAACTCTTCTGTTTTGTTAATGTAGGTAAATGAGCAACAAATAAGCTTCTGGGTATTTTGAGCAGCACGGGGTCTGTCCTGAATTTTGGCAATTTGAATTTCAAAGACCTCAAGGAAATAACAAGAAAAGTTTTGTGATGTGCTAATTTTTGCACCCAGCTGAGATCTACTCATGTGCTGCTGTTCTTTGAGATGTTCTTATAAACAAAGAGACACAGTGAAAATATGCTCTGGGAATTAATTAAGCCTGGCAGCAATAAACATGTTGGGACAACCTATTTAACAGATTGACTAAAACATGGATGAGATAATCAGAATTGCATTAGGACACTGAGGGCAAATATACATATAACACATCACAACGGCCATGCTATCATGTTGATTTTATGATTTAAAAGACCATATTGCAATATATTGAAATGTGGTTTTTTTTCTTTTTTCTCAGGATTATGTAAAACAGACATATCCATTCTATTTTTAGTTCAGGATCATTCTGCTCAAGAAATCTATTTTTTTTTCTGCAGATGAAAACTGAGCTATACTTTAAAAACAGTAAGTCATCTTTTATTCCAAGAATATTTATGAAAATGTTTTGATTGTAAAAAAAACCACCGCTACCTCCAGTTTCTCTCCATCTCCCTCTTTTTCTATCTCTCTCCTACAATTAAATCACTTTTTAAAAAGAAAAATGCTGCATTAACAGTTTTTTTTTGGGCAAATGGAAATATACATTTTCTCACACAGAATATGAGATAATATTTAGAAAAAGAAATGGATAAATAGGTTTGGTTTAATTGAATAGAGGAAATGTCACAATCTAACCACAGTATTTCAAACATTTATAGTACAGTAACCCCCGCCCTTCTGCGGTTCATATACTGCGGTCCCGGTATATTGTGGGACCACAGCATATGAAGGAAAAAGCCCTTTGAGGTAAGCTGGAGAGGTCTGTATCAGGCCTCCTGTACTTACCCCAAGCCTGGCGCTGCCCTGAACAGGTCTCTGACACCTTCCTGGCCCGTTGGAGGCCCAAAAGTGTTTCTTGCCGAATCGGAAGTGACTTCTGGAAAACTGGAAGTGACCTCCAGATTGCTAGAAGTCACTTCAGGTTCATTGAAAAGCATTTCTGAGGTCTCCGACATGCCTAGAAACACCCTCAGAGGCCCCAAAAGTGCTTTCCAGCAATCCAGAGGTCACTTTTGGTTTTCTGGAAGTCATTTCCGGTTCGGCAAGAAGCATTTTTGAGGCCTCCGATGGGCCCAGGAAGACCATTGGAGGCCTGTTCAGGGCATCCCCAGACTCGACCCTGTATCTGCACATCATGAATTTTCAATTATCACGAGTTGGGTCAGGTCCCTAATCCTCACAATAGGTGGGGGTTACTGTATGATATAATGAATGGAATAGGTAACAACCACTACCTCCAACTGTTTTACTCAATGTTTCACCCAGAACATTTCAGTGTGAACCAATATACCTAAGATACATATCTTAGACCTGCCTATTTGTACTTCTGATTTATAACGAGTTGGATTTTGTTGAAAAAAATGCTTATTATTGCTCTCTTCAATATAAGGCTTCTTGTTTTTTTTTTTTTCTAGAGCCATTTTCACTTACTTTTTCCATCCAACAATTTTCTGTCAGAGGGATGGATAACTGATATTGGAATAGATCTCTTATAGATTCTGGCCATCATCACCTTCATCATCCCTACCATGCTGTCTAGGACTGGCTAGCAATTTAGTCCTAAATAGCTTGGGATCAGTCATATAACTGTACCCAGACATTATGAGCTACAAAGGTTTTTCATCAGTGCTAACAATTGAGATCTCTTATGACGGGACACCCAAGAGATACGGTCTCGTTGGTTGTAGCTCATCACTGAGTAAGTCCCTTCCTATTGACAGGCATCTATAAACCATTCAGTAAAGATGGGTGAAAACTTGTCTTTTGCTGAATGTTTCAATGAGCATGTGTGGTTAGTGCCACTTTGTACACTATTCTGCATACCCCCTAGCATGGTCCTTATGTTTCTACACAGCTTTTGGCAGGTGTAGCTTAGATAAACATCTAAGGATGCACTCACAGATATTCTGAAGCCATTGCATCTCCACCCATCTGGTTTGCATCTCCTTTACTGTCTGGTAAAAGGTAAGCATGGCACTGGAGTTTAGCATAGCTGGGAAACCTGGGATATTCCAGGAATCGTTGAACTTTCCTATCTACCCCAGCCATCATAGCTGATGGAGAGAGAAGCTGAAAATACCAGTGCATCAAAGGCTGGAAGACTAAAGTTTCCCTACTTCTGTAATAGGTCAAAAAGAAGAGTGGAAAGCAGCCCACCACTTTCAGTTCTAATGTCTCCCATTATTCTTGCATTTTCTTAAAATCATACCTTTTTGGAATTGAAAACAGAATGATAAAATACTGGTCACCAGTGAGAGATTTAATAACGTAGAATGGTTTCATTCCTCTTGATCTAGCAATTGGTGTAAACGCTGTTCCAGTTTATGGAAGGCAATCAAATACTTGGACTCTTCCCTGAATTACATCCACCATTACTTACTATTTCAGGAAAGGCATTCAAGCTTCTCAAATGTCCATGTCAAGAGAAACATTTTGCATCATGTTTCATTAAGTAAGCAATATAAAACAACACAGCACAGCCTGATTGCCCAGTTTCATTTGGATGCATAATTACACATACATACACAGGGACATACATGTCTCTGATTAACTGCATTTGGAATTACTGGCAAACATCCAAGGAAGTAATTCTTGTCTGCCTAGGACTTTACAACGTATAAATAGATCCAGCCACTCTACAGCTAAAATCCTGTTGTTTAAATATAGTAAATTGCAATTAGAGTAGGCCTATTGCACCAGTGGAGATTTGGTGAATTAACTTTTCTATACATTCCACTGATCCAATGGACCTGCTTTGGTTGCTCCTTATTCTGCTAGAACAAGTAGCAACTAGAGTAGGCCCATTTGAATCCACGGAACATGTGGATGAGTTATTTCACCAAATCCCCCAAACTACAGCATCACCCGTACTGAGAAGGTATAGATCAAGCAATTTTTATTTTGACAATGTGAACCAATTATGTAGCCATTAGATGGTTTTCCGATAAGGATTAATTTTTCGTGCACAAATTATGCTAAAACCTATACTTTGCTTGTACATTCAGTTGTTCCAATATTATTATTGCGGTTCCTTGCCTCTGCACTCTGGGTCTGCAAAAACTGGTTCTAATCCAAAATGTAAGGAAAACAAGACAGTCATGCTGATTTAGATTGTGCTGGCAGATGTCCAAAGCACTACAAAGAAATCATTACCAATTAGAACGGTCATTATCATTCTGATTAAGATTTATTATACTTATTCACCTTGATTGCTTATTATTCCCTAACCATTACTTTTCAAGAGATTAGAAGAAAAAATTACCATACCTTTGTGGCTACACACTTAAGCAAGCAGAGGAAATTAAATGACAAAATCACTGATTGTTACCCAGGCTCGTTTATTAGGTGCTTAGCAGTTTTTGAATAGCATTGGGAAACATCTGCTTGAGAAGAGGCTACATGGAGCTGCACCATTCCAGTTGATGGAGTCTGAATGAAACATCTAAGTATGGTAGGTACCATATTTTTCTCTTTATAAGACGCACTCCCCCCTTTGAAAGTAAGGGGAAATGTCTGTGCATCTTTTAGAGCAAATACAGTAGTTCCCACTACATATATATCACAGATTTTCATTTAGAGAGATGTTACCTGTACAGAGCCTCTCCCACCCCCTGCTGCAGCCAGGATTCCACAATTCCAAACACCTCATTTGCAGAGAGGTTTCCTCCATGGAGCCTCTGCCCTCCCCTTTTGCAGCTCGATTCCTTAGTTCCAATCACCTTGTTTGCAACCCTCCTCTTTTGCAGCCAGGATTCCCCAGTCAAAAATCACTTCATTTGCAGAGAGGTTTCCTCCATGGAGCCTCTGCCCTCCCCTTTTGCAGCTCGATTCCATAGTTCCAATCACCTTGTTTGCAACCCTCCCCCTTCTGCAGCCAGGATTCCCCAGTCAAAAATCACCTTGTTTGCAAGGAGGTCTCCTCCACGGAGTCTCTGCCCTCCCCTTTTGCAGCCATGATTCCCCCACCATGAAACCTTAGACTAAACGTTTTTCTTGTTTTTCTCCTCTAAAAACTAGGTGCATCTTATGGTCAGGTGTGTTTTATAGAGCAAAAATTACGGTATTTTATAGAAAGCAAGAAACCAAAAAAGCATCCACCTACCTCTTCACAGTACTTCAGGTCAACAGACTTCCCATCACTGCGAACACAATCAAGCATTCTTGTTTTGATCCCATTGCCACAGACAGCTTTGTCACTTAGTTGGCACGTACTCCAATCTATACATTAGAAAAACAAATCAGGATCCGAAGCTGGTTAAAAAATTTTTTAAACCCTTGGATTGGAGATATGATTCTTTCCAATTTCATTTTCTCCTACATTAACCTTTGATTCTACTTCACTGGAACAAAAAAGTGATCTATAATGAGTTCAGATATCAGCCGATTGGGAGACCATGACCAAAAAACAATACATGTTACAATACAGCACTAGCCCCGCTTAATCAACATATGTTCAAGAAAGGGGTTTAATTGGTTTTACTCTCAAGTAAGGTGGACAACAGCTGCCTAGATGCCCTAAGCACATCCGATCTCGCCTGATTTCGGAAGCTAAGCAGGGTCGGCCCTGGTTAGTACTTGGATGGGAGACCACCAGGGAATACCAGGCGCTGTAGACACCTGAAGTAGGAACTGGCAAACCACTCCAGTACTCCTGCCAAGAAAACTCCATGGACATGGGATCATGAAGGGTAAACGACACAACAACAACAAGGTGGACAACAGGGCTGCAGGGTTTTTCTGTAAAAAAACCCAATCCTTTACATTGGTGGTTCCTAAATTTGGGTCCCCATTCCTTTACAAGATCACCTGGTTACATCAGTCTCACAATGTTTGGGAAGATTTACTGCCTTAGAGGCATGCACAAAATTGCAGGACAAATGGCATGTTTATGTTTCACTGCTCAAGAAGACAAAGGAAGACGAGGAGGAGGAGAAGAAAAGGCTTATGTTAAAGGTAAACAACCTGGTACCTTCCAGATGCTTTGGATTGTAAGTCCCACAATCCTTGACTTCATGAGAATTTTACAGAAAAACATCTGGAAGGTGGCTCTTACCTAACTGGCTTCATTCACTGACCGACAGGCTTGAAAGAACCCAAAGATTGGCAAACATCCCACCCACACTGGGAAATCTAATCCTCAATGGAGAGGAGACATGTCTGGTGAAAACAGATTGCCAGCCAAATGCTCAGATGTGTGGAAAAGGGGGAAGGCATAATGCAACATCCAAAAAAGGTTGTCTGGCTAAAACTCTGGATAGGAAGATTTCAACACTGTAATGTTCTGTTGTAAGTTCCACTGAGTATCTAGTGGCAAATAACCTGTTGGGAGGGTTCTGCCTGCACAATGAGAATGCTTACATTCTCAATGGTAAATTAAAGTCTGTCCTTTTTCCATTCTGGGCTGCAGTGCTACTTTGTCTGATTGCAGACACACCATGCAAACTCCAAAACTGAAAAAAGGAGTCTTTAACTGGCAGCAATCTGCTGCTGCCGATAACATCATTCCTATTAAATATGTGGAGCTGTGCAACAATGTTTTAGCAAATAATGCTTAATCAACACCAGTACCTGTTACGTTGTATTCGTAGTGGTAACAGTTTTTGTTCAGACTGCAAGGCTCTATCTCCACAGTGGAAGGACAGGATTTCCCTTCTTGAGGCTGCCTCATGACTTTCGCTGACCGTTCTCTCACACTGCTTCCATCACACGGCTGAGAAAGAAAACCCAACATCATTTCTTTTGATATATAATATGCATTAAGCTTAGGTCACTCTTTTAATCTTACCTCCATCCTACCAACGATCTCTTAAAATGAACCTCCCTCATTGGAGTGTTAGGAAGATAAAATTATGGGGAAGGAAGAACTGTAAATAAATATAATAAATATATAATAAGCCTTAAATCACGTTTTAAAGAACTGTAACCAAAAGCTTTAAATGATGTTTTAAAAACTGTAACCAAAATTCTCTTGCATAGCTAAATCAGAGGAAATAAAATGGTGCATCTCACGGTGGCAAATTGCTGCTAATTAATTAATTGATGCTTGGATTCCTCATTGCAGACTGATCAGCTATCTTGCTGTGCAACCAGGTAGCCAATAAGTGACAATTTATAATTGCAAATTACAAGATTTCTTCCACCAGCATAACTATGCAAAAGGATTTGGTCTATATAGGTATATATGAAACATACAAATGTAGGGCAATAGAAGTCAATGAGATTTAAATTAGTCATGAATAATTGACTGCCAATTTCGACTGGTGTATTCATGAGATCAGGAACTCAGATGGTCTGTTTAACTGGCTTGGTAGAACCATGGATTAACATTACCAGGATGAACCACACCAAACTCCTCCAATCCTCCTCAGCATGTAGCTCCTTCTTCCATGTTAGATTAATGGGCCAGAATCCTATTGGAGTTCATGTAAGGTTTACATAACTAGCCATGCTTGATTGCAGCTAAATGATTAGTGCTGTGGTACAACTCAGGCACATTGCTGGACATGTGACTCGAGCACATGAATGAGATGGGCTCTGCCACCTTGTGCATTAGTTGCAATTAGCAATAGCAAGTTCTTCAGACCTTATGCAAACTCCAATATGACCCTGAGGATAGTATCTTACTAGCAATCTGAACCCTATAATGTGAATAATTGTAACTAAGGTCTTGGGGGGGAAAGGCTCTTTAGGTAATAGAAGCCAGGTATAAAGTGAGGGATTTGTGGGAGATTTTGACATACAGTTTATAGGAGCTATCCAAGGTGCTGAATCTAACCCCACCTTGGGTAGCTTTGGAAAAGTTTGGACTAAAATCTGGAGAAGATTCAACCTTGCCCATGAAAAATCAGAATCACCTACTTTCAGTGGTTCTAAGTTCAACCCCTGGCATCTTTATTTAAACAAAGGTGCACATGACACCAAACCAAATGGTTCCCACTCCTGGGCCAAGTGGCACTGCTATTTCTGTGATGGTAACACAGCAAAAAAGCAGCTATATCAACTGTGGTAGTGGTTGGTGATAGAGATAATGCCTGCTTCCTGCTCCCATACTCCCAGATGCAAGGGGAAATACTAATGTCCAGCAATCTCTGCAAAGATCACTAGAGATGCATAGGAGTAAGCTCAGGCTCCATAGAGATCATACTGAGATGAAGGCTGAAGCCTGCATCAGCTTCCCATGTAACTCCACTGAGTTCTCTCTTAGAGCTCGCCGGGGGCTGCTGACTAGCCTGGCTAGCTCTAAAGTGAATACTAGTGGAATGATTGAGAATAGTCCTATATTCACTACGCCCATCAATGCATTTGTATAACAGCTTGCCTTACCAAGGAACACCGGGACCACTGGCCCCATTCAGACATGACACAGTCTTCTGGACATGGCAAGGTGCATTTCCTAGCGCCAATAGGCATCTCTTCTGGGTCACACAGGTAATCCTCAACAACCTCTGAAGGACCATCTACGGTGTTCTGCATGCATCTGAAAGAGCAAACGCCGTGCTTAAATAGGTACATGTAATGTAGATTTATTTTCATTTTAATTAAAGTGGGACACAAAGAATAGATTGAGTGAAAATATAATTCACATATACTTTATATAATTTTATGCTTGAAATTGTAAAGTATCAGCTAAACAAACAAACAAACTTTTGTATCTTGACAACCATATTAGAAAGAAGAAGCCCACTTTTCTCAAGGAGAGCATTTATACATTTAGCAATATTTTGCTATTGCATTTCTCAGTTGTAAGAATTGCCTTCAAACTTGAGGTACCAAGTAACTGTCTTCTCTCTCATCCTCTTGTTGGCTTTCTTCTGTTTTGGACCACAACTCTCCAAAGTCCTGACCATTAGCAGTGCGGCTCAGGACTTCTAACAGTTGCAGTCTAAGAACGTCTATGGCCCCATGTTTGAGAACCAGTGGTTTACAGAAAGGTTGAGGGATATTAGAAACTGCTGTAGTTGCAGAAGGTGGGAGGACAGGAGCACAACAGATAAGTCCAAGACATGAAGGGGCACATCAGTGAGAAGGGTGGGCAGGAGGAACCGAGAATGGGCAAAGGAGAACACCAAGAATGCTTAGCACTGGCGGTGTAACAAAGGGTCAGAGAGAGGTAATCTGTGGCAGGAAGGCTGGTGGGAGATGGCATGTCACATTTGCAGGAAGACATCATGGTTGAAGGAGAGTGAATTCTTAGTAAAAGTTGGAAAACCTCTATACCCTGCCTATTGTGTTTCTTATATACTGTCAAGTTGCATCCAATTTATTTACACCTCAATGTTTTCAAAGTATATGAGATATTTAAGGTTTGACTTAACCATTGCCTTTTCGTGATTTTCCATGGCTGAACAAAGACTTCCAACCAGCTCTCTTGAATTCTAGTTCAACCCTCTATCCACTACAACACGATGGTTCTTCTGTCCCACCTAGTGTACTTCTACATCTCTCTAGTAGTATGTGTACTACTGTTGAGAGCCTTTGGGTCTTTTCTACTGAGATTTAGATCTAACCCATAGATCTCCATACAATACCTCCTGTCAACTCTCACTGTGGCCCAAACACATCCCTGTTGATCTTAGTTCAGTCTCCTAGCTGCTACATGACATCATTTATAGTATTTTTCCACTTATGACCATATTTTTCTCTAAAATTGTTAGGCTAAAAATTGAGGGTCATCTTATACATGGAAGTTAGTCAAGGAAAGAATCACTCGGAGGTGTTAAACTGTAGTTTTGGGTTGGAAAAGTAGGTATTGTCTTATATATGGGTGTGTCTTATAGATGGCAGGTATCTACAGAATTGCCATGATGGGTGGGTGGGGGTTGTGGGAGTTGTGGTCTGGAAAAGCAATATTGCCAAACTCTGATTCTCCCTCTCAGCAAATGAAACTCAATGCCATTCCAGGAAGATTTCTCTGACATGCACCAAGTCCCTTTGCAATACACACAAAACATTATAAACATGCACAATGGAAGTTCAGTGAAGGCCTCGGGCCTCTGAAAGCATTCCCAACATGCCAACATGGAGGTTCAAGAGATGGTAAACAAAAAAATCCCAGCTATTCAAACCCAGTAGGTTTGCTTTAACAAACAATGTTGCATTAACAGAAAGGTGAAATCTTTCCCAACTCCATGTTGAAGGGGGTCATATGAATGCTTTGCTCACCTCACTTTCCTGGTTTGTACACCCTCACCACAATTCTCCTTTAAATCCACATTAGTGACCTTGCATACACTCCATGGTTCAGTGACCCCGATGTACTGGCTGCAGTCACTATGGCATGGGACAACTTCATAGACCTGGAAAAAGCACACACCAAATCTGAGCTTGCTTCATGGATAGGGGCGATCAGTCAGCTGGAATT
This sequence comes from Phrynocephalus versicolor, assembly GCA_023846285.1. Taxonomy (NCBI): domain Eukaryota; kingdom Metazoa; phylum Chordata; class Lepidosauria; order Squamata; family Agamidae; genus Phrynocephalus; species Phrynocephalus versicolor. The sequence goes on along the minus strand of JAHTLZ010003542.1, from coordinate 58,261,510 downwards.
AGCAGCAGCAACATAACTGCAATTTACTGTCAAACTCCCCACAATGCTTATCATTAACGTTCAAGAAACAGGACACGTGCTGTGAAAGTTAGGAAAGAACCATGCATTTACAAACAGCCTTAGCAAGCAAGGAGATGTATATGTGTGCCTTTGCTCACTCCACCTCCAGGTGCACTACATACCCTCTGCTAACTGATAACTACAAGTCTCAGATATATGTTTCCGGGGAGCTGCTGCCAAGTCTGCATTTTTATGAGACATCACATCACCTCCAACTCATAGTGCTGGGAAAAGTGTGGAATAAGATAACATCAGGGAAGTGTGGATTCTGAAGGGGCTCCAATGTCATCTTGCCCAGCAGACTGTCCCATGGTCAAATCTCAACCTGGAACCAAACCAGTTCCCTGTTCCTAGGTTGGTTTGATGACCATGATGACCTGAGAGCTACCAAGTCTCCACCTTGATTTATTATGGGTCAACTCTCATCTGTCAGTCAAATTGTGTATTAGTTGGACACAATCACCAACACCACCCATCCTAGCTCTGTGCATTTTCCTAACTCCTCCCACTGCAAAGCACAATGAAGGCAATTATGATTGCATACCAAAAAAAGAATTGTGTAACACACATATTGCATCAAAGAAAGGTTACAGCCAAAGACAAACAACACATAGGTTATGGAATTTTCTCTAGATCCATGCCAGAAGGCTATCTCTTTCACAGACTCTTACCTGAGCCTGGGGCAGGAGTTGGCCATGAACGCAAGGGAATGAGCAAAGGTAAATAAAAACAATAGTTAGGAAGCAAAACAGGTATCTAATAACATGCATGCTGATCCAAAGCATTACACACAGCCCCCCGACACCAAAGTAATGGTCCATGAAAAGCATTAGTCATAGGTATATATAAATATATTTGTTTTTGCACTTAATCCTTCATGATGCAGAAGGAACTGATATAAGGACATTAGACTTTGACAGTGCCCCATTTGTAGCACCTGATTGAAATTTCTTGTATATCCCAACCTTTATGAAAATGCTTCTTTGGGGAATGCGTGAAGAAAAGTAAGAAGAGATTAATTTTTCCGCCCAAAGGAAAGTTTTTCTTTCTTATTTTGCTCCATGAAATCAGAACAACAGGAATAGAGAAAAGCAGGCTACTGGTAAAGCTTTTTCCTCCACCAGTAATGGAAGGAGAGCTGGAAACTGGGCAGAGGCATCTTCCATAAATAGAAACCCTCCATCTACCGAAAGCAAAATCCCAGATCAAGTCCAGCCACTTGCTTCTTAGTCAGGAAACACACTCTCTGAAAAGAAAATACCAGCATGTATCTATTGACAGAGCAAGACATGCAAATCTGGACAAAGCACTGGAAAGAATGCCGTTTCATGGTGAATTTATTTTAATATGATTTGCATTTCTGTCGTGGGGGATACAGGAGGAACTTAAAAACTTACAGAATAAAGAATGCCATGGCTGAGAGAGTAGAATAGTATTGATTTAAAAAATTCTCCTGAGAAGGAGGATGGAGATGTTTGAAAACAAGAAAGTGAAATTTTATGAGATTTCAATTTGGGTTTTATTATGCAGCAGAAATCTGCTTTCTGATGCTCAGGAAAGACAAAATAAATTTCTAGTGCAAGGCAATTCCTCCCATGTATATATTCTAAGCAAAACAGGTGCATACATTTATAGGGCTCTAGTGCAGGTTAGGTTCTCTAAAGATACAGAAGATTCCTGCCTGTTACATTTTGTTTTTGAATACATTTAACATTTTGTTTTTGAACACATTTTGTTTGATTTGTTAACAAGCTGGGATGCCTCCCAAGAATGCTGGAAAACTACTGTCTCCATTACAGTATTGCTCGTAAAGATTAACAGCTTCTTTGTAAAATAATTAACAATCAGCAAATGTCATACGTTATAAATGTATGGCTTGTTCATTTCACATATGTACTAATAAAAAAACTGGGCAATTTTATGGGTGTTTGTTGGATTTCTCTGTGCTTTTCTATATAGCCTCTGATAAAGAAACTTGTGCTACACCTACACCGGGATTGAAATTGTAGTTCGTGGATCATCAAACTATTCCTTTGTACCTGCTAAAACTTTTTTTTGCAACAGACAGGAAAAATCAGATTATAACACAGACTTTTGGCAGTTCAGGTTTTGAAATTTCAGCAGCAAATCTCCCTCCTTTTCCTGTTGAATTTCAGGCCAGATCCTAGAGAAACCAAGTTGGTCCCTGTCCAATTGAAGCTGCCTATTCCTGCTTTATTTTCTGCCCCTCCCTGGTTGCAAAGGACAGGTGACAACTTGTTAAGGAACAAAACTCTAACAGTGGTAGGTTCAGTTAATATGCGTGTAATTAAAATTGTTCTCCTGGTCTGTTTCATTTTCTGCCCATTAACATTTCCTTCAAAGGACACTGGAAAATTTGCCTTCCGTGTGATGCTTGTACTAGAAACACAGAGCTGTATTCAGCTTTCTGATTTCCTTTAAGCTGGAGATAAAGTGTAAATTAATTCCACAGCCACTGGCACACACTACATGTCCCAGATTTCCACACTTGAAGGTGTCGAGTAAAGTCATTTAGTATTAAAGGATACAGAGTCTAAGCTTAAAGCTCAGAATGCCTGAGTACTGAGAGGCTAGGTCACCATTCTATTGTTTTGCTTTGAGATTTTGAAATGATTGTTGCTGAAGGCTTCCGAATAGCCCTTTCGTTGTATGATCTGCTACAGAGAACTGCATGGGCACTTGATGATCTATCTGGGGACAGGAGGTTGGATCCAGATTTAGGCAGGTAGAGGCAGGCAGAAATGAAATTTCCTGCCACCCTCCTTCCAATTACTGCCCACCAGAAAGTGCTACATAGAAGGCCAGAAGTCACCTGTAGTATCTCTGTGTTGGTGGGAAGACAACCCCCTCCTGCTCCATGAGACCCAACAACCTTCCAGCTTAGCAGGAAGGAAATTCTACATTCAGCCCAGAGACAACTACAGAGTCACACTGCATCTCTTGCTGTGCATCCCTGTGTGCATGAGAGAGATGTTCCTCTTCAGCCCAAACCCTGTCTTTCTTGAATCCCTTTACAGAGAGAGGAAAATAATGTATAAACAATATGATTGTGAAGATGAAATAGAGGGACGCACATGTTTGTGCACAATCCAAAGCAAAAAAGCAAAGTGTTCTGCTTATATACCGCCCCATACCACTTCAAGTAGTCTCTGGGCGGTTTACAGTTTTTAATTACAGTATGCAGGCTACACATTGCCCCCCACCCCCAAGCTGGGTACTCATTTTACCGAGCGCGGAAGGATGGAAGGCTGAGTCAATCATGAGGCTGCTACCTGGGATTGAACCCCAGATTGTGAGCACAGTTTTACCTGCAGTACAGGCATTTAACCACTGAGCCACGGGTTTTTGATCCAGACAGAAACTTTATGGCATTTCTCAGATCAGCCATGTTTCCACTGCTCCTCACTGGGGTTGTATTCTTTGAGCTTACTGGTTGTTTTTGCAGCTATGCATTAGTCCTGTTTATGCCATTTGTAAAAAATATTTACAGATTTATTTCGATAGAAGCAAAAAAAAAGGAAGAAAACTACAAAATGCCTAATGACAAATCTTGTTTCATCTTTGCATTCAGCACCCTATCCTTCTCTGCAAAATGAGTCAGATTTCCCCCCTGGTATAAATCCATGTACAAAATTGCAGAAAAATGCCAGAAAAATGCACACATTTGTACATAAAAAACCCCACACTAAGCCTGCAATTCGAGGTAGAAGCATGCATTTTTTAAAAAACGTATGTGTGTTTAGCAGTAGGGCAGTGAGAAACTGAAATAATTACAGTATATGCATAAACCTTAATGAAAAGATAAACCTGATGATGAAATAAAAGTGTGCCAGCTACCATTAGAGGGCAGCATTGCCATGGTGATAAACCTCATTATCTGCAAATTACACTTGTCTATCCATCAGTTATTTTGATATTTGAAGAACTAGAATATATTATGAAGTTAAGTGAATTCATGAGAAAGCAAAAAGACAGTTATTAAAATAGTTTCCCTCCAGATTTGAATACCTTCACCTACAAGCCCCAGCCCTCATGCTCACTTTCTTTGGTGTTAAATTGGATTACAAATTTGGTTTATTAGCTTTAGTTTAACTCTTATTATGTTCTAAAGTAGAACTAATTACATCCTCTTAAGTGGAAAATCAAATCAGCGGGCCACTTCCTTCTGTGCTTGCAAGATGTCAACATAATGGCATTTAGCAAATGTACATCTCATTCAAATCAGGAAGGCCTTCACTTGCATCCCTTCCTTCCCACATTAAAAGGAATTTATGGAAATGAGAACACAGGCTGTGATACTTGCTGGACGAAATTCAGATTAATTCCAAATCCCAAAACGGGTATAAATCAAACTGAAAAGACACAATGCTGCCCTTCTTCTGTCATTCGCTGTTCAGTTTTTCTGAACGCACAAACAGGGTTGCATGGGCTTGGCAGATGCAAAGATGTAAATCTAGCAATGTCTCAAGAGTAGATCGGCTGCAATAAATGGGGCACGGTGGCCATGACGAACTTGCACCATTGATTTCAATGGATTTGGTTTTAGACCTATGTCTGAGTTCAATCTAGAGCATGCTTAAGGTCTGCTACAGGCTACCCCCAGCGTTATAACCTCTTTGTTCAGTACATCTGAATGGAGGAGGAAACATACTCCCCCTCCTCAGTACTTGGCTTGGCCAAATGAGCGGAAAGCAAATTTCTGCCAAATACCAGAGAAAGAATAGAAAGCATTATTTGTCACCCACTTAAAGCAATCTTTGCTCTCTGATGATCATTAATCCATTAGTTAATTAAACATGCATATAACTAAAACATTACTGTTCAGTGCTGAAGAGAAAAATGCTTTATTGTCAAACTCAGCTCGTCTCTGCATGAGCAAGACTACAGTCAATGGTCACATGGTTTGGGGAATTCTGGAAGTTGTAGTTCAAAAGTAGATATTCAAAGGTATTTAAATGGGTCTGAATAGCTATTTTGGACTACAACTCCCAGAACTCCTCAGACTATGTAGCCATTGGCTATGGTAAAATATGCTCCTCTACGAGTATGATTGGGGATGAGGGAGCCATCTTCTGTATGTCTGCTAAATTCCTGCTCTCTGTAGTTTCCAACACATCAACCAACACTGTGTGGTTTAACTAAGACTATGGAAGAAAAACAGCACAGTGTTGGATGGTTTTCACTGAAAACTACTGTATTTTTCCATCTATAAGATGCTGCCATACATTAGACCCCCACCACACTTTTAAGACCCCAAATTAAGAAAATTAATAAATCCTTCTTGAGTTCTACTCCACCTCACCCTGTTTCCTTTCCTTTTCATGTTCTAAAGATTCCTCTCTGCTTTGTTCTTCCAAGAGCAGACACTTCTTTTCAGCACAGAAAGGCTTGGTAGTGGAGCAACCCATTAAGAAGTGCCTTTTCATGCTAAAAATAAGGGTCTGATGCTGCAAGAAAAAAGTAGAGAGGAGGGCAATCAACAGAAAAGAAAAGAAAACAGGGGGCGGTAAACAGGGGGTGGGGTGGAGGAGAACCCAAATTGACCTTGCTGTTTCACTTCCTCTCTGGCGACACTTGATTGCCCTCCTCTCTGCTTTTTTTTCTTGCAGGATCAGACCCTTCTTCTTAGTGTGAAAGGGCACTTCTTAATGGGTTGCTCCACTCCAAGCCTTTCCACAGTGAAAAGAAGGGTCCATTCCTGCAAGAACAAAGCAGAGAGGAGTCTTCAGGCCATGGAAAGGAAAGGAAGTAGGAAGGTCAGTTTGGGTTCTCCTCCACCCCACCTACACACCTTGGGAAAGACTTAATTATTTTTAATGCCATGATTTTAGAAAAACTAGCATTGTATAGATGGAAAAATATGACAATGTGTTCCTGATGGGAATTTTAGGCTTCTATGAACCAATCAGACTGGTGTGCATCCAAACTTCCCATGGGGACTTGTTAACTGCCAGCCAGCAGGTGCTGCAAGTTATGCTGTTTGCCTGGTATAGACATAACAGAGCAAAAGGTTTTGGGGCAACAAAAAGAATCCCTTTTTAAAAATATTGCTCCTTTCTTTTGTCAGGAATTGTTATTAGCGATGCATTTGTATTTGATTTCAAAGACTAATGAGCAATTGACTTAAAATTAATCAGAGAGATTAAAGTTCCCAGGTCTAGTGTAAATTAACAGGCATTTTGTTTGCTCAGAAGACAAGGTTAGACAGACCACTAAGTCTGTTCCATCCTCTAAATGCATACAAAAGGACCAAAGCAAAGGCAGCCACCTTGCGTTAGCGAATGCAAATATTTTACCTTCTCTTTGATGTTTCATGTTTGTCTCTTGCAGAAAGTATTTATAAGAAGAAGCAAAGGCTTATTTTGATTCCAACTTTGAAACACACAAGAAAAATGGAGGCCACCATGAAGACAGCGAGAAATTTACCTGATTGACATGATCCAACTTGGGGCAGGGCCTTCCACCATTGTAGGGCTTTTCACGGAGCCATTTAGACCTGACTTTGACTCCACTGCCACAGGACTTACTACAGCGAGACCAGTTGGACCATTCACTGAGCTTGCAATCTGAGGGGCAGGGGATGATGCAGGCTTCCTCAATGTATCCTGATACAAAAAGAGAAAGCCTAATCTCAGAACACAGGAAGGATCTGGCAGGAATACACCAAACATCCAACTCATCTTCCATTTCAGTTTTTCCCCCATCCAACCAGGAAGCCATAAAATGGACCCGGATGTAAATATATTTTATTCTGGAGTCACTCCAGCTACCACTGAGAGGCATATTGCTCTTGAACATGGAGGTCCTATGACACCATCTCATTAACAATTAACACACCCCTTTTCCATGGACTTACCTATTCCCTATGAAAGCCATTAAAACTGGTAGCCATCGTCACTACATCTTATTTCATCAATTTGAAGTGGGAGTCAGGGACCCATTGTGTTGCTCATGTGTTCTGCTAAAACTTTCATAGTCACTTCACACTAGCCATGCTGGATAAGGCAGTTGCAAGCTTAAACAGCTGGAAGAACAAACATTTCCCAACTTTCTCATGAATGAATTATGCACTGTGTTTAGTAGGATTTCTTTTCTCTGTCCTGAATCTAATGCCAATAAAATTCATTGGTTCTAGAACACAGAACGCAGTTGTCCTTCCCCAATGTACCCTACAGTTTGCATTCAGAAAAGATGAAGAATGTACAGCCCTCGGGATGTTGATGGACTGAAACTATCTAAATTCTTCCCCATTGATTATACTGGCTATAGCTACAGGAGTCACAGTCCAGTCACCTCTAGAACAGCCAGAGTGCAGAAGCCAAGCATCTGCTTTAAATGCAGAAAGTCCCAGGTTGAAACACAGTGTCTCCAGGTAAAGCACGGAGAGAGACAGTACAATGTAGTCATTACAGCATTGGACTAAGACTCAGGGAACATGGGTTCAAAGCCTTGCTTGGTTATGAAACTCACTCTGTGACCTTGGGCCAATGGCCACTAAACAGCTCTCGGCCCAAGAATCCTCATTGAGTTGTTGTGCAGATAAAGTAAGAATAGAGCCATGTATACTATCTTGAGATTATTGGAAGAATGGTGGGATATCAATGCCACAAGTGCAACAAATGCAACATATGTAACAAATGAATGAATCTATCCATCCATCCACCCACGCACCAACACATCCATCCATCCTGCCTGAAACCTTGGAGACCTACTGCTAGCCAGAGTTCACAACTAAAGGGTCAATGGATGAAGGCAGCCATCAGTGTAAAAAGGATATATGTTCCTTTCCCCCTGGAAATTTCAAGCTCCCAATTCTTAAGCTCTTGGGTGTCTGTTACAGATTTTTTGTTCATCATTAGGCTTCTATGAAAATTCAGTTGAGAGTCTTAAGACGTGCACCCAAAGAATATGCTGCTATGAACCACAAGCACTCCTGTGCTGAGTTATGAGGATTTATGCTCATCAGAGTCATACAGTTCTAGTCTTTTGACAGCTGGAATGTGACTGACACCACCCCGTCTCATGTCACCCTCCTGAGAAACCATTCAACAAAAGGTCTTGAGAGGCAGCCTGTCTAGTCACTGCCTTCCACAGCTAAATCAAGGGATATCACCGGTAGCTAGAACATATGTTTGCCTGCTTGCTAGGTCAAATGAGCCTGATCCTATTGAAACCAGAGAACCTAACACTTTGCACACTACTGAAGCTAAAAAGAGAGAGTGATCTGTCACATCAGTGATCCACAGATTAACAGCCATCTGCCCTCCATTCCCCACAAAGTACTTGCTGAGAAGATAATGCAAGCTCTTGGCTCTGGTTTCAAAGTTTTCAAAGGTGAGAGTGGTGTTACTGGGGTAAGTAAAGGTCATTTGCCACAGTTCCTAGAACAGCTCTCTTTGTGGTGGTTAGGCAATTTTTTCCCCAGGAAACTTGGTTACAATTGGTACTGTAATAGTGCCATCAAGTCAATTCTGACTCATGGCAACCCTTTCCAAGGTTTCCTAGGTACTGAGCACACAGACGTGATTTTCATTCCCTTCTTCTGGTGGTGCCCTGAAACTGTGCAGCTTGCCCAAGGCCACAAAGGCTGGTTCTTTAGGGATGCACAGCAGGGATGCAGACTCTCAACCTACTCAGCCAGATACCTAAACCACTGAACTATCTAGCCAACGATCCAACACTCCTCCAATAGCAAAGAGAGGTGGCAGTGCAGACAGAAAGGAGCTATTGAGAAACAAAAAGGAAGAATTAACATGCTCTAGGGAGGTTTCTAAAATTGCAAAAGACAAAATTTAATGAAATGAGGGAAGGACAAACTTAAAATAGTGCTATCAGGAACAAGCATGATGATTAACCACAGCATGCTGAGTCGAGGTGCAAAAGGAGAAGATCAAATTAGGAGGAATAGGATACAAGGATCTTGAGTTTCTATTAAGTACTTTCCCTCTATACTTCATTAGCCTCTAGCAAAATGCTTAACAAATTTGGGAGACTTTACTCCCAAGACGAAACCGGTTTCACACTGGTTACAGATTCTGGTTGTACATCACCAGTTTTGACAAGGTACTTTTATTGGCTGCATTCTGTGCATTGGCACCACAAAATCACCTGGCCCCAAAAATATAAGTAAAATAAAATATCTGTTGAAGGACTGTGTGACAAGGTCACTGGGGGCACCCTGGGTGGGCTGGCTGATGTCATAGCTCCCAGGCTCCTGGTAAGCAAGGGAGAGGGATAACATAGGCCTGCAGACAAGGTGGCCAAGGAGGGCCACCTGGGTCAGAGAGCTGGGTGGAGGCCAGGATAAAGGAGGCACTCTGGGAAGACTTGGGGCTCCTGGGAAACAGGAAGAGATGATAAGGTAAGATAACTTTATTGTCATTGTACAATGTACAATGTACAGATGTGGGGAGAGGCTGTCATGGCTTGAGAGCCTCAATTCTGTGCCAGGAATTCAACCCTGGAGGACATAAAGGACAGTGTCCCTGTTTCTGTTGGTTCCTCAGTTACAGTAAAGTCTGCTCTTGATTATTTTTATGACCTAGAACCTATGGAATTATTGCTTGGACACCTGGCCACCGCTGGCACCACTGGTGGTGGGTGAGGTGAAGCTCACTTCTTTAATAAATGACTAAGGAAAGAAATTGGAAATGTTATTCATACATACAAATAGAGCCTCGTATCTGAACATTTGCCATTAACTAATTTATAGCAGGTAGGCACAAAAAGTGAGAACTATGTTCTGCAGAAACAGCAAATGCTTAGAAAATCACAGCTGCCAGCTTCTGCAAGAACTAGTGGCATACACAAGGCTGATTGACAACCACTTTAGCTGAGAGCAAAAGAAGGCAAGTGAACACAAAGGATATGATGTCCTTGAGATGCGTTGTTGATGCACAAAGTGGCTTGCCAGAAGTATTATCAGATACAGAGCCAGAGACCCCAGAACTGAATTTGCAGCTTGCTCCACCTAATATTACTGTGGTCAACATTAAGGGAAGGGGGCATTAACGGCCGCTCAGAGCGGGCAAGTCTACAACAGGCTGTTTCAGAAATGAAATAGCCCACTGTAGGAAATGGCACAATAGATCACACATATTGTAGTTTGAAAGTACAAAATGATGGGATACTAGCAAAAAGGAATTTGTCCAGCAAAAACAAGCATCAATCTCTATTCATAAGTGCAGTGAACAGGTTTTTCAAACCCATGAGATTTGGGGCTCATGGCAAAACATCTAGTGAAGGCTGAGTTTATTTTCTGATTCAGGGAGAATATCTTTGCTTGCAAGGATTTCCGCTCTGCCTTTGGGGCAGTTTATAGAAGACTAAGGGGATAAATGACAGCCCTTTTCAAATAAAGAAGAGGAGCAGAATCTGTTCTCAATCATCCCAGAGTGCAGGACATGAAATGACAGGCTTCAGTTACAGGAAGCCAAATGTTGCTTATATATCGGGGGGGGGGGGGGATTCTGAACTGTTAGAGCAGTACAGCAATGGAATCAATTACCTTGGGGAGATGGTGAGCTCTCCAACACTGGAGGCATTCAAGAGAAAATTGGACAAAATCTGTCAGATCTGTTTTGATTTGTACTCCTGCATTGAGCAGGGACATGTACTCAATGGCCTTATGAGTTCTTTCCAACTCAATTCTTCTGATTCTATGAGAAAATGGATGACTGGAGCACCTCTAGCATTTGGAAAGTGCTCTCCTGTTTAAGCCATGATCCCAGCCTTGCTACAGAAAAATAAAACTCTAAAGGTAATTATAGAGTACAAGGAAGCATACATTCACTTTCCCTTTTTAAAAAACTCTTCATTTACTTTGTCTACTGGCATGGTTTCACTTGCATGTCAGTAATGCTGGAACTCATCCTAAATTAGGCAGATATTTTGGTGCAACTTAAAACTTTACTGAAAGCCAATGCAAAGGTAGGGTAGGGACAGCCTATTCACAATGCAAAAGTCCCTATATTATCAGTGTGGAAGACAGCCACAAGGTTCTTAGGTGGAAACTGTCACTATGCAGTGTAAATGGAATGAATGAAATTAGCTACGTCATGCAAAATGCAATCTGAAAAGCAGTTAAGGATGCAGCAGTCTAAGACAAGATATAATCATGGATAAGATTTCAGAAGCATTGAATAGGCAAATATGCAACAGAAGAGTAAGCATCCACCACAGCAAACTGCCACATTAGTAGCATTATTTATAAAAGGCACACATGCATGCATCCCCTATTCAGTTTGGAAAGATTTAAAATTACAGTGCAATGCACTGATATGAAGTGTTAACACTGGTAAATTTTTAGATTAAATATGTAATGACAACATATCCCTCAGTACATTAAATGAGTGCTTATGTAAGCACAAGTGAACAGGCTTCCAGGAAGTATTTAACAAATATATTTTACATGCTACATAAAAATACAGGAGGCCAACGATGATGTCTTTACAAGTTCCAACATTAACATACTGTATATTAGCCAAGGCTGGCTCTACCATTAGGTAGTGGGAGACAGCCACCTTAGGTAGCAGATACTGGGAAGGAGCAATAAAGTAGAAGAGATCACTATTGAATGTATCTAGTAGGCCAACCATTGTGGTCACATCATCAGAGGTAATCTGGTGATTAGCTGGCTTTCATATATGGTATAGGAACAGTGCATCATTTTGTTCTTTGCTGTAGGCAGGAAAGTATCTTTTTCCAGCTCAGGTGCCAGGTGCTATCCACCAGCTGTTCACACTGGCTGGTTATATGAATCTGATAAACATCTGTGTATGTCATTGGCACAATGCATGGCAAAGAACCTGGAAATACTCCATGCCTCCACACAGCACCTTTGAAGAGTTAAAGATGGACAGAGCCATTGTAAATTCATCGTTAACCGTGCTACGTGATGCAACATCCAGTTTTATACATTCTCCATCTCGTGCCAATCAGCATCATCATTGATCTCAGGCTGTAGGATGAGAGAGACGTCTCCTTCTCACCCACTTTCTTTCTATTTTGCTTGTTTGCTCAGAAATTCACAGATCTTTTGGATGAATGCCACTTGAGTGTTGCTATTCCAGTATCAGATCAAAGCAATAGTGTAGCATACCCTGCAAAGGATCAAAACATCAGCTCTTTCCCTGGAGCCAGGACACTCCTGGGATCACTTCCTACTGATTCTGTCAGATTACTTTCTCCCAGCTTTCCCCTCAGCTAGCTGCTGGCTTGTGTCTCTTCAGATTAGCCCCTCATTCAAAACCACCCTGATTTTGCATCCCATGGAGATAGATAGATATGCATTTTCCTACTCACTTTCAGATTGCTTTTCCATTTGAATTAGGGAGGACTATTGTCCCCACCTCATGCTCTGTCCAAGGAGGAGGGAGCTGTCTAATACTAATAAAAACAACTCCCTCATTGTTTCCCTGAAGGGAAAAATAGAATTGATTGTATAATCAGGAAAAGTGAGGAAGTCTCCCTGGGGAATGTATGCCAGGGGGCAAAAATAACAGTTCCTTGGCTGTTCTGTTCTGATCTCCTAAAATTGTTGTGGCACATTCCAATATGATGGAGGATGCTATCCAATCGCCAGTGCTGATCTAAGGTTCATCTGGAAGTATAGCAAGCTTTTGTATGTGTTTTGAGGGAAGGGTCCCAGCTCGCTACTAGCCTCAGGTCTTCTGCTAGCACTGAAAAAGAGCTGACACCCGCAGAAATAGAACTCAGATATTATTTCTTGAAAAAGAGAAGGAGACATCATAAACTAATACTGTATAGGTATTCTAATGCTGATTTATATACTGATGTTGGTTTGTTATACCTGTATGAGAATAAATGAGCCTTGTCACAATTACAAACTGTATGAAACACTGCAGCTAAGATCCTATACACAGCCTCCAGTAAATAATTTTCACAGGGGACATGGGGACTTGTGTCATGAAGAATGCACAGTATTGCAATGTAAGAACATCCATAAAGCTCCTACCTCAAAGCTGCTGAATCATAAAGAAAGCTCTCTTAAATGTTTGTAGAGTGTCCTTGTGATGATGAAACCAGACATCTACAGAATTGCTTAAGTCTTAATTGCAATGGAAAATACACTGAACCCTGACCTTTTGACCCCCGTGCTCCCAATACTTGACAAAAGCATCCATCATTTCTCACACATTTAGGGCAAATGTCCCTCCATATTTCGGCTTAATAACACTCCAGGCACACAGAAATGGATGCAAAGACACAGAGGAAGAAAAATGACAGAGACACAGAGGGGCAGGCAGCAACAAAGACTCAGACAAAAGGGGAAAAGAAGTATATAGGTAGGAAGAACAGAGGCACAATAGATTTGTCATCCCCAGGAGGATACGGGGAACAAATGTACAGTATAACTACACTCTTGAGGGTTTCTCAGTCATAAAACAGAGTGTACAAAAAAAGATAAAGAAAAAAAGAAAATACAAAATAGTTGTAGAATAGGTATAAAAGAAATGGGGAACTGAGTCAAAGGAGAAAGCAGACATAATATACAGTAAAATACAGAAAGCATACATAATATACAGTAAAATGTTACCCCTATTCATGGTTCTAGGTCAAAGAGAAGTGACAATTATTCAAGCATATTAAATAAGCAAACCACCAAATAATAAAAGAAAGGAATGGAGAGAGACATTTTTCCTCAGTAAAACAAAAATCATTGTGGCTATTCATATATAATCGGGCAACATTTATGAAGCTGGGTGTATTTTGAAAGGATGGGTGAAATCAACACCTACCTTTCTACATTTGTAGAAAGAGAAATTTCGAATTATACTACCGTGTACTTAAAAACAGAAGCTTAAAATTGCAGACTATTGAGTGTCCTTTTTTTAAATTAAGCACAAGAGTAACTGCATGGCATTGTTCTTGTAGGGTTTGATGAAGGACACTGCTTCTTGAATTTTCCTTGACTTTTAAAGGTATTTACTATCCACCTGGCAGTATTTGTATTGATGGCTATGTCACAAAGGCCCATGGAATGATGAATTGAACAACAGCATGTGTTTTATCTTGTTTTCAGGATTAGCCTCTAAGGATTCAGTGAAACAAAGCCATTGATCTTCTGTATCAGTAGTTCAGTTTCTTTACTGAAAAAAGACTACCCTAGTTTTTCATACTAATGGATACCTCATAGGTCATGACTCATGATGAGATTAGAAATAGTGACACTAGTTAGAATGGCAGCAGCATTTTCCCTGAACATCAGCATGTTCAGATAATGCATCATCTGGACCCAGATGAGTAAATACAGTGCCTCTTGACTAAACTATTGCTAAAAGCTCTTTTTAGCATTATCAAACACTTTTGGGATGCCTCCGTCACTATAAAAGATGACACAACACAATTGACTCTGTCAGCTAGATATTAAACACTCTCCCCCCTGAAATCATCATTACTTGAATGAAAAGTGCAAACAAGAAAGTAAATCTAAGAACATAAGAACATAAGAAGATCCATGCTGGATCAGGCCAAAGGCCCATCTAGTCCAGTTTCCTGTATCTCACAGTGGCCCAACCAAATGTGTTTGGGAGTGCATGAGACTAGATATCTGTCTCCTGCTACCACTCCCCTGCATCTGGCCCTTGAAGTACCCCCAGTTTTAAGCCTGGATATTACACATCTCCATCATGGATTGTAACCTGTGATGGACTTCTCGTCCAAGAATCTCTCCAATCCCCCTTTGAAGGCATCCAGCCCAGATGCCATCACCACATCTTGTGGCAGGGAGTTCCACAGACTAAGAACACACTGGGTAAAAAAAAAATTCTTTTGTCTGTTCTCACTCTAGGTACCACACACCAAAAGTAAACAGTAGGCAACATGTGGTTTTTAGTTGCTTAACAGGAAGTATGGGCAGGATCATAACAATCAGCGTAAAGATGAAATGAGTGATGATGGCCAATATGGTCTCCCAATATGATCCCTCTCTCTCACTCACCAGCTCATACTGCTGAGTCCTTTAAAAAGGTCCAATACATATTTCAAAACAGGCAATAGTAAACTTAACAGCTGTATTAATTTTCTTGAAATATTACAGTAGGAAATATGCCCAACTGCTTTGTCTGATCCTAGTTCCATAAGATAATTAATTACAGTGGTACCTCAACTTATGAATTTAATCCGTTCCAAATGCATGCTCCCAAGTCGAACTATTCTTAAGTCGGGGTACCTATCTACATAATTGAAAAAATAAGTTAAAAAAGAAAAAGAAAAAAAAATTGTAAGTCGAGCAGACCATATCTAAAATTTGTAAGGAGGCGGCAGTTAAAATGCCAACAGTTTTCCACGCTTAAGTCGAATTGCTCTTAAGTCGAGCTGCTCTTAAGTCGGGGTACCACTGTATTCTTAAAAGCAACTTTCCAAGTTTTGGAGCAAATGCCATTTAAACCAGGATGCAAACTGTGACATCTCATTTCTACAGCACCATTTCTTGGGAAGTAGTTAAATTAATTTCAATAAAACAGGTCATTGAATAGCATGAGAACATAAGAACATAAGAAGAGCCATGCTGGATCACGCCAAAGGCCCATCTAGTCCAGCCTCCTGTATCTCACAGTGGCCCCACCAAATTCCTCTGGGAGTGCAGGAGACTAGATATCTCTTCATACCACTCCCCTGCATCTGGTCCTTGAAGTACCCCAGTTTTAAACCTGGAGATTACACATCTCCATCATGGTTTTTAACCTGTGATAGACTTTTCCTCCAGGAATTTGTCCAATCCCCTTTTGAAGGCATCCAGGCCAGATGCCATCACCATATCCTATGGAAGGGAGTTCCACAGACTAACAACACGCTGCTTAAAAAAAATTCTTTTATCTGTTCTCACTCTCCCAACCCTCAATTTGAGTGGATGTCCCCAAGTTTTGGTATTTTGTGAGAGGAAGAAGAACATCTCTCTATCCACTTTACTCATGCCCTGCATCATTTTGTATGTCTCAATCACATACCCCCTTAGATGCCTTTGTTCCAGATTAAAGAGCCCCAAATGTTTTAGCCCTTCCTCATAAGGGATGTCCCCCAGTCCAGTAATCATTTTAGTCACTCTCTTCTGCACCTTTTCCAGTTTCTACTACTGTATGTCTTTTTTGAGATGTGCTGACCAGAATTGTACACAATACTTCAGGTGCGGCTTACTATCATTTTGTACAATGGCATCATAATGTTGGCTGTTTTATTTTCAATCCCCTTTTTAATAATCCCTAGGGGATTATTAACAATAATGATCTAATTGTTGAAGAATAGTAATTCTGAAAATCATAATACTGTTGCCAGGCTAGTCTTTACTTATCAATAGTCTGCTTTTCTAAATACTCATAGTGTCCAACAAACAAAATAAAGGAGAGAAGTTAAATACTGTACATCAATGGAAGTTATATGAAAATGGAACCAAAAAGCTGCTTTGAATTTCCATTCCACTTTGCTTTCCCATCACGTAGCGGCAGAGTAGAGTATGTAAAAATTCTTCTACGTACAGGGAAGAGTACATAAAAAGACTTTTACAAATGATAAAAGTATATACAATAAACAATAAAGCGGTGACTGCAACCACAAGGACTCCTTTACAGCATCTGAGAATTTATTATCAGGCACACCAGCAATTAAATAAGAAATTCAGCACTTCACGTGGTTCTTCTCAACAGCTGTGCTGAAAACACTCACCAATAAGCAGACATTCCCCGCTAATCCCCCTGCCTAAGCCTTGTAACCACACAGAGCTTTGTAGAGTCAGCACAAATCAATGTATCTCATTTAATTAATGCTAAAGGGGGAAATAATCTCACACTAATAAGGCAGCAGACAAGTGATCCTGGGATGGTTGGCAGTGCCTGAGGTCTTAAAAAAGTAAACCAATGTGAAATAAGGAGTGCATTATGACCTATATAAAATGTTCAATCTCTGTTGCATCAGAGCGTTGTCCAACAAGAGTCGCAAGAGATGATGGTCATATAATCCTCAACATCTCTATTACACAGCATGGCTCTGGATTGCAGTGGTTTAAAAGGCCATTGTTTGCTTTTGGGAAAAGCTGTGGGTGCACCGAACCAATTTTACAGGTAAACAGATATCACTCCCAGTCTCAAGGACTACGGAAGTTGAAAATGTACATTAAGCAAGACAATGGTCTACATAATTTAACAAATTGGGATGTTCTAATTCCAAGTATTATAGAGAAAGTATTCTAAATATTTTGTGGTACACACTAAAACACTATCAGAGATGACCAAGAACAATTACCTTAATATTTAGCACACTGCTACCCAATCTTCAATGACCCTATTCATCCAGCGCTATCCCAATCCAAAAGAACCCAACTGCACTCTTAGATGATACTACCTGGAGGCACTTTAATAGAAACAAAATCTGTTCTAAATCCCACTGTTGCCTCCATATAGCCACCAAGTGTTTACATTTATTTTATTTTTAAATGCATGGATGCATGTCATTTATTTGCAAACTGAATGTCAAATAATGAAATAAAACTACCTAGGTTTGAACATCTTTTCATAGGGTTTTTATTGAAAGACATATTCTCAAGTGCTTTACCATTGCCTTTACCTGCATAAAATGAACAAAAGTTTATTTGATTTTTAAAAAATTAGCTGCTTGGGATACAATGAAAGTAAAATCTGTAATAGCAACTAACTACTGGTTTACAGCTGAGAACTGTAACTAATAACGTTTTAAACCATATGTATTTCCAGGCTATGCCAGCCCACCATAACAATAACCCTGTGGTAACCTTTCCTAACACAGTACATTTCAGATGTACTGAATTGTATCTTTTACTTCCATGGTTAATGACTGTAATTTACATTGTAGTTCAAAACATCTAAAAAGTTGGTCTGTGGTAAAATAAGTGTAAAAGCAGTTATCTGGTGTCCATGGCTTGGGCCCGGACTACCTGTCAGAGCGAATCATCCAGCGATCAACGTCGGCCCATCCAGTTCGGCAGTCGCGAGCGCACTCGCTCAGGGTTGCCACCCCTAGAGAAGCCAGGAAAACATCTACCCGCAATCGGGACTTCTCGGTGGCTGGTCCTTCCCTTTGGAACAGCCTACCAAGCGAAGTGCGCTCTGCAGAGTCCCTGCTAGCCTTTCGCCGAGCATTAAAAACTCTGCTCTTTCGCGAGACCTTTGGCGATTTAGTTTAGGTTGTTTTTTTTCCCCATCGCCATCTATAATGCTCACCCAACAATTTTTTGCTGCAGAGCCTGTCTGTTTTATGATGCCCAGTTGCCTTTCCTGTTTTTAAATTGCTTGTTTTTATTGTCTGTTTGATATGCTGACTTGTTCAGCCATGTTAGACGCCCAGAGTTCCCCGTGGGAAGATGGGCGGGATATAAACTCAATAAATAAATAAATAATAAATAAATAAATAAATTATATCTCACATCCTTTTGCTGACAACTGTGCTTCCCAAAGTTGCATGGGAGCAGTTCTGAGGCATGTTGGGCCCAAATTTCTTAACATAACAGATAACAAATCAGAGCAAAGGCAGTGGCAATTTTGTAAGACCATGTCACAGTCATTTATTTGCGACTTAGAACCAAGGATTTCTCACTTCAGATCCTGAACAATAACAAATGAAAGGCAGAGATACTAATTTCTCCTAGCCTATGCTTTGTTCTTCTGATAGACAATGTGGACACCGTTCAATAGCATTTGGGCCCATTTTGTTCTGAGTTTTCTGTGTGCTCAAGACAAATCCCTTCATACTTGAAATCTGTTGTGGCCTTCTAGCTGTAATTAACAGATTGGTTTAAGAAACAAAAAAAACAGTATTCATGGAAATGGGTGAAAATGGTTTGTAGTCTCTCAACAACAGCTTGCTACATATTCTGACAATAAATACAAGGCCAGTCAACATATTATGCAGAGAAATCATAACTGTTTCAAAATGGAGACCCAATGACAGGGCAAAATTACGAAAGCCTGAAGACTTATTTGGAGTTCAGTCACAGAGGCAAGGTTTGAATCTAAATATAATTAAACCATGAAATATCAGCAGCAGCACACACATAAATACATTGTAAAGACAATGTTTGGAAAGATACAGTGTTACCCTGAGTTTGATCAAGAGTTGCCCCATATTGGGTTGGCCTTTAACCCCCTTTTATCCAATCAAATGTTTTTCAAAGCACAGGACGTAGCATAGAATCCATCCCAATTTGTTTCCTGCAGCCTCACAACACACACACACACACACACACACACACACACACACACACACACACACACAAACACACACACACAACTATCTCCATTAAATAAAAAGAGATGTAAATACCATGACTATTGCATCGTGAAGTTTCAACGAGCCTACTGTTCTGGTCGTAGCAAGCCATGGCTTGGTAGCGGTAGCCTTGGCCGCATTCCTTGATGTCTCCTTGGACTTTCATGCCAAGCAAAACTTCCATTTTGCCTTCAGGTAAAATACAGTCTGACCAATTCCCCACAGGCTGGGCGTTGTACTTGTCGCAAGGACAGAACTGGGTCTCTATCAGTGGATACAGCTGTGGGTTTTTGCATTTCTCTCTCTTCTTACTCTTTCCTGGAAGTGAGCAGAAAGAGGTTCAGATAGTGGTTTTTGTCATCTTTATTTGTTTATTTAATTTATGTACTGTGCCTTCTGACCTAAGGTCACTCTGGACAGTGACCAGAAAATATATATTTCATCAAAATTTCGAAACAAACCATTTTAAAATATATTCACAAAAGCACAGAGCTTTTGAGCAGGGATGTTGTAGACCAAATGTCAAATCTCAGATGTGGCCACTTTCAAGCTTACTGCATGAAGCCTGCCAAACTGTTTTTGTTCTGTACTGAGACTCTAGGTCTCTAAAGAGAACAGAAAAATGGGCACACAACTGCATTTTAGAACATGGACTTCCAAGTCTATGAGACATTGGTGATCAGTCACCCTTGATGAAATGTCTCACAGACTCGGAAGTCCAGGTTCACTGGTTCTCCACCCTTGCTTTTGTCCCTGAATTTTAGAAGTCCAGGTTTCCTGTTTAGAATTATTTGCAAGCTGAGGATCATAACAATGTCATATTCATAAATTTAGATGCAGAACAAGTAGTTCAAGTCCTATTTGGTACAGGAATATAAATGGTAAATAAATGCCTAGATAAGACCTTAATTCCTTCTAGGTCACTGGAATGTTCTCAGGGAATGACTTTGACATAAAAAGAATGTCCAGAAAAAAAATGGTGCAACTGTTTGGGCTGAAAAATGATGAAGCAGAGGTTCAGTGTAAAACCTGAAAATATAAATTTCCAATCAAGTGGACTAGGAAGAGGTTCTCAGGTAGTTATATATCATTTATGATGATTGCCTGGAGTTAGAAGCAGTACTGGGTTATACTTCTTCCACAGTATAAACTAAATGTCTACTTTATAAAAGACTATTCCATATGGGCCATTCACCAAAATTCACAAACATGAGTGACAGAAGCAAATCAAAAGACAGAACAGACTTTTCTGATCTGTTAAGTTCTGAGTGAAAGCTTTAATCAACTTGTATAGCAAGTTTCCTCATTTAAGGGCTCAACTCTATACAATTTTACATATGACTGGGCCTCAGTGAACCTTGTGGGACTTCTTTTCCTATCAGTCACTGGAGGGATTTTACTCGTTTATGTGAGGTAAATTCAGATCTAATCAGATTAGATCCTCTGAATTAATGTATTTTATGATGGTTATTACAGTCTTTCTAAAATGTCATTACTGATACCACTAGGAACTACCATTGCAATGCGAACTCAAATGTTTCTCTTGACATCTTCCAGTTCTTACCAATCAGAATGCGCTTTCTTGTCCTTACTGCTCCACAATCCCCATTACAAGAAGAGAACTTCGACCAGTTGGTGAATTGACAGTCATCTTGGCAAGGGATTTGGCAGGGCTGTGTTAAGGCTGGTAATGATCCTGCATGCTTAAGACATTCCGCAATGTCAGCTTGTCCACCATCTTGTTTTCGACAAGTAATAGCTAGAAGTAGAATAGGGGGGGGGGGGAGAGAGAGAGAACATCAGAATAACATCAGAATAACATCAGAATTGGTTGCTACATCTTTTGTTAGTCAAATAATAAGGCAGCCGAACAGAGTTGCCCACATTTGATGTTGTGCACTAGGCAATATGTTCATGGATAGCATTGCTGCTCTAGGGAGTGTGGACACCATAGATTTGCTTAAAACACAAAATACTGCACATATTGCAGGTAATTCAGAGCAGTAATTGACATGAACAATGCAGTACAGAAACACAATGCAAGGCATTTTACCAAGGAAGGAATAATGTCATCCATTATTATATACCATTACTGTATTCTATATAATTTAAGTGCCCTTTGTTTGCTAACCCCATACATAGTGGGGTTTGAATTGATTCCTCGCTTAAGTCTAAATATAATTGTGTTCCTGTGCATTTTTAAACACCCCAAAGAGGCAAAATCTCCCCTTGAGAGGTATATTTCCTCAACTGGAAGGCAGGAAAATATGTATATCAGGAAACATTTTGCATGCTGAACATGACATTAAACTTCAACACAATGCAAAAGGTGTTCTCGCCTTCCATAAAGGAATTATAATGGTGCTAAACTGAAGAATGCATTTTAAAATAGAAATGCCAAGCTGTAGACCCTACAGCTGGAGTTGGGAATTGGCTCTTTTGTGTGTTTTGCGTCATTACAATTGTGACCAACTCTCTGTGACCCCATGTCCATGGAGTTTTCTTGGCACGAATACTGGAGGGGTTTGC
>JAHTLZ010003542.1:58197452-58239633 GCA_023846285.1 Phrynocephalus versicolor | reverse complement strand
CCTCCGCTCTGTGTCAGGTAGCAAAATATGTTAGATGTTCCCTGCTCTTGGGCAGGGAAAGGACACAGCAAATGACTACAAGCTACTAAGTCATTGTTTATGTCATGTGGCCTACACCAACTTGCACAATTCATTGCACAACAAACATCTACACCAACATAGCAATGTGCAGCTATTTGTCAGAAAGATTTAACCCCGTTTGTATTAAGCCAGCAGTGGGGATTTAGTCATTGTTCTTTGAGGTGACGCAAGACACTTTGCTGTGTTTGATATGTAATGTTTGCATCAAAATAGCAATTATGGCAAATGGAAGGTGAGAGTGTGAGTGTAGGCTTTCTTTCTTATGAGTGAAAAGATGGGCAAACAGGAAAAACGGGTAGTGGAGAGAGTATGAAGTGGAGAGAAAGTAGGGTGATGGAGAGATTATGATGGGGAGGTCTAACCCTGCCTCCTGTTAGTACACAGATCCCAACAAACTTACTGAAAGACAATAGGGTCCCAATTGGGGGATGTGTGTGATTTTTTGTCTATGCCTGCCCAGTAAAATATCTCAAAAGAATCTCTCAGTGCATGAATAAAAACAAGTTGAGGAGCCATGGAGCCATCACAAAAACCGAATACAAAAGTGGAGCAGGTGATACCTGTTCCATGAACTGATTTGTTTTTGGAGCTTCATCTTAAACCTCTTTTAGCTCAGACATCCCACTCAATTCAACAAGATTCCCAACATTTGCATTCTGAAAAGTGTCAAGCAAAAGAAAAATTAATCAAAGTAGGAGTTTTGAGATGAAAGGTAAAATTGTTGTCAGTGCTAGAGGTTTTCAACCTTATATGCTGCTTCTAGCAGGTGTGGTTGGGAAGGTCCTTTATTGGCTAGAATTACTGTCAATCACTAACAGCATTAACTACTAGTTCCTTTCCTGCCTCCAGATTTGAACAGAGCACATCCGCTCTCGCCTGATCTTGGAAGCTAAGCAGGGTCGGGCCTGGTTAGTACTTGGATGGGAGACCACCAGGGAATACCAGGTGCTGTAGGTGCTGGCAAACCACTCCAGTATTCCTGCCAAGAAAACTCCATGGACATAGAGTCATGAAGAGTCGGTCACAACACACGCACACACACACACACACGCACACGCACCTCTTCTAAAAATGTTTTCCATTCTCTATTTATCTGTTGGAGTCAGTCAGTCTGTTGAAAACCTGAGTCTGCTGGGGCCTGTTCCTGAAAGCAGTCATAATGCTGATAATTTGCTGGTATCTGTTCGGTTGGGAGTAATAAAACTTTGTATTCTTTCTCCAACTCATTTCTCAGAGTGAGTTATTGAGACTGTAAGTGCCAATTGTTGAGAAAATGGGTGGACTACTCTGGGGAACTTGAAAATAATTCTGAACTATAAATCCCTGCATGTTTGTTGAGAAGTTTAGAGGAAATTTATTAAAATGCAATATTCTGCAACAGTAAGTGGGGATTTTCTTTTCTCCCTGATACTACTAAGCATCTTTGTAGCAAATGTTAAGATCCTGATTCCTTCACAACATGCTGTTTATTTGTAGGCCAGGTCTTCAAAATCAGGCCCTCGCTTTGAGCCTCAAAAAGCTGCAAAAACAGTGAATACTATTTACTTTCAGCACCAAATACAGTTAATTAGCTAGAGATTTTTTTAAAATGCTGTGGCATCACGGATTTCACACACTCAGATATATGACACGTGCTCTGTTAAATGGCAAAATGACAGCTAAAAATGTAATGTTATAGGAGCCCAAACCCAAAAGTGATGCAATAAATGTACAGTACAGAGATTTTTAGTGGCCCACAAAGGACTCTTTACTGACAAATATGGAGATCCGTGTACTGTCTCTGCTGTTTCTACATTTATATCTGATAAATACAGTTTTGCCTCCAAGGCATAATCTCTAATGGGGTGGTATAAAGAGGACCATGAGGAATTCCAAGGGCTGCAACAAGAAAAACGCTGTTGCTTCCGTCATATGAGCTTAATTCAGAAATGCTTGCAGCATTCAACACTCAGTTACTGATAGTAACAGAAAAGGGGCTCAGAATGGTGGTGGTTGAGCAGAGGTGGGAAATATATGGTCCTCTAGAGACTGTCCTACTATAGTTTGCACCAGCTCTAACCAACAGAGCCAATGGTAACGGAGGTCAGAGCTACAGGTATAGTACAGAAATACCTGAAGGATCCCCACGTTCCCCAATTTTAGTTACAATAAGCATCTACAATCACAATCCAATTAGTTCATTCTGGTTAATGTTTATGAAATAAAATTTTAAAAAGATGACAGCCGCTTAAAACATAAATAATCCGAAATACAATGCAACCATGCCACAAAATTGCATAGTGAATTGAACGTATATGCGGCATTCAAAACAGCAAGAGAACAAACAAATGGCATAGTAAATGTAGATTAGGCTATCCATTTGAAAGGCCAAATTATAGAACACTATCCTTCCCTCTCCACTCTCTTTCTCCACAATGCCTATAGCTACTACCTATAGAAAGGGAGGGGTGATAAACCAACAGCACATGCAAATGAAGGTACAAAAGAAGGAGTGTTGAGGCAGTAATAAACATCAGGCAACCAAGATGGAGCCAACAACAATGGCAATTTTATGTGGCCAGAGTATGATGTTCTGCCCACATAAAATAGGATACCAGGCAAGGGACTCCAAGATGGTGGTTAATACCAGATTTCTATGCACTAAGTTAGAGCACCAGATGGTCTAGCCTAACTGACCAGCAGAAGCTCACCAGAGTATTGGGGAGTGCCCCTTTTTAGCACTTGCTACCTGATTCCTTTTACTAGAGACCCCAGGGAATGCAGTGAGGTTGCAACCATCTGTATGCAAGCCATGTGCTGCATGCACCCTGGACTTATGGTCCTTTCCCTAAATGTCCACAGCAAACTGGTGTTTATTTCATCACAAAGTGGCTTGGAGCAGAGAGCGGCATGAAACTAATTTTGTAAATGAGGACAGGGACATTCCTGTATGCATCTACACGGCCTTAATGGTTTTGAATGATTTCGGATAGCTTTAATTGGAGTTGAGCAGATGTTCTGGGATTCTTTGTGCCTGTCTATGCTGGCTGGAGCGGATGGGTTTCTAACTATTTGAAATTGTCTTTAATTGGTTAAACAGTTTCAAATGTTTAAAAGAATATGCTGTTTTAATATCTGTATCATATACTACTGTATGTTCCTTAGATATATGGTGAATTAGAGAGCTGAATTGCTCAGTGGGTCAGACCTCTGACTGTTGAGCCCAGAGATTAGGAGTTCAATTTCCCTTTGTGTGTTCCAGAAGAGCCAGTCTGTGTGGCTTTGGGCAAGTTCCACAGTCCCAGAAGCCCCCCCCCCCCCCAAGAAGATAGGGATGGCAAATCACTTCTGTGGATCGTCTACCTGGAAAAAGAGAGTTGGATATGAAAGATCTGTATGGGGTGTAGAGAGAAACTTTTCCAAGAGAAGATGTAATATGTCCTGCTGCTTGCAGAGGGAAACCAAGGGGTAAAATCCTTTATACCCCTTACAGTGAGATTTCTTTTCCACTGAGAATTCTCAGAAACTTTGTACAGTGAACCCCCACCTATCATGGGGGTTAGGGACCCGAGCCAACCCGCGGTAAATGAAAATCCACGATATGCGGATGCAGGTCAGGCCAGGCCTGGGAGGTCTAGCTGGGGGCTCTTTTACTTACCCCCAGCCTGGCACTGCCCCGAATGGACCTGTGAGGGCCTTCCTGAGCCTTCTGGAGGCCCCCAAAGGGCCTCCCTGCGAACCGGAAGTGACTTCCGGAAAATTGGAAGTGACTAAAAATCATTTCTGAGGCCTCCGAGGGATTTCCGCCCTTACCAGAGGAGGCCTTTTTTCATATTCTGTGGTCCCACAATATAGCAGGACCGCAGTATATGAAATGTGAAAGGGCAAGGGACCACTGTAGTCCTTTTGCCCAGTTTTACAAGATTATTGACAATTTCTACACTGAATGGCATCTTTCCTATATGTAATTCACATGGAAAGGGAAGAAGAAACACCATGTAGCACAGAACTGTTACCATACCTGTGGAGAATGGCATGTTTCCTGTGGAGAATTTGCCAGAAAGCCATTGAGTTGTGCAGAATATGGCAGCTTCCTGCAAGTAACAAGCTCTCCCTCAGTGACCGGCTGCTTGCACATGCTTTTTTATTTTTTTTAAGATGGGGGTTTATGCATCATTGCTGTGACTGTATTTTTTAGCATTGCTTGTGTTTTCCATTTCTTAGAGGGGTACAGGTATTTCTTTTTTCCTTTCTAATATTTCTATACTTTGCATTTTTAGGTTTTAATGATGTAAGGTGCCTTTGTATACTCATTGTTTTATCTTTAAATATTGTCTCCCAATGATCTAAGGTGCATTAGGTCCTTTCTAATGAGAAAGGCAGGGTAAAATATTTTGAGTAAACAAATAAATATAGACTAACACCAAGAAAGCAAGGAAATTGAGACACACAGCCCTTGTCTTCAAGAGAAGCAGGGAGTCTCATTATATTGATACTTGGAAAATAACTAAAGAGATTGTGAGTACTGGTCACATTCCTCATGCAGATACATATTAGTCCATATTCTCCTCAGAACTTCTCCATTTACGCACATCCTTGTGCAATTTAAGTTAATGTATTTTCCTCAAAACTCTGGCTGCTTTCTTTGTGTCATATAAATGACATGCAAGGGCAAAAATCAGGCGCTTATCACAGAACACCCCAGTAATAATTAATCATATCAACCCACACAGAATAGATTACAGACATTAGCTCATGAAAGTAACAAACACAATTATTCTGGATTAAACACAAGTGTGAAATGTTTTCTAAAAAGCATAAATATATGGTTGCTGGTACAATCACATTTGACATGGGTTCTGATCAATTAACACTATTTCCCTAATTGAACATTTTCCCGTAAGAGTGGTACAAAATAAATGACACTTCACATTTTGTAGATGAAAAACATTGATGCAATTAGAGCTGATAGCGTATCTTGAATCATGCCAAAGGAGGCTGATAAATTATTATTGTGGGGATAATTAAATACAACATCTGCTTTCTTTATGCAAATTAGTGTCATTTTTTGCCTTAAAAACCAATAATAAATACTTAAGCATACCTTGGCCATACACTGCCAAATTATACAATCTCTAAAAGAATACTATCTCTAGCTTTCAGTGAATTCATTTTATTGGGAGGCTTGATGCTTTTCTAATGAAGCATATTGCTAAATCTTTGTTATGCATAAATACTTTCCTTCATTATCTATTTGATACTTTCTCTCAGGGTCCAAAACAATAGCTTCATGTGCCCATTGTTTCTTTTGAAACATTAATTTTTGAGAAACCTTTAAGCATGAGCATGAACGAATCGATCTGTATGTTGCAGATCACCCATAATGAGAGCTAGAAAACTAAATTACGTTGTTAATTTTCCAGAAATGTGATTAAGACAGAAATTAAATATTTGGTTTAAAAATTAATTCATTAAATATTAGATACTGGGAAATTATTGGTGTTTGAGTTTAAAAATGGTAATATTTAACTCCCTGAATTAATGTTACAAATGTGTTGACCACCATATTTGAATATGCAGATGCTCATGTCTCTCACACTCCCCATCTTCAAGGGACAACATTCTATTTTTCCCTTTGAAAACTAGGATTATACTACGTAGTACGTAGCCCAGCCTTGCCTTACAAACAGAATTAAATAATAGCACTCAGAAACCTGAATTAGCATTGCTAACAGTCTGCTGCATTTCTGAGATCATTCCAGACCACTAGGAACCCCAATTCTGCATAAAGAGTCAACTGGCAACCCCTACCTATATTTCTTTAAAACAGCACCATAAGACTGAAAGTACACATCTTGTTAGACCTTGGCTCAATGATCTAGCCCATATTACTCATAAAGCTACTGAAGTTATAAAGACTATTCCTATTGCATCCAAGTCAAGTCAACAGCACTGTCCCATGAGTCAAGCAATGTTGGCAGCAACAACAATCTTGAATATTACTGTTTTAGCTGTTTTATCTGTTTTATCTTTCCTTGTTGTAAATCGCCCTGAGTCCCCTATGTGGGAAATAGGCGCAGTATATAAATGTGAAAATAAATAAATAAACAAACAAACAAGCATGGCTTCATTATTGCCCTTGTTCTGGACATAATATATTGTCCAACCCAATCACCACTTCCCATCAGTCCATGCAACATGATCTGAAAAGGACCAGGGTGTTCACCACAGCTGCTGCCTTCTGCCACCCACCTTTCCAGAAATAAAGATTAAACCTCTTGGTGCTGAAGACAAGAAGCAAGCAGATGTACACTCCTTTTGCAAGACAACTGTGTACTCCTGTACTTTTATGCTACATAAGAACATAAGAAGAGCCATGCTGGATCAGGCCAACGGCCCATTTAGTCCAGCTTCCTATATGTCACAGTGGCCCCAACAGATGTGTTTGGGAGCGCATGAGCCTAGATACTGTATCTGTCTCTTGATAGCACTCCCCTGCATCTGGCTCTTGAAGTACCCCAGTTTTAAGCCTGGAGATTACACATCTCCCTCATGGTTTGTAACCTGTGATGAACTTCTCCTCCAGGAATCTGTCCAATCCCCTTTCGAAGGCATACAGGCCAGATGCCATCACCACATCCTATGGAAGGGAGTTCCACAGACTAACGACGCGCTGGGTGAAAAAATATTTTCTTTTGTCTGTTCTCACTCAATTTGAGTGGATGTCCCCTAGTTCTGGTATTTTGTGAGAGGGAGAAGAACTTCCCTCTATCCACTTTACTCATGCCCTGCATTATGTTGTACGTCTCAATCATATTCCCCCTCAGACACCTTTTTTCCAGACTAAAGAGACCCAAATGTTTTAGCCTTTCCTCATAAGGGAGGTCCCCCAGCCCAGTAATCATTTTAGTTGCTCTCTTTTGCACCTTTTCCAGTTCCACTATGTCTTTCTTGAGATGCGGTGACCAGAATTGTACACAATACTCCAGATGCGCCCTTGTATAATGGCATTATAATGTTGGCTGTTTTATTTTCAATCCCCTTTTTGATAATCCCTAGCATGGAATTGGCCTTCTTCACCACTACTTCATATGTGTGTGTGTGGGGGGGGAGACATTTCAATTGAAGCTCAATGACCTTCTTGCCCAACTCTGTCTTGCATGGTTATGTAGGAGATAAGCAGAGGAACAGACTCTAGCACAGCTGCCAAACTTTGCTCCAGAGAGGTTCTTGACCAAAATAGCACAGTGTTTTGTAGGTCAGGCATGAAACGCTATGGAGTGGCTTGTGTCAAGGGAAAACAAAGCATGCACCACAGAGTACGATATTATGCTCCAGCCAAGTCTGTCAGAGCACTTCTTACAAGATCACCAAATGTCCCTCATCTTCTGTTCTTCTTGAGAGTACCAGAAGCATGACGTTTGGAAGAACTTAGCTAAGCCTTTAGAACAAGGTCAGAATCTGTGGAGATGTTCAGACTGTTACATCTATAATTCATGCTGTGTCCTGAATTTCTTAAAAGTGTGCTTGAGCTCCTTTGCCAAGTCTTTAAAAAAGAGAGAAAGAGAAATAAAACACAATCCTGTTCTTGACTGGAGATGAACATTGGTTTCCCATGGTGCACTGCCTGTTTTTATTACTGGCAGGGAGTAAGATTTGTTTGCTTTTGCTCTACGGATGGAGTGTTCGATAAACAAGAAATTGGGATAGTGGAAGAAATCATGGAAAGGAAAAAAAAAAGCTCTCTGTGACAGAACTAAAAGAAAATTTACCGCAGTCTAAAGTACTGACGTGTTCATTTCAACTGAAATGATTCACAATAAAGGCTCAGTTATACAGGGCAGCTAGCATCAGAGCTGCCATGGAGGATGAATCATCCGGCTAATTTTCTGATTCATGTTGGCACTTCGGCAGTCACACAAGCTCAGTGTGATAAAAAAGTTAAAAATGTAAACATATTAGGCTGTAATTAGAAAAGCAAGACACACGTTTGTTCTAATTATGTCTGCAGATTGACAAGAACAGCCTCCTCCTGTTCTGTTGTACCAATTTCTGGCTTCTTCCACCTCTATTTTCACTCAATTTCTAACTAAACTAGGATCAACTATGACTAAGCAAGGAACATAAGACTGCCAACAAGCACAACTAGCGAATATACATCCCACAGGCACTGGAAAAACTGGTTGGATAGTATCTTGCCGGGGTCTGGATTTTTAATGTGTTTAGTCTATGTTTTTTATATTTGCTGTTTATTGTTTTGTTTGCTTTTAATCATTGATTTGCTTTTGTGTAAACCACCTAGAGTCCCTATTTGGGAAATCAGGCGGTCTAGAAATGCAATAAATAAATAAATAAATAATAAATTATACAATCCAAATCTCAACATTTGGGGTAGCAAGTCATATCCCAGGGCCCGCATCTGTTGTCCCTGACATATTTTAGCCTTGGTCTGTAAAAATATAATTAACTATGTTATAGTTCAGTGACTTGAAGACAAGTGCCATGTTTAGGCAAGGTGAATCTGCCATTTTTGTTTCCCACATGTCTCTGACCCCTGATCGAGCACCCAGATGCTGTTCTCTTTTTTTCTGCAATAGCTGAATCTGGAGTTCATCTGTGTCAGGCTGTTCACAGCCTCCCATTGCCAGTGCTATTTACTGTCATGGCTACTGGTAGCCTTCCTAAGAGTGCTAATGCCAGTGGCGCTGGACAGAACTATGCTCATAGACCTTTCTAACCTGGCACTAATATTTTGCTACAAATTGTCTCATTCTTATGTATGCATGTGAGAATCTCCACAAAAGTCTCTTTTCATCTGCAAGAAGGCAAGATATCTTCATGTACTCCCACTGAGACTGGGAGGAGGTCACCACAGCCTTGGTGGGCCTCATGCCCTCACCTCACACACTTCTGAGATCCTGGGTGAAGCAGCTGCTGTGGCCTCTCAAGAAGGCTGGGAGGAAAGAAGCCCATATATTTCCCAGAGTTAAGAGATGCAGGACAGCTGATAGATCAGAAGGAGAGCCCATTAAGGGAGTGAAAGGAGGGCATGGTTGAAGGCTCAAAGTCTTCTTCAGGGCTTGGGACACCTGGCAGGGGATGAACTGAGGAACAGAGATGTGAGCATCTGTGACAGGTAAAACTAGTATGCAAAATATTATATGGGGGGGGTCAAGCAGGGGAGGCAGTGTCAACTCATCTAATTGTCCCATCAAGAATGTTGGACAATATGGAGATGGCATTATTGTACATGAGAATCTTTAATTTATAAAGAAACATTATGGTCTAAATTGAATCGTTAATCCAAACTAGAATAGATTCATTGGATCTGTTGGATTTATGTAAGCTGGTTTAATTCTAGGATTCTGCCCTACCTGGTGGTAACAACTGGATTTAGCTTTGTTTGACTAGTACCAATTCTCTGGTTGTGTTGAACAAGAAGCATCTTGAAGTTGGGCTGCTTTGTGCTAACATCTCTTTGGGCAAAAAAACACCATTAAAGATAAACTACTGTTAGAAGAGAAAAAAATCTTAAATAGTGAATACTGTGTGTCACAGCAAGACATCTTCCAGAGTATGCAAATTTGTTTGCTTAGTTGAGTGACTGGTCTTCTGGACTTAAACACAGATTTCTCTGAATCAGATTTTGCTCATTTCATAAAGTGCAAAACTTTATGCAAAACTTTAACAATTATAAATTAGGCAAGAAAAGCTTTCTAGGATTAAATTAACAGCATGACAATTCCCTATAAATGTAATACTGACTAAAGGCACACATCTTTGATAAAATTGTTCTGACCTCTTGCTTGCAGACCTGGACCGCACGTCTCTTGGGCACCTGGGCTGTCCTGCCGAACATACCATGGTACAAGTTGACACCTGCGCCATTTGTGTGTCTTCCATCTGCAGCAGAAAAAGGAGCACACAAAGACAAGCTGTAGCATTTGTCCCGAGTTTTATACAAGCAAGCATGCATATTAATCTATATTAAGATCAACATATTTTCTTTCAAATCAAAACCAACTTTCTTCTTAGTCATTTGCTGTAAGGTGCTACT
This sequence comes from Phrynocephalus versicolor, assembly GCA_023846285.1. Taxonomy (NCBI): domain Eukaryota; kingdom Metazoa; phylum Chordata; class Lepidosauria; order Squamata; family Agamidae; genus Phrynocephalus; species Phrynocephalus versicolor. The sequence continues at coordinate 58,229,516 of JAHTLZ010003542.1, read as the reverse complement.
CGCTTCCATAGGTGTTCAGGAATAAATCTGCATATTTGGGCTACTGCTCACCTTCATCTATGCAAAAATAAGGTTCAGAGACCGTTTGTGAAAATTATTGTCTACACTGGGATTCGAATTTCTAGCATCTGTAGTTTTATTGCACTTCATGCATTAACCAAGATTCCTAGCTTTCTCTTCTTTTCCTTCTTTCCTTTCTTTTTTGAATCAGCCACATGCCTTTGCAACCAAGAAATCATGCAGAATAAACAGTATCAACATTAGTGCAGTACGAATCAACTAACAGTCCATTTAGCTTTTGTACAAGGGATGAGGAGGAAACCATTTTGGCCTTTGCCTCAGGGAGTAAATGATAGTGAACTACAGTTCTTCATAAGAAAATGGTAAGAGAACCACATTGAATAACAAAAATATGTGCTTAAAGAGTCTTATTCCATTCAATTATTTCAATTATTTATTGGTTTCTATCTATCTATCTATCTATCTATCTATCTATCTATCTACGAAATACCTGCAGATGTCCCTCATAAATTGCACATAAAAGGCTACTCATAATCAAGTGCTTTGTAATGCTCAATAGTTTTAACAAAAGAAGACTGTATCAGATTATCACCCATTTTGGAGATCCATTTCACATTGTCCTAGTTTCTGCCACATGGAATGTATTTCCACATCCAATTTAGGAGTGAATATACAGGGATATTCACTTTGCTGTGACAGGAAATCATGACCTGAATTGTTTGGGATGACCTATACTACAATTAAATACTGAAGGAATTGTGACAAGACAGGTAAATTTACAGATGTCCAACCTTCTCTGTAAAACATAAACATTACTTCCTGAGCACATTCTTCTTTCTGAACTAAAGCAAGCACAGCCCTTGGAAGGAAATAGTTACAGACAGCATTTCGGAAGAGAAAAAGTATAACTAAGTTACCTCATGACTGTAACTTCACGAGCAATTATGTCACCCCTTTTGCAGGGTAAATGTACCGTTTTGTTAATTTCACAGTTATTAGGTCTCTGATTACTAATAATTATGTGCCATCAAGTTAATGGAGTTTGTAAGCTCACATGAATGATGAAAGCATTCAAGAGCTACCCAGGGTTCAAGAGCTACTTCATGTTGTGTATTGTGCTATGTTGCAAATATTAAAGCAGCAATGAGGTGTACAGGAAGAGAGTATATTTGTTATTTGAGATTAACAGCCTGTAGCATCCAGAGTTCTTTCTTTAAAAAGAAGGTGTTTTGTTTTTTGTAAAAAAATAAATAAATGGAAAGTTGTAGCAGACTGTCTGCTTTTGCTTTGTGCCAAATTTGGGGAGGTTTGGTCAACTTTAAAAATAAAATAAAATAACAAACAGGCAATTTTGTCTGATATCATTTTTCAGAAATGAGAAATGGAAAGATTACTTTATGTACCTTTAAAGGTAGTTCACTACTTTGGGGTGGCCTTAGAACTACAACTCTATCAAATTACTTTAAAAAGTAACTTTTCAAGCTCTGAGTAAAAGGCAGAGACACTTGTACATTGTGCTGATGCTTTTTATCAGTTATGCAAGCAAGTATAATGAGGACAGGTAAGCTTTCCACAATGGAACTTTTTACAATTCCTGTAAAACTGAAATAAAACAACGCCCAGAATAACATCCTGTCCTAATGGCAGTTAACTTTAGTAAACCTCATAGATCCAGAGAAACTGAATACAGAGACTATGATCGGCCAGGAATGCAATGACAGATTATTGGCCCTAGACATTTCACTGCAGCAGATATGGCAGAAAATTGCCCTGCCATACTACATGATTCAAAGTGTGTGCCACCAAGTCAGTAAGTGCCTGCCTCATTCTACCTAATGGTAAGGCAGGCTGTGGCTGCATCTAAAAATGCTTTCTTATTTACTCTGTTAAATGTACTTTACTCAATCTGTAAATTCACTGGCAGAATACTTCTTTTACATCTGGTTGGCACAGCTAGCAGAATGGAAACAGCATGACGTTTGTTCATATTTGATCTATCTGGACATGACAAAATGATGTATTTTACTGGCACGACTAGTTCTTTACTGATTTACCCCCACATTCCGTGTGCCATTTCCCTGTCCTCTTCCTTCCCTTTTGGCAGCCTCAAGCCTTGCCATTATTTTCTCAAGGAACCATCAATTAGCTGTGCTGCAATCTCCTAATGGATTTTAAGTGATATGCCTCTGATAGAGGATTAAGGTAACACATTACTTTAATAACCTTTATTTATATTACAATGGCAAGGCAATGAAAAGGAAGACGTTTTCAGAAAAGATGAGCCAACAGACGAATCGTTTTCTAAACTTCAATAATCAGAGATTTAAAAAAAAAACTTAGAAAGAACTCCCAATTACAATACATTTCTAGCCCATCCTGAATTCCCTGCAAAAGGATCAGAGCTGAGCAAGACTTACAGTTTGGACTACAATTTCCATAAACCCCAAGTCAACTGGTAGGGGACACTTACATATGTATTTGGAAGTATTGTCTAAATTGTACCATCTCTCGGGATTCCTGAGACATAAGTTTTCAAAGGGAAATCAACACCAGGTCTGGGGCAATCTGAACTTTGGACCCTGTCAATCAGGACCCAACTAGCTAACTTTTAAACTCCTTAAAGTATAGATCATTAGAAGAGATACTGGACACTCTCTGTTTGTACTGTTGCCATCAGGCAGATGGTACAGACCTATCAGAACAAGGACAAATAGATTTAGGAATAGTTTTTACCCAACAGCAGTAACTATGTTAAATTCAGCTAAAACTTAAGCAAATGGGAAATACCAGTGTTGAATGTGTAACATGTATATTGTATGGGGATTGTGTAGTTGTTGAGTAAGGAAAGAAACAGGGTTGTGTTTGTGTATGTTTTTTTTTTTAATCTGTAGTTTTTATGCATTGGGTGGGAATGTTGTCAAGTGAGGGGGTGGTAGGTTGTGTGTGTGTGTGGTTGGTTTATATTTTAGAGTTTTAAATGGATACAAATGGGTGAAAGAATGTAGGAGTATGTGTATGGATGCTTGTTTTAAAGGGTAGGTTTTTGTTTTGGAATTTTTATATTGGGAATGAATGATGTGCAGACTCTGGGTGGCACTTTTAAAATTTTGTTGTACTTGTTCAATGACAATAAAGTGTTATTCTAGTCCATTCCATTCTATTCTATTCTATTCTTCCTGGCCAAAAAGGTTTATCAAACTAATACTTGCAAGACGATTCTGTGTCTGGTTGTAAAAATGGAGGCACAAAAAGGATATTATTTTTAAAAATAGGTATTGCAAATATTTTAAATATATATTTAAAAGAAAGCAGAACACTACACAATTGCTTGGTAATTTTTAAAAACTCTCAAAAGATGTAATGTACCATCAACTCATTTTATGTGTGTTGACTGTATAATTTAATGACCTCACAAATGTCATTAACCAGGCTGCTCAGATCTTGCAAACCAACAGTATCTCATATTAGATTGTTTTCTTTCCCTGTTGCCAACTCTTCCGAGCAATATTGGATTTGTCACTAAGCAGAAAAAGGAATCCCACGGACCATCTTGACTGCTGAGTTGGGTCTTATCAACATTCAGGTTGCCCTTTGGTCTGTCAAGTTTGGCTTGCTCCTTCCTGCTGGCCAAACAGGTACAATATCAAGCAATCTCCTGGTGTTTTGAATTGTGAATGTAGAAGCACAATAACCCACATTCTTCAACTTATTGTTTTTAAAATAATTGATCAGCACTGATGGGGAAGCTAAATGGAATTAAGACAACAGAACATCTCAAAGGTTTAAAGTCTCCTATTTCTGCTCTAGGTGACCCCATAGACTAGTGCTGCTGAATCTTTGGCACTCCAGATGTTTTGGACCACAACTCCCAGAATTCCAAGCCTGTAGGGCCAATGACAAAGGACCGTGGGAGTTGTGGTTCAAAACACCTGGTATACCAAAGGTTTGCCACCACTGCCCTAATCGTTAATCTTGCCACCCTTCTTTCCACTTGTAGGGGTCATTGGGTTACACCCAATTTTGACCACCTGTTTTCTTTCTGACATTTTGGTTTTCAGGAAAAATAATAACAATTGTTGTGAGTTTCTTGGGCTATTTGGCCGTGTTCTGGAAGTTTTTCTTCCTGATGTTCCAGAGGGTAGAGAGAACTCCTAGTTCCCTGTATTCATTGCCTTTTGAAGATGCCAGCCACAGAGTCTGGTGAAACATCAGGAAAAAAAACACACAGAACATGGTCAAACAGCCCAAAAAACTCACAACTATCAGGTCCCGGCTGTGAAAGCCTTTGAGAATACAACCACAACCACAACAACAACAACAATAATAAAAAGCAGATAAAAATTATATCTGACCCGTCTTCCTTGATATAGGAGTGACATTATCAGACACAATGGGGGCTGATTCAGCAGTGCTTTGAAAATGGCATTTGAATACAATCATAGCATATTACTGTCTGAACAAGCAATCTTTGTATTGATAAATTAGGTTGGCAAATGGTCTGTGAAATTTGGGCAAAATCTCATATTATCAGGAGGAATTAATGAGAGAGCTCAAAAGGCTCCTTGGTGGCTCTCACACTTTTGGTATTTATTTGGCTCTAATATAGCAATTGCCACTGCAAACTCTGACCAGAAGACCCCTAGAATATTATGTTCCATTCCTTTTCACACTACTGTAGGAGTACCGAGACTACCAATAGCAGTCATTTAATAATACTTATACAGTGCACATTATAATTACTAGAGATGGCCATAAACTTTCAGTTCAGCCATTCGCACCAGTTTGGCCAATGGTTGCACAGCTGATTCACAGTTTGGAGCTCCGCCCCACTGGTGAACACCCAAAGCACATGGCTTCCTTACCCCACCTCCTCCAAGCACTACCTCTGAGAGGGCACCTGCCAGAGGAGGCAGGACACCAAACCGCACATCAGCTGTGGATCAGCTTGTGCCCATCTCTATTAATTAATGCAACATCTGCATAATATAAGCCAGAACTATTGCAAATGTATTTTTTTAAATGAGTACTGAGACTCAGAGAGAGAGGGGGGGGAGAGAGAGAGGAGCCATTATGGTAACCTAGATTACCAAATGTGCCTTTAATGTTGCCACTGGAAGGCTCCAGTTCAGTGGACTGTTGAATGATTATCTTCAGTTGTTAAAAGCGCCTTGTTTTTCAGCCATATCTTAAGAGTTTCCTATTACAGCTGCTATTCAGACACAAAGATTTTCTCCATTGATTAATAGTAACAATGTGCCGTCATAGTCCATTCTGACTTGTGGTGACCCTTTTATGGTCCCCCCCCCCCAGGTACAGAAGAATATTCATAAGTGATTTATCTTTTCCTTCTTCTGGGGGCACCCTGGGACTGAGCAGCTTGCCCAAGGCCACTGAGGCTGAATTCCACTTATTTGTATTCCAGAAAAGCCTTAATCCGTTCCTTCCCGCAGTTTGCAAGCAATTTGCGAGCAATGCTTAAATCAAGTAATTTTGATTATCCACTCAGTCATGTCCCAAGTTAAAGGACATTAACAGCTTGTTACCTGTAAAACAAGCAGACAGGAGGTGGGTCACAATCCTTTTCTTCATACAAAGTATCTGGACAATCACGACCACCGTTAGCAGGCAGCTGCAATATGACTCGATGTCGAGATTGTTTCGTTACTGGCACACCCCCTGAAAACAACGAGAACCACATTTTACTCTACCCTGTTTTTTTTCCCTTGTAAAAGTTGTGCCACTAGGCCCAAATCACGGAGATTAGCAGCAGAAAAACAACGCTTAAAACAGACTTCCTTACACATCTGGAGAGGGTATTTGAAAATGTTCAAGCAGCCAAATATTACCACTCATTAACCAAAAACAAAACACACCTTTTAAAAAGATCGTCTGCAACCTATTCAAATGACAAATCACTTCTCATCAAAAGGTTCCGAATGTCATGGTTGGAAATAATCATAATGATGATGACAATAAAAATTAATGTTACTAGAGAGGAGCAGAAGTATCACACAGAAGCTTTCAGTATGGCTGCACTGTTGATTACGCTGCATTTGCCATGTTAGAAAGGACATATCCAGTTTCATTCCCTTCAACCACATTAAACCTTTCAGTGTCCTCCTTAAACCTTGCTGTCTCCACATGGTCTTTATTTTCTCAGAAGGTTACAAGTTTAATCTGTCTAATCCTTTATTAGTTAGAGAATAATCAGTCAACAGCAGCTGCTAAACTGACTTCATATTCGTTTTATTTTTTGTTAACAACATGAGCATTAGCTGTGAAGTATAAAAGGTATCTTTTCAGTACAACAATCCCACAGCTTTTGAAAATAGGTGACAATGAGTAAGCGCCATACGCCACGGGGGATTAACACACAGGAGCAAGGAATTATATTACGGAGCGCAACCATGATAGTGCATATTAAGATGGGCGTCTCCTGCTAAGCTCCACGAAGAAAAACAGATTTGAGGCAAAAAGTATCTGGGCAAGATTAAATCCCCTTTTAACTCTTTGTGCTCTGTAACCATAATAACAACGCAGAAGAAAATTAACAGACATGTGGGAAGCGACACTGCAAGAGAAAGGAGTAGTACTAAACATCTGGCTGCAGGAACTTAAATGCAATACTGAACATTGTATCAGAACTAGGCTTAAAACAAAACTATGTTAACTCTCTTTCCACTAGCTTCCATTGCTTTGCATTCTCTTTGACCAAGGAAATATACACAACTCTAGCATTAAAGTATGAAAACCTCATTTCTGCATATTACCGTAGTTCTGGTTTTTAGAGGGTACAAACTCTTTACAACTTCACATTCATGTCCCTAAGAAGGGACTGTGGAATATGCTGCCACAGAGGGTGGTGGAGTCTCCTTCTTTGCAGGTTTTTAAGCAGAGGCTGGATGGCCATCTGTCGGAAATACCGTGATGGGGGTTCCTGCATGGCAGGGGGGTTGGACTGGATGGCCCTTGAGGTCTGTTCCAACTCCATGATTCTATGACTCTAAACAACCATTTCCCTTGATGGCATTATGGGTATTTCCACTTTGAAATAAGCTGCAAACACTCCAGGTGGCTATCTTTCTCATGAGTCATGACTGGTCTGGAGATTTATAGCACCCCCTGCACACGGAAGGGCTACTGGGGACTTGTTTTTAGGTTTTCCAGTCATGCTAAAGATTTGCCTGGGGAAGTAAGCTTAAGTGAAGTGGTTTCCCATTGTCTTCTTCACTGCCATTACAGTCAGTGAGGAGACCTTGGACATGTGGCCTTATTACAGCGTATGAATAAAAAGCTAGAAATTCTCAATACCATAGAGGGAAGAAAAATACAGTAATTTGGTCACATACTGCGCAATAACAAATACCATATGCTGCAGGTTATACTTCGAGGGAAAAAATAGATGGGAAGCGTGGTGCAGGGCGTATAAGAATATTCTGGCTTAAGAATGTAAGCCAGTGTTTTGCAGTAAGCACAGTTTCCCTATTTAGAATAGCTTGGGTGAAAAGCCAGATCATGCTACTGATTGCCAACATTACACAAGGACATTTTATTTGTTTTATTTATTTATTTAACTTATATGCCACCCACTACCCAAAGGCACTTGAAGGAGAAAGAGCAACCCACGAAGTATTTCTATTATTATATGAATTGTGTTCATTTCTGAGATTCTCAGTTAGTATCAACACAAGATGTTGGTGGTCAGTCATGACAGCAGGGCCCTAGTTCCAAAATTTGGAGCAGGGGTGAGGACTTCCTCCCTCAGTCCATGGGCTAACTAACCTGATACAAGCCTTGAATGCACCATGGATGCACAAGAAAAATATAGAGAGCTACCACATTGAATTGTTTGCATTACTGTTTACTAAACTGTGAGTTGCATGTCCCCAAGACAACATCCCTAATGACTGGATCTAAATATTCAGACTAACAAAGTCACTGCTCATATCACACTAAACGCAAGCTGTTATGTGACCTGAAGCTTTTCATAAGATGAGCCCACATGCTGATTTATCTATAGTAGGCCATTATTCCTGCAGAATCATGGCGTAATGTGATGTCCAAACAGTCTAATTACTATAACAATTAGAGACAGCACTGCACAACAAATAGCTATGCATAGAGAGGCTTTTACTGGTACAGAGCCCACAAGAAAGTGGTACATTTTTACATTGTTTTCTACATATTCTTCTTTGTGTTGCTTTGTATTCTAAGCCAGAGAGTTAGATGGGATGTATATTGAAGTAAATAAATAAAAATATATTGAAAAACGTGAAGTTAAGTGTCTCATATTCATACAGCAACTCTTTCACAGAGTGAATCTTTCACCTTGATTCCAAGATATTTGAGGTTCCCAGTTTATTTCTGACCTCCATACCTGGAAAGAATTATCTGAAGGCTTCATTGTTTGTGAATGCAGTCTATGGAATAGGAGAATAGTAAGATATTGAAAGAAGGATCAGAAATGCAGACTTGATATACTGTCTTCTGGGGCAAAGCGCTGCTGCATATACCACTATTTCTTCAAATTCCCACAGTCCCAATTGCATTCAAACTGACAGTATCTTTCACATGCTATGTACAATAACAGGACTGCTTTCTCAGAGACAAAGAAAGGTCTTTTCTCCCATTAACTTGTAACAAGATAAATCAAATCATAAGGATTTTATGAAATAAAAAGAGGGAGCCGTGTGGCCAATACAAAATACAAATGCAAGACTAGACTACAGGCAATGCCTTTTAACAGTATTCCTGGACAATGACAGTAAAACAGTAAATAGTATGCTGTGTTAATTACCATGAAGTTAAAAACTCTTTTTTTTTTGTATATGCTACTCATCATGCACACAAGTGATGATGACCGAAACTATAATGCCAGGTTTTGAACTTCCTCACCAACACTCTTTTCATTTCAAATCTGAGGTCCTCATATGCCAACTAAAAAGTCAGGAAATAATTTTGTGTAAAAGTGGCTGGGTGGTGACATCTAAATGCCTACCCAGCTACAACAGTCCTGAAATTGTCAGGGCCATATTTGCTGACTTGTGTCTGTAAGGAAAATAATACAGTAATATGTGTTTAAAAATAATACCCTAAACCCCCTTTATTTGAGATGCAGTGTAGTTCAGTTCTCTGAAGCAAAGTGTTATTTATTTGATGAGGGCTACACAATAGCCACTGCATGATCAACTATGTGATAAACTATGACTCAACAGGCACTATCCAGAGACAACTAAAAATTTTATACATTACAATGGAATACCCAGTTTTGGACCCGAAAAAGTCAGTAATGTTGTGGAGCTAGGACAGAAGGTGGCCAAAAAAATGAATCAAGTACCTTCGTGACAGGATGAAGGGCATGGAGTCCAGTCGCTGTAAGGCGTCACAATGCAATCTTTCCTACAAGGCAACAGGCAAGGTCTAACAGTCTCAGGGCGAAGGCTTTCAGGACACCTAAAATGAGCCACAATGACAGAAAAACAGAGTCTCAGGTCATGTGGAAGACAGACACCCAGAAATGGTTACATTGGCAGGCTATTTTGTCAAGTAAGGTGTAGGTATTGTAAAGCAACACAAAACTGGGAAGATCACAAAACTTCAGAAAAAAACAACGGCTGAAGAACAGGGTGTCTCTTCTGCCCACTTGTCTGACCTTCCTACAGGTGGATTTTCTTGTTTGCCTCTTAATAATGCTGGGGGGGGGGTGCTTTTGTAGCATTTAAAAGGTTTGAACAATGACACAAGGTTATTGCCTCCTCATCAGCTGCCCCACTTGGATTGGAACAGTTTCAATGAATTACCAAGGGAACTGTCCTCCTCGTGCACTTGTAGTGACAGTTGGATAATTAGTTAGGTAACCCAAAATACCACACCCCGGAGGAGGACCAATTCTCTACTATGTGAATTGATTACCAGGAATCTCAGCTCTTCCCTACTCCCCCCACCCCGCAGATTAGTTTTTTTTTTCAGAGTTGGAATGTCTTTGAAATGAGGAGCACTTTTCTGTTTTCATGCTTGTAATGGGAAGAACTCTAACCTGATCCTAGGTTTGCAAGCTGTCAAGCCATCATGAAACAGTGGTTATTAAATAATTTAAACATTACTGTTCTCCTATGGTGGGTCCATCATTCTACTCCCTATCCTAGCTGCTGATATGAAACTATTATTTAGGGATCGCTCAGTGCTATAATTGGTAATTGTGAAAAGCCATCTATTGTTTATTTATATTTTGTCTCTTCTTGCCTTCAGATCAAGCCACTGGGAGATTATGCATAACTATTAATTAGTCAATTACAATAATCTTTTACCTCATACTCAAAGATCTTTGCGCAGGACAAAGAAACACCCCTTCAAAATAAGAGCTAAAATGATTTAACATAATTGAAACAAAAGGGCAAGCATCAAAACATACATCTCTTTCCCTCCCTCCCTCCTCTCACTGACCTCTAATCTTATTCAAGGTCAAATTAAATTGACATAATTTGCTGAAGTCTGTTACTTTGAGAAGAAAGGCCGATATTATTGATTTTGTCATATCAGAGTAATCCCTTCTATTAAAGGGAGTTTAAAACATGGTTCTCATTTGCACTTTGATGCACATCTTCTGCTCTTTAAAAACTTATTAAGTGGCATAAACATGATGGTTCAAGTGATCAACGAACATCTTTTCTATACCTATTTCACAAGACTGCATTCCTTACATGTAGTCATCAACTCACTGTTTCATCTAATCCAAAGAGCAAAGAACATTAAGATAATGACCAATCAATGGAAATTTGAACAAGGAACAGTCCTAAGAGATGCTGAAATGTTAAAAGCTGGCACAGTATAATATTCTTACCCATTTGTTTTTAAGTATTAATTTGGACAATGTATTTATTACTTGATTTTTGTTGCAAATTTCTAACATTTCTGCAAAGGGAAAAAGGAAATGCAAAAAAAAAAGTCCTGAGTGACCAAATGATGTGTATCAGAACTATTTTGTTTTTACTTTTTCGGTCCTACTTGTCCCACGTTGACCCTCACACAGATGACCTTCCTTGTCTGCATCCCAACAGCACAGGTCGCTTCCCCGTTCCAACCAGCAGAATTATTGAAGGCTGACACAGAGGCATCCTCTATGCACTGGCCCCACAGTCCTGTCTGCCAGTAGTACACCGTACAAGGATGTTCATTGCAGTTGCGTGTTTCCTGCAGCATACTGCCGTTTGGGCACTGAAGTCCACCTGAAAAAAAAAGGAGTGTTTGAGAGCACAGTGACAGGGAAACACCCACTGTGACAACAGTTCCAGAAAAAAATCAAGGTCCATAAAGTATACACATCTTATTTGTATCTAGAGTATGACATTTCTATCAGGAAATAAACACACTATACATTACAGCTGGTCATGCTGCACTGCCACAGATGACAGGTGGGAATTAAACATGAATGAATCCTCCTCTATCGGCCTACTCCATTAAACATTTCTTTGTACTGTACACATAAATCTAAAAAGAAGGGTCCTTCACCCTCGCTATCAAGATTTCTATGTACAAGGGTTTAAAATCATGTGTGCTATCATACATGGACTGCATCTAGATTTACCATTCAGACTGGTTTGGATATAATATACTGTATGTTGGTTTGTATCTAACATATCTCAACTTGTTAAACTGATCCCCAACCCTTGTATCCCTTGTATCCCTCCTCCACACATTATCTTTTGAAATAGTTCTGAGTTGTCTATTGTTGTTATGTTCCATCAAGTTACTTCTGGCATATGGTGACCCTAAGAAGGCTTTTAAAATATGCAAGATATTTCAAGAATTGCATCCCAGTCGTACATCCAAGGCTGAGTGGGGTTTTGAAATCACGTCTCCTTCTCTGACACTCCGTTCTCAACATCACATTGGCTCTCTGAACCAAGTTAATACCCCAATAGCTCCTGCTAAGTCTCAACTGCAAACTCTTGATTGGAACAAACTGAAATCTGAAATGCAGTTTATATTGTGCTCTCAGGTTTTTTTTTGTTCCAATTCTGGTAACGTTCCAATTCATTTCCCATTCCAGATGCAATGATAAATTACAGCCAATCCATCAAAGAAGTCTTCATTCTTTATTGCACACCAAGACGGAAGGAGGGAAGAGATGCAACATAAGCCCGCAAAGAACATGCATATTTTTGGATGCACAAGCTACAAAATGTTAATTCTAAATCCACCGAGCCATCAAATCTGCCTCACGTTTGTTTGTTTGTTTGTTAATTCTTAAACAATAAGTTGGCTTTATGTTACTATTTTGCTCAAGTAACATTAACAATAAGCCGTTGTGTTGCTTCTTTAAAATTTCTTGAAAAAATGCATTGAACACTTTTTGGGCATTAAGTCATCTATTTCTCTCTCGAGATCAGTCTTGTTTCAACTGGCAAAGGCTCTTCAAGTCTTTCCATTCTCTAACTACCTGATTCTATCAACAGACAATGCCACAGGTGGAACCTGGCACTCCCTAACATGCAAATGCCATTTGACTATAATCCTTCATCATACGTGAGCATGTGGTGAAGGATAAGATGAAATGAAACAACGTGTATGTTCAATATGTAGCTTAAAAAGATGGAGGACCTGGCTCCAGAGTCAGTGAGTGGTTGGAAGTTGGATTCCACTCCATGCCTTGTAGAAGAACCTATCTGTGTGGCCTTGGGCAAGCCACATGACCCCAGAGTGTCCCCAGAACACCTTGTCAGAGCTGCCTTAATGGCACATAATAAGCATCCTCATCCTCATCCTTCTTGTCATCATCATCAAACATAATTCCCTAAATCTCAGTGATGAAGTTTTGCTCCTTACTAGGTTGCTGCTTGTATTCCTCATCATATGGCAAGTCATAGGACCAACACAGCAAAAATTACAAGTGGTAACTTGTTCACGAAACCCTCAAATATATAGCGACAATTTATGTGATTGTAGTTATGGCAGCACAAACAGCTAACAGGGTTTGTGCTACGTCATCATAGAGGATTAGTATATGATTGGAATCAGTCTAAACAGATTTTAATTTGAAAGCATGATTATATAGTGCACTGCTTTTCATTGCTCTACCAAAAGTGTTTAGAACCTGATTTGCTTCTGGCTCTGGACCTTGGCATGGAGGACTGGGGATTTAAATGTTGTGTGTTTTACTGTGGTGTCATTCAGGATTGGGCTTCAGCTCCACCATTTTTACTGCCTAAATGTAATCCATCGTAACTCCTCTATTGGTACTATAAGGTAGGACAGGTGGCTGTCTTTTATTGGGTCTCAGCTGTACAACACTATTAGTTTAATTTAATTAACAGTCTTGTTTTTTGCATGTGTGTGTGTGTGTGTGTGTGTGTGTGTGTGTGTGTGTGTTGTGTCATTACAGTCATGACAGACTCTTCATGACCCCATGTCCATGGAGTTTTCTTGCCAGGAATAATGTGTCTCTAACTCTGAATCCATTTCCATTTGCTTTCTATATGCTAAAGACCCAGATTCTTTGCTAACTATTGACTGTAAGTCATGAGTTAACTCATACATTGATAAGATGCTTTGTATTAGAATGCATCCAGGAGATTTCACTTTTTCAAAACAATAGGAGTTTGCATCAACATCTTCTTACATATCCTGAGACCAAGAATTCCCAGGTGAATGTGATTAAAGCATGGCCATCTCAGCACAGCCAACCCTGGCCTTACATATGATGTTACAATGCCTTCCACCAACTCTAGTCAGCTGAGCTAAAAGATCAAGAGAGGCCTGATCCCAAAGCACAGAGTGTGAGACCACAGTTGACAACCTCTATGTTACATAATGGCATCTTAACAAGTTATTTCTGTATTGAATTGATTATAATTAATCAGCATTAACATCATTTGGCAAATGAAGGCAAACACCCACAGAACTGCACAGAATATTAATTTGAACTATGCTGCTAATCTGCGATCAAAGCATTAATTGATTCATTAGAGTGGTTAATCAGCTAAATGCTTTCAGGCCCAAAATTAGTTTGACGATAAGACTTCAAAAAAAAAAAAACTTCCTTTACAACAAGAATGTATAATACTGACAGGCGTGGGCAAGACAAAAAGAAACAAGCATGAATTAGACATATTGATCACCAACAAGCAAGACTAAAAGCAGAGCTGTTCTCCAAAGAAGACATATAGATGTAAAGTACTAAAGAGAATGTTGTATCTGAACCTCTTGTCTTTGTAGCCAGTAGTAAAATTAAATGTCAGTAACAACATGTCCAGCTTTCATACCCATACATACTGACTGGAAATACAAGTGTGTGGAGGATTTTGTCTTGTTCTCTAGTGATACGTCATTCTCAAACTTGATGATATTTTCTACTTCCTTCAAATTGTATCCTCAAGTTTATTCTCCAAAGGAAGTAGAAGGAAGGAGGCACTGGCAAGCATGAGTAAAAGGCTCTGCCTTGAGAATTTTCACCAAACTACAGATAAGTCTTTCGATCTGAGAAAGGCTGACAATTTTCTTGATTACTGGACTTACACATATCCTATTACTTTGCATAGGCAGCCTGCTTAAGCTTCTAAAAGTGAAAAGCCTCTGGCTGCCTACAAGGGGCTCAGTTGTAGACCGTACAGCATGGGGAGCACCCAAACTGACCTCTTGCTTTCCGGCTCAGTTGTATTAATTCACATTTTAAAAAATCTGCTGCCATTTTGCCACCCTCTTGCCTTGCATCTCAAATGACTCTCCAATGGCTGCCCTGACTGACGTGGCTTCTTTGGTCTCTCAAATGATATTGATGAAGTTCCACTGTATTTTAGATGCTTATTTGTCTCATCCCAAACTTTGCCTCCCCCCCAAAAAAAGAAGACCACTGGCTGTTCTGACCTGGGAATTCTGGGAATTGTACTCCAAAAAAGTAACTTTTCTGACCTGTGCACAAAGCCCTTGCCTTCCTCTCTATTACCAATCATTCACAAATTCTGCCTGGAATTAAAAGGAATTACAGTGGTACCCCCGACATAAGAGCAGCTCGACTTAAGAGTGGGAAACTGTTGGCGTTTTAACTGCTCCCTTACAAATTTTAGATATGATCTGCTTGACTTACATTTTTTTCTTTTTTTTCCATTTTTAACTTTTTTTTTCAAATTTTTAGATAGGTACCCCAACTTAAGAGTAGTTTGACTTAAGAGCATTCATTTGGAACAGATTAAATTCGTAAGTTGAGGTACCACTGTATTAAAGTGTCAGCAAATGATAAAATTGTCTCGTTAAAATATGTGGGGTAGTGTGGAAAGAAAACATGGCATCTGTGCTTCTTAAGACTTTAAAAAGGTTAAAATGACAGCTACAAAACGAAAAGAACAATAGCATTTCTAAGATGAGGATCACGGCTACAGTAATTTATTTATAATTTGAATTAATTTCTGCACCATCCCCTCAAGACAAACATTTGCATTCCAAATCTGTCAAGAAATCTGGAAACAGTCCCACCTATAAGCATGCTTTGCACAATTAGTTTTGCAATCTCTTAATTTCAATTATAACTTCCTCCCGGAGTTGCACTGAAAAGCAGGAAACAAATATAATGAACAAATACAAATAATGTAATGCTACAGGACCAAGGCATCTTCCTTAGCTAGCAGTCTTTAAACGGATAGCTACAGTCAAGGAAATGGTTTAGATAAAGGCCTGCATCTGACTGAATGCTAGTCCCAATTTGGGAAAATCCACTGATTCCATGGGATTTATGTGAGTGTTGATTTGTCATTCAGCAACTGAATCAACTCTAGATGAAAATAACAATGGACCTTAATTCAAATATTTCTATTTTACCCATTACAGTGCTGAAAACATTTTTCCATTAATTTCATTATGATTATTAATGCCAGCATGACAGGCCATTAAAAAGTGCACATCCTGATATGATGGCAAAAACATTGCTAGCACTACTGAAGATTTAAAAGACCAATGCAGGTAGTACACAACAAAATTCCATAGTGCATTTCTTGGCATGTCAATAACAACAAGTATGATTGAAGTGAAGCCTGAAAACTATAATTTAAGATGACATGGTTTAGAATTAAGTCTGAGAAGTGACACATCTGTGACTTTGGACATGACATTATGGCCCTGAAGATATTTTATTCCTAGTTGCTACATCATCCTTGGGGCCTAAGTTTAGCAGAACTATTTTAGAACATATGTAACTGATTTTAATATAATTACTTCTAACATGAATGGAAAGTTAGCCGAGTATGAAAACATGTCCCAATCTTCACACCAACTATTCTGAAGCTTCTTCCTGCTCTCACCCAGCTGCTCCTGTATGGATGAATACTTTCAATCCTAATTTTAATGTGCTTTGTCGGCCCCCCCCCGTCACTGCACTTTTTTGCCCCTAATTTTTTCTTTTAGACCATGTTTTGTGTCAGCTTTGAGACCATTGCTGGGCAATCCTTTAGATCTTGTTGGGCTGCAATTTCTACCAGCCATAGCCAGCAGAGTCACTGTTAAGAGACATTAAAAGTTCAATCCAAAGACAACTACAGTATGGGGCATACCTTGTGAATACATGTTTTAGATGTTACTATTCATGTATGTGCCTAGATGCCCTATGCCAGTGATGGTGAACCTTTTAGAGACTGAGTGCCCAAACTGCAATTCAAAACCCACTATTTTTTTTTTTTGCAAAGTGTCAATACAGTAATTTAACCTGTATACAGGTGGCTGTGAAGGGGCGGTGTTGGGTGCCCACAGAAAGGGCTCTGAGTTCCACCTTTGGCACCCATGCCATAGGTTCACCATCACTTCCCTAAGCACATCCGATCTCGCCTGATTTTGGAAGCTAAGCAGGGTTGGCCCTGGTTAGTACTTGGATGGGAGACCACCAGGGGATCCCAGGTGCTGTAGGCGCCTGGAGTAGGAACTGGCAAACCTCTCACGTATTCCTGCCCAGAAAACACTATGGACATGGGCTCACAAAGAGTCGGTTATGACTGTAACGACGAAACATACATTCATTTATGTGTATCTGAGTTACGAATCTGACCTATGAACATTGTATATACCCTGGAATTGTAGTTATCCATGTCAGCCCATGGAAGGAATATTTAAAAATTCAGGATGCAATTTACTAATAGTCTTCTGTGTAGTCTCTGTTATATAATATCCTTTGAACTGCAGAGCTGCAAGTTACCCTATGGATCATCAAGTCCAGCTTCTCTGAAGGAGGCATGGTGGGGAATTGAACTCCCAACCTCTAGTTCTTCAACCAGAGACCTAAGTCACTGAGCTATTCTGCCGTTAATCTGGCATTAGTTCAGTTCACCTGGCATCATTATTTGTCTCAGCTGTACTACTGCAAATTAATTTACAAAGTCCCAATACATGTTTACCAGTCCAAATAAAGTTTTAATTCATAGATGCATTGTTTAGTTCCTCTTAATACAGCTTGGGGCTTTGACTGTGTGTGTAATATGTTGCCTGACTTAGCCTAAATATGTAATTCAAATGGCTTTTAAAATACCCACACCGTAAACACAACCAAACTCCATGCCTATAAAGGAAATAACACAGAAGCAACAACAATAACAAGAATGCAAAATATACTTAGTAAACAGTGACCAGCACCCTGTTGCTGATTGATGCCTGTACAGTGATCCCCCACCTGTTGCGGGGGTTAGGGACCTGACTTGACCCGCGATAATTGAAAATCCATGATACGCAGATGCAGGTTGAGTCAGGCCTGGGGAGGCTTAGCTGGGGGCGCTTGTACTTTCCCCAGCCTGGCCCTACCCCAAATGGGCCTGTGAGAACCTTCCTGAGCCTTCTGGAGGCCCCAAAAGGGCCTCCCTGCGAACCAGTAGTGACTTCCGGTAAACTGGAAATCATTTTGAGGACTCCAACAGGCCTAGAAAGGCTCTCGGAGGCCTCAGAAATGATTTTCAGTGACCCAGAAGTCACTTCTGGTTCACAGGGAGGCCATTTTGGGGCCTCCAGAAAGCCCAGGAAGGCCCTCACAGGCCTGTTCAGGGCAGCTCCAGTCCTGGAGTAAGTATGGGAGGCTTTCTTTATATTGCAATCCCGCAATATAGTGGGGCCGCAGTATATGAACCACGAAAGGGCGGGGGACCACTGTATAAGAGAAATCATGTAAGTATTGCAGACAAATTGCTGCTCATTAATGAAGTAACTGATCCATTTCAAATCATGTGTCCAATTATTTGGGCAGGGGAACAGTTTGTCAACAAGGCTTGTGCAATTTCTGTTACACATTCATAAATCAGATGTAGGATTCTGAATATGATTTACTAGTGTAAGAATATTAACTGTCAAGTACTAGGCAAAATTAACCAGCTGGAAGCTACAGTCTCCTCACCATGCCTACCGCGGTTAGAAAGATAATGTTAGGATTTGCAGGACAAGGCTGCTGGAGGAGATGAC
This sequence comes from Phrynocephalus versicolor, assembly GCA_023846285.1. NCBI lineage: Eukaryota > Metazoa > Chordata > Lepidosauria > Squamata > Agamidae > Phrynocephalus > Phrynocephalus versicolor. The sequence goes on along the minus strand of JAHTLZ010003542.1, from coordinate 58,211,075 downwards.
CTTACCTTCACCTGCATATGCCAAGATAGAGCGGGCACGCATCTGTTTCCCTTCTGTGGTTTTGCCTGAGCAGGTGTGAGAACAGGAGGACCAACCAGACCATGAGCTGAGAACACAGTCCTTCAGGCATGGAACTTCACAGACGATGGGAACTGGGTAGATGGCGTCTCTGCACAGCTGTCGATCAACCTCTTCTCCTGGGAAAGAAAAGGCCAGTAGCACTCTATCATCACTAATTTAACTTAGATTGAGCAGTCTCAGCACAGATGGGCACACAAATAAATTAGATTTGGATTTTTTTAAAAAAACAACAACAGTAAATGGATCAGTAATCAAAATTGTGTCTCCTATGCACAGGTGCACAGCCCCTCTCCCTACTCAGATTTCGCCACACATCTCAAGGGATGATGAGACAAAACATTTAAACCAAAATTCTTCAGAGAAAAGTCCAAAATTACCCAAAAAGAGAACCAAAAGGGAAATACACTCTTCTTTATGAAACAGTACTATGTTGATTCTCTGGGTTGATTTTGATAATAAAACGTTTTCTATCATTGTGTTTGTATATGTACATCTGTATACTAACCCTCAATACCAAAAAGCATCTTTCGGTTCAGCTCTAAGCAAGTTTATTCACAAATAAATTGTATTGGACTCAGTGGGGGACACTGCTAAATACATTACACATCTCAGTTTACCAAAATCCCAAAATTGTAAATTAACACAGACACGGTTGAGATTACTCACAAAGCACATAGCTTCAAGCGTTGACATTTGTCTCTAAGACGGCAAACCCTTGTCAGGATCCTCTTCAACCAAACCTTGTGCACAATGGACTGAAGTACAGAGACTGACATTTTTGCCACCCAGTCAAAGAGGTATCCAGAATCTTCTTGTGTAGGTCTTGTGCTCAGTGGTGAGCAGGGAAATCATCCTGTATTACTCAAACAGAGGAGCTGTCCACTCCACTGGTGCTGAACAAAATCTGGGTCCAATTCGTTAGAGATACAAAGCATACTGCCCCCTATGTTTTAAGTAGTTCAGATTGCCATTTATATGTTTTGTTTTGATTTTGTTTTGCCAGATTAAAACTAGAACTAAGCACACTAGATCTGCCAAAAGTTTCACTCCTTCATTTCCCTCACAACTCTTCTGACATTCTTCTCTAAGTACCCCCAGCAAAGGAAGCCCAATGGCTGGCTTCCGAAGAGAGGGGTCCTTTCCATGGTTCACACCCTGGTTATAAAACAATCTCCCTGGTCCCTACAGTATCTATTGCTATCATGACTAATTGCCATTGAGAACCTTATCTTCCATGAATGCCTTTAGTCTGCCTCTAAATCCCCCTACATTTGTAATCATTGTGTTACACCTTGGGGGGAAAGAGTTCCACAGTTTAATGTTTCCTTTGATCTACCGCAAACCTCTCATCATTGAACACGAAAGGAAAATCCCAAGAATAATGAAACATGTCTCCAAATGAGTTCTCTGGGTGCACATTTTCTTTACAATGCCAAAGTCTAGCAAATCATCCCTAGGTTTCTGCTGCAAATAAAGAAATATGTATTCATATAAACTTAGACTTACAAATTTATTCGTTTTGTGATCCACATGACTTACTAATAAAACCCACATGTATTTTTTAGTATCTGCTTGTTAGTTGAAAATCACAAGGAAAAGAGTTTTTTCCCCCTTAGGTTAATTACAATAGGACCGTGGTATTTGCAGGAGATCGGTTCTGAGTAATCATCATCCCACCCACCTCCGAAGGATGTTGAAAAATGCAGAAGTAGCAAGCACTTATGCAAGGCATGGGCTCTGGCTCCCTTTAGTGGCTAGTTCTGGTAAATGCTCTATGGAAATGCATATAAATATGTGTTTCTTGAGTGTTTTTATTTCAGATTTTCAGGCTACAGATAGGTGGATTGGCAGATACTGACCCCCATGGTCCTACATTATATACAGGAAAATGAAAATAACCAAAACTCCATTTTAAACACTACTGAATGGGGAAAAAATCATGAAAAAAATATGCAAAGCAATGTATGTTAGGAAAATGGTTTCACAAAACATACAAAACCCTTTAAGGGAGGAGAAAATTCTTGCAATCTAATACAGACTGCAGATACTCAATTTCTAGCTGGACTTGGAGAAAAACAGTGAAAATGAAGGTGAGTGTATCTGATTACATATCCCAGCTCAAACCACTGACCAAGTAAACCTTCCCATAAACCCTTGAAATGTCAAAGAATATGTTCCTTTACAGAGGTACAGAACTGTTTCTGCCAATGCAAATGGATGACATGGGGTCCTAGAATAAGTTTCTTTTTCAAAGTAATATCTGACCCAAGAAGTGACTTACTGTGCTTCTCTGGAGCCTTTTAAATCATATCAAGAAAAACAAATAAACCAAAAGTTTGGGTTCAGGTTCCATTTTAGTTTTGATTCTAAACACATAGGGGTTTTTTAGACAGCCAGTAATTGGCTGTGCAGGGATTCACCCTGTCCCGCCTCCTCATTGGATTGGTCAGCTGCCTGAGGAAGTAGGGAAGGAGAGCCTGAGCTCCTTCCTGGACTGGTGTGCCACTGGTAAGGAGGACCCTGTTGGCCCACCAGCAATGGGAAGTGGGCCTGCCATCAGAAGAGGAAGGGGGAGTGCAGCGCCTGTGGAGCCACGCGTGAGGTTCAGCACAAAACACTTTGCTACATTTCATGACCATCTCTACTCTAGAATTCAGATCATCAATAGTTTCAGCACAGAACATTACATCAGAATTATATCATCCCATCAAAGCCAAGCATTCTATCATAATGACTCACATCATTTAAAAAGCAAAGCAAAACAAAAAAGTGTACTGCTGATATATTGCCCCACAGCACTTCAAGCATTCTCTGGGCAGTTTACAATTTAAATGTGCAGGCTACACATTCCTCCTCCTCCCCTGTAAGCTGGGTATTCATTTTACCCACTTTGGAAGGATAGAAGGCTAGTCACCCGTGAGCCAGCTACCTGGGACTGAACCCCAGGTCATGAGCACAGTTTTATCTGTAGTGCAGGCATTTAACCACTGCACCACGAGGCTCTTAAAAAATCTTAAAAGCAAGATGTTCAATATAAAATATAAAGCAACAATGCAAACATTTTAAAAAATAAATATAATACTTAGATGTCACATTTGAGGCAGGGTTTAATACTGACAAATAATTGCTTATTTGTTTGAGGTTCAGCCCATCAAATTTTCATGTTATCAAAAAAAATATAATAAAATGTGTTAATTGCAAAATTTGCTTTCTACCTGTGGCTTTTTCCTGGGGATAATAAAATTGGACTTTGGAAGACTGCTTATTTGTTTGTTTGTTTTGCTATTCCCTGAATCCTCTAGCCAGCATTGTTTAAGGGATTCAGGTTTTAGGCTGGAAAAAAAATAACTTTTCCAATTTCTGGAAGAATATAACAGCATTTTGAACAAATGTGCTGGAAAAAGCGAAATATTTTATTCTTTCTTCACACTGAAGTGTGAAGGAATCGAAAGCTGCCATATATCCCATAAGATTGAAACTTGGTTTAGGAATGACATATAGAACATGCACAACAATTTGATGGCAGTCTCTTAAAAATTATGGCCATGCTCACAAAATCCACCAATCTCAGTCTTCCATTATAGGATTGGCATAAAAAAGCAACTGTATGGGACTCAAGAGTCTTTAAAAATTGGAATTAGCCAAAGGCAATGAAATATATCCCACTGCCTGAATATTGAAGTAATGTATTCAAAATTCAGGCTACTGATGGGCAAGACATATCTGACTGGAGGCAACAATATGGAATGAGGCAATAATTTACAATGGTTACTTCATCACAATGAGGGATTTATGCTGTTTAAATTGATCTGTCTCTTAATATTTCACCAATGATTTTATGAGTAAAGTGACCTTCACAGACTCCCATGTTCCTTCTCCTAACACACTTGGCAATGCAGGAAACAATCAACCATGTCCTAGTAAGCTAATTCCAATATAAAGATCACCATTAATTGGCAAAAATCCCAAGGCAAACTATTCACTGTTGACAGTATTGCATTTTATTCCTGTTACATTTGATGAAACAAAACAGGCTACATGGTATCAAATATGCCTGTAAAAACTATAAGCTGAAATCACCATAAATTGCCTAAACCTACATCTTCTGTAGGTTCAAGCTCTCATCCTCTCCCTTTTTTAAATGTTCTCTGCCAGTTGTCCTCAAGAATGGGATTAATCTGAGATTTATTTTATCTGCTTTAGGTTTTATAAAATAAGACTATTGGTGACTGTTAGCCTGGGAGGTGATCAGAAGGGATCGCTGCTCAGCCACTTGACCATTGATGATATAGCATCATTCTTCATCACTTCTGATAAAATGCTAGATTTCCCCAGACATTTAAAGTACAGTGGTACCTTGGTTTAAGAATGCCTCGGTTAACAAAAAAAATGGTTTAAGAAAATAAATTATAGGAAATGGGGATGCCTTTTTTTTCGATGGAATGCCCCAGTTTACATTCATTTTGTAAGGCATTAAAAGTTGTTGTGTGATATTCATATGATGAAAAGAATAGGGATGACTCAGTTTAAGAAAAATTTTAATGGAATGCCCCATTTTGCCTTTTTTCTGACCTTCAGAATGGATTGATTGGTTTTCAATGAATTCCTATGGGAAACCGCATTTTGGTTTATGATTTTTTGGCAATATGAAATGGACTGGAGAATGAATTAATTACTTAAACCAAGGTAACACTGTACAGTGGACCCTCGTATAACAAGCGGTTTGTTTAACAGAAAATCTGCTTAAAGGAAACAATTTCCGGAGATAGGGGGAAACCGCTTAACAGAATTGCTTATGGGGCGAATCCATACAACAGAAAAATGGCCATGATTAGAGATTAATCCATTTTCAATGCATTCGTATGGGAAATTTGTATAAAGGAAAATTTGCTAAACAGAATTTCTTTGGACTGAATTAATTCCTTTATACAAGGTACCACTGCATTTATAGACAATGCTTCTTTCAAATTATTCCAAGCTCATGCAGAACAGTCAAACATTTACTGAAACAAATATAAATAATAAGACAATTGTTTCCTAACAATTTTGGACTAAAATGTATTTAAAAGCTATCAATACTACAAGCAGGTATAGACACAATTAAGAACTTTGGGGGCGGGGCGGAACGGACCACCTCAGTTCCCTGTTCAAGTGCTTATTCTACCTATATAGAGAATGCCTGAATAGGGATATAGTGCACTAACTAAATACAGATCTGCATAGATGGGAACCATTAATATTCGTGGTTAACAGTGCAACCCCATTAAGGCCTACTCAGAGCTAAGTCTTGGCATGCTTATCAGGGCTTGCACCTAACAAGCATGTTTAGGAGTACAGTTTAAAAACCTGTCGAGTTCAATGAAGAAAAGAAAAACCAAACAATTCTGCATTTTTCATTTCTTCGAAAAGAGAACATGAGATAAATGCAGTGCACATTGTAAAAACATCATCCCCACTGAAGGTTTACAAGGTTAGCAGCATCCCACTTCCTGAGATTTCAAGTCCAAACTTTGTGATGAGAGGATGGGTCCTTCTCATGTCATAAGGGGGAGACCTTATGATGTCAAAGAGGAAGGATAATTAAGGACTAGGAAGGAAGCAATCATGGAGATGCCCTTGTGCTAGACTTTCAGGCAAACTGAGCATGTCTGGAGAAGTACAACCAAGGCTTAATGAAATCTGACCCAATAAAAGCACTTTAAAAATTTTCTCTTCCTCTGGCCCCGCCCACCTTGAGATTTATTTTCGCAACCAGAGACCCACAGAAGCACAGCAATATCCAGAGAGTTTAGTTAACCTGGTAACTTGACTTTCACCAGCCAGAATCCTGTTGCTGATTTATGCCTAGTGGGAAGAAAAGAGCTAATTCTTCACCACGAAATTCCCACCCATTAGCAAACAGCTGGTTGTGTTCTTAGAGGTGGGCCCAATCATGCAATTGGGCTCTCTTCCACCAACGCAACCAGCACATTGTTACTGGCCACAATTTACACAAGTCCCTTACGTTAAGGGGCATGGTGGCTCGACTAAGACTCTGAAACTGTTGGCTGCAAAGTCGGCAGCTCGGTGGTTCGAATCCCAGGTGCCATGTCACGGAGCAAGCTCCTGCTGATAACCCCAGCTTCGGCCAACCTAGCAGTTTGAAAGCATGTAAATGAAAGTAGATAAATAGGCACCACCGTAAAAAGCGGGAAGGTAAAACAGTGTTTCCTTGCAGCCATGCTGGCCACATGGCCATGGACTTGCACAACACTGGCTCTTTGTCTTGAATATCGAGATGAGCACCCCCCCAGCACGCATGTGCAGGGCGAACCTTTACCTTTACCTTACCTTACATAAATGTAGATTGATCATAGGAATCTAGCACTGCATAAAACTAGCCTTTAGCAATTCCTCCTTATTCTTCTTCAAAATATTAAGAGCATCTCAGACAGTATGTCCAGACAATAATTTTTGGTTTGCAGTGGACCTGTCTGCACCATAATTAAATTACTACAGAGCCTTAAAAAGAATCAATATAGCATGTATATGTAAAAAGGCTGGGGCGTGGGGGGGATATAATAGCATACTTCAAATTCTTGAAAAACGGCCAAACAGCTGAGGGAAAAGATCTGTTCTCAATCATGCCTGAATGCAAGACATGGAATAATGGGCTCAAGTTCTAGGAAGCCAGGTTTCCCACCCACCCGCCACAAAGCGCTAGGCACTTCTTCCCATTCCCCATGCCTGCCGGGTGGAGGAGCGCTGCCAGCTGATGGGCGCTTTGCACACCCTCGATATTTGCCGGGAGAGACCCGGCAATCCAGAAGGCAGTGGCCGTGCGGGGAGTGGAGGATTATAGCCACTGAGGCAAAAGGGTCCTGTGGTGCAATCCCCCACTCCCACTCCCACCCGTAGCCAGCTTCTTGGCATCACATCCACCCTCCACGTTCACCACGATAGGGGCAAGCCTCGCATGAGCAGCTGAGTTGCACTAATCACCGGAAGGGGGTATGGAGCCAGAGAGGCCACGGGAGCCCGCTAAGCCACAGCAGGCCGTGGGATGATCCCCAATTCCTAACCCACCCTGCCTGATACCTCAGAAAGGGAAAGAGAAAGATTCAGGTACAGTTCTTCTTGTCCACATTTTCGTTTGCTTGTTATCATGTTCCCCATAAAATACAGTTCAAATAAGTACTACCCCCACCCACCCCGAGCCGGAAATAGGAAAATGTGGTGGGTGATGCTTCAGGGGGTATGGCTGAGGCTTTTATTTTTTTGAACCACCTCCTGGTGGGGACAAGATTTTTGGATGTGGTTTTTAAAGAAATAAAAAGAAATAAAAAGCTATTTTAAGGGTCATGTGATAGAGGTCAATGTAACATACGTGCCTTTGAGAAATGATACTGAAGTCATTTCAAAGAGGAAAGGGAGGAAAGCATGAACAAAATGAACAGGCCTTCAAAAGTCATGAACAGGTTCTGAATTTATTAAAATGCAAAAACGTAAATGTACTAAAGTTTAAAGCGATTTGTGTTTTCTACTTGTGTCAGCAACATACTGAACTTCTGTACAAAATCTCAAGGTCCTGAAGACAACTAGCAAGTACAAAGGCAAGAGCTGGAAAATGAAACTAGTTAATCACTTTCCTGTTCTTTCTTGAGGGGAAAAAAGAGAGAACAGAACCATGGCATTTTATCTTACCAATGGCTCAAGCAATGCTGGGAGGCCAGAGGAGCAGCAATAAGTGATTGATGGAGTGTAGTAGGCTCCGAGCACACTAACACCCAGAGGGCCCCTCGAGTTGAGGGTCAGAGCTGACAAGGTTTATTATGCAGCTCCATGTAAAACATTACACCAATTTCCATGAAATTACTGGTGCATTTGCATCTCATTAGCACACAACAGTAACACTCTGGTATTTTTTAAAAAAACAACCAACTCCTCCACTGCTAGCAAAAAATGCAAGCATGGCAGCTATGATACAAATTATCCAGAATAGTTAGCACTGCGGCCAACAATCATATTATCTTCAGCTGCACGTCAAGACCACTGGCTGACAAACTTGAGGAATCTGTTTGGATAAGACATGTCCTTGTTGAAATGTGCCAGCAGGGGTGTCCATTTTGAAGCCTCCTCACTCTCAGGGAGCACAAAAGGAGAGTAGGGGTAGGAATCATTCTCTCTCCCCCCCCCAAATTCTGTGTGAAATATTGCAGAAATCTTATATGATTTTTTAGATATTTTGTGGTCATTTTCTTCCTAAAAGAAATGCCAAGTTGTAAAGGATTATCACAATTCAAGTGGAGAAGGGCATTTTTCCTGCACATGGTGCATTTGGAAAAGCCAGAAGTAACACCAAACTGTACAGGATTGTTACAGTTCCTGCACAGAATGGCATTATTCTTGTATCATTCCTGCACAGGATACATGACACACTGTTGCTCCCAGACTTTGGAACTCCTTCCCGCTAGAGGCCAGGACTGCCCCGTGTCTGCTGTTTTTCCAGAAGTAGGCAAAAACCTTCCTCTTCAGTCACTTCCTACTATGTGACTTTATATGGATTACCATACATGATTGCATTGACTGATTTCACGAGAGAACCAGTGTTTTCCATGTTACTTTCCACCCCTCATAATGGGTTTTTTTCTTTTTGCATGCTCTTTGTAGCTCTACTGTTACCTTTTAATATTCTAAGATGCCTCTTTTAGTTCCCTGTTCTTAACTTGAATATGTCTTTAAAAAGTTCCAGGCTGTATATTGCCCCTCATTATTGTAAGCCGCCTTGGGTCCTTTTCCAAGGAGGAAGGTGGGGTAAAATATTCAAAATAATAATAATAAAAAAAACAAAGTTGCAATAAGGGGCTCTCCAGTTGTTCTTTATATAAATTCCCAGCATTCCTTGCTAATGGCTCTTCTGTCTAAGGCTGCTGGGAGTTGTACTGCAACAACGTCCATAAGGCTGCACCTTGCTGCCATTTGCACTAAAGACGAAAAAGTCATTGCATTTACATTCAATGCAAAGCACTGATTCTTGTTATTTAACAGGGATAATGGCATATTTTGGGACAAATGGCTCCATGAAGCAAAAGAATAACCACAATACAGTAACTCCCCATTTATTGAGGGGGTAAGGGACCTGACCCAAACTGCGATGAAGGGAAATATGCATTATGTGGATGCTGGGTTGGGTCGGGACTTGGGGGCCTGTTTGGGGCCTCCTGCACTTACCCCAGGCCTGGTGCTGGCCTAAGCAGGCCTCCAGTGGGCTCCCCGGGCCAGTCAGAGGCCCCAGAAGTGGTTTCCTGCTAACCAGTGAACCAGTTTGGAAGTCACTTCCGGTTCACCGGAAACCACTTCTGGGCCCTCCGACAGGCCCGGGAAGCCTATCGGAAGCCTGCTCGGGGCAGCACCAGGTCTGAGATAAGTACAGGAGGCCCCAAACAGGGCCACACAGCTTGCCCCAGGAGCCCTTGCCTTCATATACAGTGGCCCCACAATATACCGGGACCGCAGCATATGAACCACAATATAACGGGGTGATGACTATAGCACATACAAATCTTGTTTCAATGTCTTTTCAAGGTGCACTTCTGCGACTACAGGCTTTAAAGTGACTTAGTATATGATTAGATGGACACTGATCTCACTGTTTTATTCGGGTTGGGGAAAGGATGGTTTGATCCTTTTTTTCAGCAACTGCATGACGTCTTATCTTATAGCAAAACAGCCTGCCTTTATTATTGTCTACTCACATCACTTTATGTCCTCGTAAAGGGCTATTTTGTTTGCTTGTTTGTTTTAGTGTGGGTAGCATCTGTCTGTTTTGGTTTAGTTCCAGTGTGTGTGGTGGCTAGGCTCCAACCAAACTGGCTGCCTGGCTGCCCCTTTTCTGAAGCTCCTGAAGAAATTTTAAAGCAAAGTCAAGTGGTCTGCTTATATACCGCCCCATAACACTTCAAGGAGTCCCTGGGCGGTTTACAGTTATAATAACAATATGCAGGCTACACATTGCCCCTACTCCCCACCAACAAGCTGGGTACTCATTTTACTGACCTCGGAAGGATGGAAGGCTGAGTCAACCTTGAGCCTGCTACCTGGGATTGAACCCCAGGTCATGAACACAGTTTTACCTGCAGTACAGGCATTTAACCACTGTCCCACGTAGAAAAGAGAAGCTTCCAGCCCACTCACTTGAACAGGGAAAGGGAGAGGTAGTTTTCCAATTTTTGCTAATGCATCAGCAATGCTCTGAAGATATTTGTTTTGTTTTGTTTTCAAGCACAACTGATGGGCTGTCTTGCCTAGTGGTTTAGGCAAATCACAGAGGAGAAAGAAGGAAAAATTTGGTTTTCTTACTCTCAAAGAGAAAGAAGACCAGTTTAGATCATGCTGAACATGGTCGCTTGTGGTGCAGTGTGTTCAGTCTCTGCATGTAGAGGCATAAGTTGCTGCCAAATAACATACCACACCACAAAGCGATCCTAGTTGCTTAATAAGGGCTAGCAGAAGCTATGCACGGACTCTTCCCCACTTACTGTCATGAGGGGGAGCATCATCATCTGTCCATGAATGACACATTTTGTTCAATGTGGGAGATTGTTCTTACATTTCTTGAGGTGGATTAAATGGAGAGTAGAAAATTCAAGTGGGGGCTGGCCCTCGGAATGGAGAGAGCTAATGAGCAGTGTTGTCAGCTGAAATGAGAATATTTTTAGTTGTAAAGCACTGCACCATCTGCCAGCTGTAGAAAGATATATTAAGCAAGTGTATAAAGCAAACATGTTCCATAACTACGTAACTTCAGAAAATCTATTTTGAAATCTGATACCCTGAGGCATCCAAGCTGCGATAAAACCTACCTTTCTTCCCTCAACTGTATGACCTCTGTCAACTTCAGATGTTATGCTTGGGTTGTTCAGGAAAAGAGAATGAAAGATTAGAAGGAACTCGTTTTCTTTTTGTGAAACTTTGCCACCCAGAGTTTATAAAAAAAAATGGGTAGTGGTGCAATGGGACTTGAAAAAACAGATGCTCAGTCACACACATGCCGGCTCTCCCAGCGGCATGAAACAGGATGAGTGTCTTTCACCTGAGTGCAACACAGTTGACCCCATGAAGCTTCCAGTACAACTCAGAGCTGATGAGAGACAATGTTCTTTGTAAGGAATAGTTTGGGGACTGTGTATGCACAGCATAACAATACCTGACCCACTCTTCCATTTTTGTATGTTGATTTTGTGGCAATCCATACTAACCACGTTGTATTTTGTCTCGCCAGAAAAATGCTTCATCACCAGAAAATGACCCCTGTGCCCTTTAATGATGCACAGTGTGGAATTGACTCAGCAATTGCCAGCATAATTAGAAATCACTAAAAACTAAGAATGAGTTCTCCCCTTGCCCAAAAGAATCATATCGTGATTGCTGATATTTGGATTTCCTTTGCATTGTTAACTGTCGCTCAAAAATTCATTTTTGTTTTATTCCTATCATGGACATTAATCACAATATATCACTTCAGTCTGAGCTGGACAAATCCATTATCTAAACTAGGTAGCAGCAAACTTTAGCAGTAATGCTAGCAACCACTGTGCGCTGGGCCAAACTTTTCGTCTCCCAGTATGCATATACAGCAATATGAATGATATCCCCTATCTGCCCCCTGCCTCCAGCTCACATTAAGCCATTCTTGACATTTAATGAATGGGGCAATCCCTTCTTAAGCTGAATTCTGTCTCTGCAGGGAGCTTCAGATCAGGATGATCAGAGATAATTCCACTGCCTGATCTCTCTCAACCCTTAGCAAAGAAACAAAGGGATGGGTGGTGGTGGTGGTAAAAAGATAAAACTGTCTTCTTCTCTATGTTATTTTTAATGATTTATACAAGATTGTTTGCAGCTTATATTTACCAGATGACATTTGGCAATGTCTTTCAGCAGCAAAAAAATCTGGCATTGCTGGAAGCCAAAATTTTAGAGAGAAAGAAACGAGTGTGGTGACTCTTAACTTGGATGCCTAGAGACTTAATTCTCTGCCTGGATGGCTAATTGGTTTAGATAAACTAGCTGTAGAACTAGAAGTCAGGAGTTCAGTTCCTCACTGTGCCTCCTGTAAGTAGAGCCAGCCTGAGTGGTCTTGGGCAAGCTGCACCATCCCAGGGCTCCCTGAAAAGAATGGAACCGTAAACCACTTCTGAGTATTCTCTACCTGGGAAACCCTAAAAAAGGTTGCTGTAAGTTAGAATTGACTTGAAGACCCGTGATTATTAGAGATGGGCACGAAACGAATTTTTTTTGTTCCATTATTCGTTTCATTAGATAACAAAACGAATAATGAGCCCCAGAGTAATTTAAGAACGAAACAAACCGAACCGAAAAAATTTGTTTGGTGAAGTTCATTTCGTTCTTCCCCGCTGGCGATGACAGTGGGTAGGACTTTCTAGAGAGTGCCCCGGTTCTCACCTCCACATGTGGAGGCAGGACCGGGGCTCCCTCTAAAGGGGTCTTCCCCGCGGTCGGATGACAGCCTGCCCACCTGTCACCCGCCAGCAGTGGAGGGTGGTCGAGAGAGGTCTGGCTGTCATGCACTCACGGCGGTCGGCGGTCGGGAGAGGGCTGCGATCCCGCCTCCGCACACAGAAGCAGGATCACAGCCCCCTCTCCAGCGATCTCTGCTGCGGGTGCATGACAGCCAGCCCGGCTGTCATGCACTCGCGGCGGAGGGTGGTCGAGAGAGGGCCGCAGTCTCACCTCCCCACAAGGAGGCGGGATCGCGGCTCCCACCACCACTGCCGCTGCTGCCCCATGTTCGAGTTCAAAAGAAGTTTTTTTAAAAAATTGTTCGAACCTGAACCCAAACCGAACCAAGGGTGGGCCCAAACCAGACGAACCCGAACCATGGTTTTTCTGGTTCGTGCCCATCTCTAGTGATTATTATTACAGTCTGAGCTCAAATAAAGAGGATGCTGCAAGAGTCAACCTTTTCCAATCTAGCTTGTGTGTCCAGTAATTGCTGAACTGCAACTTGACAGTCACTTGAAACATTTTCAGGGTTCATTTGTTAATGCAGCCATCCTGAGAACGATAAGGACCAGTGAACACTCATGTATTGATCATAACCAAGCACACACCAAGCTGCTCCCGTGGCTTGAGTCAATCAAGTGTCATTTTGGTAAAAATGAAAAGGGAAAATAAAACAAGTTTGAAGACAGGCAGGGGCTCTACCGGGAATAAAATCAATCTCAGTCCTGGGACCAAAACAGATGGATCGATCAAATCAACAGGTCACAATGGAACAGAATAGAGACTAGGGGATATAAAATGCTGATGATGCTAATCTAGGAGATTAGGTTGTCTGTAACTCTGCAGTGATTTTCTGACACTAGTTGTGTAAGACAGAGGGACAGAAGACATACATCCGTCAACTTTCATCTATATAACGGGTGGTATCAATAAAAGCTGTTGTTTATTATATTTCTTAAACCTGGGATTTTTGTGGTAGTACTATTTATATTATATTATATTATATTATATTATATTATATTATATTATATTATATTA
>JAHTLZ010003542.1:58173478-58197442 GCA_023846285.1 Phrynocephalus versicolor | reverse complement strand
TATATTATATTATATTATATTATATTATATTATATTATATTATATTAAAATGGAAGACAGATCTTAAGCACATTGTACAAAGCAGCTCTAATTGTCCCTGTGACTACCAGATCTGCTTGGATAAAAGAATATGTAGTTTTGTGGCACATTATACATTGTCCATCAAAAAAGGAGCACATTCAGCATAACTTGCATCAAAATGCAGGGCTTTTAAAGTGCCATACGGCCAAATTCAGCTGTAGGGTAGGAGCCATATGGTCTGTAATCTTGACACAATAGGGATCTAACATATTCGGTATATACTTCAGTGCGATCACATTTTTTCTTCTGAAAGAGATTAAGGGTGGCATATGTATAATCCTTACTGCAACTCTGTAAAGTAGCATAGGCAAGAATGACCAGCTCAAAATCACCCACAAAGCTTAAGGGCTGAAGTGGTATTTGAAACCTGGTGGGTATCTGAAGCCACTGCATTACATCGCATTGGCTCTTGGCCTAGTGGTATATTATCTCTGAATGCCACTCCCTGCTGCCCATGTATACCTGAATTCTTGTCAAATCCACTGTGAAGACAATAGATTGGATCCAGATTTAATCATACTTAAGAGTGAACTTAGAACTTAAGAGTGAATTTAAGAATGGGCCTTAGAAAGCATTGAAAACATGGCCAGTGGAGGTGATGGCATTCCAGTTGAACTCTTTAAAATCTTAATAAAGGATGCTGTAAAGGTGCTATGCAATATGCCAGCAAATTTGGAAAACTCAGCAGTGGCCAGAGGACTGGAAAAGATCAGTCTATATCCCAATCCCAAAGAAGGGCAATGCCAAAGAATGCTTCTACAATTGCACTCATTTCACACACTAGCAAGGTTATGCCCAAAATTCCATAAAGGAGGCTTCAGCCATATGTGGACAGAGAACTGGAATACGAAGGGGCAGAGGAAGTAGAGATCAAATTGCCAACATGCACTGGATTATGGAGAAAGCTAGAGAGTTCTAGAAAAACATCTACTTTTGCTTTATTGACTATGCAAATACCTTTGATTGTGTGTACCACAACAAACTATGGCAAGTTCTTAATGGAATGGGAGTGCCTGACCACCTTATCTGTCTCCTAAGATATCTATATGTGGGACAAGCAGGAACTGACTGGTTTAAAATTGGGAAAGAAGTAAGAAAAGGCTGTATACTGTCACCTTGCCTATTTAACTTATATGCAGAGTACATTGTGGGAATTTGCTGGAAAAGCTCAAAAGCAAACAATCTTGATTACAGAAATAAACAGACAAAGACAAAAAGTTTTTTCTCAGCCAGCTGAGAAGAAAGAGCTACACAGACTTGTAGACAAAGACTGACCTGAGCCTTCTCCAGAAGGCTTGTTTTATTCATCTTATCTAAATTCATAAGCAAAGACTAGAACATTTATGAAAACATTGGTTCTGATAGGAAGGAGGAGCCCTTTAGCCCTGTCCCAAAGCAAAGGTCAGAGGAAAGAGAAGGTCACTTCCCTCCAGATATGATACGTTGGCAAAAGTCAGGAGTGTATGTGCTGCACTGAAACTTCCCCAAAAAGCATACTCTGAAGAAAGGTTCCCACAGTACCTCATGCAAAAAGCAGGACTGGATGAATCACAAGCCAGAATTAAGATTGCCGGAAGAAATAGCAACAACCTCAGATATGCAGATCATACTACTCTGATAGTAGAAAGTGAGGAGGAATTAAAGAACCTCTTAATTGGGGGGGGGGGAGAGGAAAGCCAAAAATGGGCTGAAGCTCAACATCAAAAAAAAAAAAATAAGATCATGGCCACCAGTCCCATCACCTCCTTGCAAACAAAAAGGGGAATAAATAGAGGCAATGATAGACTTTCTTTTCTTAGGCTCCTTGATCACTGCATGTGGTGACTGCAGCAATGAAATTAAAAGACTCCTGCTTCTTGGAAGGGAAGTGATGGCAAACCTAGGCAGAATTTTTAAAAGCAGAGACATCACTTTGCTGACTAAGGTCCAGATAGTCAAAGCTATGGTTATTCTAGTAGTGATGTATGCTAGTGAGAGCTGGACTATAAAAAAGGCTGATCGCCACAGAATTTACGCTTTTGAGCTGTGGTGCTGGATGAGACTTTTGAGAGTCCCCTGGACTGCAAGGAGATCAAACCTAGCTAACCTGAAAGAAATCAACACTGAATGTTTACTGGAAGGACAGATTTTGAGGCTGAGGCTCCAATACTTGGTCACAAAGAGTTGGAGATGACTGAACAACTGAACAACATTAACAACAACAACAGCAGCAGCAACAACAACAAAGAGTGAACTAACAGAAATCAATGGGATGTAAGTGAAATATGGGCAGCTTTGCTTGGTTTAGAGCACAGTCTTTTCCTCCTGAATACCACTGCAAGTCACAACTCTGTGCAACAACTCATGATGATTGGACAGATATGAGACCCCCAGCAGAGGAGCAGCAACCAGTAAGAAGGAACTTTCAATTTCTCAGAAATTGCATTTTTGCATGGAAACAAGGCACCTGGGGAGCAAAAGGCTTTTGGAGTCTTGGTCTGGTCCTGTGTTGAGACTGTCCCATAAATGTTGCGTTAACTAAAAAGAACTGTCTATAGGAACAGCAGTAGTTAAGTCATTGCAAGACCCATAATTAGACACAGGCAACTCATGACCAACTAGGGGATTAGAACTCCTTGAAATTTGGGAGCGACCCCTCCTTTCCCCATAAGCCATTAATGCAGGAATTTCCAAACTTCGGCCCTCCTGATGTTTTGGACCACAACTCCCAGAATTCTAAGCTTAGATTGCCAATGGCAAAGGACTGTGGGAGTTGCTGTCCAAAAGATCTGGAGGGCCGAAGTTTGGACATGCCTGAATTAATGCAATTCAGAGACTATGCTTGAAAATGTACATGCTGGGTAACAGTTTGTAAAACTATTACAAAGCTTTCCTATAACCCCTGTTTTCCTTTAATCTAGAAAACAGATCATGTTCAGCGGCTATGCTTGAGGTTTTTATTATTTCTGTAGTCAATTTGCTGAACTAAATCTCAGGTTTTGAAAACGTTGGATCTTGAACCTGCCAATCAGTTGGAAGGGCAGCAACATTATACATCAGGGCAGTTTTACTTGCTTTTCCCCAAGCTGGTGTTCTCTTGTGGATTCATAAATTTTACAGTACATAATGTTTTCATATTAATTAGGACACAGCAAGCATCAGGATCTTGGATGAAAGGAAGGTCAAATAATCAAATAATAACAGCTGAATGAAGGAAAGTGAAATGACAGGATTGCAATGAGAGAGGGAGGGAGGAAAAGATTGACAGCAGGGTCATAACACTTGAAAAAATAAAATAAAATATATTCTGCATCTTACTACAATTATTTCAATGTTTTGCAATATTTAATATTGATGTGTGGTTTTTTTGTTTTGTTTTTTGTTTTTTTTGTTCAGCCCTGGCTGTTTTATTTGGTTTCTATATTGTCACTTAATTGTTTTGCATATACCCACTCAAAATAGTGTTGTTCACTAATGTGTATATAAATAAAATAAATTTTTAAAAAATGAATTGTCTATGTTAGCATAGAAACCATCATAAAGTACACACTGCAGATACTGTCAAATGTTATGTTGTTTCTTTCTTATATTGCTGTCTCACTATTTTCCTTTGTCTTTCCGCCTTCAGATAGTTCGGTAGCCAGCTCCAAAAGACTCAATGATGAATAAATTTAACGTTTACAATCCTTTCCCTCAGGACCTCTCTCCCAGCCTGTCATGTTGGCATACACACATTGATAGAAAAGGGTCTACACTCCAACGAGACACGTTGCCCACTGAAACTGTGGATGTATGGATCTGTGATACACAATACAGGCCCATAGGCTATATGCAGCCCGGAGGGACATCTGTGTGACCTTGATCACTTCCCAAAAATCATTTGCTCCCAAAATGGAGCACAGAACACAAAAAGAAGCCTCCAAGGAGCAAGTTTTCCATTAAAGGCAAATGGAAGAGAAGCTGTCTTCCTAAAGTCTGCAACTGCCTTTTTTTTTTTTTACAAAACTACAGAAGACCATAGAGTGACTATGAATTTGACCACTCCCAGGAAAAAAACAAAACAAAACGTAAGGGTGGGTGTGACCACCTAATATAGATGTCAAGAAGAGTAATTTCCCCCTTGTCCTCTTATCGCCAGTCTGGACAGAGGGATAGGCAGTGGATGTTATGGTCCAAGTGGCACAGGGAACCATATATGGCCTAGGCCACCAACGAGAGTGAAATATAAAGCTACGCCCCTATTCAATTATTATTTGCTTGGTTGTTATAAATCATTTTGAGAGCAGCAACTACTCTTTCCTTTTTCTGTCACTGTTTTCTACCTGCAGAGAGCAAAATGTTTGAAGAGGAGAAGCCCTTTTGCATTCTACTATACATGCAAGCTAAAAGCCATGAGTGTATTCTCTTCAAAGGAGTTGTTCTCCATTTAGAAAACAGAGAAAGGGAGACCGCTGGGTGCAGTTGCTCCTCTTTACCCAGAGGGGTGATGATCTTATAGGCCTTAAGTTTTATCCTAAGTAACCTTCAAGGTTATTCTCATGGGAAGAGGAATGGAAGTAGAAAACTGAGATTGTCACTCATTGCTGTATAGGCTTTAGCCTACTTACTTTGCTTATAACAATGCAGTGGACCCTCATATAACAAACGGTTTATATAACATAAAATCTATACAACATAAAAATTCCGGAGATAGGGGAAATTTGCTTAACAGAATCGGCTACGGGGTGAATCCGTCCAAAATAAAAATGGTCGCGATTAGGGATTACTCCGTTTTCAATGCATTCCTATGGGAAATTTGTATAAAGGAAAATTAGCTTAACGGAATTTCATTTGGAACAAATTAATTCCTTTATACAAGGTACCACTGTAACTTTGAGACCAGTGGGTGGCTGCCAATACAATGTCTGCAGAAACCACAAGGTGACTTTGTCCTAAACAAATAAACAAAGGACATAACTATCTAAAGGCAGTAATTTACTGCAGTCGGTTGAATGCTTGCAGGAATAACATTAAAACAACAAGAACAACAAAACCACAAACAGCACAGAAAAAGTTGAGAAGATTTTAAAAATGGGAGGCATGTTCACTGTGATGCTGTCTTTCTTTTAGCCCAGATATTTTACCCTTGGGGTTCTTTGGTAAGGTAGCCGAGACAGAAGGGAATGGGAAAACACAAAAACATCCCTTGAGAGTAAATACATTATGAGGATCCATGCTTTTAAGAGCCTCACATGTGGGGAGATGGGGCTGGAAAATGTACATTGGATATAAAAAGTTTACACACCCCTGTTAAAATGTCAAGAGTGTGTGATGTAAATAAATGAAACAAAGATAAATCATTTCAGAACTTCCCCCGCCTTTAATGAGACCTATGAACTGTACAACTCAGTTGGACCACAAACTGAAACCTTTTAGGTGGAGGAAGGAAAATAATTTTAAAACCCTGAAATAATATAGTGGCATATTGGAAATTATATCTTAAGATTTGTTTTGGAAATGACGTCCTGTTTCACAGAACAGGAGGTTTGACCAGTGCTGATCTTTTCCTACTTGAGCAGCCCAGCCTTCGAAATATGTATTTTAAAGTTTGCCGAACGTGTGATTCTTCCGTGAAATAGGAAGCACCGGCAAAGTACGAATGGCTCCTGCTGTTGTGGACTATGGTCCTGCCCCCACTGTGTAAGCCCATGCGTTATTATAAGTAATAACTTTTTATGTTCAGATACTTCATCTCTACATTTCCCTGCACAGGCAAAAGCAATTATGTTCCTCTTCCAGAGTGTGGATAAAAGACCGGCAGCAAAATACAGACGGTAAGTTGAAAAGGTTGCCCTTTCTGTTCTCTTTCTGAACAGACTAGATAGAGAGCACTACACTTATCACAGAAGCCAAGATGGCCCTTTTCACTGCCATTAAATCCTCTCAAAAATGAAATAGCTGGAATATTTGGGTACAGAAAAGGACAACCGAGCCGCTTAATCTCAGTATGAACATTTGCTATATGGGTGTTATTCACAAAGGTTAATCTGCAGTGTGGAACATTCTTTGCCTGCCAACTGAGACCTTCAGCCATCCAGTTCAAGGAATATGATTTGTTATCAGTGGTAATCTAATTTTGCATTTTCCCCCTTCCTTTTTTTCATTTACTACACATGGCTCTGAACGGAAAAGCGAAATAGCCAAGTTAACAATTTCTGAGCAGCTCTTGTTAGCAAACAGAAGTACAGTGCCTTCAAAGTCAAGCAACCAACCAATAAAATGCACAGAATTGTATTATAATCTAGACACTGATAACTGTGGATTCCAACAAGCTAATTCCCCTAACTACTAGCCCTGGGCTTCTTCCTATTTTGAATTAAAATTCTGATTACTGTCATGGACTGTGGAAACGCAATGACTCTCACCAGCCTCCAGCTGTAACGCTGGAGGATAAATCTATTATCTTAGCATTGTCTGAGCAGCTGTAATGGCTCTTCTCTTTACAACAAATTGAACACACATGCTCACCCCTAATTATATGCAACACCACCACAAACACTGCCATTTGAGCCTAATTATAAAATAAGAGACCTCAGGTTTAAACACAATATCCAAGCTAATTATATTTCAAACACATTAAATGATGACGAGAGTAGGGAAAAGGGGCTGCTGATCTGTTTTATGGGCTTAGTTTACATTGGTACCATGCAGCAGTACCCATCGTGAGATTTAAAATACTAGCTTCTTTTAGCAGGCAGTTAAGAAGCCTGGGGGAGAAAAGAAGACTGAGAAATATCCTCATACTTAAAGTATTTATGTCTCTTTGATCAAGTGTTCCTTCTGGTTTGCATACTAACTCTGGCTATTTAGAAGGAGTTAAGTCACTTGCATTACTAGCTGTGAAAAGTAACAGCTGAGCAGCAATCACTTGAAATTAAAAAAAATTCTTACGCATAACTGTAGATTATTTGCTTTACTGATATTCAAAGCTCAATGGCACTTTTTTTTTTTTGCACCTGTTCCCCTCACTGGATATGGCTGCAAATCTGCAGGTGACAATCATGAAAAAAGAATTAATGATCATACAAGCCGGTAATTTGCACAATCGTTACTGGAAGCCACTAGAGATACTTATTATATACAGGCTACATTCCTGTTGATTACTGTTGTTGGTTGCATCAGGGTAGGCTCAATGAATGACTGGGGATTTGGTAAGTCAACTCCTCTGCAGATTTCATTGATCCAAATAGGTCTACTTTAATTGCACCTAAGTAAAGTAAAGCAAGGTGCAAATAAAGTAGGTCGATTTAAGCAGTGGAACTTACAGAGGAGCTGACTTTCTAAATTCCCACTCACTCAATGGGCCAATTCTAATGTGACTTACTATGCTAAGAAACAGGATGTCAGCCGTGGGGACAAGTGAATCATGCTAAAAGTTGAAGGACAATAGCTGGTTAGTACTTGGATGGGCGACCACCAGGGAATATCAGGTGCTGTAGGCGCCTGGAGTAGGAACTGGCAAACCACTCCAGTATTCCTGCCAAGAAAACTGAAGAGTCAGTCATGACTATAAACACACACACACACACACACACACACACACACACACACAGAGAGAGAGAGAGAGAGAGAGAGAGAGAGAGAGAGAGAGAGAGAGAGAGAGAGAGAGATTTGGTCCCTCAAATTTAAACACTCATTAGTAGCAGCTTTCTAATGATGCTGTCCTGTTTTCAGTGCTTTAAAAGCAAAGAAGATGGAAACCAGCAAGCATCAGCATTAACAGCTCTTATCAGTGACATACTGTATGCAACTCTGCTTATGCTGAAAACTTGCCTCTTTTACATCAAGAGGAGTAGATATACAGAAAGCACTTCAAGGGGTTTCCTCAGTGGGTTCTGACCAAAGTTGACCTTCCTTCAACTCCAGCTGTTTTTCTTGGGGCTTTCTCGTGTCTTTTCCTTCTCAGGCGTCTCTTGGAAATGACAGAGAAGACGTCTTGTGTTTCATGTCCCTAGTTTCCAGCATCCCCACCTCAGTAAGCTAGAAGGTGGATTCCTATGACCTTTCCCACCTCACTCTACAGTATTTCTCTAACAAATACTGGCTAGAATCACAACTAAAATAGGCTCATTGACTCGATGGAATGTACGGAAGGAGTTAATCCATCAAATCCTCTTGGATTCCATGTTAGTTGTGACTTATTACAGGATTTCTGCCATTGTGTGTTATATGCTGTCAAATCAGAACTGGTGTACAATGACCATCATAGGACTTTCATGGAAAGTGAGTTATTTAAGGAGTGGTCTTACCAAGTCATCATACCCCCCACCCCAAGTTTCCATGGCCAAGTGGGTCTCCTGAGATCTACTCTGGCACTCTATCCACTATACCACACTGGGTATATTAGCCTTCTTACTTTCTTAGAAAAAGAAGGTTTGATTTAAAAAGTGGGAGGGGTGCTATGCTGACTGGAGGCCTTAACATTCTCTGCCTCACCATGGGCACAGCTGTCAACTATAAAAATGACCTGAGGAAATGTCCATACTCTCAAGATTGTTTTGAAGTTTGTTTCTTTTCTTTTCTCTTTTCTTTTCTTTTCTTTTCTTTGAAAAAAATAAATTTCTGTGTTTCTGTTATATTAGTCTTTGAAAAGTTAGGAACATTTCATGAGATTAGTGATACTGGACAACAGCTTAATTGAGAACAGAAGGACAACTGGAATTTGTAGCTTCAAAAACAAAACAAAACCAACCAGGTGTTGAGGTTTTGAGTTGAACATTCGAAAAAGTTTAATAGACTCCTGCAAACTTCCACTTCTTCAACTCACCAATTTTTCATGCTTAAAATAAAGCCACCCCTATCTGATTAAGTGTCCTCTCCTTCGAAAGAAAGAGTGGATGTGCCTTGAATTTCTGTATCGTCTTGCTTAGCAAAACTCACCTTGGGGAATTAGGACTGTTAGGAAAAGGACATACGACACGCTTAGCT
Organism: Phrynocephalus versicolor; assembly: GCA_023846285.1. Taxonomy (NCBI): domain Eukaryota; kingdom Metazoa; phylum Chordata; class Lepidosauria; order Squamata; family Agamidae; genus Phrynocephalus; species Phrynocephalus versicolor. The sequence continues at coordinate 58,188,415 of JAHTLZ010003542.1, read as the reverse complement.
AACTACACGAAAATAAAGCTTACGTCTAATTCTTAGTTTTCCCAGCTGAGTCCCAAGTCAATTATAAAGCAAAAGCTGGAGTTATGGAGCAAGACTAGATGCAGTTCTGTGTGCACAAGTAATCAACTCCAATTCCCCCTGCCCAATTTAATTACAAAATAACATTTGGCATATTGGCTAAATGCATACCAAGCAGCCCGTTGCTTCAGTCTTTTTGAAACATTGACAAGACTCCTAGCTTCCCTGTGTGATTTGGGCCATCATTTTTATTTGCGGATAATTTTCCTTTTTAAAATTTGCATCGTGCATTCTTTCCCTAAACCTATGGTATTACTATCAAAAGGTTCCCTATCTCCGTTTTTACATATGGCTGATATACATTCTCTCTCTCTCTCTCTCTCTCTCCCCCTCCCTCTCTCTCTCTCTCAATTCATTTCAGTGACATCCTTCAGCAGTGAGATTTGAGGCAGTTCACAAATCATGAACAAAGCAAGAATGAAAAACAACCTCTAATCAGCAATTTTCAAATTGCTAAATATGAAATCAACAAAACCCGCATCATAATATTTTTTAAGAAATATAAAAATATTTAAAAATTCATTAAAATGCTATATTGGTAGCACACAGAGCAGTTAAAAACAGACATTGGACACTGAACGCCTGTTGGTACAAAAATATTTTCAGCTGTCATCAAAAAGAGAGGAGAGAGGACCAGCCTTTCTTCTTGTGAAAGGGCATTCCATATCCTGGGACAACTACACAAGCTGGTTATTGGGTCCCTGAAAAATGTACTTATTATAGGTGATGACATCAAGAGAAGGGCATCTCAGATAATCTTAAGACCTAAGGAGTGTTACATGGCCCGTTCCTTTCCTTACTCATCTTCTTTTCGCTCCTTATTGGCACTAGCTTTTGAATATAAGCCTCGCTCGGTTGGTGTGTATTTTAGGAAGACCCTACATCCTGCTTTGCAGAGGACTGTACTCTATTTGAAAACATTTCCTGTGTGCCTTTACCTTTGCAAACTAATGCCAGAGGAAATATCGACTGTATCACTTGTTCTAACCAATCCAGGGCTTCCACGATTACAGTAGGATGGAAGAGACTCAGAGCTTTCAATTTTTACAGGAGATTCATGTTATTTTTCACCTTGCACTTTGCTGCTTAAATTCTTGTTATATCTCCATCCGATACACAAGAGAAATGCAATACAAATAAGTAATGATTTGTATTGGACTCAGAGAGAAGCATACTTGTCCAGCTGAATGATGATAAATCAAAATACAAAATAAAATGATACTGATGGAATTAAAAATGATAATTCAAACTACCAAGCAACTGATTTTCTTTTCTTCTGTAAGGAAGAACTGTTTCTTCCCTCCAGTAACAAACATTGAGAAGATCATACAAATTAGAAACTTCAAAATACTGCTCTCAAATGGATGAAATATATAATGCATTGATCAAATCTAATAGCAAATGGGTGTGTATCATCTTTTAAAAACAATTCCCTAACATCTTCCTGATATACACCGGCACATTATCATGTCATCAGCATAAACACACTATTACTGGCAGGTGTAAAGCACATTGGTAAATGATCAGTGAATCTGAGTCCCAATTTTACTTTCTGGCAATGACAGATTTACATTAGTTATCAGAACATGAACATGCATAGCTGGTTGCTTTGACTTCCAGTTCAAATCAACCCATTTCTACTTCTCTTCAAGACTAACTCCATGGTTCACAAAACACAGTGCTTGTTCATTGGTGAAGAAAAGAGGATCACAGGAATCAAAATGAAATTGCAACTGTACTCACAATCCCAAGCACAGACACTAACGGGCAGAGACTTTTACAACTCCCCCCCTCTTCCTGGGGGAAACCAACATCACCAAATAAATGAATGGCAAGCCATAGGAAACTGGCAAATCAACCTACCTTCACTGTTGATGCAGACCACCTGGGGAATCTGTGTACCAGGCCCACATTCCTTCTCATTGTCTGGAATGCACTCTTCCAATCGGACTATTCTCCAATCATAGCAAGAAGGTTCTTCACAGGGGATGGCTTCTATGAGATGAGGGCAGTTGCCAGTTCCCCCTGTTGGTTCGTTCGTGATGCGACGTTTTCTGAGTTTGAATCCTTAAAGATTAGAGACACAAGAGACAGTGATTTCATTTACACTTCCAATTAAATAAGTGCTAGCACTTATTTCCTAGACAGAGCTGCCAACATTTGTTGTCCATAATAACTTCCTCAAGATCTCATTGGTAGAATCTTCTTCAGCTGCTTCACAGATGTCACTTGCCATGGTGTGAGCTGAACAGTGATAGATCTGGCTGTAAAGCAGAAGGCTGGAAGTTCAAATCCACAGTGTGCATCAGGAGACCCAGTTTAGGTGGCTTTGGGCAACCTGAGAATCCCAGAAGTATCCCCAGAAGGAGGAAATGGCAAAACACTTCTGGTTACTCTCCATCTGGAGAACCACAAAAATGGTCATCATCAGTCAGAACTGACTTTATAGAACACAATGATTATTTTTCTGAAATATATTTTTAAAATTGTTGTTTTGCAGGGTAGTGCCAATGGATTAATGCCCAGTACAGCATCCATGGCTCACAGCACCCTCCAAGGTTCTGCTCAGCTTCAATTCTATTTAACATGGACATGAAATCACTAAGAGAGGCCAACCACCTCACTGGGATTTAGTACCATTAGTACTATGATCCACACACAGGCTGGCTGTTCCTGTAGTAGGCCCAGCGGGGAATCAAACAGCCAACATCTGGCTCTGCAGCCAGTTTCCTAAACCACTGAGCTATTCAGGCAACAGTCTTTGATTATCCTCATATTTTTTTAAAAAAAAGTTAGGTGAGGATAGTTTCTGATTATTCCCATCTAATTATTTTTAGTAGCTGCCTAGGTGCCCTAAGCACATCCAATCTCACTTGATTTTGGAAGCTAAGCAGGGTCGGCCCTGGTTAGTACTTGGATGGCAGATCACCAGGGGATCCCAGGTGCTGTAGGCGCCTGGAGTAGGAACTGGCAAACCACTCCAGTATTCTTGCCAAGAAAACTCCATGGACATGGGGTCACAAAGAGTTGGTCACGACTGTAATGACACAACACACACACACAATTATTTTTAACAACTTCTTTTCCCCCCATTTTTCCTACTGTCAGGGCTGTTTCTAACCATTTTTTTTGTTTAGATTGCTAGCTGCTACAAGCATTTTCTGAAGCTGAAAGATGGGAGGGGGGAAATACTACTATAAATGATGTATGATGATCACAGAGGATATTTGTCAAATTACAAGCCTGTACGTTATTACCCAGGAGAGAATCAGCTAATCAATCATTAATGCAAGCACAAAGGATGTTGTGTTGTGGTACCTCTATATCAAAGGATTCACCTTTATCTAAACCAGGCTGGAAAATGAAAGGGGAGGTGTAGTCTGTCTGCATTCCTGATGAAGGTTTGGCATTTAGCAATGAGCAGCATCACGCCAGAAGATCAGACGCTTGAACTATTACACTAATCGTGTTATAACCAAGCTTCAGGATCCATCTGCATATTCTAGGACAAACGTCAGTTCAATTAAGCAGGGCTCAAATGACCTGAAATCCTTTTACCAACTGAGCGTTCCCCTTTAAAATAATATTTTTTCTTTAACAGATTGCACTGTAAGAGGAGGGGAGCTGAGGAAAAACATTCCACTTTCTAGAAAGAGTCCCTTCCGTGAACCTGGAAGAAGTAGGTGAACATGTATTCTGGTCTGTAGCTGTTTTCCTGTAAGAACTTTTTCCACATTTCCACTTGAGATTTTTCAAACTGAATTCAAAATCACCCCCCCCCCCAAAAAAAAACACACAACCAAATGTGGAAGTGAAACTGCTTCACAGTAATTTGTCTATTCACCCACCAGGCCTTGGATGTTTTAACTCGGCATTTTTTTAGTTTCAATTCCTGTGTTTCGGAGCATATCTATGATGTTGTATTAGGATTATAACACTGTTTCTTTGAAACCAACCCCTCATCTTTAATATATCTGCAGCAAGGATGTCTGTGTGGCCAAGATAACCCCCAGAATAAGGGAATAATAAACCATTTTGGAGTACTGATTACCTAGAAAACCTTGGGGGGGGGAGTCAATGTAACTCACAATTGACTTGACTGAACAAGGTCGGTTGGAAGGCTATAACCAACTTCCATGAATTTACTCATCCTTAATAAATAAAATTTTAAAAGAATTTCCTGTCCAAAAAACAAAAAGTGCAAGCCTCTGAGAAACACTGCACTCCTGTACAAACCACTCACCCAGTGGTTAGAAAACTCTTGGAATTTTTCATTCTCACCTGCAAGGATGGTGGGTGTGAAAGCCTATACCCTAATCGTGTAATAGACAAATGCAACATAACCCTCTCCATACCAAGAACACACATTGAATTTGACCAGTGCATATGGTTTAGAATGTTATTCCATTTATTTCTGGGGAAAACTAACAAAACTGTCAAGCTTCTTCATACTGAATCAAACAAAAAAAGAAGTTCAGAAAAGACATAGATGACAGATTTATCCATCTAAAAACCCTAGTCATCTAGAATAAACCTACATGGGGAGGATATGATAACAGAGAACTCTTTAAGAAGCTTGTTAATTTGAAGAAAGAATTCAAGCTTTCCATCAAGGGTCAAATTACAAAAGCTGCTGTTTTGCCTTTAGAGGCAGACCCTGTATACGTGGCAAAAGAAATCAGGACAAATTTTCACCGCCATACCTTGTGAATTAGTGTCCTTTTTTCTTATTGCTTACCAGGAGGCAAATGCAGTTTCAGATCAAGGAATACAGCTCTGAGGAAAACACGGCAATAGATGGCTAACATCTCATGTAGTTTGATATGAAGCCAGATATAAAAGTGTGTTATTTCAGATGAAACCCATTCAACTATCAGGCTGAAAACATTCTGAGGACCAATGACATTTGTTTTGTGTCAACTGTTAATATTGTAATGCCTCTTTTAAAAAGTCAGGCATACATAATCTATTGACCAAACTTGTCTCATTATTTTACTCCACTCACATTCTTGTGGGTACTTTTAGCACAAAATTACACTGAAAGAAAGGACTAATGAGCTGAGCTCTTCATTCTGAAATCATCAGATCAAAGCACAGTAAAGGGAGCTGGGAGGGTGAGAAGGTTTTTTTAATGCCATTTGAGAGCTTTCTAAGATGTTGCTAGAGAGTGAACAGGGAATATTGGAAGAGGTCATCTCAGCATCAAGTTTTATTTGTTTACATTAGTATTTTAGCTCACTTTCTTTGATGCCTACAGGTATTCCAATTGGCTAATGGTATTTTGAAAATAGTAAAATAAAAATAATAACCATAAAACAGCAAATTGAGAATATAGAATTCCCTGGTAGTGGGCAAAGTAGAACTAGTTAATATTTAATTATATTCAAGTACCAACTTTCCAACTGTGTAAGAAATATGCTGTACAACAATTTGAGAAAAATACAACCCACTGATATAAGAATGTCAAATATTTGATTTTTAAAGTATTTATTCCTGCTACTTAGGACAACTGGCATAAGTGCATCAGTGTACATCTTGTACATCAATTTTTTTGATGACCAGCCCAACCACTCCCAGAAAAGAAATGTTATTTGTGACAGTCCAGAATATAGTCCAAGTTCAGTTCTCATTTCAACATTATACTGAGTGCTTTTTGAATCAGGTCCGAGTCAAAAAAAAGTGGGTGGGTTCAAAAACACAGTGACATTTGAAAGATGAATAAGAAACAAATGACATAAAAGGATGAAAACAGAAACAGGAGATATTAATAAGAGATGGAAGGGAATCAGAAGGAAATCGGATCATGAGAGAACAAAGCATTCTTAAAAATTAGAAATAGCCATAAATTGGGAAATGGCAATCTGTTTCAATGCATGATTCATCAAGGTTGACGAATCATAAATAATGAATTCATGAGTTTTTAAGACAAATTTGTTTTTGTTTTTAATAACTCTATAGAAGCGCCACCACCACCAGAGACACCAGCATCACAAAGAATGTTTTCCCTGACTCTCCTTCACAATCCCTCCAAGTTTGGTGAAGTTTGGGTTTCAGATCTCCAAGTTCTACTCCCAGATAGAGGCTCCTGAAGGAAAGCGCCCTTTAGCAGCTGACCTGGGGGAAACCGGGAGTTGTTTCTGAAGACAGTGATGGCAGAGGAGGAAAAGGTGGTGGTGACAGGACCAAGTAGGGAGGTGGTGGGAAGGGGGCATCTGTTTTGCTAAAGCGAATTGAAGCGCCAAGTGGAGAAAGGTTTGGGGCTTCATTTCTTTTTTTCGAAACGGGTTGGCCAAACTGAACCATGAACCACCCCAGTTTGTGGCTTTTTAAAAGCAGTTTGTTGTTCGTTTCATAAACAGGATACCTTTTCATGAGTGAATGTGACCTCTTCTGCAAAAGTTTTGTTCATGAAATACCGACTTACTTGCCTTGTTTTTGTTAAAATTTATCTCTATTGATCTCCCGAAGCACTCCTCCAGATTTATTTTGTGCACATTATTGCACATACTTTTATTAAACATTAAATGCCTTGTAGCTAGATCACAATCCATTTACAGTAGCCATGGGAGAGACTACACAGGACTCTGGTCTTTGGGGAAACGCAGACAGTAGAGGGTCAAATTAGGTATATTTCTTCCCATAGCACCTCCCACCACCTCTGCCATTATTAAGCCCTTCCCCCCTGCTAGCAGGCTTTATTTGTTCAGTTTGCAAAAGTGACCTAGAGCTGAACTGGCTGCTGTGTCTAACAGCTGGAGTTCTTTTCAGTCTTCTCAGATCATCCTGTATCCGCATTTGTATGTGTGATTGTGTCTTCCAAAATAGGAGCCTAGTTTTGGCCGCAGTGCAGCAGTTTAACCAATGCACCACAAGGCTCCTGTCACCTAAAGCACAAACAAGGTAGTGGACACACTGAGCAGCGGAGTAAAGGGACCTCACGTCCTCATTCATGTTTCCAACACACGCCCCAACAGCTTTCCCCCTTCCTGTATTGGAAAGGGCTGCTGAGCAAAGCAGAGACAATCAAAGAGCCTTCAGTAGAAAGGTCAAGGCGCGGGGGGGGGGGTCTAGAGATGTAAAATTTCCAGAAATTTTGAAGTTTGAAAAAAAAATGTTTTTCTGGGGGGGGTTCAGGGATAAAAAACATAAATTTTCAGAAACATTGAAAAAATGCTACATTAGCATTCCCCCCTTTAACAGCTTGAAAGTTATTCTGTTACTTTAGGAAGATAAAATATTACTATGGACAATTTGACGTGGCATAAAATTATCACAACTAGCTTATTAAAATATAGTGTATCCAAACTATAATTACAAACAGAAATTTCGTTTAAAATAATATTACACTGGGGGTGTGGGAACAAATGGCAAAAAAGGAATAGAATGGTAGGGGCAACTTTTGTCCCAGGTGTTTTGTTATTTGCCTTAAAAAATACTACATGTCTGGTGGCTGAAATCTACATAAACTGTTTACAGCTTTTCAAATGGCAAGGTTATAACATTGTTACACTGGAAGCCTTATTAGGCGTGAATTCTTCCTGCCCCCAAGACTCTAGAGAGAATAAAATAGTGTGTGTGTGTGTGTGTGTGTGTGTGTGTGTGTGTGTGTGTGTGTGTTGCGTCGTTACAGTCGAGACCGACTGTTTGTGACTCCATGTCCATGGAGTTTTCTTGGCAGGAATACTGGAGTGGTTTCATATATATGAGGGTTAATCACAATGAAACCTGGCTATATCAAAAAGAAGTACCTGCTGTTCTTCAGAACTCTCATTTGTATCTGGCACATGTCAAAAGTCAACTGATCATTCAAAACATTAAACTTTTTAAAATGAGCATACAGTAGAAATCATCAACCTTTTTAAATAAAAATTGAGCCATTTACATACCTTTCTTGGCTTGTTGGTCATCACAGCTTTCAAATGTACATGGCCCCCAGGCTGACCAGGCTGATACCTCACACTCTATGGGACATGGGATATGGCACAGTTGAGTTGTGGTAGGAGTAGGGCCCGTGCACAGTTTCCAGTCCACTGGTTTGGATGCTGAGGGATGGAGAAAGAAAGAAAACAGACGTAGTCTCTTAGTACTGTTGAGCTAGAAGGTTTATCAGCTGCAACTATCTGCTAAAGCAGGGAATCATCAGCCAAAGCACCTCTGAAAGGTGGCCCTCATCAAGGAAAGTCCACCTATTCATAAGAACATAAGAACATAAGGAGAGCCATGCTGGATCAGGCCAAAAGCCCATCTAATCCAGCTTCCTGTATCTCACAGTGGCCTCATCAAATGTGTCTGGGACTGCATGAGACTAGATATCTGTCTCCTGATACCACTCCCCTGCATCTGGCCCTTGAAGTACCCTGGTTTTAAGCCTGGAGATTACACATCTCCATCATGGTTTGCAACCTGTGAATGACTTTTCCTCCAGGAAAGCTGTCTAATCCCCTTTTGAAGGCATCCAGGGCAGATGCCATCACCACATCCTGTGGCATAAAAATACTTTCTTTTGTTTGTTCTCATTCTCTTAACCCTCAATTTGAGTGGATGTCCCCTAGTTGTGGTATCTTGTGAGAGGGAGAAGAGCACCCCACTATCCACTTTACTCATGCCCTCCATTCCTGACATAGTCCTTTCACGTGTAATAATATTTTCACCAAATGAAGCTCTGTTGAAACTCAGTATCACCGTACATTACTAAGTGCCTTGTGGACTAGGGATGGCTCAAAATATTTCACTAAGACCAAGCTGGTTCCCACTTGCATTCCAGGTATAAATGATGACAAGACTGACAATTGATTGTTTCTTCAAGACACTGGTGAAGAGACAGTATCTTCTATTCTACCTGAAGGCAGCAAACTAGCTTAGGGTGTGCATGAGAAGTATTGTATCACAGTTTTTTCTTTCACCAATTTGCAACCAACTCCCAAGTGGCGTTGCTTGAAGCCAGCACTTCACCCTGCCTAACAGTAGGCCTCACCCTCCTGAGTCTGATGTTATAGAATGGAAAACAACTGCCTCGAAGGATAAGGGAGACAGGAAACAGTAGCAAAGCAAATTCACATCTGATAACATGTACTTGGGACATCTCTGTACTGTTATCCCAAAGATCCAGTTCTATCGTTCTGTGATAGGGATGAATTATTATTTCTAAGAAAGTTCTCCAAACATGTTCACTGTGTAGCAAATCAGTGTCCTAACAGTGCACTGAATTTTAACCAGCAGAACTGAAATTTCTAGATCATCACAAAAGCAGTGGCACAGCTTTCACATGGTTAGTTCAAGTTAGCTGGAAACGCACACAGTTGAACTGCAGTCAACATAGGATTCTGGAATGTTAAGCAGTGCATAAATAATAATAACTGCAGAACAACTATAGATAAGATCTGAATGAGCTCCATTATGCTGCATTCTTTCAGATGAAACTTTCCCAAAGGTGGGGTAAAATGGGAGGAATAGTGTTGCAAGACAAGTCAACGAGTAATTTTCTAAACACTGTAATGGACACATGTTGATTTTTATAAAACTCTAGAAACTCCAGCAATGTCCTAGGCTTAAGAAAAGAAAATAGAGTAGGCAATTTGTGACTACTGTACAACTGGAGTGACTGGGTAGCTTCCACAATGTCTTCCTATTGGTAATACTGGCCACTGCTGAAGGGAGCTAGAAGGCCACTATCTGTCCACCTCTGACTGAGGAATTCACTTACTGTCCCTTATAAAGGACTCTTTGTTTGTGGTTAGTTTTTGCCTGTCCTTTATGGGTGATACTAAGGTAGCCACTTCCACACTGCTTGTGTTCTGTACAGTAGGACTCCAGTATCCACTGATTTATTATCCACTGATTCAGTTATCCACGGTTGGCAGAGGAAAAAATTAAATAATTCAACAGCCACAAAGCAAGCTGTAAAGCACACTGTTGTCACAAAAAGCAGCTCTAAAGCAAGCTGTTGTCACAAATAGCATCTCTAAAGCAAGCTACTGTCACAAAGAGTGGCCATAAAGCAAGCTACTGTCAGGAAACAGCAGTTGTAAAGCAAGCTACTGTCAGGAAACAGCAGTCTGGGGGTGAGTGGGCAGGCATTCTCTCTTATCCACAGTTTTCATTATCCACAGGAAGGCCTGGAACCAATCCCCGGCAGATACCAGGGTCCTACTGTATGTTCAATCAGGTATATATTTTCTGAATGCTAAGATCCCATTGTTAGTGTCTGTTAGAACTTAAACGACCCACAGCCATTGCCGCACAAATTCATGACAGTTGGAAGCTGCAACGATATCCCTAAGAAAAGCCTGTTTTTCCCACAGCCCTTTGCCACTGGCAATACAGGCTTGGAATTATGGGAGTTGTGGTCCAAAACATCAGGAGGGCCAAAGTTTAGACATGGCTGCCTGGGGAGGATCTTCCACTTTTACTGTTAGGAAAACAGGGCCACCTACCTGACTAAAGACAGGATTTCTCACCTGCTAAATCAACTTCTCTGCTCTAGGAAACAAGGAACAACCACTTCAAAGTGCTCCCTTGCCTTCTGAATGAGGCTTTTTAAACTCAGAACAATTTCTAGAACAAAAGAAATAAATCACACCAGTCCTTGGTCGCAGTGTATTGCTAAACACAGTCGCAAAAGAACATGAGAAGAGAACTTTTAGCTTATCCGCATTGGTTCATCAGGACTAAAGTATACTTAATATGCTTTTTTTGTATCATTATTTGAAATTTTAGAAGTGAAACCCTGCAGGCCGAGAAGCGGTGGAGTTCCTTTAATGTGTATGTACTCTATACAGCCGGCATAGCTCTCTCAAAATGGAGAGAGCATCCCTAGACGTGTTCCATGGCAACGGCATGTTTAAGGCCTCCATTACATACCTGTTATTTCAAATGTGATGGATAGGAGTGGTGCAGCACTAGCCTTCGATGTGCTCTGTGACTGACTTTCTGAAATAACACGGATAAAGACTGCCATGAATACAAGAGAATGGAAGGTTCTGATTCAGCTGAACATGGGATTAGCCGCTTTGCACATAGAGTTTATCCCGGGAAGATGGAATTCCTAATGGCTGTGGTGGTAGGTTTTCCTTTCGTATTATAACCACTCCCCAATTTTTCCACCACCTTTCTACAGATCTACCATTTCTCCTTCTAACCGCCCACATGGGTCCTGCTGTAGGTTTCCTGCCCCCAACATGTTTGCAAAATTCAGTCCTTCCATTTTTATTACTTGGAGCACTAAAGAAATGAAGTGGTCCCCTGTGTATGCTCTAATAATTGGTTATATTTCCATCTGCTTCTTGGGGTCCACAGAGATCGAATGCCCAGTAGGCTTGACTCTAGCTACCACACTTGGGGGATGAGAAGGGAAGGTTGCATAGGCTGCTTTTCTCTCACACTTACTCTCTCTTTTGCAATAATTTGTGCTCTCTCTCCCTCTCCATCCATCCATCCAACCATCCATCCAACCAACCATCCATCCATCCAAATTAAAAGACAGCACAAATTATTTCAGTTCTGATTCCCCAATAGACTTTAGTTCTTTGATTAAGAGTTGGGGTTGTCTGTTTTAGAGATATAAAAAATCCAGTTTTCCCCAGTTATAGACCAGAAGTTTTAGATTCCTAAATATTCTGGATAGCCTCTTACTGTCAAAATACAATGCAGAATTGCAGTTACAGAAACATCTTCCCTGCTGCTCTGGCTAGCTTCCTATCACACAACCAGGTGCATGGCCAATTTCAGTAACAGTACCAGAACAGGCACATAACTGGAAGCTACTGGAGCAAAGGGGCACTTCCTTTACTGTACTTTAGCTCCACATTTACGCAACAGGATAATGGCCTAAGTGCTGAGCAAATAATGTAATTCCTCCATGACTGGATATAAGTGTGCATCACATGAGGATTTAGCAAGAACTACGCTTTTTTTTTGTTCCCCGTGACTAGCTCACAATTGTCACCCAACCAATTGTCTTCTCAAGCTATCCTTCCACATGTCACACAAATACATTAGGGTTGTGCTGTAAGCGTCTGATCACTAGACACATTGATTTAAAACAAGCCAAGAGCACCCCTGTTCCTGGATTATGTGGCTGCATTTTTTAAAAAAGGATAATGTGAGCTACCTATTGCCAGAATATATAACAGGTTTTTTTTCATATCATTCTAAATGGTAAGTTAGACAAATTTATTATTAAACTTTATTTGGATTTTTAAAAAATATTTTTAGAGTTGTCAAGGTTTACCATTGTATTGGATCATATGATCATTTACTTCCACTGTTTCTGAAGCGCTGAAGCATTCTCCCATGCAACCCCCTCTGGAATTTATGGGTATTGTTGGCACTAGACCTACCACTAGGCCAAATGAGGTGATTGTGAGGCAGCAGGTGCCAGTGGGCAACAACTGTCTCAGCCAGAGTCCTCTGGCCATTTTCATTTCTTGGAAGACGGGGCTGGTTGTGCCACATAGCCTGCTCTGAACTCTCTAAACTAGCCTCTGCCCTCAGGTGTCACGGAGGACCCTATGCCACGACCAGTGCTGAAGTAACATTCAGCTGCCAGTCCAGTCTAGTACTGTTCTTGGAGAGCAGGGGGGAGGGCAGGAGAATCTGCAGCCTGTATTGCCTGCCAAGTGATAATATATATTTGAGCCAGTTGTAGACCTTCTGCATAAGAACAAGTTGTCGAGAGTTTGGGGTCATTTTACATTTCTCATTTCAATAGCAATGTAAGCACTGTTTGGACACTGCAACTGGAAACCATGTAGGATTTGAACTGCAGTGGGGATGTACAGTTGAAAGTAAGCTCTGCTCCCAATATCCTTCCCTGTCTGGAAAAACACTCAGACCTTTGTGTGTTTGGCATGAAGATCTGAAGAGTTAACTGCAAGCACATTCACCTGAATGTATTGAAAATGCTTGGGAGATCAATAGCCTTAGTAAGGCAGGATTCCTAATCAGAGAAGTGTTATTTATAAGCATGTTTTGATTAGCACACACACACTTCTTCAGACCTTAACATCCAGTAGCTGAAATTCTATTTCATTTGGCTAATAAAATCACGTGTGAGGAACTTCATAGGGAGTTATGCTTGGACAATCCATGTGTCTGCTTGCAACAACCAGCTGAACAATTACCCACTCAACCATGCATCCGGCGGCACAACAATTGTGCACAGACTGCACAGTGCCACACAACCAGTTGTACAACTGCCTGCAGAACTGTGCCTGTGGAACTGATTCCTGAATAAAATTACTGCCTTGGTAAGGTGAGGGGTGACACTGTCTCTTCTTCATAGAGAGTCTAGCTGAAGGGACCTCAAAGGCCATCTAATTCAACCTTCTGTTGGTAGAAGAAATTCATACCTAAAGCATCCCTGACAAATGGCCAACTGGACTCTTCCTAACTTTTCTGAGTAAGCCCATTCCACCACTGAACATCTCTCACTTTCAGGAATATCCTCCTATTGGTTAGTACAATACTTCCCAAGCTTGGGTAACCCCGGTGTTACTGAACTGCAACTTACAAAAATCCCAGCCAGCATAGCTGAAGCCTTCTGGGAATTGCAGTCCAAGAATAGTTGGGTTACTCACGGTTGGGAACCACTGGCTCAACTGATCACTGCTTTCTTGTAAGTTGGACTCAGATGCAGCAAGAAATAGCTTTGCTCCATCTTCTAGATAACAATTTTTCAAATATTTGAAGTTAAATTAAAACACATTTCTTCTGACTGCAACAAGGCTGGTTAGACATCTTCTCCTCACTGCACTTGAGGGCAACAAATGAACTTGGGGTTACAAGGCAAGCCACATGGTATACAGTACATAGTCCTCCCATGCCTGGTTGTCACTCCCAGCCCACATGTCTGAAAACTCATTTTGCCAAAAGGTAGAGTCCGCATTCTTTTTTTCTAAAAATCTCTTTAGACATAACATGTCTCCCCAGGGCAGTTTTATCAAGTAGGGTAAACTTTAGATCAGTGGTTCTCAACCTGTGGGTCCCCAGATGTTCCTGGACTACAACTCCCAGGAATCCTGGCCAGCTAAGCTAGTGATGAAGACTTCTGGGAGTTGCAGTCCAGGAACATCTGGGGACCCACAGGTTGAGAACCACTGCTTTAGATTCAACCTAAACTGGATGGCACAGTGAGAAGAGCATCACAAGTGTTAAGTGACAGTATGGCACACTATAAATGGAGGAGGAGGACATCATTCAAAAGTTGGGCGTGTATCATATGAGGCTGAGAGTTGGAATTAGCAGAGACAGAGCCATTGAAAACTATGTGCACCATTTGAAATGGAAAACCAGTTTCTTCACTTATATTGAAATGAATAGGGATCTTTCTGGGCTAAAGTGTAGCAGGCAGTGATATACGTCATGATACTACTGATCCCAGTGACATCTGGAATATGAAACTTTCACTAAATTATGCCCCACAGATCCACCAGTTGATGCCAAGACTTTATTCATCGTTACATTGTTTGAGACCAAACAAATGAGACAGCCCAATGGCAGAGCACAAGGTTGTTAGGTTTAATTTTCCATGCTAATATCCCAGCATCTGTGGCTCAAAGGTTCCACCTGGCAGGTGCTGAGAACAACTTCTGCCTGAGCTATTAAAACACACACCTCTTCATGCTTGGGATATTTTTTTTCTCTTTTCTCCGCCATCTGTGGGTTTGCTCAATTAGTGCTGCTGCCACCTCCTAACGCTTTTATGATGTCTATTGTTTTAATACTGTTGTTTGTTTGATTGTATTGTTAGCTGACTTGTTCAGCCTTGTAAGCCGCCCAGAGTTCCCTCGGGAAGATGGGCGGGGTACAAATCAAATAAATAAATAAATAAATAAATAAATAAATAAATAAATAAATAAA
>JAHTLZ010003542.1:58146174-58173468 GCA_023846285.1 Phrynocephalus versicolor | reverse complement strand
AATAAATAAATAAATAAATAAATAAATAAATAAATAAATAAATAAATGTACACAAATCACACATATAGCAGGTGATTATTAGGCACTGAGACATCAGGCTTGAAGTTCCTGCTGAGAAATAACCCCCGTTTCAACAATAATAATACTACAGTAGAACCCCCGTATCCACTGATTCAGTATCCACTGATTCAGTTATCCACGGTTGGCAGAGGAAAAATAAATAAATAATTCAGCAGCCGCAAAGCAAGCTACTGCACAAAGAGCAGCTGTAAAGCAAGCTACTGTCATAAAACAGCAGCCGTAAAGCAAGCTACCATTAGAAACAGCAGCTGTAAAGCAAGTTACTATCACAAAATAGCAGTTTTGGGGAACATTTGGCATTCTCTCTTACCCACGGTTTTCATTATCCACAGGAAGGCTTGGAACCAATCCCCAGCGGATACTGGGGTCCTACTGTATTGGTTCGCATCTGCAGAAAACTTTCAACTGGCTAAAGCTCTTCAATGTATTATCAGTTTTATATCCTTATAATAATCTCAGGATGTCAGTCACTATCCGGCCATTTGTTGATGGAGAACTGAGACTGTCAGAGAATGGCTTGCCTGAGGCCAAAATGGAGACCTCATGAGAAAGCTGAGATTTGAGCAAGGGACTTTTTGAATGGTATCTCATTTTTTTGCCACATCATCTTTCCATCAATATTACGAAAATATAAAATGACATATGTAGATACATAATTGAAAACTGGAATGTTTCACTTCAATGACAGGGCATGTCCGATTCATAACATACCTTCTTTCTCCTTGAGAGTATTTAAATAGGAGAGGAGATTTTCATTAGCTTGGACGCAATATACTTCCCGAGTCTGAATCCCACCTCCACAGAGGGCAGTTTGATTCCCTCGCCGTTTGTCCTGCTGGCTAAGCAAGGGGTCAATGCGGCACTCTGTCCACTCTGTGGTTCTCCAGCCATACCTGAGGCAAAGAAATTGTCAGCTGACAAATTAGCTGCTTAAAAGCACACGATGAAACAATTTGATTTGACATCAGGACCAACATAAGCTAACATTCTTTGCTTTGGTCATAAATTGAAGATAAACAATACAATGAAAGCACAAAGATATCCAAGGTATGTCTGCACTGAAACTATCATGAGTTGTATGAGGAGAAATTAGAAGATTTCAGAATCCCCTTGCAAGGCTACCATTGCCATGAGGCAGAGTGGGAAAATATTCTCAAGCAGCAGATACGTACGTATATGTTTCACGACCAGGCAGGCAATAGTTATCCAATGTGTTATTACTGTTTTTTCACTGCCAGTATGAGAAACAGAGATAGTGGAATAATTTTCTGCCTTACATGTTTAACTGATTCCAAAAGCGTATAATATTTTCATGTTAGGTGGAGGCACTGTCTGCCATTCTGCCCCAACAATGCCCGCATTACCGTAACCCCAAATGATGAAATTGCCTCAGGCAGCAGATGCTGGGTGACCTGAAAGGGCAGAATATTATTAGTTATTTAATTTGCTATTTTACTTCCAGGCACTTGTGGGATTTTTCTATATCATACGGGGGGGGGGCTTGCTTTGGGTATCATGCGCTTTGATTGGAAAGAAAAGAGGGAGGAAAATGTTATTTTACCTTATACACCAAAGCGGCTGGCAGCTTTGGGACATCTGAATGTTTTGAATCAACCCTGTGCTGCTCATGTGGAATATGAATGTTTGCTCTGCATAACTTTGCCTTTTGTCTTTAAACACTTCAGCTTTAAGATTGTTACTACTAAATATTTTCCCCTAACTATTCTCCCTCAGTCTGTCTCCTTTTTCTTTGTCAGAAAGATGGAGGGTTCTGTGGGAAACATAATCATGGCTTCTCTTGGCTGGTATGCCCAATCTGATTAGCAGTGATGAATACTGAGAAGCTGTGAGCGTCCCAGTCGAGTTGTTATGGGCAGAAACAGGATCCATAACACTATGTTAAAATTGCAGTCAGTTTTACAAATGTCTCAAGACATTCCATTCAACTAATCTGTTCAGGTGGTATCAACGGAATACCACAAGACACAGGAAAGGAATAATAATGGGATTTCTTTCCTTCTGATTCTCATGAAACATCTCCCAGAATTAAAGACATGAGTATCAAAATATTTAAAAAGTGAGATCTTTAAAGCTGCTATCGCTATCCATATTTACCTGGGACTTAGTTCTACTGAGTACTATGTGGCTTAATTCTGTATAAATGTGCTATGGATTTCAGTAGATTATTTCTTTCCTTTCCACAGCCATTCAGACCAAAAGAAGAAAAAATGAGAAAGCCCAGACAGTTCCTTATGTCTGATCACATTTCATCTCAATTAGGAACTTGAGCTTAAAGAAATCCTTTGAATCTCAACACCACCATATCATTTGTGTTCTAAGCAGGGCTGATTTGTTTATTGCTAGATTTAGATTCCTCAACCCCCACTGACCAGCTGCTGAAAGTATCAGGCTGCATAAGGAATATTTATCAGCCTTGCACATAGATCAGACTCTTTCATCCCTCTGTGCACAGGGTACATCAAAGGCTGAGATCTTCTGTGGGAAATACTGCCTTTGTTTGACAAGCACACTGGTACACTCCCCAAATCGATCTGCATTACCCATGAGTTGACTCAGAGACCAGGTTGCAAGGACTTAGAGAATAAGGCAGAGATCTTCTCTGATGTAAAACAATCAGGGTTTCATTCTTCTTATGTGGGACAAATTTACTCCCTGAAGCTAGTTATCATAACCATCCAATAGGATAAAAACTAGCTTTGATTCTCATTTGTGAGCCTTCTCTTGCCACTGGGTGAGCTGCTGTGATGTCATCAGGTATCATCCTCATGTCCTTCTTCCAAATGACTGCATTAAAAGCACAATGCTGAATTCTCTGAACTGACTTCATCTGAGCCAGTGGTAAATCCATTTATTCTTATACTACCACTCCCAGAAACACTGACTGTCAAAGCTCCTGGTAAAGGCTTCTGGGAGTGACAATCCAAGAACACCTGGGTTGGGAACACAGTGATCCATGGTCTGTAGTGTTTTGTTTTAGATGCCTCCATAATGATAACTAGAGGTGGGCATGTACTGTTGGTTCAGCAATTTGTGTCGTTTTTTTTATGAACCAAACAGGTGTTGGGCACTTCAAAGCCAATCCTCTTCGGATGGGTGCCCACTTGGAAACAGCAACCTGGCTTCCCTGACCCACATCCCTCTCGCTGCTGCCTCTCAGTAGGTACCCACCAGAAGAAGCAGGACTTTGAAATACCAAGCAGCTATTCAGCTGACAGACAAATTGAATCAGCAGTTTGTCCCCATCTCTAACTGATAAATTTATGGCAACCCAATTTCATTCTAAAAAGGAACTGCTGTTAACAACCCATATCTTTTCCCATTACTGCTAACACAATACACCTGAAACTGCTCTGTGGAGGTCTGTTTTCACAAAGGCTACTCACGTACAACGACAGAACTAGAATTCTCAAAAACAACAGTGATAATCATAATGATTTTCTTTTCTGTCAGAATGTGCTGCAAAAATCAAGCGACACGCAAAAGGATCTTTTTTCCTTTAAAAGACAATAGATAAATGGGGAGGGGGAAAGCATGAATGCCTCCTTGGTAGCAGCTCACTTGATATTATGGCATTCACTGAGTTTTATGGCAGTATCTCAGGATGTACTCTGAGGGAGAAACAGTGGCAGGTACATTTCTCAAACTGTTGCCAAGCCAGCCAGTGGTTTTAATAGAAAGAAAGAGACAGAAAAATGGGACCACAGTAAGCAGATCCTGCTCCAGCTCTCAAAACAAGCTGGATCAGCCCCCCCCCATTCCAAAACCTTTGGAATGCACCTGTGGAAGGGAGGGTGTCACTGTTTTCAATAATGGCTGACTTCACTGTTTGTTTATTTCTCCCTGAGTCCCTCCCCAGCAACATTTATGTGCCTGTGCATCTATTTGATCATCCATCCTATTTAGTTTCTCTCATCCTAAATAAATGCTTTCAGATGGCTGAGATAAGCTGTTTATTCTGTATTAAACTCTTAAGCTTGGCCCAACAGAAAATAATAATACAAAAAAAATTCCTAATGAATACAACTCAAATTAAGGTCTGGCACAAGTTGTTTTCATAGCTGCAATACCATTGTGTCCTGCATCTCTTGGTAATATAAGCAGATAAGGACTGCGTGGGAGGAATTCAAGCTAGGTTTCTCCTTCCGTAATTATTTATTTGAAAAACAGCCTTGGCTATTCACATTACCCTAACACACTGGAAGGAAGGGTGATGTGGCAACTCTTGCAATGACAAAGTTACTGTGAGTCCTAACCCTATAAAATGGCGGACATTATGAGTCATGTTGATACTTACGTGATACATGGAGCCACCCCGTCTCCTTGAGACACACACTGTTCAGTTTCTTCCACCTCGGGACACTCGCTTTCACTGCCAATAGGAAACTGCTTTATGGTCCGTGTTCTTGTACGATTACCTTTAGGGGAGGTCAGGTCAAAACACGTTTTGGAACAGGGACTCCAGTCAGACCATTCTGACACTTGGCACTCCTTAGTAATCACACAAGACTGGTAGGTAATTGGCAACTTGTCTTGCTGACAAAAGCTGTAAAAGAGCATGGAAATTCTCAGGAAATGTGTTCCTTTATGAACAAATACTGTACAGGCTTTATTAAATCCATCACAACATTGTGTTTTAGAGGTTATTAAAGTGCCAATATTTCCTACGAACAAAACAAAACATCTCCATACTTCATTTTATGCCACCATACAACTTTTGACCATATTTTTCCCATATATTTTCTGGTATTTTGATTTTTAGGTTTGTTTCCCAAACTATCCTAGATCCTGCATTACTATCATAATTTTTATCCAAAATATTTTTATAAATGAAATGCTATTACTGTTTTAATGAAAAACTATTAAATAAAGAAATGGTGGCAACTCTCATAGGGGTAGCTAGGAACGAAATAGCCTAATGCTGGAAATCAGCACATAATTTCAATATGGAAAAATATAGGTCCAAAGTATGGGCAGTGGTAGTAATGGAAAAATTGACTTAGGTTAGATTGTATAGAGGGGAAATTAAACAGGAACGCTTTATGGAAATATGGCACCCACTGTTAAACTCAAGATACTGAAACTGGTGATAGATTAAGCAAGATGGAAAATGGGTTACACAATGGGTTGTTATAAACTGTTATAAATTGTACTAGCAGAAATTATAAGGAAAATAATGTACTATATTGTGTTACAGTATGGTTGTTAATTTGTTTTCTGATATAATAAAAATAAAATAAAGTAAAATAAAACATACAACTTTTGACACATCAAATGTCATTTGATTCGGAAACTAAGAAGCGGCACCCATGATGAGTACTCGGATAGGAGACCATTTGGAAATACCAGGGATCACCTGGTGAGACCAGGCAAGCATTCTGCCTAAAACTGTAGGGAAATACATCCAGTCAGAACTGACAGTTTGCTAGGGTATTCTCCTTGTCTAAGCTGGCTACATTCCAGGAGCCTCCGGGTGCAGTGGTTAAAATTAGAGATGGGCACGACTTAGCGGTATTTCCGTTTCCGTTTCCGTTACTCGTTTCCGTTACTCTACGGAAACGGAAACGGGAATTACTCCGCCAGACTTCGAGCTCGAACCGACGAACGAACAATTTGGTCTGATTTGTCGTGCTCGTTACTTGCATCGCGCGATCGCGCGCGATGCCAAGCGGCACAGAAAAAAAAGTTTTTAAAAGTTAAAAAGCCCGGTTCCCGGCCAAAAAGCAGGCGGAAAAATGCCTGCCGTGCCTCAGGGCACCTACCAGAGGGGTGGTTTCTGGAGGTCCCCGCCCGGCCTCCCCCCCTCCTCCGTCCTGGGATGCTCTGGTGTGGTGGTGGGACTCGCCCGCCGCAAAAAGCCCAGTCTCGCCGCCGGCCGCCAAAGCGCAAGCAAGCGGCACGGGCGGCACAGGAAAAAACTTTTTTAAACTCTCCCCCGGGTCTCCCCCCCCAACCATTCCCGGGCCAAAAAGCAGGCGCTCACTCAGTAGGGCACCTACCGGAGGGGGGTTTCTGGTCTGGAGGGGGGGTGTCCCGGCTTCCCCCCCCTCCGTCCTGGGCTGCTCTGGTCTGGTGGGACTCGCCGCAGGCTCGCAAAAAGCCCACTCTCGCCGAGACGCCGACGGCCGCCGCAAACACAAGCGGCACGGACGGCGCAGGAAAAAACTTTTTTAAACTCTCCCCCGGGTCTCCCCACCCATTCCCGGGCCAAAAAGCAGGCGGAAAATGCCCGCTTGACTAAGGGCACTCACTCAGTAGGGCACCTACCGGAGGGGGGTTTCTGGTCTGGAGGGGGGGTGTCCCGGCTTCCCCCGTCCTGGGCAGCCGGACTCGAGTCGCCTCGTCGCCATGCCATGCGGTGCGGGCGGGGGATCGAAAATGGGGCGGCGAATGCAATATTGTTTTTGAAATCGTGGTCCAAAAACACACAAGCACAACAGAAACACGCGGAAATGTATGAACTGCCAGATTTTTCACAGTAGCAGTGGGTTTTTTCTTGCAACAAAATGTCTCTCCTCTCCTCCTCTGTCCTCCATTGATTTTATTTTATTATTTTATTTTTTTTACACCTGCGCAGTGTGCAATGATGGGCTGGCCCAGTGGCCTGGCCAGCCATGTGGGAGGGGACGACCATGCAAATTTTTGGAGCCATCTCACCAATCGCATGGCCACTTGGCCACTGAGACTTCTGGGATGTGCCAAAAAGCCCCCTAAAACTTGCCCTAGCCCCCTAACCCGCTAACCCTAATCCTTGACTCCTTACCCATACGTCACAGACTGTCTTCTTAGTGGGTCAGAGAGGCACCCAGAGGTGCAACCCAATAGCCCACCATAACCTTACCCGTCATTAGCCTAACCCTAGCCCTAACCCTAATCCACCTTAGCCCATAGCCAGAACGACTTGCATTGCACTACACACGCAAGTACGATTCCCTTCTGTGGGACGTGATGGCAGGTGCGACCTGCTTGTGGGACCAGGTGCTTGAGCAGGTGCAGTGGCACTGCCTGGCCTGAAAATGGCTGGCGACACGCTCGTACCAGGGTATCAAGTACTCGAGCAGGTCTCACTCTGCCTGCAAATGGTATGCATATCCATATGGTTGTGCATGCCATTTTGCAGCAGCAGCAGGTGAGGATGGGAGACCCCCATGTTGAGGGGTCTCTTGGAGCCTGCTGCTGCTGTCCCTTCCTTTATAGCGGGCCGGCGGAGGCACCCACCCCACAGAGGTGCCTCCAGGAGCCCGCTACCCCCCCCAAAAAAAACCAGTATAACGATAACGAAAAAAACGAAAAACGAAACGTCTAATTTTTTCCGATTTTTCGCGAAAACGGAAACGAAACGACTCGGACCCTAGCCGAAAAAGAAAACGAAAACGAAGTTTTTTTCCTGAGTCGTGCCCATCTCTAGTTAAAATTGCTGTACTGCAGCCAAAACTGTGCTCAACACCCAGAGTTCAATCCCAGGTAGCTTTCTCGTGGTTGACTCAGCTTTCTATCCTTCTGAGGTCAGTAAAATGAGTATCCAGCTCACTAGGGGGGCAATGTGTAGCCTGCTTAATTAAACTGTAAAGTGCCCATTGAGTGCTTTAAGCACTTTGGGTCAGTATATAAGCAGTATACACTTTGCTTTAAATTACATAAGAACTGGCTCATGCAAAAGTAAAAAGATACTCAATCGCTAATTCTTTCAGTCACAGTGCCTTCTGTCAAATCAGTTATGGTGTATGGCAGCCCTTTCCAGATTGTTCTAGGTAAAAAAATACCCAGAAGTGATTTACCATTCCCTTCTTCTTGGGGAGCCCTTGGACTCTGCAGTTTACCCAAGGCCACACAGGCTGGCTCTACATACTGGAGGCACAAAGCTATTGATTCACAGATTAGCATTCTACCTTTCTTCTATCACAATAAAATGCAGAAGTATTGTTTCTTTTTAATTGGGGGGGGTGCAATCCTGAACTTTAATAGTGAGGGTGTAATCCTGCTGAACATGATGCAAATCACTCTGGCATAAATATTTATAGGATGTCACTAAATAGACTCGTTAACTGCCATGTCTTGCTCCATCATTTGCTTTAATTTAAAACAAATCATGCGGATAGCTGGAGCTAATTGCAAGTGCGCATTACCAATATCTCCTTTCATTTAAGAAGCAGCAGGACAGGCATGATGTTCAAGATGAAAATCATAAATAGGAATCTCAAAGCAAGAACTAATAGAGCTTTCCAGAGAAACCTATAATGTCACGCAGTTCCTTAAACAAGACCAGCTGTGTAATTTCATCCTCTGCCATACACAGCACTACCTGGAATTAGAGTAGTATTGCTTGATTAGACAGCCTTTCTGGTTTTATAAATCTACTTTCAGTGTATGTGTGTTAATGTAGGTTTGCTTATTATTTTTAGATTCATTTTTATGGAACCGAGTACTATTCCTTTGTGCTTGTATTTTGGAATGTTTATATCTTTTAAGCGCCTTGAGCTCCCTTATGGGAAAATCTAGCGGGTTATAAATATAAAAATAAATAACATAAAAATAAATGTAACCTCAAGATGTAACAAAGCCTAGTATGAAATACATATTCTCAGTACTACAGGGTTTTGAATCCAGTAATTGATTTTGGAAGACTAGAACTGAACACCCTTCTATAGAAAAATCCATGTGCCTAACTCACTAAGGCTTATGTCCAGCCAACTCATCTTGACCTACCAGATTCTGATTTGACAGATTCTTCCAGGCTCTGCTCTCTTACATTCTGCCTCGTCCTACTCATGGAGAATGGATTTGAAAACTCCAAAGTCACCAGACACACCACTACAGATATGGTGGCTACTCCTTTATTCCAAAACTAACAATAACTGGTGGAGGGTATGATATAGCACTATGAATATCTCAAAATGGCTCAGCCATTTTGCTATCATTTTCACTAGCTGTAAAGTTGGTGGCACTTCAGCAATATAGGCAGTGGGTCACTTGCCACCATTCACATTCACATTCACATTTACACAACCACTGTTGCCTGTTGTTCTTCAGTTTTTCCTGACCTGCCCTTTCATTGCTTTCCTGAAGTTAAAAAAAATTACCATGTGTCTTTTCCATTCAAATTCAGTGTTGTGCTAGCAAAGACTTCACAGGTCTCAGTATCCCCACATTTGTTATTGATGGGGAAAGAGAGACATGATACACACAGAGGTATCACACAGGCATACTGTATTTCATGTGGCACCTACTGCTAAGCATCAGCTTCGTAACTTTTTTCTACACTCCCGAATAAATAATAATAATATGGATACATTAAATCTCAGCCCTGCTTTTAGTGGTGCATATAGCTTTTTTACTCTTAAAATGAAAATTAAGAATGCCCATTGATCGACCAATCAATCAATTGATCGATCAAGCAATCAAATAAATGAACAGATGAATTGGCTGGAGATTGGAAGGTCCCAAACCTCCCCAATGGTTTGGGACCTTGCTAGTCAGAGCAGCTCCTACCACAGAATACTGTCCGTTATAGTCAATCATCTCAGGCAGGACACACTCCTCCTGAGATTTGTTTGGCCCCCTCATTGTCTGTTTTTAAGAAACATCTTAAGACAGGGCTATTTAGGAAGGCTTTCCCCAGTTATCAGTTTCTCCCGTTATGTCTCTGCTTCTTGTCTATTCTGGTTTCTCTCTGCTCTTACTGATTTTGACTGACGTAGTTTTGTTATCTTGTTTTATCTTGTATTTTTAATATATTATTATGTTTAATGGTTGTACCTCTTGTTTAACCCTGTAAACCGCCCAGAGTGGCCTTTGTTGCCAGATGTGCGGTACACAAGTCTAATAAATAAATAAATAAATAAATAAATAAATAAATAAATAAATAAATAAAAAGAGTCGTAGTTACTGGCAAATATCAAGTGATACAGTAAAACACTAAAATATGTACATCAATACCCTGTTTGGATTAACAATCTAAACTGAACACCAAGCCAGTTTTATATTCAGCGCTTCCCTCCAGTAGAATAGAGCCAGTGAATCAATTAGACTTACGGAGGAGGTGACCAACAAGTCCCATTCATTTCCACATGTCTATCTAATTTAAATTTGATTTGATTTAGGACAGTTTTTAAAACCCACAATGCTGAGTTGGCCTAACTTCCCTTTAACAAAATGATATGCTTCACTGACACTAGTAAGAACTTATTCATTGAGAAAATATTTGCTGCAGATTCAAACAATTTTACTTTGAGTCATGACGGGTTCATACATGCAATTATGTCTGCATACGGGAAAGTACAACTACGCTGCCAGAAAATATGAAAGATATCAATTATTAGTAGTAACGTAATAGAGTGACAAAAAAACTTCTTGTAGCAACTTCTCCATGAAGACTAGCAACACCAAAAAATAGCAATATGCCATTAAGTCAGTTATGACTTGTGGTGACCCTTTCCAGAGTTTAGGACACTCTAAAGTGGTTTACCATCCCTTTTTCTAGGGGCCACTTCTGGGGCTGTGCAGCTTGCCCAAGGTTACATAGGCTGTCTCTTCTCTTAGGAGTCATGGTGGGGAATTGAACTCCAAGCCTCCGGCTCCACAGCCACATACTTAAATCATAGAGCTATCCACTCAGTCTCTTAAGCCTTTATTTTAAAGCAGCTGGGTCTTGGGTGCTCATTAAAGCCACTCAAAATGGTTTACATTACAAGCAAGAGAGATCATAGGAAAAAGAAAAGCCTACATGGAGAGATGGATATCATCATCATTTCTGGCCATCTAAATGCCCTGCCCCTGATACGGCAGCCTTGCATATTCTAAGTCTATTAAACTACTGAAGCTATTAATACATAGATTACTGTATATCTTACAGAGAGAGACATTTCATTTGTTCCCACAATGCTGGGGTAGCACTAAGGTAACCCTTCACTTCACATATTACTCCCCTGCTGGAAACTTTTATTCTTTTCTACTGCTTCTGCATTGGCTTTTTATGCATGACTTCCCTGTCGTTATTTTACTTTTTAAGCATTTCCACCCCCCATTTACTCCCTGTTTTTATTCCCAGAGTGCTAGAGCTGTTAACATTTATTTTCCCCTACTTGATTTCCCT
The DNA here is from genome assembly GCA_023846285.1 of Phrynocephalus versicolor. Taxonomy (NCBI): domain Eukaryota; kingdom Metazoa; phylum Chordata; class Lepidosauria; order Squamata; family Agamidae; genus Phrynocephalus; species Phrynocephalus versicolor. The sequence goes on along the minus strand of JAHTLZ010003542.1, from coordinate 58,162,277 downwards.
TTTGATTACATTCTGACTCTTCCATTGTTCTGGAATGAATAACGTAACTAAAGTCAGCACAGAGGGAATGCTGCCAACGTAATCTATGGGTACAGGGCAGAACTAGAAACAATTGAATGCTGAGTTGTTATTTCCAGCTTTAAATTCAGGTGGGGACTGGGGAAGAAAGCCTCATCTGAAAAGCACAACATTAAACAAATAACAATGCCTTATGCCCTAATAATAAAAAGTGTTCTGCTACAGATCATTAACTCTTTGTGAGACAGACAGGGGAGCTCCAGATTCCAGAGGTCTTGGGGTTTTATATTCAAGAGCTGTCTCAGGTATTTTCTCGTAGTGGTTGCAAACCTTATTGCTGACAATATTTCCCTCTTAAATGCTTTTGGGTTTTCAGCCTACCATATAAGCAGAGTATCTATGAACATGATTCCATTTTCTATCAGCTTTTTAAAAATCGCATCACACTAACATCAAGAGGGGTAGGTTTTCATCTATCAAGGAACGGTATTTTGATATTAACTTTAAATATAAGAACCTTAGAACAGGCATGTCCAAAATTCGACTCCCCTGAAGTTTTGGACCACAACTCCCAGAATTCTAAGCTTAGATTCCAAGGGATGAAGGACTGTGGGAGTTGCGATCCAAAACATCTGGAGGGCCGAAGTTTGGACATGCCTGCCTTAGAATAAGCCAACAGTAGAGAGGGGCATGACTTTAGTCACGGGGCATCTTACGAAGGCCTCTGTGTGGCATCACAGGTGCTGCACAGACCCATTGCCATCCACTTACTGCCAACCAGCTAGCTCACAAGGTCCTGCCAGTGGTTTTTTGTTTTTTTTTAAACCACCAACCAGGTGGATCGCAGGCCCTGCTGGTCGGCACTTTTCTTTTTTAACTGCTAACCAGCTGGATTGCAGGCCCTGCTGGTTGGTACTTTTTTGTTTTTCCCTGGCCTCAGGTAGGGGAAGATGCCTCTGATTAAGGGGAATGAAAAATGAAAGGAAACTTTTCATTTCATTTGTTTTTCTTTTTCTTTGATGGGTCGTTTCGTTTTTCATTTCATTAGGGAATGAAACGAAAAATGAAAAACAAAACAAAAAAATATTTCATGCCCATCTCTACTGTAGTGCAGCTAAAACTGTGCTCATGACCTGGAGTTCAATCCCAGGTAGCAGGCTCATGGTTGACTCAGCCTTACATCCTTCCGAGGTTGGTAAAATGAGTACCCAGCTTGCTGGGGGTGGGGTGCAATGTGTGGCCTGAATAGTTAAACTGTAAACAGCCCAGAGAGTACTTGAAGTGCTATGGGGTGGTATATAAGCAGAACACTTTGCTTTAATTCGTGCCCATTTCTAGCCAATAGCAGTACAGTGCAGACCCAGCCCTATCATTATTTATATATTTATTTACTTTATTTTAAATAGTTTTAACTTGTTTTTCACCAAAAAAAAAAGGACCCAAGGCGGCTGACATTATTTAAAACTCAATATTAAAAACAAAAAAACAGTAATGTATTGAGGTGTACAAATGAATTAATAACATTATTATACTAAAATGTTAGGTTAAAAATGACTAAAAACAGATTTTGAAGCAACAAAATGTAAACTTTCTCATTAAGGATCGATCACTAAGGAAAGATCTGCCTGAGGAGAAAAGTCTTAGCCGGCTTGCAGAAGGACAGCAGAGATGGGTCAGTCTGGGAGCAGAAAGATGGGTCAGCCTGGGAGGTTGGTGGGACTGAGAGAAAGGTCTCTCTCTTGATTATCTTAATACCTGGGCAGGCTCATCAAAAGGTATACAGTTTTTTGAAAGAGCTTGGACCTGAACTGTTTAGTGCTTTACAGGTAGGTAAAAACCAGCAGTGCCCAGAAATGGATTGGTAAGTAATGAATGAATGGAGGTGCTGTAACAGGGGGGTTATGTGATCATTGTAACCAGCCCAGTTAGCAATCTAGCTGCAGCATTTTGGACACACTGAAGCTTCTGAGCACTATCCCAAGGCAGCCCTTTGTAGAACATGTTACAGTAATTGAGTCTGGGTGCCACTGTGGCCAGATCCGACCTCTCCAGGAATGGGTGCAGCAGGAACACTAGCTTTAACTGTACAAAAGCACTCCTGGCCACTGCCAAAACCTGGACCTCCAGGCTCAAAGTCTAAACAGAGCACATGCAAGAAAAGGATGACAGGGCCTCTGTCCTTGTTTTGAAAAGGAAATATCAGTAGTCATAATTTGCATGGCATGCTACACCTCCTGAAATTCACTTTTCCATACAATTGCAACAAGTCTTGCAGGTATCCAAATCCCATTCTAAAGGAGATTGTGATCAGGGGTGTGGAATCAGAGGCCAGTTAGATATTAGACTGCAGTTCCCCTTGGCTTGAATCAGTGTAGCCAACATTGAAGGTAGTTATAGTCCAGTGTTGGCGAACCTATGGCACAGGTGCCAAAGGTGGCACTCAGAACCCTTTCTGTGGGCACCCGACCTCGCCCCTTCACAGCCACTTGTATTCAGGTGAAATTGCTTCTATTGGCACTTTGTGAAAAATTACTGGGTTTTGAATTGCAGTTTGAGCACTCGGTCTCTAAAAGGTTTGCCATCCCTGTTCTAGTCCAATACTGAGAAGGCTACATATTCTTCACTCCTGGCTTTGCCTTATGATGTGTCTTTTATTAAGGGACTTCTGGTGAAAGCCCATTTGTATTTCTTTGGTGACATGTGTCTCAGCTATTGCACAGAGAATACCATGAGTAATCCATTTTGACTTGTTGCCATCATTCATACCATACATTGTTGTTAAGCATTTCTTAGAACTCTGGAGAAGAATGGGTTCTTATAACCGAACAGCCAAACCACTGTTGTGTATTTACATCTCACAGAAAAGCCACTTTAAAAATGCTTTCCAGTGACTCTGGCTGCAGTTTAATCTAACATATAAACAGTAATAAATAAAATTAACAAAGAACAAGAATCCAGTCTTTCGAAATGCTGAGCTGAGAAACATAAAATACCTTTTAAGAGTGCAGCTCTAAGCTTTCTTAATTAGATATTCAATTGAACACTGCATGCTACTTCCAAATAACTGTGTTTAAGAAGATTGGTTAGTTAAGTATTACAGGAAGGAGAGGGGGGAAATACATAAATCCTTAAATCAGATTCATAAGTGATTAATCGAAATGTCTACTCAAACACAGCATGTAAAATATGTTCCCCAGATAATGCAGTCTATCAGCTGATGGGAATGAAGTACCTTTGTGCATAAAGGGTTCCTCGTGCCCATCATTTTAAAATATTTCACTATAATTGCTTTATACAAATTAGTAAAGCAAATAAAGGCCTATATTAAACATAAATATGGATTTGAGTGTATAATCAAACAAGCCATAAGGAAATCAAATTGCAAAATATGTGTTTGTTATCACATCCATGTTTAAAAATTCTGGAAACAGCTCATTTTTCCTACTATGAAAAAATATATAATACGAGGGGGCAGGCAGGCACAGAACTACAATATTGCACATTTTATTGCATAAACATAATATTTATGACCTAAAACAAAATATTTCTGGGCCAACAATTTAGTCTTCCCAGCAGATTCTATACAGCATTTCCCCATATATAACACTATATTTTGTCTAAAATTGTTAGGCTAAAATTGAGGGTCGTCTTATACATGGAAGCAAGCGGAAGAGAAAAATGCACAGTTGCGGAACTGTAATTTTGGATTGGAAAAATGGGGATCGTCTTATACATAGGGCTGTCTTGTAGACAGAAAAATACACTATTCATTCCACAATAAGGCCCAACAGGGTAAGGTGATTTTCACAGCTCACCATCTCAATTGACTAGAAATGTATACGTGAATGTTTGATTACATTCCTCAAAAAATACAGTATATCCTTCTAATTCCTATCATTTCCTCAAAACTGTACGAAAACCTTGTAAGACGAATGAAATTTCCCGGAATAGGGAAACCTCATAAGACAAATTTTTCCTTGGGATGCCTTGCAAGACAAATCCAATGCATTCCTATGGGAACCATGTTAAACCACATTTCATAGGATGAATTTTTCATAAAATGAATTGATCCATTCTCTTGATCCCATGAGTTCCTACAAAATTTCCCCACTTAACGGTATTTATGCATTTAAGGGGTAAGACATACAAGCATGTTCCTGTGAACATACTCAAATGGATATGAAGCAATTCTGAACAGGGGTTTTCAGCAACGTTAAGAAGCTATTCACCAAAAAGCTTAAGAGGAAGAAAACCCTGCCAGAATCTTCTGCTTCCACTTAAAAAAAAAAAAAAAAAGTGGGGGGGGACCACTGGATAGTCACATATTGTTAGGTAAAAATAATGCTGTCTCTTCACACTGAAAATAAGAATACTGTGGTACCTTGTATAAAGGAATTAATTCGTTCCAAATGAAATTCTGTTAAACAATTTTTTCTTTATACAAATTTTCCATAGGAATGCATTTAAAACAGAGTAATCCCTAATCGCGACCATTTTTATGTTGTACGGATTCGCCCCATAGGTGATTCTGTTAAGCAAATTTCCCCTAGCCTGGAATTGTTTATGTTGTACAGATTTTATGTTATACAAACTGTTTGTTATACGAGGGTCCACTGTAGTAACTGCTTAGGTATCCAGAAGTTCAGTCATGGCAACTGGACTTCTTTTCTTTTTAGAACGAAGTATTTCACTACTCATTCAAGTAGCTTGGTCATGAAGCATTTCAATCTCAAAAGAAAAGAAGCCCAGTTGGTATGACTCAACCTCCAGATAACCTCACTTGGATGACTGAGAATCTTCACAGACCAACTACTTAGTTCTATTAATATAGGCAAATACGTGATCTGTAAGCTTCAACAATAGAATACACACAGGGTTGGATCCAAATATACTCACACTTCTACTAGACCTACTGAAAGTTACAGGACTTATGATGGTCAATAATAACTTACATTCCACTTATTTTAGTGATCTTCTTTATAAAACCTAAAGGGAATAAGCTGTAGGAGATACCTAAGTGTCACTTCAATAGAGGACTGTATGTGCAAACAATGTAGTAAAGCTTTGACTCCACCTAATTTATTCACCATGGCCACTACCAGTTTTATAGTTAGGGTGGCATGATGACAGTGGTTCCTCAAAGTCCTAGCTATTGGTTACTCCTGAGTTGGGTTTAAATATATTTTCTTCAATCCAGTTCAGCTTCATTACAATATCACATGATGTGACATCATCATTAAACCAGATTAGGGAGATGACAATACCCACACTCACTTGGGGGCCTTTAAAAAAAAGAAATACAGATTTGTTTTCAACAACCCACAATAATCTCACCAACACTGTTCCCTGAGCTCCTTGCCCTCTGAAGATGCCAGCCACAGAGTCGGGCGAAACGTCAGGAAGAAAAACTTCCAGAAAATGGCCAAACAGCCCCCCCCCCGGCAAAAAAAAAACCTCACAACAACTATTGTTCCACATTTTGTTTCTATCTGTATCCAAGTAATGTACTGCCCTGCCTAGATTATAAGCAGGACAAGTCACTTCCAGAAGGCAGGGGATTCTGAATTAGAATTAGTTTCTCCAACATGATATGTTCAATGTGAAGCCGACATTCCTAAACCCTTCAAGAAAATATGCCTTTTAGCAAACAGTATCCTGGTTTCCACTTTATTTACCCAAGCAAGATCTGTATGGCACAACTTGTTTGTTGAGGGAAAGAAAAATCTACTTAGTCTAGTCAGGTTCAAGTATCATATGGCTGACAGACAACTTTGATGAAATGTGAGTCATGCAGGGATGCTAGAAAACTACATTATATTGCAGGGGAGGAAGGTTTGCTTTGGTTTCAGGCCTAACTGCTTATGGAAAGAGAGACCTTTAAGTTGAGAAAAACAGGATTACCTCAAGGCAACAGTCTTCCCATTCCTGTGAGTGCACATCACCTGCCTGGTCTGGTATCCAATTTGTATGTCCCAATATTTGTTCTCCTGACGGTTCTGTCTGTTACGATTCCTCTTCTTTTTAATGAGCTCCCGGGCCTCCGGATCCCTGATGGCTTTCTCCTTATCTTTGCCCTTCTCTTTTTCCTTGTCTTTGTTCTTCCCACGCTTCCTTGCCTGTCTTATGTGGCGCGTGTGGGGCACCGAGCAGCTACTCCACGGCCCCACATTCAGGCTGTAGAGGCTTTCTTCCGTCGAGCACAAAGGCAAGTTGCAAATCTGGAAATCCGTCAGGTTAGGACATGCCGAGCCCCCATACCGAGGTGGGGCGACAACTTGGCGGAACCGGTAGGCCAGCCCTTTCCCGCAAGTCTTGGAACACTCCGACCAGGCTGAGAACTCAGAGACAATGCAGTCCTGGCGACAAGGAATGAGGCACCCCTGTTCTAGCTGAGGTTTTGGCTCAAAGTACTCACAGATGGCATCCTCGGCCGATACACCGTTCGCTTTTTGGACACAAGTCACATCCCTCCTTTGGATCCCCTCTTCCCCTTTGACGCACTCCGCGGGCTTTTCCACATTCCTCGAAAGAACAGGCTGGCACTGGTTCCACTGGCCCAACTGCCAGTCATACAATTCCTTGTGCCAATCGCAAACCCTGAAACAGTTCTGCTGGTTGTCAGGCCTTTCTGCCTGCTTGCAGTTTGTAAGCAGCGTGGTCCATCCTTCCACGTGAGCACACCAGATGGCTCGGGTCTGGGTGCCCCCTGGGCCACATTCATCTCCCATACACCTTCCCCAGGGACCTAGAAAAAGAAAGGGACAGGTGAAACGGAGCACAAAACAGCCAACAACCCAATAATTGCCATTTCATCGTAAAAAATATAAGTAGAAAAATGAAACAATTAGATATCAATGTTTCCCAGATTGTGAAAAGCGCTGTTGTCGTTGTCATTGTCATTGTCATTGTCATTGTCATCACATTTTTCACAATTTTCACAATCAATTACTGTCCAAAAATGCAACTCATCCAAGTTTTGGTCCACACACAAACAAGATACAGGTGCACCATCATAACAGTGCCCACTTGTTTCCTTGTACATTGGGAATGTATTTAATTTTTATTGCCCTCTATACCAGATGAATAAAATTGTCCCATCAATTGAGTATTCTCATTGAATGCTGGTGTATGGAAGTATCCGGCTGCTCTCTGTATTGACCTGGGAGATTGATGTTCTCCTCCTCCTTGTTCTCACAGGGATGCTGGGAGGGAGAGAAGAGGGGAAGGAGGATGCCAGTGGCCCTTGGGGCTTGGCACACTTCCCATAGCCAGTTGTGAAGTGGGCAGGCTATGCAGGCTGGTGGTGGCAGAAAGCAAGATCTTGCCTGTCTCCTCTCTCAGGACGTGGCAGAGCTACAAAGGCTGCCACTCAGGCAGGTAGTGGCAGCTGAGTGAGGCAGTACAGAGTGCTTAGTTTGCCTGGTGGCTAGACCAGCTCTATTACTGTGTCTAAGGAGCTGGACTGTGCATGCTATGATGTGTCTCTATGTGCATGGAGGGGTGGCACAGGAAGAGGAGGGAGACAGCACTGACTTACCTTTAGCTAACACTCTAACAAATACAGAGATTCGTGGTTGAGTAATACTAATTATAGTTGTGAATTTTTCGGATTGTTTGGCCATGTTCTTGAAGTTTTTCTTCCTGACATTTTGCTAGATTCTGTGGCTGGCATCTTCAGAAGGCAAGGAGATCAAGGAACTAGGACAGGGATGGCAAACCTACGGCACGCGAGTCAAAGGTGGCACGGAAAGAGCTTTCGCCTGGCACACAACATGTTCCTTGTTCCCCCCACATTGTGGAGGGGGAAGTGGAGGGTGCAGGGAGCATGTTGTGTGCCAGGCCGTCCCTGCCGCCGCCGCCCCCATCGCCATCGCCATTGCCGCCCCTGACCCCACCTCCGCCGACCCCGCCGCCATCACCTCTGCCCCTCCCGCCACCGCCAATAACCCTGACCCCGTCGCCCTTGCTGCCCTCGCCCTCGCCCTCGCCCCCACCCCTGACCCCCCGCTGCTGCTGATCCTAACCCCCTGCCAACACCTTCCCATCGCCTTCACGATTGTCGCCCCTGCCGCCGCCGACCCGACCCCACCTCTGCCGCCATCCCTGCCCCTCCCACCGCCGACGATGATGACCCTGACCATGTGCCCTCTGTCACCCTTGCTGCCTTAGCCCCCTCCCGCCCACTGCCGCCGATCTCGACCCCCCCTGCCACCGCGGCGGCCGCCGAGTTTAGGCACTTGGTCCCCAAAAGGTTCGCCATCTCTGAACTAGGAGTTCTCTCTGTGCTCTGGGGTAAATTCTACCTTCTATGGAATACTAAGAGATCTAAGTAGTCACTATTTAAGACCATCCATGTTAGGTCTTTCACAATTGTATTACATTTCACATTTATTTCTCTTTTTTACTGTACTGTATATATGCGTCTGTCTACTGATGCTATACTTTGCTAACCAGAAGAGGCACACAGTCCATAGAAATTTGTACCATATGCATGTTAATTTCATTAGTTTTGCTGTAAGCTACTTTTGGGGCTTACTAACTGGTTTTTTAAAAATAACTTTCCATCCTCCGATCTGGAACGTGTTGGGACATCTCTGAAAGACCGTTACTAGTTATGACTCTGCAGTACTTGAGAAATGTCTCCAGTGCATGCAAAAAAACCTGACACACGGTCTGTGTTTGAAGCGACTAGAAACTCTTCTCAGCCACTGCAGGATGCCAATTTTCCAGCATGCCTTTAGTTACAAAGTATCAGAGAGCTCTAATTAACCTAAACCAACTTATTATGGCAGGGTGTGTTATTGTTTTTGGATGCTCAAGGCTACAGATATGCTTTCAAAATACTTCCATGAGAGCAATCAACCATTCAAAATACAACAAAGTCTAAAAAAATAAATAAGCTAAAGAACAAAAAGGAGCCTATGCGGCAAAACGTACATGCAGAATGTGCCATGTTGTTTATGTTTTGTTGTTAAATATGCAGTCACTGTACACACTGAATTCATGGAAACAGTGACACACAAACTGTAACTTGGAAACCATTTGGATGAATAAGAGTGCAGCATTTGCAAGAGCCTTGAAGTGTTTCCAAATCATATTTTGGCTGGTTGTACTTCACCGAAGCATTGTCATCTCAGATCCTGCTTCTGGCTCTGCATAAAGGAGATAGTAATATAGTTTATATATTCATGATCTGCTGGGTATCTCAGTGGCTCTGGTCTCTGCCTGTGGAGCCAGAAATTGGGAGTTTGATTCCCCACTGGGCCTCCTGAACAGGGTCTGGACTCCATGATCCATAGGCTGTTTCCAGTTCAGCAGCTCTAAGATGATGATAGGATAATACCAAGCTGGAATACTTCCAATGATCACTCTTTTAGATAACTGTTGACACAACTCAACAGTGGTTGAGTTGTGTTTGAACTATGCAGTTGAGCATTGCACCATGATACAAGGAGTACATCTGGAGGGACCCATTTATCCTATCTAAACATTATTACACTTTTTAAAAGTACCAGCAAGCCAGAAGTTGGAACTAATGCATAAGAGTCTAAGTGCAAGAACTGGATGTTACATTTTTGGACTAGTACCAGACAAGGCTTTCAAGTAGAATCCAGCAATGAGTTAAATAAAATTAATGTGAGTTTTACTAATTAAACATACTAATGGCATGCCTCTCTGTACAGGGGATTATGTAAGTCCACATTAGAGATGGGCACAAATTAAAAAAATGGCATTTCGTTTGTCGTTTGGAGGGTCCGTTTCGGTTTGTTTCGCGAATTTTTGCAAAAAAATCGTTTTCATTTTCATTCATTTCGTTACCATTTATTTCATTTTTGTGATTTTTTTAGGATTTTAAGCAATTCACTCATATTGCAGTAACGGAAACGAAACGCACGACAAAATTTCCGGTGTTTCTGTTCGTTTCGTTTCATTTTAGAGACAAAATTCGTCTATCGTTTCGTTACGTAACGAAACTGAAAACAAAACATTGTTCGTTTTGTGCCCATCTCTAGTCCACATTATTACTCCTAACAGAAGAGTATGAATGTTCTTTCATAAACTAGAAATACACTAGATAGCCCCTTTGTTAGCCCTATACATGAATCTGGACTATAATACCCAGAAATGTTAATGATCTCACTGAAGGGTCTGTGGTGTTTCAATAGGCAAGTATCATAATTCCATTAAAATCCTCAACATTGGGCACACTTCCACTATAATTCTAGAGCAGGGCACTGTATAAGAAGGTTTGTCATTTGTAAAGAACTGGATTTTCTATAGGGCAATTTATCTGTTTGTATTTGGCTGTTCAAGGACACAACTTCAGCAGGGGGGGAAAGAGGTTTTTTTTTTCACCACTCAAGATTTTTCTGTTTTTCCTTATCATCTTCAGTGATCAATCATTTCATTCTGTGCTTCATTCAAGGAGGAACGGTTCAACATTAAGCAGTAGGTGAACACTTGTTACAGCTCACCAACCGTTTTCATTGAATGGAACGGTCTACATTCTATGTGAATGTTTGATGACAATCTTCAAAGATACATTTTCTCCTACATTGCAAAATTGCATCTTTTCCCCTCAAAACCATATTTGGAAATATCTGCTTCTAGGTGTGTGAAAAAGAAGTGATACGAGAATGTTGTGGTGTAAAAGGAATGATTGACAATTAAATTAACCAACTGCAATGGGAAGAGGAGGCAAAATAAATCCAGAGTTATTTATTTCACATGCCAGAACCTACACCAATGGGCATGCCTCAGTAGTGGCTTTAAAAGAAAAATCTTAAAACACAGAACTACAGAAGAGAGGTGCCATTTTTCGCAACCAACTCTATGTAGTCTGAGTGTTGTCTGTTACAATACGAAAACTACGATTCTGTCAGCAGTTGTTGTTGTTGCTATAGTAGTAGTAGTAGTAGTAGTAGTAGTAGTAGTAGTAGTAGTAGTAGTAGTAGTAGTAGTAGTAGTAGTAGTAGTAGTAGTAGTAGTAGTAAAATGCACACACTACTCTTCAATCACCATATAGGATGCAGGCTGGCACAGGTTTTGCTGCAAACACAGGGGATTAATGGATAGGGACTTCATCTCTGTGTTGTGCATGGCAAAGGTTTTAAAGCTTTTCCAGAGCCCTCTGTGGGAGAAAAACATGACACTGTAGTCAAACATTTGGATCCCAGGCTGTGCAACCTTAAGCGGCACATCCTTGACAGCCATGCCAGCTGGCAATGACAGATTCTGCCCCACGAACAAGTCCTGTGTGTTTTGGGCAGATTAAAGTCTGAATCAGGGTTTCCAAGGTTTAGCTCGAGAGCCAGCAAAATAAATGTGTGTTTTAAGCACAAATACATTTCAGCAAGATTACCCTCGTTTATCTCTAACCAGCCTTTCACAAATGACACGCTCATGGCCACAGTGTTTATTCGACTTCAAGTATATTTACATTACGCAGAGAGAAACTGCCAAGGCATGGGAACAGCAGAGAGGGAAGCAGTGGGGGAACTGCCTGAGGTTTTACTCAAGAGCACCACCCACATTTAGAATACAGAAATAAAATCATCATGTACCACATTATCACTGAACATATAACCAAGTCCTTCACCTTCCATCCTGCAAGCCACTGTCTTATCATGCTACCACACCTTGTGTATACCACCTATGTGCAATTAACCAGACATTCTTTAAAGAGAGGAAGCTCACCTACTCCAGACAAAGAGTTGCTTCATTTGTGCATAAGGCTATTTCAGCAACCCCACCATCAAAACAGAGTGCAGGATGTGGAATAGCTCTTGTGGGGACTAAAACTTGTCAGCACCAAAACCAATCTGTTCTTGCAACTGCAAACATAATTACATTACTGTGGCATGACGTAGGACCTGAAGCAATGTAAATGAGGAAAAACTGCTTTCAAGTGTTGAACTGGAAATGGTGATAAATGCCAGCCTCGTTTGGCCATATCTCACTGCACCGATAGCACTGTGGGGTTTATGCAAGGGTTTTGCCATAGGCACAACACAGAGTCCAAATACAGCATCTAAGATGCTGGAAGTTATTTTTTAACAAGCATTCTATAAAGCAGTCTTATGATTTCTTGAGCTAAGAAGAACCAGACAGTGGCCCTCAGAAGCAGCAGGGAAGTAGAGCTGGTGAGAAAATCTGTTTAGAAACCATGCTGGAGAATTGCTATCCATAGGAATGAAGGAAGGAAGGAAGGAAGCAAGCAAGCAAGCAAGCAAGCAAGCTATATTTTCCTTGGTGATTTCTGCTCGTTTTGTGTACTGGCATTAACATGGGGACCCTGCTTTATTTAAAACAGTGTGCATCATTAATAAGCAAATATTAATATTATAGTTAAGTATCCTAGCCTTCTCCTAGTTAGACTGAGTTTCAAGAAGACTGAGTTAACTGCATTAATTCTGTAAATTCAAGACTACTTATTGAACTACTAAAATATACCGTATATACTCGAGTATAAGTCGACCTGAGTTTAAGTCGAGGCCCCTAATTTAATCCCCCAAAACTGGGGAAAAATATTGACTCAAGTATAAGTCTAGGGTGGGAAATGCAGCAGGGCCTGGCAGCTCTTCCTTTGTGAGATGGGGGAGTGGTGTGTGATGCAAGTGCTTGGGTCAGTGGCTAAAAGTCATTTTAAACATCGTGTGCCGCTCCCCTGTGATGCAGAGGGGGGTCGTGAGAAGCAGCATGCAATGTTTAAAATGACTTTTAGCCACAGATGACTTGCCTCAGTGGCTAAAAGTATTGACCCGAATATAAGCCAAGGGCCCCCTTTTTTAGCCCAAAATTAGGGCTGAAAAACTAGGCTTATATTCGAGTATATACAGTAATCAAAAATTGCAAGCTTTCATGGAGAATATTCTACCTCCTCAGGATAGGTACCACCCACTTCGTGAGGTAGCACAGAAAAAAAATGGAGATAAGATTCCCCAAAATTCATCAAGGCAGATGTTGGTGACATGTCTGTTTGCGTGAGGTGAGTTCGGACTTAGGTTGGAAATGTAAGCTTGGTCTTGAGTACCATCCCTTGCAGCAAGGTTGGAAATGTTCATTCCAAAAGCCAAACAAAGGGTTTGCTAATTACAGTGGTACCTCAACTTATGAATTTAATCCGTTCTGAATGCATGCTCTTAAATCGAACTACTCTTAAGTCGGGGCACCTATCTAAATAATTGAAAAAATAAGTTAAAATGAAAAAAAGGAAGAAAATATTTGTAAGTTGAGCAGACCATATCTAAAATTTGTAAGGCAGCAGTTAAAACGGCAACAGTTTTCCACTCTTAAGTTGAATTCTTCTTAAGTCGATATGCTCTTAAATTGGGGTACCACTGTACTTTGTGACTGTGCCCCCACGCTCCATCACATTGACTGCTTCCAAAACACAAAGTTTCTTTTGGGCTGTGGGCTGGAAATGTAAGGAACACACTCTTTGTACCATCATTGTTCTGTATCCTGTGTGATATGTACATCTTCTGCCATGCCTATAAAGCAGCAATCTGATTGGCACAGAGAAGGGCCAAGCTGAGAATAATCATACTTGGTCCATAAGAAGCAGCAGGAGGAAGAACAACTTCAGCTCTGCTTGGTGGCACAGCAAATACTATAGATACAAAGGTTTAGGGCCTTGATGGCGAACCTTTTAGAGACCGAGTGCCCAAACTGCGATTCAAAACCCACTAATTTTTCGCAAAGTGTGAATGCAGCAATTTCACCTGAATGCAAGTGGCTGTGAAGGGGCGAGGTCGGGTGCCCACAGAAAGGGCTCTGAGTGCTACCTTTGGCACCCGTGCCATAGGTTCGCCAACACTGGTTGGGGGGGGGGTCTAATAATCCCTTGGCATCAGCAGGTCCTGCTGCAAAAATTTTAAAAACTGCCTGTATCAAAAAGAAATGTTTGACCGAGCAGAATAAAATAAAATAGATGGAAAAGAGAAGGGACTGCCTGAGAAGCAATCACCAACACTCTAGGAACAGCTGTGTTAAAAGACGGCAGGCAAATAAAAGAAAGTAACAGGGTTGTAATGGAATGCTGTGAACACTTTACAGTTTGGGACGGAAATATTAAAGGATTTATTTATCTTTACCAAGAGTTTATCAGAATCCACAATGCAAGATTCCAAGAATATGATAGACTTGAATGGGATGAGAGAGAATGGACTGATTCCAAACAGCTTGCAAATGGCACCCCAACGGACTGCTGTAGGTATGAAATATAGACAGCCAGTAAAGAGGGATGAGAAAAGTGTTCCTGCACTGACTCCATTTCTACAGTCAGAAATGGCATCTGTTTATCAGCTTGTGTACATAGATTGGCAATATTTGTGTACCTTTGGTATCTGTTTATCGCCTTGGGTACATAGATTGGCAATATTTGCCCTATGTACAATCCTTTTCCCATAAGGATTTATGTAAACAAATAAACAACCCAGTCACTCCATGGTGGCTTCAGCTAAAACAGTCACCCTCTTCAAAACAAAACAAAACAAAAAACCACTGGTTTTGCTAACAATCCCTTTGAAAGTTTATGCCCAGTGTCAACATTGCAGCTTTCATTTTCTCTGCCTCATTTTCCATTGTGCCACTCCCATCATGATAACTGCTTGAAAATAAATTTGCGGCTCTATTTTTTCTCCCAATGCATCTGAACAAGTGGATTATCAGCCACAAAAGTTCATGTCAAATCAAATATATTAGTCTTAAACATGCTACAAGACTCTTCATTCTTCTTCCTAGGAACAATAGTCTAAAGCAGTGGTTCTCAACCTGTGGGTCCCTGGATGTTCCTGAACTGCAACTCCCACAAATCCCTTCCAGCACAGTGAGTGGTGGAGGCTTCTGGGAGTTGCAGTCCAGGAACATCTGGGGACCCCCAGGTTGAGAACCACTGCTCTAAAGTAAGAGGTCCCCATGGTACACATCTAGTATTACTCTCTAAATTTCCCTTGGAATCCTCACTCAACGGATTGTTTTGATTTTTCTGAACAGCTACGTATGACAAAAAGAGCCACTATGTACCTGGGGCCCTATCACAGGCCGAAAGCATAAACTAATGCCTCGCAAAAGAGCTGCTTTAACCCACTCCATGTGTGGAAATCCTCGTCCAAAGCAAAGCATTTTGTTACAGCTTTACTTATTAGCATTTCTAAAGAGCAAGGTGACATCTCTACAGATGGCTTCCTCATCCAGAGACAAAAATCTTTCTCATTTATTACATGACAAATGCTTCCTGGGTGGCACTACTTCAGGTGGCAGGCAGGGGGGGGGCTGCATAGCTGAACGATTCTATAACAGTGGTGTGGGACCTTCGGCACTCCAGATGTTTTGGACAACTCCCACAGTCCTTTGTCATTGGTGATATAGGCATGGGATTCTGGGAGTTGTGGTCCACAACATCCAGAGTGCCGAAGATTCCACACCACTGTTCTATAACAACAGCAATAAAAGCAACAATAGTCGAAGTAGAAACAGTACTAGAACAGCAGCTGCACAGATACCAGCTATTCCGACCATTCTGTGCTCTGCAGCCAAGGAGGCTTCAATATAGCCAACATTCAGTGATGAAATCTACCACCTGTAATGAGAGCAATCCAGTAAAAGCTAATTTGAAAAATATATAATGAGCTGTTAGTTGAAACAGAGGCTTTAAAATCAGGCTATGTATCACTTCCATAGACAGCTCTCCCTTCCTAGATTGGACAATTAAATGAGCACACTCCGATATAGCACAGGTACAAAACAAACTATAGTAATAAACAGAATTAAATTGTTTATCTACTCATTCCAACACAAACTGCAAATAATGAAATTATGTTCATTTGAAAGTGCCTTTTAAAAAAAAGCTATCCTATCTGTAGCTCAAGATAATCAGCGGGGGGAGGGGAATCTAGTATTGTGCTGCATGATGGGTAAGCAAGCTGTGTAGATATATAATGCTTTTTACATGGGAGAAGGAGATAAAGAGGATTTGGTAGATTATGAATTAACCTCAGATGTAGAATAACTCAAAATATTACTTATGAAAAGCTTTTCATTTAATCACAAGCAAAGACAGTACCAATGCACACTGTATGCAT
>JAHTLZ010003542.1:58136015-58146134 GCA_023846285.1 Phrynocephalus versicolor | reverse complement strand
GTGTGTGTGTGTGTGTGTGTGTGTGTGTGTGTGTGTGTGTGTGTGTGTGTTGTGTCGTTACAGTCATGACCGACTCTTCGTGACCTCATGCCCATGGAGTTTTCTTGGCAAGGAATACTGGAGGGGTTTGCCAGTTCCTATTCAAGACACCTACAGCAGCTGGTATTCCCTGGTGGTCTCCCATCCAAGTACTAACTAGGGCCGACCCTGCTTAGCTTCCAAAATCAGGCAAGATTGAATGTGCTTAGGTAGGGCATCTAGGCAGCTAAGAAGCCTATGAAGAATCCAAAACTACCTATCAGGAAGACCAGCAGCAAGCGCCAGAAAACCCAGTAAGTCACCCTGCTAGATGCTCCTTGGCATCTTCTGTGGTAAAATGAATTGGAGAGAAGCCGTGAAGGCACTGATCCAACAACAGAGATTGATCAGCTTAGCCTTAGCATGTAATGCAGGTACAGAGGGTTCATAATCCTGTGCAAACATGGCACAGACTCAATTGCTTAGGATGACAGGAAGAAACACACAAGAAGATACACACATGAACCCTTCAAATTTTAACAACAAACTAATTTATGGTGGGAAATTTAACAGACTGAATCAGGGAAAGATAAGGGGTGGAGATATGTCCATTTTCATAAAAACTAGTCTTGCTAGGTGGACAACACAAATTAATATACTGTACACACTGAAGGACTCTTTCACTACTAGGAGAAGGAAAAGGGCAGGAAGGGGGGAAAACTAGTAATATAAGGTTTCCTCTCCTCCCCAAATCCTGGAAAAGAAAGCAAGTTAAGGGAAATTCAGCACAGCCGTTTAGAGGCAGTTAGCAGCCCAACCAACAAAAGCCCGCTGGCCAAAAGCAATAGGAAACGACAAAATGGGAAGAAGCCAACAGGAAACTCTTAATTAAAACATTGGAACTGTTCAAAGCCTGCTCTGTCTTTGCATGCTTAACAGCCTGATGTAGCAGATGATGCGCAATGAAGTCAGTCTACAATATATATGCATATAGCAAAACAACTCAAAAGACACCTCACAACAACCATCCTGTAACAATGTCATCTGGATACACAAGAGCGAGAGGAGGACCACAGACTGGGAAAAGGGCTAGCTGGAAGCAAAGCTGGATTGAGAAATACAGACAGCAGCATCAATATTACCGGATGCTTTAATGTTTAGAGAGGATTTTATGTAGAGACTCCCCTGAGAGGGAGATTATAAAAAGGGTAGTGTCCTCAAATTTAAAGACAGTGCGGGCTTGGAGAAAAGAGGTCAAGGTATCCAAGATTAAATGGTACATTGTGTCTACAATTTCTTTTTGTACAGGGAAAAATGTCCTCTCTACAGGTACAAAAAAAGAAAAAATGAAAATGAAAATGAAAAGACCACATAGCACTGGATCCAGATGTTCTGGAAAGCTGTGCAAAAGATCCACATCAGACAATATAGTACCCTATATATAGACTCTCACAGTAGCTATATAAGAATAAAGAGCAGTCAATGACAAAAGCACAGGTCTGGCACTTAAGAATGTGTAGAAGTATGTATGAAGGAGATCTTGATGTGGTAGGCAAGCTGGCATGTCATATAATGGGTATGGGGCACCATTTCATAAACCCGTCTTAAACCCGCCCTGATCCCCTGCAACAAATATATATTTTTCAAAGAATGTTACTGAGCATCTTGCTCATGCCAAAATAATCATCTCCAAAAATAGTTTCAATTAAGTAGAAACACGCAATTGCTCCAGAAGGAGATATCTGGCAGGGAATGGGTTTTTAAAAAATACAAAAACAACAACAACCACACAAACATATTTTTTTAAAAAAACACTGCCAGATTTTCCTTGGGCAGAAGAGCCTATACTGAAAACAAATTTTAAAAAGCAGCCAGGATGCAAATTCCGGTTAAGTCCTACATTCCTTCACTGCCAACAGAGACACACTCAGACTGGAGGGGAAAGAACCCTCCCTCTGTCTGGAATAAAGCTCAGGAAAAGAAACTGAAGAGGGCTCAGGAAATATGTCTCAGTGAGAATGGGATGTACTTTTGATGTACCCGTTGTGCTTACTTTTGGTAATTCATAATAGTCAGAGGTATGTGCGCCTCATTTAATTGCGTGTGGTGGGAAGTGGTTCCCTCTACGTCACATGTCAGGATACAAATTTCTTCAACTACATTTTAAAATGCAAGACAATGTAAATCCCTTTACCTATCCTGCTTGTAAGTTAATGTCACGTCTTGCCTATGGATACATGCCCCCAAGTTTTCTGTTGATACAGCTGAATATCTGACTAATATCTCTCCTTTCTAAAACACTTTGAAAATGTGTTTCCCCCTCATCAGGCAAGAGAAGAATGTCAACAATAAACTATTTAGCTGTTGTGGGTTTTTCGGGCTGTTAGGAGTTTTTCTGCCTGAGGTTTCACCAGTCTCTGTGACCAGCATCTTCAGAGGACAAGGAACTCATGGGAGCTAGGAGTTCTCTCTGTGCTTTCACTAGCTCCCCTGAGCAACTCTGAGCTCCTTGCTCTCTGAAGATGCTGGCCATAGAAACTTGCAAAACATCGAAGAAAAACTTCCAAGACACGGCCTAACAGCCCCCCAAAAAACCACAACACCCATCAGATCCCAGCTGTGAAAGCCTTTGAGAATACAATAAACGATTTGCTAATTTGCTAATATTAGTAACAAGCATCTTTCTCCTTTCACTTCTGGACATTTAATTACTCAATTTGGATTGCTAAAACTTGGTTTTGCTTTGTTTTGTTTCTCCCAAACTCTCCCCAATGTTCTTATCCAACTGCAGCAAGACCAGCCTGCTGTAAATCTGAAACTTAGAATCATAGAATCATAGAGTTGGAAAAGACCCCAAGGGCCATGCAATCCAAACCGCTGCCATGCAGGAACCACCATCAAAGTACTCCCAACAAGACTCCCATCCAACCTCTGCTTAAAAACCTCCAAAGAAGGAGACTCCACCACCCTCTGTGGCAGCATATTCCACTGCCGAAGAGCTCTAACCATCAGGAAGTTGTTCCAAATGTTCAAACTGAATCTCTTTTCCTGTATTGTAGTATGCAACCGTTGCTCCAAGTCCTAGTCTCTGAAGCCATGGGGAAAAAAACTTGTCCCTTTCAAATATTTAAACATGGCTATCATATCCCCTCTCAACCTTTTTCTTGTAAGGCTAAATATTCCCAGCTCCCTAAGCTGCTCCTCATAAGACATTTCTTTCAGACCTTTAACCATCCTGGTTGACCTCCTCTAGACCTACTTGAAACATGTTGACCCTGTCTACTTGAAGGTGTGAATTTCATGTATCACCATAGGGGCAGCATTTAAGACTATGTTCTTTTACCAGCTGCCTAGATGCCCTAAGCACATCCGATCTCGCCTGATTTCAGAAGCTAAGCAGGGTCATCCCGGTTAGTACTCGGATGGATGACCACCAGGGAATACCAGGTGTAGGAACTGGTAAACCACTCCAGTATTCCTGCCAAGAAAACTCCATGGATATGGGGTCACAAAGAGTTGGTCACGACTGTAACAAGACAACACACACATACATGTTCTTTTACCACTTAAGACTCAGGCATTCACAGCTTCAGGAAGGCTGAGTGTGTGACACAATGGTATGGCTGGCAATTGTGAGAAGGTTGCGAGTGTGAAAATGGTTGTGCATATCATCATTGCCATCAGTTCAATATAGCAAATCACGGAGACAGAGTAACCTGTTGTTTTTGTTTTTATATTCTGCACTAAATTTACAACATGAATATGTTAATGTGATGTTTTTTCTTATATTTTACTGAGCCTGCTTACATTAATCTTCTGGATATTTTTTCTTTCAGTTTCTTTTTGTTTGTCTGTTTTGTTTTTGTTTTTGTTTTTTGTTATAGAATATATGTTTTTCAATGTCCAAAGCCTCACAATGAGACTTAACTCTGTTTATTCTATTTAAGTTCTGAAAATGTTTAAAGTATGAACATTAATTTGTTACTTCAATTTGCTATTAAAAATCTGAGGCAGGAGTCTTTTGCAGCATCGTGGCTGAAATCCTTTATGGTCTGGGCGAGTCAAGATAAAGAGAACAGCATTAATTTTGGGCAGCCGAGATGTACTCTATAAAGACTACTTTCATGGCTAGATTTTGCTAGGAAACTGAAGAATGTATATGAAAGATGATACATGCAGCATTTGGGAAAGTATTTCTGATATTCCTGCACTCATTTACAGTACTGCTCCCCCCCACACACACACACCCATACATACACTAGAAAGTTCAAAATAGCTAAATTATGGTTCATAGGCAGACCAACCCTGAGTCTTAATCTGACACTCTATGCCAGTGATGGCGAACCTATGTCATCATCCCTCGGCTCTCCATAATTCTCCATTTTATTTTTTCGTCTAAATTTTTAACCACAACAGCTCAGGAAGGGCTTTTTCATTGGGGCTAAACCTCTGTTCAGCTTTCTTTCCAGTTAAGTCTCCACTGTTGCAATCTTTGCAGCACATAATGATAGAATTTTTAAAAAAAATTAAATGTGCGCATTAGTTTCCCTAGATGTGCCTTCCACTCTTAGCCTCCTTCCTTCCAAAGCTCAACCTAGGCTAGGAACAGCTGGCAAATCTGAAAAATGTCCTTTGCCTTGGCTCAAGATCACTCACCTCTGTTTTAGGCATAAAGCAAAAGTTATGTCTCACCTTACCATGTATTAAGTGGGCAATACAAATTAATGAATATAATAATCCATCTACCTCTCTTTTGTGTCTACTACTTTGCACTGTCATGACCCTGGAGTGCAATCTATGCCTACTTTAAACACATAGCAAGAAATAGATAAAATATACTGCTTAATTTCTTTCTTTATTAAAACACTTC
The DNA here is from genome assembly GCA_023846285.1 of Phrynocephalus versicolor. Classification (NCBI taxonomy): domain Eukaryota; kingdom Metazoa; phylum Chordata; class Lepidosauria; order Squamata; family Agamidae; genus Phrynocephalus; species Phrynocephalus versicolor. Next base: position 58,141,246 of record JAHTLZ010003542.1, on the reverse strand, counting down.
TAACCTGCTCAGCCTCAATGGATCTGAGGATAGCTACAATGAAGAGAACAATTGAACGTAGGACTGCAAAACAGTAATCTGTAAACCAGCATATAAAATCAGCAATGGTAAATCATATCCATATGTTGGGATAAACAAACAGGTTTTAGCTTAGTTGGGTGTGTGGCCATAGTTGACACCAGCTATATATAAAATGCATGGGCATTGGCAACTAGAGATCCAGTTGGCTCTGAGGATGGAAGATTTCAACACGAAAGGAGCCATTAAATCCCTGGTTCATTATAGCTTTGCTCAGATAGGAGAGAGCTGTGCCACAGTTACACTTCCTTACCCTAAGAACCTGGCAGCTCTCCTCTTGCTTGGATTTTAAAACTAGCAAGAGATAATATATGTGGAACACAAAGATTGTCTTTTCTGTGATCCAGACTTTTATAAGATGCTCAAATCCTTTCCCAAGCCTGGTTTGGGGAATTCAGACATTTTTATGGCAAAAGAACACTGATTCTTCATCCATACACATTCTGATGGGTTTTATCTCCAAATCTTAGTGAATTGTGTATTTCACGGATGGGTGGGGGGGAAAGACTGGTATTTTAATGATGTTTAAGAAGAACCTGTCCAATTCCTAGGCTTTTGTTGCCACTGTTGCATTGTTCAACATACCAAGAAGTGCCATTGTGATGATGACATCCATCTCTTCTGATAGTACATATGAATCAAATGCTGGTGTTTCTCCAATACTCTGCTCAGGCTGGAGAACCATGAGCACTGAGATGGGCAAAGCCCTTTAGATGTTGCTAAGTTGTTTCACTATAAGCCTCGGACAGCTGGGAATTACAGTTCAACATCTGGAGGGCCCACACTTTATCCATCTCTTCATAGGAGGTGCAGTAATAAAATGGAAAACACAATCAATTGATGTGGTATTTTATTGCCTGGTTTGACTACCTGCTTTCATTTTCTTTGAAAATCTGCCATATTGTAGCCTAAATGCTAGGGAAAGAACATGTTCTAAAGATATGAAAAAAATCAGAAGATATGAAAACAATCTGAGCCATTGTATATGCTCTTCCCAGGCAGGCAATCTCGATTAACATTGTGGGATTCATATTGAGGTAGAAATTTGTACACTAGTATTGCACAAATTTTATATACTGTTTTCCTAATTATTTGGTATGAAACCTATGTGTATTCTTGGAAATTTCAAATCAGGAAGACTCTGCTAGAAGAGATACATAGACACAGGAAGGGAAATATAATTATTGATTGCCACTGACACAACAGAAAAATGTGTAGGAGGATGAAATCCTATGATTAATAAGGTCTGTTCGTACTCAATTAGAATCACAGACAGATATGCCGTATGTCACAGAAAGTTCAACTGCCCTTATTCAAGTAAAGTAGATTCTTGTGCAGTACAGAAATATAAACTTCATGACCTCTGAATGGGTATAACGGATAGATTTGTAACTTCACAGAAGAACCTCTAAGATGGCAACCACATAATCCATGGCAGTTAAGTCCCATAGAGGTCAGTTGAACTTGTCTCTGAGAAGGTATACACAAGATTACAGAGCACATCAATGGAAAAGATATCTGAGGGTGCCATCTTGACTGCTATACTTTCATCATTTGAGAATGGAATTGAGAAAGTCAGCTATAAAAGTCATGTATAAAATGAAAGAAGACCCTTCACTTTTTTGTCACCCACAAAGGCAAAAAGGTGAGATTCAGCTCACAACAGACAAAACAAGAGGGCTGCCCTTTTTTAAAAAAAGGCAAGCTGGTATAGTGGCTATTTAGGAACAGTTCCTTTGAATACTTCTCAAGGTATTTGAAATGTTAGTCTGTGTTTCAGTTCTCCTTGAGGCAAGAAGGTTAACTCATTAACAGGGAGGGAAATACTATAAGAGGTCAAGTCCTTGAAAATCAATAATGAATTGGGTTAAAGATAAGTTTCAGGAGAAACAAGTTCAATTAAAGCAACCCTTTCCAAGGATAATGAGTGGAAAAGTAAGAGTGGTTTTGGACAAAGAAACACAGGACCTTTTGCCTAAGAGGTGAACTGAAGATCTATATCAGCTTGAATTGTGGCGAAAAACCTTCATCTTAACAAGAGTCTACAAAACCCCTGAAGATCACCTTGTCCGTTTAACACAGCAGAGCAAAAGCTCTGAAAATATTTTTTCAGACATTTAAAAATAAAGTTAGAAACACTCTGATATCAGCAGGGAACAAATGTCTAATGATATTTGTTCTTCAATAGGTGAAAAGACATTAGCAGATCTATATTTAGAGAAGAACATAGCAACAGTGACATTCAATTATTTAGAAGCTACCTTACTTGATCACCAGTATTTAGTTTTTAAATTAGAAGAGAAATAGGGGGTAGGTTCTGGACTGCCCACCATTTTCTTTCTTTCCTACCCTCATTTTGAAGCAAGGTGAAGGGCAGCAACAGGCAGACCATGTCTCAGGCGACTATGTATGCATCACCAAAATAAAGGGGACCTGTGTTGCCAATGAAGAAGACAACAATAACAGACAAGAGACTGACTCAATGTATGTACATACTAAAATATGTGTACAAGTGCAGATGCAGCAATAAACATGACAACTCGAATAGAAATACAATACATTTGATAGTACTGTAGTAGGGAAGCCTGTGGCTAGGTGGCTTGTGTGCCTGCTCAGTCTGTCTTCTTGGTATTAAAACTTAGTGAGTAAATTTAAGCACCCCTTGGCTGTTTCTGGTGGCCTTTTATCTCTACATGAGATTTGGATTGGACAGCAGTTCAAATAGAAGTCAGTCCCTTATGAGGAGGGATAGATGGGGACCACGGTTGGAACAAGGACTGGATGGCTAGCAGAAAGAGACAGAGTTTAGAGGACATGAGCTAACAGGATGTTTCTGATGATGATGGGCTCATCAGAAACATCCAGGGGCAGGAGAAAAGAGAACAGCAGAAGAGTAGGGTGGAGCTCTGCTGAGGAAGTGGGAATGAGCTAGAGCAGATTATCCTGGACTGCAACTCTCATAAATCCTAGCCAGCCCAGCTAGTAGTAAAGACTTCAGGGAATTTTAGTCCAAGAACATGTGGGGACCTAAAGTTGGGAGCCATTAAGCTACAGTAAGGAGAACAGAGAAGAGGTTCTTTCTTATCCACTCACAGTTACACAATCATCTCTTCCCCCTATGAAATTTCACAGACAGCTGATTCATACCATAATGCTGTTGCCATAAAGTGGTTTATTTGTCACATTTAGTTCTTGGGAGATCCAAGTTCTGATCTCTGCTGAGCCATGAAATGCATTGGGTGCTAGTCACTGGTTTCATAAAAAGTGACAACAGGTTTTGTGTGTGGGTGTTTATTTGAACCATTGCAGGGCACTCTTCCAGTGTCAAAAGGAATTTGGTCCAAGGAAGAAAACAGCATCCCCAGAAGAGGTACAATTTGCCAATTAAAAGCTATTTTGACCTCCCTGGGCCTTTTCATGTCAACACTAACCCTTCCAATTTTAACTCATGACCTCCAACCTTCTAAGGGTGCTATTTACAAATTTTCTAGTAAAAAGGTTTTGCAGTTGGTGTTGTATCTGGGGTGCGTCTTTTATTTTACCTAGTAGGGGCCACTGCCTATATGGCTTGAATGCTACACTTTGCCCACCTCCAGTATATTTGTAATTTTGCTTTATTTAACAGTAATTACCATAGTTCTATGAGCTGCCCAAGCATTGGTATTTTGAGATGATATTTACATAACTAAAAATAGGGAAATTGCTTATATAACTTCAGAATAAATGAGAAACTTGCGATCTCAGAAATGTTTGCAAAATCATTACATATATTACATGCATATTTATTTATAACAAATATGTACATAATAAATTAACTCTTTCAGGTCTAATTTTAAAATACGATGCCAAACTTGGCACCAAAGCAGGTGCTCTTGAGGACTATGGCTGACTTCGTGCCAGCAGCCAGAATTTTAGGCATGCTTTGAAAGACAGTGTTGCTTTCAGCAAAGAAAAAAATATTTCAAAATATTATCAAATCCTCTGCACCAATATTTGTTCAGAAAACAATTATGTCAAATTACAAAGAGAACTGTGAAACATGCTAAATGTAACAATCTGGATTTTGCAACTTAGACTTTAAGAACAGCCAAGCAAATGGCAGACATGCTATTTCAGTCGTGTTGTGCGTATGTCCCTGAATTTTTGTTCTCTTGTTTTAAGACTGCAGACAATTCATTTGAGCAGATGACACATGAAAACCAGTGCCTCTTGGGTTCATACATGCAGAAGCAGCAGCTGAAGGGTTTACTATTCTGGTTTGGCTCCCCACATCCTTTCATGTGGCATTTTACCATATAGGTTTCTTGCATTTTTGTTGGTACGCAACCCACTGTAAGAGATTTTCTAGTGAAGATTAAGGGTAAATACCTTAGATTGGGATAAATGTTCTAAACAAACATGCTGGTCTGTTTCAGGGCACAATTCAAAGTGCTGGTTTAAATCTATAAAGCCTTGGGTCCAAGGTATTTTGAAGACGGCAGGTCTCTGTGAGCCTGCCCAGGTGTTAAGACCATCAGGGGTGATTTTCCCTCAGTCCCATTCTCCTCACAGGTCTGTCTGGTTGGGAAACTGGACAGGGCCTTCTCTGTTGCTTCTCCCAGACCATGGAACTCCCTCCCATGGGAAGCCTGTCCTCGCTTTCCTTCCACAAGTTGGCAAACACCTTTCCCTTCAGGTAGACTTTACGGTTGACTAAGTTTCTTGTGTTTAACAAGCTTTTTCACATACATCTTTTATACTTTTTTAATATTGTAATTATTTACTGTTTTAACTTTTAATATTGCTTCCTTTAATACTATAAGCTGCCTTGGATACTTTTAGGAGAAAGGTGGCATGCATGCATTCAAGCAAATAAATAAATAAATAAATCACAGACTGCAATAAAAAAATTAAGTGTATCTTGCAGTAGTAGAACTAGGATACAAATTGACCTCTGCTCCAGAAAAAGAGGCAGAATCCATTTAATTCTGCCTGGCGCCAACGGTGATGACATTTCAGCGGCAGGCAAAAAACCACCTGTTGCAGAAGTTTTTTTTAACTAACATAGATTGTGTGTCCCGATGGCAATTTTAGTGTATTGTATTTGTATTTAAATGTTATCATTTTAATTATTTATTGGTATTTTAACATTTTAATTGTTTTAATTGTTTCTC
>JAHTLZ010003542.1:58094791-58136005 GCA_023846285.1 Phrynocephalus versicolor | reverse complement strand
AATAAATAAATAAATAAATAAATAAATAAATAAATAAATAAATAAATGTAAGCAAAATTCTCTCATGAAAAATGATCATCATCACTGATCCAAGCTACAATAAATTAGTCTCTCAATGTGATAAACCGAAGAAACCACACCTGGTTCTTCCTCGCATAAAATACAGACAAAACAAATTGCTCTAGTGAAAGCAGGGTCATTTACGTAAATGAAATTTCGATTTCAAAACAGATGAGAGTGTTCCTGGCCCTCCATTTTCACCCTAATGAAAGGGGCAATATAACCAAGACCTTCTGGGAGAAGAGGTCAGGCAACGATTCTTTTATTCCCCTGCTGGTAATAAGACCTCAACTTCAGTTGCCACACCAGCTGTGCTAAAGGACTCTTTTATTGTGAGTGAAGTCAGGAAATGTACAGGAGAAAACAGTCTCTACTTAATTGGATGGTTTCTCTCAGCCTAAGTACAGAATCTCAAAGCCAACTATGCACAACATACAATAGAAACAGATCAGGATGATAAGTTAGTAACTCCATTAAATTATATAGTAAATAATGAAAATAAGTGTGCATAGTTATCCTGCATCTGCCAGGAAAATATCTTCCTTCCCTCCCCCCCCCCATCACTCTCTTAGACCCTCCCATCATTCTCCCCATCTGCCTCTTCTGCTTCTTTGGACCACTCTTACTACTGTCATTCTGTTATGTTTTATAAATAAAAGGATGCTTCCCTTGAGATTCTGATCCAAGTAATAAGCACAGCTTATATTCCCCATAACACTAAAACCAAGCAGTTGGGCACAGTGTATGTGTGTGTTGTGCTGTCAAGTCAGAACTGACTTTACAGCTACCCTAATAGGGCTCTCAAGGCATATGAAATATTTAAGGAGTAGGTTTGCCGGTTCCACTCCCTCCTTCAGCTCCCATGGCTGAGTGAGGATTCAAACACTCTTCTTCAGGGGCCTAGTCTGCCACTCTATCCACTACACCACACCACGAATCTGGGCACAGAGAATGGTAGAATTCCTCTAGGCAGGATGGCATTTAGGACTAAGCAAATGAACAGGTCTGCAGCCATGTCTAAATGTGTAGTCCTGCTCTCTTTGTAAGGAGAGGGATTTAAGCCCTTATCCAGTGGGCACTTGCATGTCAAGTATTGAAGTTCCAGGGGAAGCAGCTTTGTTTGTTTGTTTCCATTTCACTACCACCTTAGTAATGTAGCCACTCGCTGGGTGGTTTACGGTCTGAGGTAAAAACTTAACACCAATTAATAAATACAGAAAAATGCAATTAAATCCTGTCACCAGCTAAGGCCACCTTTAAACAAAATATACAAATCAAAACACATTTGAGCATCTGAGGACAAATTTACAGTAGTAGGAGGTAGTTTTGCATAAATTGGACAGAATTAGCCTCCTAATTCATGGCTAAGCAAGAAAAACGAAACATATGATATGTACCGGTAAATATTTTTCTCAAATCCAGGTCCTCACACATCACAACCAGCATAGGTGCAGGTATGTACAACAGATCCCCAACCTCACTTATTAACAGTACAGTAAATGTTTCCTCAGGAGAAGCAAATTTAGAATGGAGAATATGTCACTAATCCAAAACTATATTGGGGCATTAGATGATGGAGGCAGATTTAAAAGTCCTATAGTGTTTAAAGGGCTCTCTGAACAATTTAGATTTTAATTATGGGGGCTACACATTGCCTCCACCTCAGGAAGCTGCATACTCAATTTACTAAAATCAGAAGGATGGATGGCTGAGTCAACCTTGAGCTGGCTACCTGAGCCCATTGGGACTGAACTCAGTTTGTGAGTAGAGACATGACTACTAAGTAGCAATGATGATGATTTTCAAAATTGAGGAATCTCAAGCATAGGAATCTTAGGCATGTTATGAGCCAAACCAAGGCAGATTCTGGAGGTGGGTCCAGGGCAAAAGTCAATTGTAAAAGCTATCTACAGCATTACTCTAAAGCCCAAAGAGGATTTCACCTGATCTGATGCAAGTGCCTGATTCTAGGAGGTTGTTCACCGAAAATTAAAAATCTATCCTAACAGACTAGTAAGTGTATCTTGTTTAGAAGACAGAAATCCATTAGTTTCACTCTCACCCCAATATTCTCTATCATGATTTTCTTTTCTTACTCCAATTCTCCACTTCACACTTGTCTACCTTTTCTTTTCCCTCTGCATCCCGCCCTACTGATACTGCAGATGCAAGCCTCATCCACTCACCTCTCTATTCTGTCCATCAGAAAAACCATCCTCTTTCTGGAAGTACAGCATGAGGAGCACCCAAAGCCTAGAAATTGTTAAAAGTTTACTGCACCTGCAGACCCAATGCCCACTAGAATCATTGGCTCCACAACCAGATGAGAAGGCTGGACCACTCTTAGTCCACAGAGCGGACTAAGCTAGACCACACTGCTGAGCCAAGCCAAGCCTTTGGCTTGAGAACTTCCATAGGACTGCCCAGCTCTGAGGAAGGTCTACACATGAATGGGGGTTACCTAAGAAGCCAGCAGGTTCCTAAGAAAGATTTTTATCTTCGGGAATATCAAGGCTTAATGTCCTACACCCATATCATATAGACCTTCAGTTGGGCCCAATAGACTGCTGAGAGCACTGTGCAGTCTCTGGATCAGCTTCTGTCACTTGTGAGTTCCAGTTTGCCATGTGTAAATCTGGACTGCATCTTGTTGTTCCACATGATTGGCCTTATCTTGTTCTTACTCTTATCTTCTGGATTTCCAACTCTGGTTTGTTTCCTTTTGCTTTAAATTCCCTGCTGGGAACTGACTAATTTGCTTGGAAAACCTTGGCTTTGTGTTTGGGGTTCCCCCGATTCTTCACTGGGCATATTTCTGGACAGGAACTCTACTGCAGACTATATCACGGAACTTCACCAGCCTAGAGGCAATGCATGGGGAGCCTTCCATATACAGGGCATTCTGTTACATTCAGAATGTTCTATAGTATAACTGCAAATGGTGTAACTTAAAACAGCCAGAGACTACAGCAGTGTTGGCAAATCTAAGGCATGGTTGCCAGAGGTGGCACTCTGAGCCCTTTCTGCGGGCACCCAACATCACCCCTTCACAGCCACTTGTATTCAGGTTAAATTGCTGTATTGGCACTTTGTGACAAAAAATTAGTGTGTTTTGAATTTCAATTTGGGCACTCAGTTTCTAAAAGGATCACCATCACTGGACTATAGCATGCCCCTTCTGGTGACAAGTACCAGCACTGGTATATTCTTATGATTCATTCTTCCTCAGCCAGGCATTATTTGATTTTCGAATACTGTATTTAGAGACTGATGTAGAAGGCAAGTGACAGGGAAAGATTAGTATAATTCATACAAGTACTCCATCAATAAACACAGGTTGCAAACCAGATTGTGTATCTTGAGCAGCTTTACAATGTTGCTGTCATTTTGTGGTTTTTAAGGTTTTTTTAAAGAGGATATTTCTTCATCCAGGAAGAATTTCATTTACTATTGTATCTCTTGGTTCCATTTTCTTCTTATTCTTCCATGAATTCAGACGCTGGATTTGAAATTTATAATGATCTGAAGTCTTATTTAAACAGATTATGCAGAAGCTTCTTGTTTTCTGTAGCATAATATTGACCCTGAGAGTGCTTGAGTTTTTATGATCTCACTAGGCCAATGTTTCCCAGCCTTTTTTTTTTTTGCACCCCACTTGGCTGGTCTGCAATCTGGGTTTCACCTACTTCCACTCTGCCACTTCCCTAGTTTTTCTAGCTTCCCGTTCAGCCCAGCTGCAAGGAGCTCAACAACATCACCGCCAGGCACAACTGCATAGGGAATGCCCCAGAATCCAGAAGGGAGCAGCAGCCATTAAGGGATGAAAAGTCTTGATTTTCCCCAGAGGAATCAAAGAGAGAGACAGGAAGGAATTTTTTTTTTACTTTGCATCCCATCCCTCCCCACCTCTCCCAAGCATTCTTCCTCTCTGGGAAATCAACTCAGTGCCTTTAACCCTTGATGAAAAGGTGAAGCAACTGGTGACCTCTTAGCTTTGTCATAGCCATACAGATAGAAACCCCTAGCTTGTTTAAGCCAGGTGAAAAACACACATACTTTGTGACCCACGGGTTGGGAATATGTGCACCATTATACTCAAAATTCCAATGTCCACAAAGAAGATGTCAATGAAGCTGGTTTACTAGTCAAGGATATGCCACTCGATGTTTCTGCTTCTTGCCTTGTGTGCATTTGATCAGTTCTTTGTTTGTTTACATTTTACACTTACACCATATTGTACAGTTACATGGTTTTGTTTACAGTTTGCCCTCCCATCCGTTCTGCCAAGTCTGAAGCTCTTTTGGCACCAACATCTCAACAGAGATCCAACTGTACGGATTTAAGGAAAGCCCTGCTGGGTCAGACCAAAGCCCTTCTGGCTCAGGATCTAATTTCCTGCACTGGCAAAACAGATGCTGTTGGGAAGCTTACAAGCTGAATGCTGTAGCCCCTTAGTATTCCACTTAGTAGCCCCCTATTGCACTTCAGTAATTTATTCAGTAGCTTATTGCCAGTGGTGTTTGCTAGATAATTTTAGAGTCTGAGCCTTGTAGCACAGTTGTACATCTCAAGGTTCACTCAGCCTTCCAGCCTTCCGAGATCGGTAAAATGAGTATCCAGCTTGCGGAGGTTGTTGGGGGGGGGGAATCTGTAACCTGCATAATTACATATAAACTGCCCAGACAGTGTTTTAAGTGCTGTTGGATGATATATAAACAGCACACTTTGCTTTTGCTTTGTTTATTCATCCTATATGGGCCCTCCTCATGGCAGTTAATGGCAATGACTTTACCCATTTCAAAATCAGGTTACCCTGATCTGCTTTATCGGGGGGGGGGCTCTTGTCCATTGTTACGAATGTAATTCTGGACAAAATCCTGTCCTAATGGCCACACTACACACTGCTTTTGAGGTCAGAAGTTCTTTTTAACCATCATGCTTGATGACTGCTAAGGACGGATGCACAATGGTACACCAATTTCTTCCTCACGCACCTCTCAGAGATCAAGAGAATTTCCAGCATCTTCAATGGAAATTCTTCCATCATCATGAGCAACGTTTGCTCAGAGTACACAAAACCATCTCTTTTGCTGCTTTGTCCCCTATGTTTTTCTGTAAGGAGAAACATCTGAGTTGTTATTTGAGTCCTTTCCAACTATCTACCAGTCATTCAGCACTTGCTGTATGTGCACTTTGCTGTGCAAAGGAAAAGAACACTAAGTTCACATAGAGACCATTTGTGCAACCCACACATGCCTAAACCAGGAGACGGGAGGAGTTGGAGCCATGATGCTCTTTGTGTTGCTGCCATGCTGGAAAGAGTAAACCCATCAGGACATGAACATTCCTCAAAATGTCTCGTCAGCTCAAGGCAGGCTGAACTGATAAGCACAATTTATCCTATATTCTTCACATCCCTCTACACACCCTCCACAGTTTCCTCTAGCACTATTTCATCAGCAAAGTGTTCTGCAAAGTGTTCTGCTTATATACCGCCCCATACCACTTCAAGTAGTCTCTGGGCGGTTTACAGTTTTAATTACAGTAATGCAGGCTACACATTGCCCCCCCCCCGCAAGCTGGGTACTCATTTTACCGAAGGATGGAAGGCTGAGTCAACCATGAGCCAGCTACCTGGGATTGAACCCCAGTTTGTGAGCACAATTTTACCTGCAGTACAGGCATTTAACCTCTGCACCATGGGACTCAATTTGTTAGTTAATGGCCACTGCTGCATCTTCCTTGTATCATACATCAATAAAGGGTAGATCTAAATGTAGGGACCTGCATTTGGGCAAGAAAAGGAAGATGCCAGCATCTAGTCTCCCCCCTCCCCCTTTAGCAGCTCCTGAAGATGCAGATACACAGAGGCATACAAGGCAGTAGTATGCAGAAATGAAGTAGACCACGATGCTGAGGGAAATGTGATCCTCCAAAATAAGGCAGCAGCGCCACCCCACCCCACCCCTGAGCAAGTCTCTCCAACACAGAGAGAGAAAGTTTCTAGATCCAACTATAAATATGTCATGGTCTTTTGAAAAGACCTATTTCACCAGTTAAGGATTAAGCAAAACATTCCCTGGAATCTGTCCTTGGAAAGCCAACTTTTTAACAGACTTTTACAGGACCATATAGATAAAGGCAATTCACAGTGAAGAAGTAGGACACAAAAGATAAGGAACAATTGCCTTTGTTGATGGAAACAGTCCCCTTGAATATGTCATATCTGCCCTTTTGAGCAGTGAGGGGGAAACAACAACAGTGTTGTGAAGCAACTTACAATAGCTTTTGACAGAAAAAAAACGTTAACTATTTGGAATATAATTCACAACAGTCAGAGACAGAAAAATAAACAGATGCAAAAGGGGCTTATTATCACTCAATTAGCAATTGTTCTGAAAAACAACAAAAAATTAAGTGTAATTCGGGAGGTACAAAAGATATGTCATGTAAATGCATCTGTAAAAGCTTTTGGTGGACTGTAAATATCCTTAAATTTGCTTATGCAAAGGAACACCTTTGTCCACAAAGCTTTCTGAAGGGTTTTGTATATAGTATGATGTATATGTTATATGATTTGTTGTAATTATTTAAAATCGTTTAACTACATTTCCACGTCAACATTTGCAAAGGTAAGGAAATTTTAGACCAAGCAACAGACAGACAGACAGACAGACAGACAGACAGAACAAATGATTTCAATGAATACTGTGGAACAGATGTGCATAATTCCTGATATTCACTAACTCCATTACACAACATGTGTCCCCCCCCCCTGCAAAAAACAGTAATCTCTCTTAGAATGGCAGTAAAGCCACTATGAGGGTGCTAAGCACTTTGTATGCATTGTTTCTATTTCTTAGCACCTATTGAGTTTACTTTAAGATTGGGATGGACAGCTTGTGCTCCTTCAAATCTTGTTGGTCTGTAACTCCCATGGGCGTTCACCTACACATCACTATGTTGGCTAGGATGGATGGAATGGATATCCAGCCATATCAGAAGAGCTTGTAATTGCTCACCCCCCTCTTTTAGTGACAGAGGATTCATAATGCATTCTCCAAACTTGCAGGATCCTGTTCCATCCATGAAGACAAGACCACAGAAGGTTATGAAGAACAATGCATTTCCTGATGGTATTATGCTCAGGGTCTAATCCTTGCTTCATTTAGCTGGAAAATAAAGCCAGGGAGCTGTATCAGACATTTTGTTGCTAATCTGTGCCTGGACACCATCTGATATATAATCACAGTTCACATAACCCTTGATGCAAGTGTGCACACTTGGAATTTCTCATAAATTTAATTTCCAACACTACTACTCTGGGTCAAATGTATGCATAGTTTGATGTGAAGGAAACACATGTTTATTTCTAATTATTTGTATACTTGTAACATGATAGGTCAACTTCCTTTGAACAGACAGGAAAGAGATTCCACTAATAAACACTCACTCCGGATCTAACATTTGGTTCATTCAGTTCAGCTGCTACATGAATCCAATCAAATCTTTATCAAGCAGAAAAAGTAATCACCTGCTGAGAAGACCATTAACAGATTAAGCCTAGGATTAAGAGAGAGAGAGAAGTCTAAATGTTTAAGCAGAGAACAGAAATGCCAGTAGATTGCATATATAAGCTTCATTTCCAAGTATATTTAGAAAAGTGATTAGTCTTTCCCTTCTCCTCTGATCTTACTATTCAACCTCATCGGGTCTGTGACCTAGATACTAACCACGTGTATCAGCAAACAGATTGACCTTACTCTCGCTATAAGTTTTTAGGTCACTTGATCTCTTCAATCACTGAAGGTGCTTCTGTTTCGATGGCATATGTTATCCCTCATATCTCAAAGCATCTTCAGACTCTTGGGTAATGGAAAGCTTTCACATACTCTGCTACCTCAACCTAGTGATAGCAATCTGTGCTAAACTGTGACCCAGCCTCTTAATACCAATCACAGGGACTAGAGGTTACATGGGCATGGTGGTCCTTGAGATCATCTGATAGCATGCCACTTAAGTACTTTCAGCCTGGAAATGAAAATATTAACAAAATTGTCTTTAAAAAAACAGACAAACCTAGAAAAGTTACATTTCTGATTGCCTCTCCCAGAACTGATTGTGCTGGGTGGAGCATTTTAGGAACTAAGTTTTTTTTTTTAAAAAAAAATACTGTTGGACACCCATATCTGCAGGATAACTGCAGTCCCAGTTATCTGTGTTTTACTGAGGTCTTATACACAGCATACAAGGGTATGGGCCTTGAGGCCTTTGTCACATATTCTTGTATATAGGGTTTACCAGTATCTATAATTTTGGGGATTTGGCGTAGGTCATGGAACGGGTCCCCACAGGAGTCCTACTATATATTGAAATGAATACATAATATTAAGGTGAATTACTTTCTAAACTCTAATTCCCACAATCCCTCTCTAAAGCAGAAATATTTGTCAATAGTTAAGCATATCAGTGACTGCAATTCTAAATGTTTTCGTTTTGATATTAGCATTTAAAGTTAGTCTCATATTTTAAAGTAGAACAATACAATATATTGACCTGGACACAATGAAGGCATGTGTGATTAGTGCCATTCCCCCCACCCCAGGTAAGGAAAACAACCATGTTGCATATTATTTTGTCATACTCTCACCTGCAATTGTGTTTTTAAAAGGAGGTGCAAATGGATTCACACTTAAAGCAAGCTAGTGCTAAAAGGCACACTTTCCCTCTTCCCTATAGTAACTTGTTTTATTAGTATTCCTCACAAAATGGACTAGAAGCATAAAGCTTTGCCACGCAAAATCTGAATATATATGAAAGCATAAAGCTGTTTCAAATGAGGCCCAAAGATTGATTCATATAGAGCAGTTTTGTCCAATATGTAAGACAAACCCGTGTCCAATCTGATACACTGGCAATAACTCCCTTACACCACAAGGACATTTGTTTTGCATTTTTCCTCAACTGTGCTACCTATTAAAAAAAACATGGAGGAGCCCTCCTAGGTCAGGACAAAGGCCCTTTCTCCACCAACATTTTGTTATCACAGTGTCCAACTAGATACCTACGAGAAGCTATGAGGGCAAAAGCAATCCCCTGTGAGCCAAATTTAAGACACTTCAGCAGATAAAACTCCCACGATATTCCACACAGTTCTGGAAAAGATCATGTACAGTTGAGCAGACTCATTTTCACACAGTATGGTGGGAAACAATGCTTTGGAAAAATTTTGTGGGACAGATATTACAGAACTAATATGCATTAACCATGCTTCTGCCCCACCTGGAAGGCAAAGGGTACATGTGAAGTAAACATCTTTAAGGTCTCATCTTTGCAGAAGGAACAAGGAAAAGACCAAATGGTTCCCAAGATTACACAAATGTAAGAGAGAGTGATACCTTTTACTGGACCACAGCAATAATACAAAGAGATGGTTAGAGAGAGATTACAACTTGCAAGTTTTATTCTCGTTCTCGGTCAATAAAATCATTATTCCACAGCAATGCCCTGCTATTTGTGCACACTGTCTCTGTGGCAGTCTTCTTAAATCTAGCATTCTGTCTCTTTAAGAAGCAATGCACAAATAAATAAATAAATAAATAAATAAATAAATAAATAAATAAATAAATAAATAAAGAGGGAGGGAGGGAAGGAGGGGGACTGGCTGATTGTTACAAGAAGATGTAAACAACTCAGCTGACACTTCTGATTCTTAAACATCTACACAACGGGAAACAACTATAGCCATTTTATTTGTGCAAATTTCATAATATTATATAATTTGCATAAAATATGGAATTTGCAGAAAAGCTGCCAAGAGTGCAAAGAGGATACTTTTACAATTCCCTATTCTCATAAGAGAAGCAAGGATTTATATCCCTAGTTATAAGTCCATCTGCTCTCACAGACATATCAGCTTGGAAATGTTTTTTTCTGGCCAGCAAATCTACTCTACTGATTTGGTTTTCATTAGCACCCCTTAGAGTTTTGCATTCATTCTCTTCTTTCTTCTCTAGAGAGAATTATTCTCTAGGCACCAATCTTTGTATTCTGTTAACTGCCGATCTAATTGCGCTCGAATCATATGCAGAATGAAATGCCTCCTTCAGTTCTCAGATTTTCAAAACTAATTTAAAAATAAGTACTCCATTAAATTGCATTTCTTCCAGATCTAGCCTTCTGGTCTTCGGCAGATTGGAAAATAACTGCATTTTCACTTGAAATGCCATTCAAAATACTATTTTATGTACCCATGTCGGGGGGAGGGGGACCTCCAACACCCTCATACCAGGGAAGGCAGAGAGAAAAAGAGACTCCTGGGCCTCTGTCAGGCAGGGAAGCACTGCCACAGTTGGAGGAAGGGCAAAAGCCTGTTGTGGGGAAGCTGGAGGAGATAAATGGAGGCAGATATAAAGGGGTGGAGCCTTCTTCTCATCAGAAAAGAGCTAAGGGGTGAGACCCCTTCTTTTGTGCCATTGTGGAGATTCAACGCGAGACTGGGTACATTTAGGGTTACTTCTTCCCACCTAACCTGTTTGTTCATGGAAGGGGATGTGAGGACCCTACATCATGACCTGTTGCCCGTTGTGACTGGAAAAGTGCCATTTTTACTTGATGCAGCTATGTTTGATGCCACCCCTTATGCTGGCCCCTAAGAAATACCTTGCTAGTGAAGTCATTACTATAAAGGCTGCATTTAGGTTTCTATTACTTGTCTCATGAAATGTTTAGCAATAGGTTTTGTTCTGCATTTAAGTTTCTATTCTTTCATCTCACTTTTGTGAGCCAATGAAATGCTTAACTATGTTTCGTTAACACTTTGAAATTATAAAAGCCCCCTCCTGAACATCTTTCTTTGTCTCACTCCTCATGACACCCATGAGCTCATGTTCTCTGAATAAAGTTAGGTTATTCCACATGAAACATCTTCAATCTGTTCTGTACTCCTATATTTGGGGTAGTTACCTCTCCTTTGAGGTAACATCGTTCTGAACCACCTCAACTTTGGTGTCCTCACCACCTGGCAAAAGCTGCAGCACCTGACACAATCCAACTGCAGCACTGGAAGTGACACCATCAAATAGGAGGAGTAACTGAGCTCCAGGAGGAACTATACAGTAGATGTTGGTCCTCTTCATTTTGCTGTATTAGCCATCTTTAAAATAACTGTGACCTGAACCAGGTCTCGTTCTCTCCTCCCCCTCTGCTGGATCAGGACTTTCAGGGGGCCCTGGTGAAGTCAACTGGGGCTCCACTTAGATAAACTGCAGCAGTGGGTGGCAGGTTAGTGCCAGAAACCAGAAGCATAGCTAGGGTTTGGAGCACCCGGGGACAAAGGCGACAAAGGCAGTTTTTGTGCCCCCTCCTGGCCCCAACTGCATCTCACCCACATAGCAAGGGATACCTGATCCTAGGGGAACAGCGGCGGAGGGGGAGAAGGGTCCCTCTTTCTCACACCTCTTTGGGGGTCTCCCAGACAGGGCTCAGGGAAAGGAGGAGAGAGAAACAGGTGATTGGATTGAAGTTACTATAGGGATGCTTCCCTCTCCTCCTTTCCCAAGCTAACGATCACCAAGCCTTAGCGGGGGGGAGGAGGGGGGAGCAATTGACAGAGGTGCTGCTTGGGGGGGGGGAATCACCTGCTTCCCTCTCCTCCTTTCCCCTGACTAAGGATCCCGAAGCCTTAGAGGGGCAAAAGGAGTGCTGGAGTGATGGCACATGGCTTCCTCCTCCTGCTCCCCCTCCAGGTGCCCCCAGATTGATGCATGCCCCAGGGCAAATGTACTCTTCCACCCCCTCCCTAGTTGTGCCAGTGTCAGAAACACAACCCTCCATGGATGTGGTAGAGGGGGGTCATTGGCACAAGTGCCGTTCCACTAATAAAACCTATTACAACTAAACATCCCAAGCTAGAACCCATGGAGTCCTTGGGAGGCAGGGCCAGTGGTACTCACACTTGGGAACATTTCTCCTGAAACTGCAGTCTGTTTTTTTTTAATGTGGTCCTTGGAGCTTGTATGTTTTACCCAAGTAGAAATTGTAATGCATGCCATGCCCTTGAAACTTGATTGAAGGCTAGATGCCATTGCAATGAAAGGCTATACAGACAATGAATCTTTCATAAAGAAATGCTCGGAGGTGCAACTAGCAATTTTGACACCCAGGACAAGCAAGACAAAATATACCTCTATATAAACATAGCAATTCATGACACAGAAATAATACCAGAAGTAATTACAGCACCTTGCAAGCATCTACCCCTTTGCACAAGGGATCCGCTACACTGTCAGAGCTACAGAAACAGAAACAAACTGAAAGTGCATTTCATGGGCAAAGGCAGAGAGATGAAACTCATTCTCTGTACCTGGCATCTCAGAGGTTTGCTCTGAGTCAACCTCCCTCTATTGCCTCCGAAAGGCTTGATATATACCATTCTTCCTCTGCTCTCCTCCAACAACCTGGTCAGCTGGTCAGGAGCCTACTGAAAATCCACAGTCTGCTCCCAGAGACTTGGTCTATTGCTTTCATTCCCTATGGCGATTCACTAAGCTGCTGGAAGTCTATATCTCTCTAACATTGGCACTCAGGATAAAAACCCGAGTTATCTTGGCCTACATACAGCCCTGGGTGCGCCCAAGAGACACAATATTTTGCTTTTAGAAGAGGATATGTGCCTTTATTGTGAGATTTCAAAGCGGCTCTGGGACATGGCAATCTAAAGTAACAAACTGTGAAGAAAATCCCAAAGCCACACAAAAAGAATAACATACAGTGATTTAAGAAACACAGGGAAGTACTGGGATGCTTGTTTAATGGCCACTAAAGAAAGAGGCATTAATTAAGATGGTAATCATGAAAAACTCATAGCAGCAATTGATTTCTCTCTTTGCCTATACAGCGGTACCTCTACTTATGAGCAATTCGACTTAAGAGCGGAAAACCGTTGGCGTTTTAACTGCTACCTTACAAATTTTAGATGTGGTCTGCTCTACTTACAATTTTTTTCTATTTGTTTGTTGGTTGGTTTGTTTGTTTTTTATATTTGTTTAAAGATACGGCTGCTCTGCTTATGAGTTGTTTGACATAAGCATGCATTTGGAATGGATTAAACTTGTAAGTAGAGATACCACTGTATCTAAAAAAGGGTAGCTACTTGGAACTGTATATACTGGGTCTAGCTTTTTCAGGCAGCAGTGAAAGGTGCCTCTAAAGTTACAGCCAAACGCTCAACTCATTGCTCAGTCCTAACATGAGGAGACATTTTCTGGGTAACAATAAGCGAAGGCATCAGGTCTTCACACTCAGAGATTCCATAGCTTGCATACTCAAGCTTTAAAGATGAACCTTAAAGCAGAAGTATTAGGTTCTAGAAGCTCTGAAGACAAAGGTTTAGAGCTGGACCTTTTCAAGATTGCCATGGATGATGCTTTCTAAAGCTTCTCCCTATTGTTTTGGTACAGGAAAATAATTATAATACATTTGATACCTTTAAGGGGCCTAGGAATTTATTACCTGGTCTTTTGGGGGGGCAACATGGGAGTATATTGTATAGAAAGCTACAGTTTCTCCACAGAATTGTTCACTCAAGACTGGTAGAAATCTTGGTTCAACTGTAGCCACTCTAGGCCATGAATGAGTCCCTTGGGCTGGGCATCAAAATAACAGACACAATGAACAAAAACATAGCACCAACAGTGATTTGATGGGAGGTGCTCTGATTTGTTATTGCAGAGAAAAACAACTTGTCTCAAAGAAGATCAAGTGCATGCAGGTCTATTAAGGAGTGACATCAAAGGCAGCCCTTCGAGCCAGTGGGAATAATTCAAGATTCTGAAAAACTCCAAAAAGCAAAATCCCAAATTCTAGCTATGCAAGCCTTCATCACCAGCAGCACGTCTCAGTATATGTTACATAATAATCTATAATTTATTTTGCATTAAAGAATCTGCTTGAAAGAACTTGACATACAGAGATACACTCAGATCTAGCAAAGCTCAGTTACATATTATTCCCTAACTACGGAGTTGAGCTCTAAGACAAATTCACAACCAATACAGAGTGGGTAGGGAAGAGAGAGGAGGCAAGAGCACAAGGTCATCGTATCAATATTGCTCAGCCTAAACCCACAAAGGGGTTTAAAATGGCCCAGAATCCCAAAAGGTTAAAAAAAAGTCCTTAAAAGTCCTTAGATCAAATCAAGCCTGAACTACTTCTGGAGGCAAAAATGTTGAATAAAAATAAAAAAAATGCAAGCTTTCGAGTGCAAAATACTCTTCTTCAAAGTAGGTCCCATATGTTCAAACATGGCAAAAGATGTGTTCTGCCAGGTTATTTTTAAAGTTATTGGCTAGATGATGTTGAGTTCTTGGCTCGATGATGTACGCCGGCATTTTTATTTTTATTAGTGGCCTATAAAGGTATCATCTGTAACTTATTTTTGCATTTGTTTTTTGTGATGGCCACGCAGCTCAAACCCCTCTTTTGCTCCAAAGAAATCTGTGTGTACCTAAGGATGAAAGGGTTCTGAATAAGTGAAGTGTACATTCCCCTCCCCCCCTCCCCCTTAACACATAACAGAACAGGATGTGAATGTGTGCAGCCTCCTCTCCCATGCTCCATATTAAGACTGTAATCAGATGCCGGCTCCATGCCAGCTATATCTCTTTTCTCCCTCTATCCTCTTTGACCATCATTTAATATCTTGCTTAATGAAGAATTCCATAATACTGCAAAGGCCTGTATGCTTACTTCACGTCCTTCCTCGAGCTGAGGTGAACTTGCCTCCGTGTTGAAATCGGATCGAGAAGTGGATTGAAAAGATTCCCGAGCTCCAGGATGGGAATCCCTCACCCCACTTGGAGCGCAGTTCAGGGGGCATGGTCGGGGTGAACTCGGATTGACCCCACAAGGACGTGAGGTTCCGTTCCTTCGAACTCAGATTGACCCCACAAGGACGTGAGGTTTCGTTCCTTCGAACCGGTCTCCAGCGGGGCCGCGAACTGCAGCGAGAGGGACGTGAAGTATCAGCCGGCCCAATGGAACTATATCTCAGATTCATGGATCCTCAGTTTTCTCTTTTGCCCGCTTTGCTATGGAAACCATGTTCTAACCTCCAAGTTTCTCAAGCCAACTGGTTGTCAGGTTGGCATTAATAAACACTACAGAGATGCCAAAAAAACCACATCCAGTGCAAGAAACAAAGAAGAAAAACTTAGTGACATAAAACACTAACAAAACTGATTTTTTTCTAAATTGACTTGGTATCTTCCACTTAAAGGTTCTGTTTTAACTAAGAGGAAATAGTTTACGCCTGTCATAAATATTAACAATGAATAAAATAAAATATCACATTGAATTCAGAGGAGTGTTGGCTAGAAGCATTCATTCCAATGTCCCAGAATCAGAAAAGAAACACAAATGTACATAGGCTACAGAGCAGACCGAGTCTTCTTTACACTGTAACATGTATCCTCCACAAAGACCCAGAAACATTTGTATAAAAGGGAAAATGCATTTTACATTTCTTACATGGATGCTGCAGAAACATATGCAAATATATGGATGAGGATCAACCTGTAAGCAATACATGCCTGAGTATCAACTATATCGGGGTAATTTCCCACATGTATTCATTGCACTTTTATGATGGGAAATGTGTTTCAGAATAATTTATAACCGTGGATGTTTCCAGATAAATTGTTACATATTTTAAACAATTCTGTGATCTCCTACTGTTCAAGTAGAGGAACAAGGCTGTAAGCAGCATTAGCTTCCACATTCCATAACAATCTTTAGATCATTATAATTTTATTCAATTACTCAATTTCTCTTCCACTTTTCCACTTTAAAAATATTATCAAGGTCACTCACAACATCACTAAAAACAAATTAACAAAAACCTCACTAAAATCAATACTAAAATCAAATTAGTCACCAATCACCATCAAACAATTTCACTTGGGAGAGTTGTTCCTTCACATGCTTTCCAGAAGCCGCAAGCTAGGGAAATGATTACAAGTCTGATGGGGTGCCTTCTGTAATCTGGAAACAAGAGAAATGCCTCTCCTACGTGGCCATCAAGCAGAAGTTAGCAGGTGGTGGTTTTATCCAGATTTTTACATTTGTACTGTTTTGTAAAAGAACAGGTGGTCCATTAAACAGTCAGGTCCCAATGTGTTTTTAGAGCTTTGAAGTGTAAAAGCAAGAACTCAAAATGGGCCTGGAAAGCAAACTCATGTAAAGCTGCTGTCTGGAGGCTGAAATGCTTCTTGCACCCGTGTATTTGTTGGAAAGTAGTAAAAGAGCTGACAAGTGTTCAAGGACAGAGACTGAAGCTGTGACTATATTGACAAAAATACAGGAAATGCAAACTGAATAGGAGGATCTGATTCCTTTTGTTTTGCCATTGACCCAATTACCTACAAAGCAAACATAAATCACACCAGAGATTTTCCCCACAAAGCCATTGGTTTTTCCTCTCCTCTGCTGGATCATCACAGAAAACAGAGAACAAGAGGAGGAAATTGCCAGTTGGTCCTTGTTTACAGCTTGTTTAGGCAGTTCCTCTGCAACTGTATCTCCTGCAGGGCTACAGGGGAGCTGTTACAGAAAAAGAGAGTCTGCTTTCTGCAGAACTGATTCCCCCACCCCACTCCACTGCATATTTCTGGAGTTTTGTCAGTGAATGGGTAGGAGGCCAGAACTAAACTCTCCCCCTATAATAATGATCATCTGCCATCAAATGAACTCTTTCTTATATAGCCCTCTCCATGGTTTCCCAGGTTGTGACAATACTCAAAAGTGATTTACTATTCCTTTCCTCTGGGGTTTCCTAGAACTGTGGAACTTGATCAAGGCCACAGTCTGGCTCTACTTGTAAAAGGCAGAATGGGGAATCAAACTCCCAACCTTTGGCTCTCCAGTCAGATACCCATACTAGTATGGACAGCAAATCTGTTTAGTCCTTGCTAACAATACACAGTACATGAAGGGAGCTGCTCGGGCTATAACCGGTGTTACAGTAAGATCAAATGATATTCTGAAACACTTATCAGGGCAGTCATTTTTCTCTTTGGACTTGGCATTTCCACGACAAAAAGGCAATTTTCAACTCCTAGACCTGCTCTACCCTTCTTGCAAATTTAAAGCCTTCTCATATGAGATCATTTCTGTACACAACAGAATGTGTAATTTTGCCCACGTCAAATATAACATAAAATGCCATTTAAATGAAGCTAATGAATTTGCTTAACCTCACCTGCCACCCACGCTGCCAGCAACATTGCCATGGTGGCACATAATTTTGCAAAACACAAACATTTCTGGGTCACAAATGTTCATATTAATTTCAATCTGTCATTCTCCACTCCAATCTTCTATCAGCAGAAACATTTCTCATCCCTTTCCTCCAGGACTTTATTTCAGTATCTCTCTGTTTAAGTACTAGTGTGGTCCATGCAACTCTCTGTAACATGACTAAGTCATGTTCTGAGAGCATAATACATGATCAGCAATTACATGCACCATCCCTTTGTCTGACATACCTGTCTCCCAACAGCATCTAACTCTTGATACTACTGGTATTCTACATTTATTATTATTATTTTTAAAAAAGAAAGTTGGATTTAGGATCTCTATAGAACCATAGAAACACAGAATAATAAAGGTGAAAGGGTCATAAAGTCCAACACCCTTCTCAGGTCGAAGGATAACTGCCAGGTGGTTATCTAAATTTCTCTTGAATGCCTCCCGTGTTGGAGCACTCACCACCTCTTCAGGCAATTAATTCACCTGCCATACTGCTCTTACAGTTAGGAAATGTTTCCTGATATTTAACCAAAATCTGACTTCCAGTAATTTGAACCCACTGTTGCATGCCCTGCAGTCTGAGTTGATTGAGAACAGATCCTGCCCCGCCACCATATGACAGCCTTTCAATTACAATGACCCCCCGCCTATTTGCGGGGGTTAGGGATCCAACTTAACCCGCGGTAATTGAAAATCAGTGATATGTGGATGCAGGTCGGGTCAGGCCTGGGGGACCTAGCTGGGGGCCCTTTGTGACGATCCCCCACCATTCCCATCACAATTCAGTGTAAAAGGACAGTGACGTCACAATTTGTGGCACAGCAGTGGGATGTTGAAATAAATCTGGTTGTGCCTCTGAAAATTCAGTCTCTGGAAAGGGGGATCGTCACACCCTTGTACCAAAAGGGCCTCCCTGCAAAACAAAGGTGGCTTCTGGTAAACTGGAAGTGACTTCCAAATTGCCAAAAATCATTTCTGAAGCCTCCAACAGGCCTAGAAAGGCCCTCGGAGGCTTCAGAAATTGTTTTCTGTGAACCAGAAGTGAATTTTGGTTCACAGGGAACCCATTTTGGGGGGCCTCCAGAAGACCCGGGAAGGCCCTCGCAGGCCCGTTCGGCGCAGAGCCAGTCCTGGGGTAAGTACGGGAGGACTGAAACATTTTTCATATACTGTGGTCCCGCGATATAGTGGGACCGCAGTATATGAACTGCAAGCAGGTGGGGGACCACTGTATTTGAAAAGTGCTCTTGTTATCTCCCCTCATACCCAGTTCTTTCAGCCTTTCTTCATAGGAGTTGGTTTACAGATGGAAAAGATGGTGTGTTGGTCAGATGGTGCAATATAAAAATCAATCAAACGATCAAACAAACAAACAAACCCAGCCCCCTAATCACCCTTGTTCCCCTCCTCTGAACATGTTCCAGTTTTTTAGCGTCCCTCTTGAAGTGCAATGTCCAGAACTGGACGCACTACTCAAGATGAGTTTTGGGCTGTATATTGCGCCTCATTATTGTAAGCAACCTTGGGCCTTTTTCCAAGGAGAAAGGTAGGGTACAGTGATTCCAATATCTTTCCTGTTCATAGCATTGCTTTGCCAGATGTCCCTCAACTCGTAACTGTATGTTGGTTTCTTATTCCTTGGTGCAGTACTTTTGCATTTATCCCTGTTGAATTTCATTTAGTTGTTTTCTGCCCAGTGCTCAAGCTTTCCCAGATCATTTTGGATTTTGTCTCTGTTTTGTAGACTACTGGCTATTCCACTCAATTTTTTTTTCTCATCCACAAATTTGTTTAGCATCCCTTGCACCCCCTGATCCTGGTCATTAACTACTGCTCAGAACCATGCTTTGAAACCAAGCCTTCAACAATTGTTTCCCCCCCCCCCCACAAAGAATTCATGCAGGTGGAAGTTGCTAGGAGAATTATACAGTACAACAGCTTGTAGATTTTGCCATTGCTAGTGCACCTTCAACTTATGCCAGCAAAGCTACATAAGAGGATTTGGAGACTGTGTTATTCCCACCATGCCTCATTTACTTGAAGAAGCACTAAATAAAGGAGTAGTTTAAAAACTAACCCATACCCCAAAAGGGCAAAGCTGCAGTCATTGACAAGAGATTGATATCATCGGCTATGTTTTGTGCAACCACATTTGAATGGGGTAGGGTGGCTGGCAAGCATGAAGCAAAACAAAACAAAAACCCATCATGTTGCCAATACAGCAAGACAAATGGTCTAGCAATCCAACCATGATACCTTAACATTACTCCTCATTTTAATTGTAGCACATTAAAGTAAATTATATGTGGCATATGACTGAGGCCGAGAGGGAGAGAGAGACATGTTAAACTGTTGAGGCAGAACTGCCTGGAGACATCATGCATAAAGCATAACCTCTTCTCAAGGGGTCAGGGGAAAATGCTACCAAAATCTCTTCACTCTCCAAACCAAAAGCTCCCCCTCTCTCTCCGTAATCCTTTCCTATCTGCTACAGCAATCAAATCCCAACTGCTACTTCTGCTAAAAAGGAAGTTATGGGTGGAATTAAACGAGGAGGTACAACATATAAAATATTTCCTTATGTTTAATGGCACTGCGTTAATGATCACCACCAGAGATGAGCCTTCAAGAAACAGAATCTTCACAGCCCACAAGTCAACAGGGGCCAAACTACATGCTGCGTTCATTACTCAGCACGGAGCTCCATCCTGGTTTTCGATGAGATTAATTATGGTCTTGTGAAGAGTGATCCTTGCACATTGTATAGGCTGTGCTTACCTCTGACTTCCCCAGCTGCATTTTGGCTGAAAGCTATATTGTACTCCCTGCATGCCTTGGAGTCTCAAAAATTAAGTTTTTTATGAGCACCCATGGAATGTGTCGCCCCCCCCCCCACTGCCCCCAAGGCCTCAAGACAGGATAGAATTTCTGGTTGTGATTTCTGAACACAGATCAGGCTTTCTTCCCCAGAACTCAGCCTCCAAAAGACAGAATAAAATCTCATGCAGACCAGAAATTCATGCTTTTTTGTTTTGTTTTTAAATCTCATGGTATAGTTACTCGTTACACCATGTGTGGGCAGAGAAGAGGAGATGGATTGATGGGCATCGGGGTGATTTGTAGTATACATCATGAAGATTGGTGAGTTTTCTAGTCATTTAACAGCACACCAGCACAAAATGACTTTCTTCTGTACTTAATTATATTTCTGAATTTTTTTAAAAAAGGATGCAATACCTAGGAGTGTTTTTAAAGAGGAAGAACTGAGTCCTGTTCAGTGCTATACTCCAGTTCTTGAGGTCCATATATTTATATTCCAGTCTATGACTCAGGATCTGGTTGATGGTTGGCCTTCTCTCTTATACATGGTTTTCATTAACCACGGGAAGGCCTGGAACCGATCCCCAGTGGATAGAGGGGTCCTACTGTATTGATAAACTTATAGGCATTTAAAATCCAAACTATGTCTTTTCCAGAGGCACAAATTCCATTTTTTAAAGGAAACGGGGCATTTAAAAACAAACCAGCCCAGGTCTGCAGCTTGTAGGCTGGTGTTCTCATGGTATATGAGAGCATTTATATTTAAAATTCACCTCATAACATATATATTGCCTTCTACACAGAATATGCAACAAACATCTGCATTCTAAATTATTCAGTTTTTCCATAATCTTATGAAAACATGAACCAATGAATAGATTTGCTTTATAAAACACAGTGGTTAATATTGAAAGGCTTGCTGAGCCCACAAGGAAGGTTTGAGGACACCATTCCTTAATCACACAACACATTTGTCTTACTTACACACATTTGATCCACACCCGCTTGGCACATGGCTTCTTACGTAGCAGATTCTCACTCAAACAATGCTCATTTATATGTTTATCTTGATTCCCAATGTGGTGTGTGTGTGTTGTGTCGTTACAGTTGTGACCGACTCTTCGTGACCCCACGTCCATGGAGTTTTCTTGGCAGGAGTACTGGAGTGGCTTGCCAGTTCCTACTCCAGGCACCTACAGCACCTGGTATCCCCTGGTGGTGTCCAATCCAAGTACTAACCAGGACCGACCCTGCTTAGCTTTTGAAATCAGGCGAGATCAGATGTGCTTAGTAGTGGATACATAAATGTACTAGGGCTCTGGAGAATAGGGTTCAAATCCACACCCAGCCATAGAAACAGGCAAAAACCACTCCTTAAATATCTCAATTACCGTGACGATCCTACTAGGGTTGCTGTATGTCAATTCCAACTTGATGGCACAGAGGACACATATTTTTTATTTTTCTACACAAACAGGGAGAAAAATACACTGAGACAAGGGATAGTCAATAGTAAACTTCAATTACCTCAGTCTGAGGGGGTTCCTACTGTCCAAGGAATTATAGATTAGGAGACCTTGAAGATAGCCTATGTTGTTTACAGGCAGAAGGAACAAGAAAAAGAAGGAGTTCAGGAAGGCAAGAGATGCGGAATGTAGCAATAATAAGTAGAAGAGAGTGCATCCTGGAAGGAAAAGGGTAGGTTTGCCTCCTAACAGGGCATATTGTATGCTTGCTGACACTATTGTTTCAAACACACATCTTTTACAATGTGCATATTCTATAAGGAATGGCAATTTTAGCAGGTCTTATGGTCATTTTTTCTCCTGCCAGGACTCACATGGGCCACAGAATAATGCATGTTATACTCTATTTTTTCATGCTTTTCACCTACATTTCACCTTTTTTTCATCTACATTCCAATGACACAGTTCAGGGAGTTGAGAGGTCAGTTGCATCCCACTGGGACCTAAATGCCTACGCATAACATATGGATTCCACAGCAGTGTTCCACAGTCTGGTTGCGGTCATGCCAAGTGATGGATAGCTCAGTGGTTTAGGATCTGCCTGCAGAGTCAGAAACGGAGGGTTCAATTCTTCCACTATACCTCATTGATAGGGACTGGACTCAACAATCCACTTTGTTCCTTCAAGCTCTGCACTTCCATTCTTATCTAAGCTGCATCTATCAAGGCAGATATAGTAATACCTTGGTTTAGGATACCTTCGTTTAAGAGCGTTTTGCAAGGCAAACAAACATTTATTCTAAGTTTTGCCGTGATCAACAAGCAATTTATTGATCTACAAGAACTGGAGCAATTCACATGATCGCAAGTAAGCCAATGCTGGCTCTCTCTCCCTCCCTCCCCCTCCTAGATTGTGACTGATTGTCTGGAACATTACATCTTAGGCAGCCTCCAAAGCAGAGGGAAGAGAAAAGAATAGAGGTCTCCCTTGCATCAACCATGCAAAGGGGAGTGCAGGTTAGGATTTTAATTTTTCTTTACATTTATATTTTTATTTAATTTGTTTTCAACATTCTTATTTTTTTCAAACAATTTCTATTCATGGTACAGCTAGTCAAGTGTGTATAGGGCTACAAATTGCACGTTATTATTGTCACATTAAAATACAGCGTACAATCCAGTTGTTAATCCCAAGCAAAGCAGGTTCCGCAGCCAGGTACCTAAACCATGGTGCGAACATGGACTTCCAGCCAACTTCTTTTGTGAGTTTTGGCATTCTGTATGTGGTCTATGGGACCCCAGAATAAATAATCTGAGTTCCTATTATTAGGTATAAGGAAATTTGCTTTGATATAAGAGTGTTTTGGTTTATAAGCATGTTTCCAGAACGGATTGTAGTTGCAAACCAATGTATTGCTGTATTTCAAGTAGCCATGATAATTCTCAGCAATGCCTGTTGATGATGTATTTTCTATATGCCTTTTAAGGCTCCTGAGATTCAGAAAAAATGTACCACAAACAGATAAATCCCAAACTGTCGTTCAAGAAGGTTGGGAATGACACCATCATAGAGATCTCTGCAAGATGAGCATGTTATTTTTCTGTTGCAAAAGAACCTTTTAAAATCTACAGGTCCCATTCAGCAGTTCCATTTGTTATTCTGTGGTATCATAAGGCATTAAATATGCTGACACCTGCAGGTGTCAACCCTCTCCTCATTGCAGCGGGCAACATAAAGGATGATACGCCTCTGCAAGAACAAACAAGCACCCAGTTATCTGGCAACCGCTGCCTCTAGAACTGACAATATGATCAAGCACCTGGGATGATGCCAAAGCCTTTAATGTCAAAGGAGGTTAACTGAAAAAGAAGGGAATCCAGATTGCAATCCATTGCAAATACAAGAACAGTGATTCAGGGCAGGAAAAGCGGTGCAAAAATTTAGAAATACACCGCAACTTGTAAATGACAACTCAGACCTTGTTAATAGCAAGGGACAGGTTTTCTGTCTCAGAAATAAATCCTTAAATAACTTCCTTCTCTACTGTCTCTCTGCTGCATGAATGACAAAGGAGACACATTCCAGCATTATATCCGCATAGATACAGCCATATCCACAGCAAGCGGGGAAATGGGGCATTCTGTAGTATTAACATATTACTGATTTTGCCCATGAGCATTTTGACTGGTCCCTCTCACATCATAGTTCCTTCTCCCTGGTGCTGGCCAATCAGGAGCTGTGCAGGGACATGCATCATCCTGCTTCCCTGTGTGAGTGACCAGCACCAGGGAGAAGGAATGATGATGTGTCAGAGGCTGCTTCCTGGTTGCTGGTGTGCTCCACATGAGATAAGGCAAAGTAAGACAATTGGTGATTTTGTTTCACAGGGTGGGTCCAAGTTCTGAAAATCACCTGTTCTGGCGTGTTTCATATCGGAACCGAACCCATTCCGAAATGAAAGGCCATGCCTAATACGCATCTGTGCATTTGAGTATCCTCTTAGTAACAGTAATTGTGTGCCATCAAGTTAATTCTGACTTATGCAACCCTTTGCTAGTCTAAAGTACTTCAGAGGTGGTTTGCCACGTGATTAAGAAAGAAATGCTAAAAAAAAAATTAAACTCAAAAAATTAAATTACTACTTAAATTGCTGTAATTGAAAAGATGTACAATTCCACTCAGCTCGTAAACTGTGGGTATGTTCAGCCTGCCTCCCAGATGTTAAATGCTTATACAGTAACCCCCCCGCCTATCGCGGGGGTTAGAGACCCACCCAAACCGCAATTCTTGAAAATCCACGATAAGCGGAAGTGAGTCGGGTGGGGCCTTGGGGTGGCACGGGGTGATGCGATCGCTCCCCGCCACCCCCGCGCAGCTCCGAGGCTTCTCGGAAGGGCTAGGGGCAGCGTGGGGTGATGCGATGGCCCCTTGCGCGGCTCCGAGGCTTCTCGGAGGAGTGCAGGGGTGGCGTGGGGCGATGCAATTGCCTCCCGGCATTCCCCCACGTGGCTCCAAGGCTTCTTGGAGGGGCTCAGAGCAGCGCGGGCCTATGCGATCGCCCCCTGCTGCCCCCGCATGGCTCCGAGGCTGCTCAGAGGAGCACGGGGGTGACGCAGGGCGATGTGATCACCCCCCCGCCCCCCCCCCACGTAGCTCCGAGGCTTCTCAGAGGAGTGCAGGGGGCAGGGCGGGGCGATGCAATTGCTTCCCGCCGCCACCACCCACGCGGGTCCGAGGCTTCTCGGAGGGGCCTGGGGGCAGCACGGGGCAATGCGATCGCTTCCCGCCACCCCCCCCCCGCATGGCTCTGAGGCTTCTCGGAGCAGTGCAGGGGTGGGGGGCGATGCAATCGCTCCCCACTGGCCCCCCGTGTGGCTCTAAGGCTTCTCGGAGGGGCTGGGGGGCGGCACGGGGCGATGCGATCGCTCCCTGCTGCCCCCACCAAGGCTCCGAAGCTTCTCAGACGAGTGTGGGGTGGTGCAGCTCGATGCAATGCGATCGCTCCCCGCCGCCCCCCCCGTACGGCTCCAAGGGGATGCAATCACTCCCTGCCGCCCCTGCTCGGCTCCGAGGCTTCTTGGAGGGGCATGGGGGCGGCACGGGGTGATGTGATCGCTCCCCGCTGCCCCAAGGCTCCGAGCCTTCTCGGACAAGCGTGGGGCGGTGCAGCACGATGAAATGCAATCGCTCCCCGCTGCCCCCCCGTGCGGCTCCGAGGCTTCTTGGAGGGGCCCGGGGGACGGCCCGGGGCAATGCGATCACTCCCCGGTGCCCCCTGCACGGCTCCGAGGCTTCTCGGGGGGCGGGGGGCCCGGGGCAATGCGATTGCTCCGTCACCCCCCCTGCACGGCTCTGAGGCTTCTCGGAGGGGCCCGGGGGTGGCACACAGCGGTGGAATTGTCCCCCCCACGCGGCCCCAAGGCACAGGTACTGCGATCCCCCGATATAGTGGGACCACAGTACCTGAACCGCAAAATGGCGGGGGGGTGACTGTAGGCAACTTCTCAACCCTGCCGTCTCTTACTTGTGGTTCCTTGGCTTTAAAACGCAAGTCCTATGCAGTCATTAGCAAACGGTGTACTGTATAGTCTCACAAGTAAAAGGGAGTACTCTGGCCTCACCCCCTCACTTCCTAGTGTTTACACTCTCCTCCTACACATGGTGAATTGTAAGTCTGAGGATGAGAGGCTCTAATATTCATGGTGGTTCTTTGAGTTGGGACCCTGAGGGGGGAAATGTCCGACTCCCCAAGGGACTGCCCGGGGACATCTAAGGTTTTCCTCTTCAGACTCAAGGCTCTTCATGAGTACAAAAACAATGAAAGAGGAAGCATAGGAAGGAAGGCAGAAGTACTCACTTCTACACATGTTAGGTATTTGTGGGCTGCCCCCCAACAAATTAGTGGTTCAGAGAGTGTTTTAACTGAAGGCTGTTTTTTTGTAACTTTAGACATGCATCCACCTTACCACTTATGACCAGCTATCAGGGATGTGCCATAGAAAAAGATATAACAGCTAATGCTATCAACTTAACTGAGCTTTTCCTTATAAAAGTATAGTGGACCCTTGTATAATAAATGGTTTGTATAACATAAAATCTGTACAACATTCTTGAATGTACAGTGATACCTTGCATGAAGGAATTAATCCATTCCAAAAGAAATTCTGTTAAGCAAATGTTCCTTTATACAAATTTCCAATAGGAATGTATTGAAAACGGAGTAATCCCTAATCACAACAATTTTAATGTTGTATGGATTTGCCTCATAGGTGATTCTGTTAAGCAAATTTCCCCTATCTCCGGAATTTTTTATGCTGTACAGATTTTATGTCATATAAACTGTTTGTTATATGAGGGTCCACTGTTCTAGAATTAAAGGAATTTTAGCAGCCTAAACTCCATGCAAGACTGCAGCCAAAAACAAGCAAGTCCCTGCTATCTAAATCACAACATGGCTTTAGATAAATGAAACTACGCTAGGCTGGCTATCTTATGATGCACAGATAAGGAAATAATCTGAGAGACAAGATAAATGAAGTTTCATCCTCAGTTGCATAAAATTTGATATCTAAAATAGCCAAGAACCACCACCCAAAAATGGTCATATTTTCTAAGGAGGGAAATAAAACCCTTCTGTAGTGTCATTTGCACTTGGGGGTGACTGCTGGGAATGCTGAAGGTAGTTATTAACAAGGATCCCTGCTGCTGCAGCTTCAGTCAATGATTTATCACTTTCCCATCTGAATGGAAGGAGGTCAGACTGGAGAAAGGAAATTATTCATTCGAAATGGCATTTCTCCTTCCACATCCAACACCTCAGGAAAAAAAAAGCAATTCCTATCCAATTAATGATCAACACTAGTGGTGTTTATGACCTGCTCATTCAGGTGCACAGCAAAACTGCTGCTTCTAAACATGTTTCCTAGAGTGGCAGGACTATAAGGCATAAAATGTATCTCTGTAATTAGCAATCATGATCCTTCATGCTCTGCGTTGCTGACCCTGCTGAGACAGCATTTGGTATTCCCTACATTAGCCTTAAACCATGGCAAAAAAAATCAGGATTCCACTTTTCAGCATATATAGCTGCAGGTGCATGTACTGCATTTACATTTTGGTTTAAGGATGAGGCTGCACCTTTTTCCTTGCCTTTTCAACAAAAACCACCTAACAATGGCCCAGGATACAAATTGGTTTTGCAAAAGGCATGCAGCCCAATTGCTTTTGAGAGAGCCTCGTAGCGCAGTGGTTAAATGCCTGTACTGCAGTAAAACTGTGCTCACGACCTAGGGTTCAATCCCAGGTAGCAAACTCATGGTTCACACAGCCTTCCATCCTTCCGAGGTTGGTAAAATGAGTAACCAGCTTGCTGGGGGGGGGGGCAATGTGTAGCCTGCACACTGTAATTAAAACTGTAAACCGCCCTGAGACTACTTGAAGTGGTATGGGGCGGTATATAAGCAGAACACTTTGCTTTGCTTTGCTTTGCTTTGAATGATAATGGTTGCTTAGGCTCCTGTCCCATGCACTACCAGATGGACAGAAAGCACCTCCTGGATGCTCACAGAGTAGGCTTTATATATTAGTTCTGTAGCACTTTACACTTTTGAGATGACAGTTTGAAGAACTCACTGATATTGGGAAGTTGGGGTGCACTGGAAAGCTGGGCGATCCCTAGGCATGAGTAGAAGATTTCTCACATTTTTCTTGATCCACTCAAGTGGGCACAATCCAGCTCAAGTTAAAAAATCTTTAATTCCTATTTTAGCAGAACAGAGACTTAAAGCCCACCCTTTGTTCTCCCATTAAATAAAATCGATGGGACTTAATTGTGATTAATGTGAGCTGAATGGAGCATAGCATTACTTATTCTTTCAACTGAAAAATAACTTCTGCCCTTAATCACTTTTATTGCAGCTATATCTCAGCCCAGTTTTCTAATGGGAAAATGGAGCTCAGATCCTGCACAGCTTTACTTGGCAGCAATGCAGATCGATTGTGGACAGGAGGATGCATCTTCCTTAGATTGTACAAAAGGGGTATTTAGAAAGTATGAAGTGGCGAAGCTCGCTTCTTCCGAGTAGCTTATCTTATATTTGTGGCCATTCATAAAGGTGTCTGTATTCCAAACTACAGCCTCTAAATCTGAATGTTAACAAAAGAGGGGATGATGCAATAGTCAGATTCTTTCATGCTCCCCTCTTTTGTTTGTTCCTTCCTTCACACCTTGTCTTGTCAAATGGCCTAGGAAATTGTATCATGAGGGCTGCTGCCAGCTGCCAATCCAAATGTCCAAGAATGGGGTGGAGGGAGTTCTGAACTGTAGAAGGATCCGGATTGGTTGTTCAACCTAGTGAATAGTGTTCTTTCTTCAGTCCATCATTCTAGATGGTGGGATCTTTTTTGCTGCTGAGCTCCGTGGTGCCCTCCATCTTGGCTGTGCTCTCTTTCTTTGCCTGTGAAGCCTTTTTTCTGCGGGGGGGGGGTCCCTCCATCCAGCACTTTCCTACCCTCTTTTACTGGAATTATTTTGCTGCCTGCTACTATATACTTGTGGTACACTCAAGAAAGAGCAAAGAAGCCATCAAGTGACACACACACACACACACACACACAGAGAGAGAGAGAGAGAGAGAGAGAGATTCTAGTACAGTAGCCCCCCCCCGGTATCCACTGAGGATTGGTTCCAGGCCTTCCCGTGGATAATGAAAACCATGGATAAGAGGGAATGCCTGCCCACTCACCTCCAAACTGCTGTTTCCTGACAGTAGCTTGCTTTATGACTGCTGTTTTGAGGCAGTAACTTTCTTTATGGCTGCTCTTTGTGACATTAGCTTGCTTTACGAATGATATTTGTGACAATAGCTTGCTTTACAGTGCTGTTTGTGACAATAACTTACTTTGTGGCTGCTGAATTATTTTTTTTTCCTCTGCCAACTGTGGATAACTGAATCAGTGGATAATGAATCAGTGGATACGGGGGTCCTACTGTACTTTCATTTGGGGGAGGGTGTTGACCGAATGTTTTGCCTTTCACTTCTTTGCTTTTTCTTTGCATTTTGTATTTTCCTCTTCTGCATGCATGAGGTGTTTCCCATGTTAAATTTATTTTTAAAATGATTTTATTTGTTAATCTACTGTGGATGGCCTGCCTTCCTCTGCTTTTTCATGGTTGTTCCAAGTGTTCTTTAGGGATTTTGATTGTCTGCTTTGTCCCTTCTTTTTTAGAGTAGCCTAAGAAGGGTTACTTTGGGTCTTTGGATGTTTACCAGACAGAAGCTGAATTTTTTGAAAAAAAGATCAAATCCCTTTCATGTTTAATCCAAAAACAGGTATCCACAACACTCAAAAATGAATAAAGTGCATACACATCTCTGAAAGAATGTTTAAATCTAATCTGATTCATGCTAAAGTACAGTAGGCAGACAACAATACTCTACAACAAGAATCATACATGAATCAATATGAATCATACATGAATCATACAAGAATCAATATGAAGATTTTTTCAACTGTGTGCACAGCAATGTAAGGAAGTAGGAACCCTACAACCTCTCTTTCCCCATGATAAGAAGACCGCTGTTTTACATCACAGTACTAACATCTACTTACCACTTACTTTAGCCTGAATTATTTAAGTATATTTCACTTTTTACACAGTTTTTAGAAACACTATAGCTAATGGGAGAAACCAATTGCCATTAAGTAGAAGAGCTTGCTGAATTTATTTATATGACACAAACTACTGTACCTTTATGCAGTAATAGTGATAATCCAATTTGCATAAAATTCATCTTTTAATCTCTACCCTAACTAATAATTTCATTAGCAGGTCACTGCTTGTTTGGGGGAAAACAGTTATTGCTCATTGCTAAATTACATTAAGGTGAACTCATAAATATAATACCACGGGAGTCTTTAGCACAATATTGCAAGGAGCAAGACATGAATGGCTTGTTTTAGTGAGGAAATATTACAATATTTGGGAACTTTTCCACTTAGATAGAAACACAAGTTATGAAATGCTATGGAGTGTATACAGTTGTTTTTCCATCTTTCATAAGATAAAACTCCAGGGCTAGTCACCACTGAAGCTAAGTGATGGGAAGTATAGGACAGGTAAAACAAAATACTTCCTCACGTAACCATCCC
This sequence comes from Phrynocephalus versicolor, assembly GCA_023846285.1. Taxonomy (NCBI): domain Eukaryota; kingdom Metazoa; phylum Chordata; class Lepidosauria; order Squamata; family Agamidae; genus Phrynocephalus; species Phrynocephalus versicolor. Next base: position 58,105,699 of record JAHTLZ010003542.1, on the reverse strand, counting down.
TAAAATGGATATTTCTATCAAAAGTAGCAACAGCTGTCAGTTTGGACAGCTTTAAGATTTTGGACAGCTTCTTTGAGGTATTCTTAGCTAACTAATTGTGATCAATATATACTCCTTCTAGTACCCAAAACAGTATGTTCTCTGTATCATTTGCTGGGCAGCATGAGTGTGAGGATGATGGTGGACTCATGTCCTGTCTATTAGATTCTCACAGACAATCCTTAGCGAAGGTGGCTACTGAATGGTAGACAGTTTTGCCCTTACATTCCTAGAACGAATGCTGTGCAAATCAGAACTATAAAAACAGCCATGGGCATTGCTGCTCTCTAATGAATTTTGCTTTGCCTACCAACAGTTGGTTTTAGTGCCAAATTAATCTTGACCCTGAGGTTATTTGCTGCTCTGCTAGATATTGCTGATCCAGGACCTAGAGAATTTGCAGGGAATAAATAAGTAGAATTGTAGTGGCAATTTGCAAAGTTGTTCTGTAAAAAAATGCACATTTTTCAGTGCGAAATATTGTTTGCATGAAAACACTTCCATATTTTGTTTTGGGGGCTTGTGGGGGGGAGGTGGAAGATCCAACATGCAAAACAAACAAAAAAACCCACTTGTAATCCTGATTTGTAGTGACAACAGTTTTGAAATGTTTCCTTCACACCTATAAGAAAAAAATAAGCAATCATTTGCATCCCAAGTGAGTGATATGCATCAATACAGGGATATCTTGTGCGGCACAACTGTGACAGTTTGAGAATGCTTCATATTGTTTTGAATTGCACATTGTTTTGCTCTGTTATTTTTTAAAACCACTCCACCAACTGCTCCTGTATTCTTCTGAACAGCATTAGCTCACCACTGTATTGTCATCTGCGTAACATTTCTATTTTCAGGCTACAGCTCTAAATGTTTTTTTTTTTTTGTACCAATAGAACTATGCTTCCTGTACCTTTGTTATATATCCCAAACCTCTGCAGTATGTTCGTCTACCATTCCAATTAATTTAGTATTCCAGCCTTTTTGCCTCTCCTTCCCAACTTTCTTGTGATATCTGCAACCTAAACATTTCATCAGAACATTTTTTTTTTTTGCATTTAATTGCTTATTTGTGGGGTCGGGTATGAGGATAAAGGGGGACGCTTTTGATTTATTCATAGTCTCTCTCCACACTAGAAATGTATGCTAATACCAAGCTAGAATTAAAGGTCTCAGTGCAAAAGGGGAAAATTGCATTCATTTCTTTCTACATGTTAGCTTCATGCCAATTGTCACATCTAGCTTTTAACATTACATTTCCAGCATATTTTAGCTTGCAGCAGCAACAGCATGTGCAGTCAAGTCAGTTTTGACTTTCATTGACCCTTTTCAGGATTCTCTAGGTAAGGAGTACTCAGAAGTGGTTTACAGTGCCCTTCTTGGGGCAACCTTGGACTGTGCCTTTTCCCAAAACTATCTATTCCAACCTCTGGTTCAACAGCCATATACTGTACTTAACACATTGAGCTATCTAGCCAACAGCATACATCCAGCATGTAGGAATGAGGTGATCTACTATGCCAACGTGAATCTGGGGCAAAGGAAAAATACCACAATAACTTCCTGAACAGAGCAATCTAGTTTGATTTCAGAACCTGAGCAGAGCCAGGCCTGTTCAGCGCATGGATTAGAAACTATTAAGTAATATGAGGGATCTGAAGGTAAGGCTAGGGAAATCTTGTCTTGAAAGCATAACGAGTCAATAACATTAAAAGTTGAGAGTAGGTATGGGGTTTGGGGGTTTGGGGACTACACATTCCACTTTCCGGGAGTTCCATCTAACATATACAAACAGAAGTGGGCCAGCTTGCTTTCTGAACAGGCAGGAAGATACGGTAAGACCTAGCTCTACCACAAAGCCTTCCAGTTTAGGCCTTTATCCCAGGACAGCCACATATACTGTAGGTTTCAGCAGGTATTTGTATATCAGGTGGAGCTCACAGAACGATGATGGGATCTGTGATTCTGTCAACCCCTCCAACAATCCAAAAAAACCCATACTTAAATTGAGAGTACAGTATTGTACCAGTTGGAGCAAAGGCTTGATTCAGAAGACGGTAGCTTGCTCAGTGCAGAAACACCATTTTTATTTGGGCAGCAGAACTAATGGCTTGGGTGGAACATTTACAACCCTGGTAAGTTGCTGACCACTTCCATACACATTTTTTATTAATGCATTAACATATGAGGAAGAAAGAATCCATCATCTGCATGCTGCTATTAGATTTGGAAAGGGCCTTCCATGGGTGGTTGTGGGAGCCCACAAATTGCTGTTGGAAAAGAGAGGAAAGGTTGTCCCAGATGTTGTTTGAGCAAACTCTATAGACTCCATTGAGGCTATGTGCCCGAGGCATGTCACCCTTGTTTTGAAGCTAAATAAAAACACAGAGCCATTCAAGTTGTTTCTTAGAATGTAGATAATTAGTTTTCTTTTTCAGCGACACCTTTGGCAGCATGATGTCTGCCTTTAGTGGTCTATGTAATGTTCAATTCATAACTCCCCAGTGTGTGCTGTTTCATTCTTTATGGAAATGCTGCTGGTTTAAAAAGGATAAATGAAACGGGGGGAATAGAACCGAAAATGGGTCGTATATAAGTAATTCAGTCCCACAATAACTTCCCAGCATAGACTAAGAAAAAATATTTTTCAAAACTTAGCGAAAATAGGTCTTACAACTTATTGCTATATCAGTATTTTAGTCCAATAAAGTATAATCATCAGCAGAGCTAGTGGAGGAAAGACAAGCAACCACAGCATACTTGCATTTAGTAACCAACACAATTGTCCTGTATTTTCTGACTTGTTCTGTCCTGCGGGTTTTCCTGACAAACCCAGAGGTGTCTGCACTCAGTTATGCAGACAGAATTTGGATAGGCTTCTTTCATAAACCTACGAAAACCTAGGTTCATTTCCTAAGGTTGACATAAAGGACAGGTAAGTGGAAGAAGTTCTTCCCAACGTGGATAATTAGAATAAGAAATCTGCTCCCCCAAGAAGCAGTGATGTTCTGCCAATTTTGACAGCTTTAGAAGGAGATTAGACAACCTCTGAGAAGATCAAGTGATTAACGGCTACTACTAGTCATGATGGCTGAATATTGTCCACAGGATGAGAAATAATAAGTCTCTGAAAAGCAGTTCTGGGCGAAGGGCATAGGACAAGAGGAGGGTAGGGACGTGCATCTTTACAGTTTTCACATTAGCTACATTTGTGCAACAAAAACAAACATATAAACCCATCCCCCCCACCACCAACAAATTCTACTATCTACGACAGTGGTTCTCAACCTTCCTAATGCCATGACCCTTTAATACAGTTCTCATGTTGTAGTGACTCCTTGCCCTGCTTGGAGGAGGCCACAAGCCCCCTTTGGCAGGCCACTGCCACAGGTGCCATAGAGAACTTCCCTCTACAGGCACCCTCAGCCAATTGCAGCCTCCAGTGCCATTGACTGACATCCCCTCCATCCTATCAAGCTGTAACTCACTCTTTCCCACCCTTCCTCCCCCTCCTCCTCCAAACCCAAGCCGTTTGTGCCCTTTTCTTCATTGGTTTATGGCAACCCCTGTGAAATGGTTGTTCGACACACACACCCCAAAGGGGTCCCAAACCCCCGGATGGGAACCACTGATCTACGCAACTTCCACACTTGCAGGGAGGGTCCAAAACTATATACTTCTTTTCAAAAAAGCAAAGAAGACGGAAAATGTTAAGTTGTTCTTGGCCACTCTGAGGGTGTCAGGTTAAATGGCAATAAATGTTGGACACCTGTGTTTTAACCAGGTTTCAGGACCTCTTCCCAATCTTCAGTGCTCCATGGTGAGCATGGCACCCTCCAGGCCCACATAATCTGCCTCCTCTTCTATTTGACCTACATACAGTACTGATTGTTACAGCTTTCATGTTGCAGGAGCAGCTCTAGCCTACTGTGCTAATAATTTTGCTGATGGGACCTAATTAACAACCAGACAACCCACCCTACCCTTTTCACTTGACAGCATTAACAAGCTCATAATGAAATTTCAATCATACAATTCCTTCTCCCCTCACCCTCCTTTTTAGCTTAACAAATGTAGGAATGTAAGTGGTGGACAGTGAAATACAGCAAGCCTTTTTCTGTGCTCAAGAATGCAAATTAATTATATATAAGAATTGTTTGCTAAATGCCCACATCAAAGAGATGTTTATTAAAATATGTACAAAAGGAAAATAAGCAGATGTTTGGATGCTCATAATGTAGTGCTTTACAATACAGTCATACTATACATGTCCTGTTTTGGGAGGGGACATTCTTCCATTAGTGGGTACAGAATTAGAGCATTAATACAAATTTTTTTAAAAAATTAAAACCTGGAGAAATTTTCAAGATTAATTTTTTTTAATGTGGACTTCTGTGAATTATTGTACATACAAATCACTTTCTTAATGTGATGTTCATGGAGCAAATTCAGTCCAATCCAAATTTGAGAAATAGATATAATAGTACAAGAAGATGGTTTATGTTAAGTCAATTAGTGTGCCACCAAACTACAGTGGAAACTCGTATAACAAATGGTTTGTATAACATAAAATTTGTACAACATAAAAATTACAGAGATAGGGGAAATTTGCTTAACAGAATTGCATATGGGGCGAATCCATACAACATAAAAATGGTAGCGATTAGGGATTACTCCATTTTCAATGCATTCATATGGGAAATTTGTATAAAGGAAAATTTGCTTAGCAGAATTTCATTTGGAATGAATTAATGACTTTATACAAGGTACCACTGTTATAACTAACATAGTAATCCTAATAGTGTTTTCAAGTGAAGTGAGATATTTAACAAGTGGTTTTGACAATTTCAGCTGGTAAAGGAGTTCTCGTGGCCAAGCAAAAACTAGAATCCTGGTCTCTAGATCCATAGTCCATCATTCTGTCCACTACATCACACCAGGTACCTTTCATCTATCCAGAAAAATCTACTCCAAAGATTTTCAGACTTTGTTACATATATCCCACCAATCATTTTGTCAAAAAGCTGATTCTTTATCACAACAGAATTTTTTGAAAAAGCTCAGCTTTCCACAGCAATATGCTTAAGGTTGCACTTATCATTATAGTTATCATTCATGCATTTTTCACAGCATAAAAATCTCAGTTGAATTGAAGCTGTTTGAATGAACAGTGAAACGTTTCTATCTCTCGAAAAAGAAGTCCAGTAGCCATGACTCAACTTCCAGATAAACTCACCTGTATGACTGAGAATCTTCACAGACATGTTCTATAAGCTGTTTTGTGGTACTGGTTCAGTATGATATTCAGCAAAGCTGTGGTTGATCTTAATTTTAGAAACACTAAATGGTTCTTTAAGAATGCCCCCTTTTCACTGATAAAACTGACATACAGTGCGCAGATTCACTGTCCTATTTTATTTTTGAAATCATACAAGATACAATTTTTAACATCTACAAAGTCATGCTCTTCGACCTTTCTTTATTACGTCGGTTCACTGAGCATTTTCAAGATGAATGGTAGGTATCTTTACCTAGGACAGTTCATTTAGCAATCACAATATTTCCTGTAAGTTAGATAAATTGAGTGGTCACTTAAGACTGAAAAAGGCCAACATCAATTTTTGCAAAGGTCATCCAGTCCAGTTCTCGTGTACTGTATTAAATTGTCATCAGAACTGAACGGCAATTTCATCAATAAGCCAACCAACTAGAATGACTGCAAATTTCAAAAGCTAACTATCCCATAGATACCCAGAACAGTAATGGATTCCATACATTCTGAAACATGTCAGATTATAAATGCAATTCTATATTGGAAAAGGAGGAGGATTAAAATCTCCAAATGTAATTGGCGCTTTCCAACTCTGTATCTTTAAAAAGGTTTGAAAGACACTTAAGCCATTACGTTTACATGATCTCCCAAGGTCGTTGTTGCTATTATGCACTGTCTAGGACAGGAATGGATGGCATGGGCCCTTGATAAATTCTGTAGTGGTTTTCAAGCATCCACACTGTGTTTAGGAGTCTGGCAAGGGTTATTCCCAAAAACCAATGCCATTTCATAGCTTTTGTAGAACTGATTTCCTTCTGTGGATTAGAAATGGTTTTATTCTTGGCTGCTCTTATTTTTATAAGATGATGGTTTTTGTCTAGCTGTTTGTATTTGTTGTATTGTTATATGTATAGGGGGTTAGCCACACCAAGCAATAAAGTGGAGATATAAATCTACTACATAAATACAATGCCAAGCCTAATGCCAACCTCAGTGAGAAACAGGGATGTAACTAGATCTCTTTTTAGGTACTGTATTCTAATTCATGGATGCTCAACAGTTGACATTCAATGGGACTTCAATTCCCTAAAGCACCAGCCAGCTGGTGGTTAGGGATGGTGGAAGATGAAATCCTAAACTTCTGGAAAGCCAAATTGGAAACCACTGATCCAAATCATTCCATCCCACTGTTTAATGGGAGGGAGACGATGTGAGTACGAGCTTCACACATCCCTTGTTGTCCCTATTGTATTCCATCTGTTGGAAGGCAAAGATCTGCAACAGGAAGATCATATTCCAAATTGGTTCTAAATTGTAGTCTGTACAATTTAGAACCATAGAAGATCAATACCACTGGTATGCAGATTTCAGGTTCTGGACTACACCTCCCGGGATTCCTTAAGAAGCATGGCTTGTATCCATACTATTTGGGGAATTTTGGGAGATGCATCTTAACTACCAACACCCCACAAACCTGCACCTTTCTAACCAGGACTCTAAGTTGTGCAGGAAGCCTAAACAAGCACAGCAGGTGCCTCATGCCAAGGTCCGCCCCGCACAGATCTGCCATAGGAGAACAGTGGCAGTACACTCATCCCACTTGATCCCCACGTGAAGCAAACTGCATGGGGTGTTAAAACCTCTGAGGGGAGCTCAAGAACAACAGGGTTTCATAAATGACAAGCTTTTGGCCACCTGCATAGATTTACTGAACAAGACTAACCCTCGTGCCCTGCCCTTCCGACTCCATCTGTGCTAGGCAATCAAGAGCAGCCCTTGGCCAATAAAGTAAAATTAATACTGTCAGTGTTATTTCGGTTGCAGATGGACCAAGCATATTCAGAGATTATGTAGTACATTCATTGGTTTATGGCCTAACGTGTTTCATTGTGTCATGCACGTAAAAGTCAACCTGGAGCTACTCTGTGTTTTGCATCTGAAGCCTTATATTCTAAATGGAACATATGCAAAGTTTATACAGCCAGACGAGTCTCTGTCGGTGACACATGGAAAGGGCAATAGAGCACCATTTTCCTCAAGACTGAGACTCTGCTGGAATATCATCACTATGGGTTTGCCTTGGCAAGCAAGATCACATTTTGGCATTACATCCCGGCTGGGAAACCGATGATTAGCATGCAAGCATGCAGATGAGAATGCAAGTGTTTTCCCCCCCCCAATGAGATTAGGATAAGAGTTCAGGCTGCAAGGGTTGCCAAAATAAAAAAGCATAAAGATCTCAAGCCAGACTTGAATGCTTGGTGTGTGTGTGTGTGTGCGGGGGGGGGGGATGATTTTTTAAAAGACGTGGGTACCATTTCATCACCACATTTTTTTTAAAGAAACGTTTGATATTGGGTCATAAAAAGAGATTATCTAATCAAACCACAAGCCTGAAGCCAGATGTCAAGTGTAGACTTCTTCCTACTCATTAGTGTATTTTTGTCACATAGCAGTTTTCCAACAGATACCCGTATTAATCTCTTTCAGTATGTATATCAAAATTGGGAGGGAATGGGCTTACTTCAGTGTGATCTTTCACAGATTCCACATTGCTGAAGGAGAGGATTGCAGCCTATTAAAGCTGACACTGAAGGAATTTTGTTAGTCGTCTCTAAAAGGTACTCTGCAGAACAGGGTTTGAATCCCTATTTGCTCATGGAAACTCGCTGGGGGAGCAGAACTGGTAAAACCACGCCTTAAATATCTCACTTACCTTGAAAACCCTTTCAAGGTCACTGCAAGACAGTTCTGACTTGACGACACAGAACACACACACACACACACACACACACACACACACACACACACACACACACACACACACACACACCATACATCATCTTTCTCTCTTCTGTTTTTTTGTTGTCTGCAGTGCTAATCCAACTATTTTTGCATATATCAAAATCTGCTGGGTAGTACATTATTCTGGAGTGGGATTCAGAAATCTTTCTAGCATGAACATGTACCAGTTGACTTCAGGAATCTCTTTTTATATAAGAGCAGGATCCTGGGAAATGCTGCTCACCACAAAATGGCCAAGCAAAACCTCTGCTACAAACCAGACCCTGCCAACTGCACCATTCTGGGAAATGTATCCCCCAGCCCCCCAAAAATGTCTCCTGTCCCTGGTTTGAACACACCACTAACTTTTTCAAGGTAATGAGTTCCTGGGTCCTGCTAATGGGAGAGCCAAGTGGGGGAAAGCAATTGTAGCGCATCAAGATGCTTGCTGATGAAAAGTAAACTGGAATACTGAGAAATTCTGGCATGCCACCTTGTATCAATATGGCTTTTGTCTTCAAGTACAGTAAATCTCTCTTTATAAGTTAGCAAAATAATCTTTTAACAGAAGTCAACTGAGCTAACTGGAGATGACGATAGCCAAGCTACCGCATGTGGTGAGGCTAATTGTGGTTTTATTAATAGTAGAAAGGGCATCCTGGTCTTTCCATTCTGAATCAAGACCTAATATTTTTCAATTCTTATTAATGAAGTACACTGGTGTCTTTGTCAAAAATTCTGCAAGACTGTTTCTTTGTGCATTGGGATAGACAGACATAATCCAATGTATACATTGTGTTTAGTGTGAAGATTACAGCAGATAGGAAGGAGCATAAACCTTCAACTCTAGAAGGAGATTATGCATATACTGTTGTAATTTCAGAGAGCTGACGGATGCACAGCCCTTGTCCTGTCACTTACCAGGGATTCCAGGCTGGTTTATGTAAAATTGGGAGATGGGATGGACAAAGAGCAGGGGAAAACAAACTAGTTCTCTGTGGAGCATTCTTTTCCAAGAGACTGTTTTGAAGCAACAGAAGGATGAAGCCCAAGGGACAAGTTTCTGCTTCCTCCTCCACAGGCCATTTGACATGCTGTTAGGAGAAACTGAAACAGAACTCCCCAATAAAATGTGACCTATGGGAATTAAACTGCACCAGAGCAATCACACTCAATAATTGCACATATTGTGCTCCGGTGATTGAAGGGCCTGAAAGGAAACATTGGTGGTTCGCTTTGTGTTTTATTTTACAAAGTACAATAAAGTAAAATAAAGAGCAGTCCTTTTTAGACAGCCTTTTTGCACACATCTCACACTTTAAATTTTATGAACTTGCTGGAGTCTATCGTATTTCTTTAAACAAAACCAAAGGGCAAGCTTCTCAGACCTCTGGTCTCTGTTTAGACCACTTTCCCTCTGGTTTGATGGTGTGTTGATGACCTCTCAGATAATATCAAATGGATGGATAATTACAGAACTGTACACTGTATTTTGCAGTGGATTTTTTTTCTTGGATGGGGAATCTAAGGGGTTGCAAAAAACAGCCTGCATGGACTTCATGCGACCCCTCCCCCCACACACACACACATCTGTACTTGCACTGATAAGACAAGATGGGCCGAACAGACAATGACACAAATACAGGAAAGGTAACAATAAGCAACTGTATCAAAGTAGGACAGACAATTCTAAATTGAATCTGGATCCTCTCCTGGGAAATGGGAAGTGGATTTAGCCCAGTATCTGAAATGCAGCTAAGACAGGTCAAGCTTGAAGGAACACCACTATGATCAAAAGACACTTTTAAAATAGTTTCAGGAAAGGACTAGAGAAAGGTCAAACTACGTGAGAAGTGAAAATCCATGATAAGGTCTGTTGTTGTTTTTCAATTTGCCAAGTGGCACACAAACGTGAGCAGCTTAAACCTGCATGGGTCAAAGGGTGTTCACCCCATGGCAATTGTCCTATTGAAATTCACCTGTTTCAAGCTGATAGCCTTAGGAGAGGATATGGGAAAGTAATCTATGAGATAGATGCACCCATCTTCTTTCCAAAACAGGTTGAACAGTATTTTCTCCCTCATCCCGCCATCTTAAAAACAAGCAGCAACAACCCCCAGAAAGTTAATGCATCAAAGCAGTAACTGGCATCAGAAATAAGATGAACAGAATTTCCTTCCACCCATGATTAAATCAGAAGCGACAGAAACAAACAAATGCATTCTCCGACTTAAAAAGTTAAAGTGGCTATGACCCCTCACTCTCTAGATCACTGGTTCTCAACCTGTGGGTCCCCAGATGTTTCTGGACTCCAACTCCCAGAAACCCCTTGCAGCACAGCAAGTGGTGGAGGCTTCTGGGAGTTGCAGTCCAGGAACATCTGGGGACCCACCGGTTGAGAGCCACTGGTCTTGATCAACACTGCATCAAAGAAGAAAATATCACTAAGGGTTCCCTCCAACATTTTTGATATTTAACTGTTAGGACTCACGCCATGCCGGCGCCTTGGGATGCTCTAGGATTTTATGTGTTACATGTATCTTTTTATATTGTTGTTGTCTCTATTTGATTATTGTTGTACTATATATTATTATTGTTTGTTCTGGCGCTTGGTCGCCCGTCTGTTCGCCACTTAGAGTTCTGTTCAGAAGATAAGCGGGATATAAATATAACAATAAATAAATAATAAACAAATAACATCCACTTCCCTATGCAAATTCCATCTTCCCGAAACTGGAATATAATAATAATAATAATAATAATAATAATAATAATAATAATAATAATAATAATAATAATAATAATAATAATAATAA
>JAHTLZ010003542.1:58071171-58094781 GCA_023846285.1 Phrynocephalus versicolor | reverse complement strand
AATAATAATAATAATAATAATAATAATAATAATAATAATAATAATAATAATAATAATAACCTTTATTATCATTGTACAACCAGTGTACAGTGAAATTGGCTGAGCCTCCTTCCCTCCCCCCCAACACCATCCCATTATAAAAACCATTCAATCTGATTTCACACTGTGTGCTTGCTGCACAACTCGCCAGCCCCACGAGTCTATCCCGAGTTATCACGTCTCGTTTAACAGTCGAACAGCCCATGGATAAAAACTGTTTTTTAGCCTGTTGGTACCGCTGGCTATACTTCTGTATCTCCTACCCATACTGTCAGAGAGTTCAAGTGGTCTGCTGGTATTAGGAAAGTCACACTGACTTGCTACATGCAAACAAACACATGTTGTGATCTCCATCTAACTGTCATCTCCAGGGTATTTTTATCTACCTTCATCCAGGAATGCCTTTACACATTTCTACCATCACAAGTCGTTTGGTCCTCTGCCTATCTCCCAAAACAGGTCGTACAAAACATTACATTTCAATAGACAAAGGAATTCACCTCTTTTCTAACAATGCGATAGTAAAATAAGTTTAGAGCTATAAAAAGCCATAACTCTATTTTACAGTCTCTGGCCTGCCTTTCCGGCTGTACTATAACTGGTCATCATGGCACAGGAGGATATTATGAAAGGTGATAACAGAGGTTCAGAGAGGGATGGCTGCTGGGCTCTTAAAAATAATTCAAAGAGAAGATAAGCCAGTATGTTTAAGGGGCATGATTGTCCAAAAGAACAAAAACCTATGCACCTGTGAATGGATATGGCCAAGAAATCTTGTAGAAGGGCAATACATGATAAGGCAATGTGGTGTAATCTAAGACTCAAAGGGTGGCTGTTTATCTTTTCTCCAGAACTTCACGAGCTATTACCTTCCCATAGAAGAGCCAGATGCTGAAATGTCTTCAGCTGCTGGGATGAAAATATATTCCAAATTAAAAATATCTGATGTTACCAAGTTGCTAAATAGTGTGCACTGTAGGTGGAACTCATCCCCACCATCAGTGGTACAAATTACTCCTAGGGCTTAGAGAACACAGATTTTCATCATCATCATCCCACCATGAACCTGTAAAACTCGCCTGTACTATTAAATATAGTGTTGTGCTCATTGTGCAATAATTTTCATTTGTTGACAACTGCCTTGAATGCCTCTTCTGAAGCAGAAAAATGGGGTATAAATATTACAAATAAATCATGGAATAAATGTGCCTACGAGACCTCTATTTTCTCCAGTATGCTGAGACAATAATTTGGGCAGGATCACGTGTTGCATAGAAAATAAATCAGCTTTGATATTTCATATAAATCTAATCCTACACATTTTGAATCTTGCCGTACTGGATTTTATACTACTAGTACTCAGAAAACTTCCCAGTTCCCCATATAAGCAAGTCAAACTGTAGACTTAAGATCCAGCAGTACAGATTTTTTTAATATAAGATCCTCCCATTGATGTCACATTACAACTACTCTCCTACACAAGCTTGCTAGCTCTCCATACATATAGCAATAAACACCATTTTGCTAGTAGGAGTGAATCCATATGCCCAACTGCAGTTTGGTGCCTTAAAAGTGAAAAGGACCAAAAACAAAACAAAATAAAAAATGCCAGAACATTTGATTATCGACAGTTTTCCCATCTGCTGAGTAACTCATAAATCTGTCAGGCTGCTACATACAATTAGTGTGCTGATGAGAAAATGCCTAATAGAGATATTTCAGTTATTAAAACTGTACACACCAATTCTTTATTGACATCATTGTTGAGTTGGTTCTTTGGCTATAGAACGCTATGACATGCTACTGAGACATGATGAGACACATCACTAATTTAACCACAAAATGGGTAATCTCATTACATTCGGGAAGAATCTGAAACAACAGTGAGCTTCTAAAGACACGTTTTCTCATTTAACTAGTGTATTGCGTATCATAAACTAATAGGCACATATTGGCTCTACTTTGACTCATTTGTCTGTAAGCAAATTTCTAAGTGATTACCGGTAGCTAATCAGTACCATATCACCTATCTGTATGGTCTCCCAGCTTTCTAAATGCAAGCAGTATATAACACTGAAAGGTCAACCATCTGTCTTAAGAGTTTGTTCAGAAATTTTCTTTTGGTAGAGACTAAATGTTTCATGGTTGTTATTTTTTTGGAAGATATGCCAAGTTGTACAGGATTATTATAATTCCTGCACAGAACGGCTTCTTTTCCATGTTGGATTCACCTGGTAAGTGATGAGGAAACAACACGTTGCCCAGGACTGTCACAAATCCTGCGCAGATGCCATATTTCTTGCACAGGATTCATAGGAAAGGGCTTTAAGCTTCAGAGGATTTGTCAGCGTACCACACAGAATGACAGGGAGGAAATGGGTGGAACAAGACAGGGTGTTCAGGCGAAGCCGAGAAAACTCACTGATACAGGTGGAAATCTCATCATGGAGAGTTGGCATAGCAGAAAAATCACTAAGAACTAGAAAATTAGGAAGAATCAGAAGAATTCTGGGGCTGCAATACAGAGAGGCAGTTCCAAAATGAGACAGAACTCAGCATGCTAGAAATGGTACAGAATGACTGTAAACATGGAAGCAATGGGGAAAATCACAGCCATCTAAACTATCCAATCTCTGAAGTTGTGTGACAGTGTTATATGTGATGCAATGGATAAGCAAGTGGCTCATTTACAACAAAGAAGATGTGATTAGGATAAAGAATATATTTGTACTTATCTGAACCAAGAGCCAGAGAATGATACCAAGTAGGCTTCTTTAAAGTGTTCGTCAATAGCTGGCATGACCTCATTTCATTAACCTTATCATATTCGTCTTAGTCTCTGTGGGTTCAAGAGGTTAGACATAATTCTTCAGCTTAGCTGATCAACGAGCAAAATGGGAAACTGCTTGGCTTGTTTAATGCATGGCAAGCAATTCATTTTTTTTCCAGATTAAAAATACAAGTGGGGCTTCCCCAATCTGGATGCAGGGGTAGGGAAGAGTTCAAATCTTAATCCTTTCCTGCAGCATTTTCACAACTTCTCTGGTAAAGCCACCATTGCCATTATTTGGACATCACAGAAGAGTTCATGCCAATGTATATGATATACGATGAATATTAGTGTCATGCACTCTTTGAAGGATTGCTTGAGAGAAGAGGCATCAAAGCAGTTCCTATTAGAGAAGTCATGAATCAGCAAACGGATGCTTACCGTATATACTCAAGTATAAGTCGACCTGAGTATAAGTCGAGGCCCCTAATTTAACCCCCTAAAACTGGGGAAATGTATTGACTCGAGTATAAGTCTAGGGAGGGAAATGCAGCAGGGCCTGGCAGCTCCTCCTTTGTGAGCTGGGGGAGTGGTGTGTGATGTTTAAAATGACTTTTAGCCACCGACCCAAGTGCTTGGGTCGGTGGCTAAAAGTATTGACCCGAATATAAGTCAAGGGCCCCTTTTTCAGCCCAAAATTAGGGCTGTAAAACTAGGCTTATATTCGAGTATACTGTATACAGTAATTTCATCACAACGCCAAGAGGTATATATTTTCTGTTCATCCTCCCAGTATGGTATATCTAGCAGGTTCCAAATGGCTTAAACATTAGTTTTCTTACCTTTCCAATAAGGATATTTACATAAACCCAACACATATAGAACATTTTGCTCTTGTGACAGGATATTCGGTGTAAAAACTCATTTCAATGTTATATCAAATAAATTGTAAGTATTTGGGTTGTCATCATATGCTATTTTGTGGAAATCTAGATCCTTGGAGCTGCATCAAACACAGCAAAGTCAATTAGCTAGAGGGGTATGTGGAAGTTCTCTCTACAGAGTCTAAACTAGCGGGGCTAGACAGTGAATGTAAAGGACAGAATCTCTCTTTAAAGCATTCCCCAGTCCACATGGCTTTAAATCCAAGGGTTGCCATGAGCACTGTGGTGAAAGAGATGTAAGAAAGATGATATCTAAGGGCGCTTTTACACGACCCCTAAGATCCGCTGGTCACTTAAATTCGGACCAGAGATCTTAGGGGTTTGTCACTCTTCGTGCGTCCCCACCCCTCCGCACTTCCTGGCTGCTGGCTGCGTGAGGGGAGGGAGGAAAAAAGGGACAAAAGAATGCAGGCTTACCACCGGTGCTGGTGGACGCCGCCCCGTCGTTGTGATTCCTTCTCTTAAAGGGGTGGGAGGCAAAAAACAACAGCAAAAAGAAGCGAGGAGAGCCCGGCACATCCGCATCAAGATTTTTCACCCTTGGAGAGCAGGTACATGAAAAGTGCGCTGGGACGCGCTTAGGTGGGCGTGGTCACACTTAATTTTCAGTAAACTCCGGAGCTGGTGGGTAAACAATTTTAAGCTCTGGAGCTGGGAGCCATTTGCCCCGGAGTTTAGGGGTCGTGTAAAAAGGCCCTAAGAGTTTGTTTTAGGCAGAAAAGCTGAGGGACCGCTCAGCTCCCTTTCTCCCAGGGTTTGGGAGCAGAGGATTCCTGAGGTATGTCCTGTGAAAGTAAGTATTATACACATATCTATGTCTTTTAAAAATGACCTTTGGGAGCTTTCATATACCTTTAGTTGGGCTCTGCTTAGTGTCCAGGGTATGGACAAAATAAAATAAATGTTATCCAATTCCACAATAGAATTGCATAATATTTGCTTGCCTGTCCCACATCCGCACAGGTTATAATGGCCTGATCAACCTGAAGTCTTAAGCAAACTCTGCAACAGTGGCATGTCATAGACCTATTATAACACCAAGGGGTAGATGCAGTAGTCAACCCTAATTAGAGTATGAATGAATGGGACCTTAGGTCAACACATATGTCAGTCTCACTGACCCAGTGAGTCTACTCTAGCAGGGAGCAGCAATTGGATTTTGCCCCAAATATAGTAATATCCGGTCAGCTTAGACTTATATATAAATTGACAATAGTAATCGTAAACAACTTTTTTTAAAAAAAAATGCCAGTTAACATTTTTAATATTGTGCTGCAAATGCATGCATTTCAAAAGTTGGGCCACAATGAAGTTTTAAAATCTGAGCCTAACTTCATTAAAAAAACCAATAGTCTTTTGTCATAGAAGGAAAGTGTTGTAAAATAAATTTAGTTTTTGAAAAAATGCTTTTAGACCAGCAATACCCATACAATTGCCTTGGTACAGCTTGGCTTTTAATTTAGTTCTACACAATATCACTTTATGGGTTTTAATTGAGTGATATCCCATCTTAACATTTAAATTATACTAAATTAAAATGATAGGGGGAGACCTCTTGGTAGTGGGGCAGCTAAAAAAAACTTGTAAATAAAATAAATAAATAGATTTTCTCTTGCATTTATAAAGAAGCATTTCCCAAGCATTTTTGCTACACGGGGCAACAATTTCACTATGGTACAGCAATCAAAAGAAAAAAGAAAGAGGAAGGGGGGGGACCTCACAAGACACAGAGTCAGCGTAATCAGAAATAAAGGGAAAGGAGAACTGTAAAGACCCAATTTCCTCATCGCAGAAGGGTCGTCCACTAGCTATTCAGATTTGGTTGTGTTCTTCATGCTGTCAAAGCTCTCCTGCCCCAGGAGAGAACAGAAGAAAGAGACATGGCCAGATAGCATCTCCCTAGAGAGGAAAGGAAAGAATGTGCTGGCAATGTTTTCAAATGAAACAAGGAATCAGAGCAAGCTGTCATAAAAAAGGGGGGGGGACCCTAATGCAAGTGGGCATGAAAAACCCACTGGCTTCAGTATGTTTGGTCTCTGGAAAACAAACTAGGAAACATTAGCAATAGGTTCATGTGACTCACCCACTGAAGTCAACAATTTACATTTGAGAAATCAAAACAGTTCTTTGAACTGGGTTCATGGATCATTTTGAGATTTAACAACAACCACCTCAGCCCAGAATATCCTATTCGAGTTACAAATTGCTATCTTGGGAAACTGAGGTTCACCACGGTAAATAAAGAGAGACGGTATGTCAAAAGTAATTACACAAAGCTCTCCAGATATTAGTGGCTTGTTCCAATTCTGCTGATCAAACTATCTGATTGACATGGGAGTTGTGTTACGCCTTTAAGCAGTGGTAGACAATCAAATGAGCACCCCTGAATCCAGCGACAGACCATGCACTGTGCCCATCGTGTATCACTGACATTCAGTGATGTGATAGCAACTGGAAGTAGAGTTTCCCCCATTGCTGGTCAAACAAGGACAGTGCTTTTGACTGAATCAAAGCCAAAAACCATGTACCTTGATTCATCTTTAAAAATACAACTAAATTTATTAGAGCATAGCTGGCAATTGGCAACATACTACTGAATCTGGTGGCAGCAGGGACACCAAGGGACACATAAGGCCCACTGCCAGCAAAGATGTGGGAAATGTTGAAACATAATGGCCAGAATCTTACAACTTACATCTACAAGTGGGAGGTATATAAATCAAATGAATGAATGAATGAATGAATGACTGCAGTGCCGTAAATCTCAGCAGCCTTGTCACTAGAACCACTGGGTTACTCAGTGGTATAAATATCTAGCTACAGAGCTAGAGACTGGAAGTTGGATTCCTTCTCTTGGACCCAATGATCTATTGAATTCCTTCCTGTTCTGCCATTCTAAGATGATTATAATTAGTTTGAAAGTCAGCAGTTGTATATCTTATCACTTGCCATTGGTGCAAGTTTGCATGGAATAAGAAATACAAGCACACACTTCTTAACTAGCAGCAGGTCAGTGCTAAAAATCATGCCATTAGACTTATGCTAGCATGTGTTCGGCTGGATTAGTGAATAAGCTAAAGAAAAAGATGAAATAAAAGTATATACTGTAGGGTAAATATAAACCTGTGTGAGCCAGCACACTAGAGAAGATAGAAGAAAAAGAAAGAAAATACTGTATGTTCTGTGTATAAGACGCCCCCATGCCTAAGACAATCCCCACTGTTCTAACCCAAAATTACAGTTTCACAACGGTGCAGTTCTCTTCTTGGCTTACATCCATGTATAAGATCACCCTCAATTTTTAGTCTAACAATTTTAGACAAAAATATAGTCTTATCTATAGAAAATACTGTACAAATTAACAGAAATGTTACCTTTATTTATTTATTTATTTATTTATTTATTTATTTATTTATTTACATACCACCCATCTTCCAAAGGAACTCCAGGTGGTTCACAACAAAAGCAAAATGAAAATAATACCAGCAAGGAATCTTGTTCTATAGGTCCAAGATTGTACTGTACTATGGACAGGAATAAAACCTTTGTCTACTGCAACCAAATACTAAAGACTGAAGGCAGGGCTTATATGCAGCAGAGTAAGCAAGACAGTAAATTATGTTGTTTTTATTAAGCTGTATTTCATGCAAATAGAAGGATGATGGTCGGAATATTTCTTTTTTCATTAATGTGCATTTTATTACTGACACCCAACCAAGTATGTTCAGTTCAATTCTCAGAATTATGGGCTAGAAAGCTACTTGTCGAAGTTCTTTCAGATTAATGAACTGCATTATTATTTCATTAAAAGCAGCAGTTGCTTATTCACGGCACCCAAAATGTTTTTTTTTTAAACTGAAGAGAAATAATCCTTCAAAAAACTTCCTTAATGAAATCATTTTCTTATCTTCCGACAGTCCTGTCTACCTTGTTCTTAAAAATTTATACTACGCCTGCCCAAATGATATATTCAAAGCACATAAGGAGGTATAACAGAAAAAAGGAAGCATACTTTAAGAAATGAGTAAGATGCACAAGGTAAGTCTTTTAACAGAGAAATCTTAATTAGTTGCTCGTAGCATTTCTAGCAGTTTGTTATTTTGTGCAAAATTGTATATCGCGCCTCCAACTCACACACACACACACTTTTCTTCTGCAAAGTATTTTGAATAAATAAACTTATCTAGGTCAAACTACTTCAGAAGGTCTACTGAGATTTGTTGCTGGGAGTGGGGGCTTAGCTGGTAACTTATTCCTTTTCTAAATGCTTGCATCCCAATCAAACGATTTCCCCCTGCAATTCACAGTGAAGCTCATTACAGCTGTCTTTATTTTCACTGCAATATGTATAAGTTGTGAAATCTGGTTTCAGCAAGAGGTTTCTCACCCTTTTATGCATTTCTCTCTCACACACACTGTAGTGTATGGCACTCCGTTATCTGAAAATAATAGGCCATAGTATTTAAAGATACATTTGCCATTGCATGACTCCACGCGTAAATAAACATATTTTATACAGTGGATTAGCGTATCAAATGAGCGCTGTATCACCTAGCGACAAATAACAATGCCAACCACTCTTCTATGAAATAATGAGCTGCAACCCTGATACTTATGCTAGTCGATGTGGACACAACACTGCGGAGGGGAGCATCTGCCATTTGTGCAGATTTTCATTAGGATTATAGCATTTCCAGTACTTATTTCCCCTTCTACACTTTTAAGGCTTGCAGTTCAAGTGCACAGATATATTTATAAAAGGAAATACCAGCAGATCCAAATGTGATATTCAGACCTTTTTCCTTCTCGCTTAACTTAAGTAATCAATTATTCTGTCTGGAGTGTTTGCTAATGAATCTCCATGAATAACCATATGTGGGATCCAGCTGACCATAATTTCCTCTCTTCAACCTTTGGGATATTATCAAAGGCTAAAGCAGAAAAAATAAGTGGCACCCTGTCTATAAAAGCCTTTTGTAACCCAAGAAATGTGGTTAGTTGAAACCTGCCTTTACTTTTAAAAACATTGTTGCATTATGAGTATTGTGGATCAATATAAATGATCTTAAATCAGTTTCAGACATGGACCTATTCCAATGTGAGGGAAATATGTATTTCAGAAGTATACTGAAGCTATGTTGCTGTTCAGAATGTGGCATGTTTAAGTGGAAAACTTTTAAGTTTAGATTTTAAAAAATGACTTATAGATGCTTATACTATTGCTTGTGCAAAACCTTTATATGTTTCTTTAATGTATTTAGCAATATTTATATACTGCTTATCATGCAAAAAGCTAAACAGTATGTAACAAATTAAATAACAAGAAACATTAAGGTAGCACAACATGTACTGCAAACCATGCAAAAACCCATCTAATATAATCCCCAGAGGTCTCCCCCCCCCAAAAAAAACTAGTAAAATGTTTACCATTACTATGTTTTTCATGGTTATCAAGTCCTAGCTACCTCAAAGATTGAATCTCACAGTGTGAACCGACTCGGGTGTTAAGGTCATCAGGAGAGGGCCTTCTTTCCATCCCACCATCCTCACAGATACGTCTCGTGGGAACCCATGAAAGGGCCCTCTCGGCTGCTGCAGCTGGACTCTGGAACTCCCTCCCACTAGATGCCAGGACTGCCTCATCTCTGTTGTCTTTCTGGAAACAGGCAAAGACCTTTCTCTTCAGGCAAGATTTCCCTGAATGATGGACTGCCTGTTATGTGTCTTTTACTATAGGATCACATAGACCGGGGGTCTGCAACCTGCGGCTCCGGAGCCGCATGCGGCTCTTTGGAACATTTGCCGTGGCTCCGGGAGGGTTCAGAAATTTCAATACAAAGGCACCGAATCTCGTGAGGACAGCCCGTCCCACAAGGCGGCGCGAAGCCAAGCACGGCCACACTCTCAGCGCACTCCCTCTTCTTCAGAGCAAGAGAGAGAGAGAGGGAGGCGTGGTGGAAAGTGCCTGCCGAACGGCAGCCTTTTTTCTTTTTCTTTTAACTTCAAGAAAACCTCCCAGATCTGGATTGTTGCCTCCCCCCCACCCAGAAAAAAAGACGGGAGGAGAAAACCCTCCTTCCTCCCCCCCCTTCCCCTTCCTTTCTTGCTTGGTTGTTTGGTGGGAGGGGGAAGAAGCGACGTGTGTGTGTGTGTGTGTGTGTGTGTGTGTGTGTGTGTGTGTGTGTGTGTGTGTGTGTGTGTGTGTGTGTGTGTGTGTGCAACGTGGAGGAAGAGAAACCCTCCTTCCTTCCCCCCTTCCCCTTCCAAGCATTGCACATGTGCAGTTGGCATCTCTCTCTCTCTCTCTCCTTTTGCTTCACTACAGCCCCCCCCCAAAAAACTACGGCTTTGCACTAACTTGCCGAGATGAAGCTCCAAAAACGCGGGGGAGCGGGCGCGCGCGTGGGGTGTGTCTCCGCAAAAGAGAGAGAGAGAGAGAGAGATTAGAAATTCCCCTCCTCTCCCTCCTGTACTACTTTTTGGAAGATTTTTAAAAACTCCCCCCCCCAAAAAAAGTGGAAGCGGTGTGGGCATGACGCACTCGGGCTGCGCTTCCCTCCTCCATGGAGGGTGGGGGCAAGAGGAGGAGGAGGAGGAGGAGGAGGGAGAGATGGAGTGTGTGTGTGTGGGGGGAAGAGTCAGACCATGGCTGCAGGATCCGGGCAGAAGGCAGCGAGGGCGGAATGGGAACCTCAAGAAAGGCAGCGTGGGGAGGGGGCCACGGCTAGTCTTCTCTCTCCCCCCCCCGCTGCCGCCGCCCTGCTTCCTTGCCCGGTGCTGTCAGTTCTGGCCCAACAAGCAAGGGGTTGGTGGCGGCGGGAGCGGGGAGGGGGGAGTGGCGGCAGCGGCGGCAGCGGCGGAGAGGCGAGAAGCAACGGAGGATGTCGGCTTTTCTTTTTCCTGCACGAGATCAACTTGGCAGTCGAGGGACACGGCGTGACAGCTAGTTCGAGCCCGCCCCCCCGGCCCGAGGAGGGGTCTCTCTTATTAGACTTCCAGCGGCTCCCTCCTGGAGTCAGCCGGTTTCAGCGGCGGGGTGGGGGCGCCGGGCTCAAGTTGTTCAGGGGCCCCTGGCCGCCCGGGGAGGCCAATGGCGCGCCACCTGGCTCGAGAAGCTGAGCCGAGCCGAGCAGAGCGCCTGTGCGCCTGCCTGCTTGTCTCGCTCGCTCTTGCTCTCGCTCTCTCCGAAAGCCTGGCAGCAGCTGCCTTCCGCTCCATTCTAACACAGAGAATGTGCCTCCTGCGCGCCCACCCACCCCCCAGCCCGGCCCTCCCCGAGGCTGCCGGACACGCAGCCGCCCCAGTTGTGCACGCGGGAGAACCTGAGGCAGGTGCGCGCCTCGATGGAAACCCTCGGGACAGGGTGGCGGGGTGGGGGGAGGCGGCGGCGGCTCGGGCTCGCCCGCTTGCTCGCTCTCCCGGCGCCCGAAGTGCCGAAGAAGCAACTTTCATTGGCTTCCTTCTCAGAAGCCCTTCGGGGGTGCCCGGAGGAGCCGCAGCCGCCAGCGCTCCTTCCCACCCCACCTGAGCCCAGCGCCGGGGCGCAGCGTGTCCGAGGAGCGCACAAGGGAGTGTGTTGCTTGCGAGCGCCCAAAAACCAGGAGCGAGGGGAGGGGAAAATATATTTGCAGTGTTATATTTGTTTTAAATGTTGCAATGGTTTTGCGGCTCCCAGTTTTTTTCCCCGTCGGAAACGGGTCCAAGTGGCTCTTTATGTCTTAAAGGTTGCAGACCCCTGACATAGACTTTGTGTTTAAATATAACTACTTGCAATCTTATGTTATTACATTGACATTATGTTTTCAATGTTAGGTTCCATCACTCATAACTTTACATGGAACTTTACTCTCCTTTTAACTGCTTCCATTCTCTTGTAGCTTTAATGTAATGTTGTCTGTTAATGCTGTAAGATGTCCCTCAATTCCCTGTTCTCAATACTAGAACATCTCTTAACTATACTGGACTGTATATTATCCCTCATTACTGTAAGCCACCCTGGCTTCTTTTCCAAGGAGAAAGGCAGGGTAAAAATACTCTAAAATTACTAAAATAAACAAGTAGTCCACCTTCAACTGATGAAATGCCTCATCAAGGAATTCTCATAGTCTATAAGATTTTTCACCTCCAGAATAAGGATGAGGCAAGCAATGCCTACTTTTTCTTTTGTCACAAATCTCTGTTATTTGCGCAACCCCTCTCTGCACAAAATGAATGCTTTTTCCCCTTGACAAACAAAGTACAGAGAGAGAGAGATTGGTTCAGCAAAGACAAACTGACTATTGATTTATTTGTTCTGTAACAATATATAAAAACAACTCTTCCCAGACTTCTAGTCCCTATAAGTCAGTGAAACAAAGCAGCAATCATATCGCCCTGCACAAATTGCCTTTCTTGAACCAAAACACTATTATTTTGTGCAATTTGGATTATTTGTAGAGTTCGATACAAGCCAGTGGTTCATGAATGTTCATGGTTTGTTGGTGACCATGAGCCATGCCATTAAAAAATAAAACAAACAAACAAAAAACAACAATGAACTAATTTATTTTTTGTTCATTTTGGGCCCACTTCAACTACATTTTTGTTTTCTTTCTTTCTTTCTTTCTTTGTTTTGTGTGTGTGGAAACATACTATAAAATACCTTCCTCACATAGGAAAGGGGTAATGATTTTGTGATCCCCACTTTCCATGGGCTGGGAAGGCACAAGAAAGGATTTGCAACCCTATTGGCATGTTTTGCTCCAAGTTTAGAGAAAACCATTCTAGCTACTACAAAAGCATTACAAGAAAGCATTTCAGGTTATTCTGACATTGATGCTGCAACTACTACGAAGACAGGCAAACAAGAAGCTTAGGATTTCCTGAGGTATAGAGGAACATGAAATGTTGATTTGTCAAGAGCATAACATTGAAGTTCATTCGTTCCCGACCGTTATGGTTCAGCTGGTTTAATCAGTTCAGCAAGACAGTTCAGTCATTTCTCTGCATTTCATACTTTGAAACCTGGATTGTGGTGTCCTTGCGCTGCTGGTGTCAAGATAAAACATTCAGTGGGAAATTATTTGAAGTGTGGGCTGTGTATGGTGTCAGCAGTCACTAACTGTATCACTATGCGAGAAAGAGCTTCAGCAAATGGCAGGCCACCTACTGTAGCTCTTGAACACAAAATGATTCAGAGTAGGTTTGAATACAGCAGCCTAAGCTAGAGGAGAACCTTGTGGTATTAAACGCTGGTGGCAAAGAGGCACAAAGACATCTCCGCTTTCTGTGGACTGTGAGGCAAGTGAAGCGAGTCCTTTGGCTTTGTGTCAGCTCTGTGTCTGCAGTTAATACAGTAAGGTCTAGCCTTACTCATCTGGAAGGGGAAGTGACAAGAATCAAAATCATGTGACTTTGTTTGTTTGTTTGTTTGTTTGTTACACTTATTAACTTCCCAATTTTCCCCATAGGGAACTCAGGGCGGTGTACAGACGTCACCCAAAGGTGACTCCCCAAATACAAAAAAATCCCCACAGCCTAAACAATCAGAACCTAACAAAATACAATAATATAAAATACTACATAAAACCCTCATACAAAAATAACTGATAAAATAAGCAATCACGCCAATTGACCAATACAAAATCATGGCGAGGTTAGATCTGGCAAGAAACTAATCCACAGAAGGGGAAAACCAACAATATCACAGTATGTTCAGAGGGCCCCGAAGCATTGCCTGAAGAGCCAGGTCTTTTAAGGCCCTTCTAAAGGCAGGCAGTGTCTCCACCTGCCTGATTTCGGCTGGCAGCTTATTCCAAGAGGCTGGGCCAACCACCGAAAAGGCCCAATTCCTGGTGGACACTCTACGGGCCTCTCATGGTGTTGGTACTCTTAAAGAAAGAGTAGATGAAGCTCTGGTTGGCCAGGACGAGGTTAGTCTCTGGGAGATCTGCTCTGCCAGTTAGATAGGTCCCAAGCCATGGAGGGTTTTGTAAACCAAAACCATGACCTTGAACCTTACCCGGGAGGCAACGGGCAACCAATGCAGGCAAGCCAGGATGGGGGTGATGCGCGCATACCTGCTCACACCCACCACAAGCCTGGCCGCCGCATTCTGTACCCGCTGCAATCGCCGGATAAGGGTCAAGGGCAACCCCATGTAGAGGGCGTTACAGTAGTCAATCCGTGAGATCACCAGCGCCTGCACCACCGTCCTGAGGGAGTCCACGTCAAGATACAGGTGAATCTGGGCGGTTAACCTAAGCTGATAAAAGGCTGCCCTGGACACCGCCGCCACCTGGGCTTCCAGGGAAAAAGCCGGGTCCAGGACCACACCCAGATTCCTCACTCAATCCGCCAGCTGAAGGGTCAATCCCTCCAGACTGGGGAGAGGGCCACTGTACCCCTCCGAGGACCCACCAAAGAACATAACCTCCATCTTCCCGGGATTGAGTCTGAGCCCGTTGTTCCTGGTCCACTCCACGACTACGTCCAGACAGCGGTTAAGGGCTTCCACAGCCTCCGTTGCAGAGGTGGAATAGGAGAAATAGAGCTGCGTGTCATCAGCGTACTGATGACAGCAGACTCCAAAACTCCGTATGACCTCAGCCAGCAGCCTCATATAGATGTTAAAGAGAATAGGGGATAATGCCAACCCCTGGGGCACCCCACAAGAGAGTGTCCATGGGGCCGACAGAACACCCCCCACATCTACTCTCTGGGCATGGCCGCCGAGAAAGAGAGGAGAAGTTACCTCAGAGAGGAGAAGAAACCTGTTCTCATTACCATTACTAAACTAACTCAGTGGCCTTATTTGAATGTAAGGCAAACCTGTCAGTGAGTGTTATGACACCCTGTACTACCTCCCTTATTGCCTCTTCTAGTATGGTCCCAAGGAAGACAAGAGCTTTCCTTCAATTACTCAGTTTGTTGTCATGACTGAACTGGGAGATGTAATTAGATTTAAACATAGTTTATCTGGGGAGTACAGAATATGCCTGATTAGAAACCCCGGCAGCCCCCACTAGTACTGGCAATTGTGAATAACAATATAAATTGCACTTCAATGTCTGGAGCACCCCATATTTTCTATCCTTAGCCTATCTGCCCAAACTGGAATCATAAACCACAGTTTGAAGCTGGTTTGTTCTGCCAAGCCACAGTTAAAATTAACCACAGTCTGTCCCAGTTCTAACGTGTAGGCCATTGTAAACAGACACAGATGTTTCCCAGCTCACTAAAGCCCTACCAGAGGAGAAGACAGAGAAAAGTATAGACCTGAAGGATCATTCATATCGTAAACTACAGTTTGGTGTTACATCCTGACAGAACAAGCAGCAAGAAACCTGAGCAATTTCAGCAGACATGACCTTAAAATAAGCCAGATCCCACCGCATGCTTTTAACTTGATAGTATTTAACAACTAGAGTTTCAAGGGGGAAGTAATATGTATTTATTTATAACAAGAGATAGGATTGGTGATTCTCTTCTAGCATCTGTCTTCCCCAAGCAAAAGCCTTTAAGTTCGTCATCAGCCTTAATATTAATGTTACTTAGAAGCTGTTACAAAAATACAATGTAAACTCGAAAAGAGAAGATTACTGAAATTTAAGATGCCTGACATTAACTTGGAGAAGCAGAAGCTGTAGATTTCAGTCTGTAGACATTAAGGAAAAGTGAAACCTAGTAGATATGTTGATAGATTTCAAGGTGTTTTCAGAGAACTCCTCTGCCCCACCCCACCTTAGCAATTATATCTCAAAGCCAAGGCAGCATCTATAGAAGGTTCCAGAATAATCCTTTATTTTAAAAGGGGTCCAGTGATAGATCTGTGTGTCACAATGCTATAAGAGCAACACCACACCAGATGAAAAGGCACATGATCACAATATTAAGCTAAATCAAATACTGTATATTAAAAAAATGCTTGTGTGAAATGTGACCCTGCCATTTTCTGCTTTAATGTAGAAAATGCATCCTAAGGAAGATGACATCATATTGCATTTTATCATGACTGGAATGGTTCCCTAGAACTGATTCCTCCCGCACTCTCGTACGATGTAAGAAACTCAGAAAGCTTAACATCTTTGTAGCCTTTGCTTAACCCCACCTCTCCCAACAGTGTTTTTATAATAATAATAATAATAATAATAATAATAATAATAATAATAATAATAATAATAATAATAATAATAATAGCAACCTCGTACAAGTTAGAATTCAGAGCTGTGAATTTTCAAATGATTTAAGTCAAAGCCAGGAAATCTGGTCTTTGGGAGTAAAATTCCCAGAATTCTCTAGCCATAAAAGCTTTTCCCCCCACTGGCCTTTTTATCTAGTCTTTGGCACCTAGCTTTGTGAAAGCTGTAGGGCTACTAGCACACTCTGGGCCTGCCCTCCTGAATTATCCTCTTTTCCACTTTAAGTGAACATGTTGGTAAAATGAATGAATGAGCAATGCAAATCCAACATTACTACAGAGTCCCTCAAGCACTGGTTTCAGGCTCTTGTCCACCAACAGTGACAACTTCCTGATAACAAATCCCAGGAATTGTAATTGGTGATTTAGGTGTAACTTAGCAAGGCATTCATCCTGAGAGTCCACACTGCCAGCCCCCGCCCGGCCCCCCCTCCTGGATGGTCCAAAGATATAGGCAGCTGGATGAATCCATATCAACAAATGAGGAACAGACATTTTATAAAGTCAATATCTCTTAATTGCCAATCCAAGAACAAACCACCCTAAAATATTTAACATTGCAGAAATGATAGATGGCACCAATATACTTAGTGTTCCTGGAAATATCCATTTGCCCTCAGCTACTGTGACTATTGTTGCTAAGATCACAGAGGATAGGGAACACTGATTGGGTAACAAATCATGTCATAGTCCCTGCTGCTTAGAAAATCCTGCATCTACTGTACCAGTGGTCCTCAAGCCCTGGTGTAGATGCAGTATTCATTATGGAGAATGCCATCTTTCCACCATTATAACACTGCATAAAGCACTGGCTCCCAACTGCTGATGCTGCAAAACATGTTTTCCCCTTGAATGAGTAGAAACCCCAGTGACCAGAGATTCATGAAACTGAAATCCAGAACATTAGAAAGGCCAGATGGTGAGAAGTACCAGAGCAGATGCACCAAAATACCCATGTGTTCAGATATTCAGCTCCACTATGTGATGGGCACTCTCTTCTGAAACTGCACACAAAATCTGATCTAGTTATGTTATAAGGATTCCAGTCAATGGGTTTAACTGCAACATAATGCTGGAACCTGTTAATTCATTAAGTGACATATTGCTCTGATAAATTCAGAATTTTGAAAGAAAGATGATCCACCCTCATTTGGCTTTATGGCAAGTGTCATGGCATGCAGAATACTCACTCTCTTATTCACCTAGGACAGCTCTATATCAGAGCTTGGAAACAGCACATTGGATTTACTGCATCCATGGTTACTTACATTTGACTTGTGCATCAAACAGGAAGGGTGCATCAGATCTTCTACAAATAACTTTTTGAAAGTAATAATTTAGATTTTGAAAAACTACTGCCAAAAGATCGTTCTTCACAGGCATCAGTCAGGCTGTCCTCCTGTTAACACATTAAATCTAATGCAATTATTTCCACCTGTGTGCTACATGTACAAGCACAGCCAAAAATACAGTGCAGCACTAAAGAGAACTGATACTCTGGATACAGAAATTTTATACACATGTAGGTCTTCATACTAAGGGGCGTGGTGGCTCAGTGGACTAAGGCTCCAAAAACTGTTGACTTCAAAGTCAGCAGCTCGGTGGTTCGAATCCCAGGTGCCACGCAGTGGAGCGAGCTCCCACTGTTCACCCCAGCTCCTGCCAACCTAGCAGTTCGAAAGCATGTAAATGCAAGTAGATAAATAGGTACCACCCTTTAAAAAAAAGGCGGGAAGGTAAAAAGAGTGTTTCCTTGCAGCCATGCCGGCCACATGGCCATGGACTTGCACAACACTGGCTCTTCTGGCTTGAATACGGAGATGAGCACCGCCCCTAGAGTCGGACACGACTAGCACGCATGTGTGGGGGGAACCTTTACCTTTACCTTTAGGTCTTCATAGAGAACATTCATCCAAATCATATAGAGCTGTTCCAAGATACACCACTGGCCAAAGGCATCCTGAGGTGTGTAATAAAGAGCTCCAGAAGCGCTTTTCTGAGCTGCAGCCTCTCTCAACAGTTTAATCAACAATAACTGCTTACCAAATCCAAGCTTAATTAACTCATGGTTTATGGCACCCTTGTCCAAACGTCGGTCCTCCTGATGTTTTGGACTACAACTCCCAGAATTCTAAGCTTAGATTGCCAATGGCAAAGGACTGTGGTAGTTGCAGTCCAAAACATCTGGAGGGCCGAAGTTTGGACATGCCTGGTTTATAGTTTAAACTGTGGTTTCACTTCATTTCTTCAGGGTGTTTTAAAGATTTAGTTTTCAGTAGTGAGAGTACCTTCCTCCTGTTCTCTGCAAACAACTACACTGAAACACTGAAATATATATCCACCCTAATTATTAAGACATAGCATTAGTCCTGCACCCTCGTTCTATAAGGTACATTAACCTGGAAATCTTTCTGGAACAAATTAAGAAAATTAAACAGAGAAATTCCTATTCATTATTGATTTAATCAATGAAGCAAGGAGCAGACAAAAATATCACATCCCAAAATAGCTGTTCTGGCACCTTTGGTTGCAGCACGGATGCATGCTTATGAATGCAAGAATGTTATTTTGTATTATTCATTATCATATTTTGTTATTATTTCTATAGCTCTACAGAGAAGACATATTCTTGCCACACTGAATTTACATTTTACAAACAAAACAGCAGAGGAAAAAGAAAAACGAAAGTGAGGGAAGGATCTGTGTTCATGCCAGTTGCATACATTTTGCGTTAATTTCAGTACAAGATAAGGGCTCAAAATTAGTCCCAATGCCTTCTTAGAACATGTGAGTTTGAGGAGAAATATGAAGGAAACAGGAAAGGTGCCATGAACAAAATGTTCTAGGAAGACAACAAGGGAGAAATGAAGGTATCATTTCAAGGAACAAAAACCTTCAGACATGTAAGAGGGTAGGTTTGGTTCTACCACATGACATGTGCTGGAGGAGTCAGAGAGGTGAATTATTTTGGTACTGTATCTGGCTTCTGGATAGCACTGCAACAACAAAACACCCACAGAGAATACAGCAAGAGTCCTGGTCAGAGACAGCTGGGGCAGCAACTGCAATCTGCAGTCAAACAGCAGAGAGGACGAACAGTATTTTCAGACTATTTAAAGGGCAGACAAAACATAACTCAGCAATGCATTTAATAAGAGGGGCAAAAGAAAGAGCAGAGTCCATTTCTGTTGTCCAGTATTCTGTCACCATGGTGGTCAATCCTAAAGTTTTGGGGAGTCCACACACATGAAGGAGATGAGAGCAACAGCACTCTCTTGCCTCCTTATGTTCTATAGCCATTGCTATTTGATATATAATTGCAGAATATTGTTTGTAAACATAGTTCCATGACTGAAGTGCTCTGTGTTCAGGTCTCCAATCTCTGGCTTATTATTGGTCAACTTAGAGATCAACTCCTTGAGTTTAAAGGGTGCCGGTTGAATCAAGTCATAGTGAGAAAGGAGCCACACTGGAATGGGCCATTCCATGCACAGTCTGGGAGCAACAGGATATTTGGCAAAGTGTCCAATAACAAAGTAATACTAATCCCCCCAAAAGAGCCATATGTATTGTACCACCATACTAACTTGACTGTATCATCATACCTAGCTGAATATACCAATCTCATATAATTTCCAAAGCTACTCAGGGTCACACCGGGTAGGTACCTATCAAGGGTGTGGAGCACTGCTGCCAGTCATATTTGATAACACTGGACTAGATGGACCAAGGGCCTGACACAGTTCAATGGAGTAGACATCTGGCTGAAGAGCCAGAGGTTGGGATTTTAGTTCCCTGCTGTATTTCCCTGATAAGGGCTGGAGTCAGTGATCCAGCGGGTGCCTTCAAACTGTACACTTCTAGGAGAATAGCGGTGCTGGCAGTGATTCCTATGTTCCTATCAAAGCTGGAAACCACTGGTTCCCTTATGCTGCACAATATAAGCTGGTGATAAAACAATACCATAGCGTGACTGCAAACTGTGTGAGGAAACACCTCATTTTCAACTGCTGTCTTGTCCCACTATTGTCCCTCCATCCCTCTTTCACCAACAGGAAGAGTATTACCTCACCACACCTTGCCATTTTAGTGCATCACTTCTGTGTCGTAGCCCAAGTCATGTCTGCTGAAAAAGCAAGTGAGCTGATGGACACAGGGAGAGCAGGTGTTTTTCTTCTGATCCAAAGGATCAAAACAATGCAAAGCAAACAAACAAACAAGGGAGGAATCTTGAAAACATGTTCTGCTTTGTCATTCAAGTTGCAAACAAGGCTGGTTTTTACATTGCAGCAGAACTCTTCAGCATGCAAACTCAGTCTTCTGATTTGCTAACATTAAGAGAGCATCTCACTCCATGCTCTTCTGCCAAAAATAGGGGGAGGGACCTGTGTTCCTCAACCAAGGCAATGAACAGATCAACAGAGTGTCCAGAATCATAGAATTGCAGGGATAGAAGGCACCCAAGGCTCTTCTATTCTCTGCTGAAGCACGAAATCCACATGCCTTTGGTCTGTGAAAGGATAACACCTCTGTCTCAAATGAAACTGCCAGTTCCACATTGCTTTGCAAGCAGTCTGCATTCAAGAACAATGGGCATCATATCTGCCTGAATTGTTCTATGTTGTTTCCTCCTCGCTTCTCCCTACGTTTTACACCACCTTTGCCTTATGAAGAGCTCTGGTGAAAGTCAAAAACCTATCTTCTTTGTAACAGTTTAATGATCCAATCAGAATATTTCTCAAGGACTAACATCATTTCTACACATGGATCACATGTATAGATGGATTCAAGGTAGTCTCTGGCAACTCACCATCCAACTAGCTTTAGACATCATTTAGACATCATTTAAATAACCATGTCCATCAGCCATCAGTTTTTGGAACTTTTGCATGTCTTTCCACACACCCCACACCCCGCCCACATCCCCTACCCATTAGAGCACACACATAAGCATCTACCAACGCCTTATGCATCTGAAGTGGGTTGATCATGAAAGCTTGTGCAGATGTACACAAATAAAACTTGCCAGCCTTTAATATGTCACAAAACTGCTTAAACCCACTGGTACGCCATCTCCGACAAACTAGAACTTTAAAGTGTCTATTTGGGGTCCAGCCATATTCCCAAAGTCTTGCTGAATCGAAATTATTCTCTTCTGTCGAGGTACCTTTTTCGGTGTCAGCATATTGCCACACCTGCATTGGGGTGTAATTGCAACCTACAGACATAATAGGAAAAAAAGGTTTGGTTCATTTTTCCTAAACCAATCCTACATCTCTTCTGTTAGGAAGGAAAGTATATAAATATGGTGTGATCTATAACTAAGAAGGACATCTTACCACATCTTTTCTTTTCAATGTGGTCATTTTTAACACACAACTGAATCAGTTGCTTCAAAAAAAAAGTCTATTAGCACTGATGATGCCTTCATTGAAAGCAGGTAACCGTACAAATATAGGGTTCTTCCTATCAGTGTACCCACAGGCATGGATGTAAGTTGTAAGGGTTTCAGGGCTTCCAAAGCATTTTCTATGGCTTAATAGCCACAAGCGCACAGCACGGGCCCACTGTACCCTGCTAGCATGAATGCCAAATATTCTGACATCTTCCACTCCCAGGCACACAATTGCCCTCTTAAAGCATGCCTGGATGTCACTGCTCTCAGAGCATTCTTTCCGTAATTATGCTAGCAACTCGCAAGGAGCCATCAGACACAATACTGACAGCTCATGAGCTGACTCACAAAAATTAATGAAGCACAAGGTGAGGAGGAGGAGGAGGAGGAGGAGGGAAGCAGGAGTCTGCTCCTGGCAGGGAGTGTCTCTGGCTTCATCAGCGGTGCAGGGAGACAGCATGTAGGAGGGATGCATTGTTATGAGATGACAGCTGAGAACAAGCAAAAACACCGAAAGGCCTGGACAATTTTCTATTCTGCACTAAAATTGGCGATAACTATGCAGAGCTTCTTTTTCCCCCCCTTGGAAGCCAACAATTTTCACATTTGGATCACTTAACGGCATACAAGAAAACAAACACAATGGGATGTTTTACTATGGATGACTTCGTGCACAGTAGACACAACTGTTTTGGTTCAGCATGCTTCATTTCACACTGAGACACAGCTTGTTTTTTTCTCTAACCCAGTTCCTCGTAAAGATATGCTACTGCTTAGGGGAAAGAAAACACCTTTCCCTTAAAATAAAATGAAAATATAAATAAACATATACTTGCTTACTTCCACTTGTAAAGAGTTTTCTTTTCATCATTTGCCAAAATCCAGCAGGGATTCTCATAAGATTTGCATGACTTGATGAAGCTAATTGACGAGGTGCTGAGCTGCATTGGGGTTGCGTAGCTTGTCCAATGCCCAGCTGTGCAACCAAGATGCTCCCAGGTACTTTCTCAATTAGCAACACCAAATTATCTTAAATGAATAAAAGACCTTTCATTAATAATAATAATAATAATAATAATAATAATAATAATAATAATAATAATGATGATGATGATGATGATGATGATGATGATGATGATGATGATGATGATGATGATGATGATTCCACTCTTTGTATTCATAATTGTTCTTGTTCGTTTTAAGGGATGAATGCATTTTTCCTGCTTTATTGAACCACTGATCACCAAGTGAATACTTGTATGTCCTGAAAATGGTTTGAAAATAAAAATAAGTAATAATGTCCATGTGAAAAGGGAGCTGCCCACTACACCTCTGTATGAACTACTGCTGCAGCTTTGCCACTTGCAAAAACTAACAGTTCTTTTCATGCCACATTGGTATGCCCCTACCAAAAACAACAACGACAACCGGACCGCCTTGAATGGCTTGATCCAGCTCTTGTTCCTACCTGCAGATGGGAAAGTGAAAGTTGGATTCAGCCAAAGAAAAATAACTGCCTATGGGTCTGAGCCATTTTGGACCACTGGAAGAGCACAAATCAACACAGTGGTTTTGAACATTCCCACCTCTCACGTGGCTCCATTTTCAGTATTATACGGATCAAAGTCTATGTAAATTGATAAATAGTTAGATGCATTTGTACTC
The DNA here is from genome assembly GCA_023846285.1 of Phrynocephalus versicolor. Classification (NCBI taxonomy): domain Eukaryota; kingdom Metazoa; phylum Chordata; class Lepidosauria; order Squamata; family Agamidae; genus Phrynocephalus; species Phrynocephalus versicolor. The sequence continues at coordinate 58,071,790 of JAHTLZ010003542.1, read as the reverse complement.
TAAAGTAGAACTAGACACTTGCTACAACACATGGTTGTCAATTCAGGTTTGGAGGGGAATGTGTAAACTGCAGAATCAAGTGTCATTGACAGTCTGTTCAGTGATAAGGAGAATGAAGAGACAGGAAACAATACATTTCCCTATGGAGGCAAAGAATTATGTCTGGCTCTTTCATACATTCACCCATAATTCCATCCCAGGTCTGTATTAATCCGTGTGGGGCTTTTTGTGAAAGAATCCTCTCAAAATACTCATTTTAATGGATATTTTAATACTTTCTTATGTAAAGATATTGCTCAAGATATGTACATAAATGTATCTTCTGATAGGTCTCAACAACTAAAATCTGCTTCACTCTGTCCATTTCATGAACTCAACAGGTGAAGGGACTAGACGTGGGAACAGATTAGATTTACCTAAGAAGGGGTTAAGTATTATTACATAAATGAAAAGAAAACACAAGTACAATCTAAAAGATTCATAGACTAGGGCTTCTTCCTTGGGCATTGCTCAAGATGAATATGTGTACTTCTTGATCAGGGGATAAAAAAAGAATTGTAGCATGATGTGGGATTTATTTATTTATTTATTTATTTATTTATTTATTTATTTATTTATT
>JAHTLZ010003542.1:58047670-58071161 GCA_023846285.1 Phrynocephalus versicolor | reverse complement strand
ATTTATTTATTTATTTATTTATTTATTTATTTATTTATTTATTTATTTATTTATTTATATCCCACCTTTCTCTTTACAAAAGATTCAAGCAGCTTGCATCAGTTAAACAACATTAATTAAGGAAAGCAAAAGCAAAAACACATCCAAAGCAATAAGGCATAATAATCCATTTAAAACCCAACTCAGACTGCCAGTCACTGAGAGAAAGCTAGTCTGAAGAGAAAGAACAGTAGAAGCACTGCAGAGATGGGGCCAGCATGGCCTCCTGTGGGAGGGAGCTCCAGAGTCTGGGAGCAGCCACAGAGAAGGGACTGAGAAAAGGCCTCTCCTGTTGATCTTAATACCCGAGCAGGCTCATGAAGGGAGCCATGGTCCTTGAGATAGCTTGAATTCAAGCCATATCTAGCTTTATAGGTTAGAACCTGCACTTTGAATTGTGTCCAGAAATGGACAGGCACCCAGTGGAGCTCCTGTAACAGGGAAGTTATGTAATCCCAGTAAGCAGCCCCAGATAGCAATCTGGTTGCCATGTTTTGGACCCACTGAAGTTTCTGGACACTTAGCAGAGGCAGTCTCAGATAGAATGCAAAACAGTAATCCAGACTAAGGCATGCATCATCATGGCCGGATCAGACGTATCTAGGAGTGGGCGTAGCTGGTTCACTGGTTTTGATTGCTCAAAGGCGCTTCTGGCCAATTCAAGAACCTGGGCATCCGGGGTCAGAGATCAATTTAGGAGCACCCCCAATATGAGCACCTGTGTTTTCAGTGGGAGCATACAGTAAATACAGTCTCTTCCCCAGAAAGTGTTAACAACAATCCCTGCTGTAAAAGGCAACTGCTATTTGGCAACAGTGACAGTACTGCAACCCTGTGTCTTACTGTGTTTATAAATGGCAGCTTTAGATTTTGTAAACTAATCAGTTAGATATTGGCCAGTGTCCCAGTGTTGACAATCACTTTTCAAGATTCAAAAACATTAAGTCATTCTGAAGCTACACAGTGTTCAATCTTTTTTGCAAGTCTGCATCCTGTTCTTTGAGCACCCTGCATTTTCCCATATGGCTGACATCTAATTTTGGTATTCAACTGCTTAGATGCAACACCATTTAGCTGCTCTGTTATGGAAATACCACCATTAAAAGACTATTCCTGAAGGATAATGAAGGGGCAACTATTTTGATATGTCACTTCTGTAAAACATGACATCCAGAGACATGCCTGGAGGAGGAACTAAATTGCATCCATTAAAACACGTCTTGAACATCATGAAGGATAATATAGCCTCAATATAAGAAAATTCAGACAACCTGTCCAATGAAGCTGCAATTTAGTCAGCTTTAAGACATAGCAAAGGCAAGACCTCAGCTTCATGCCAAGATGTCCCTGAACAAAATGCACAATACACTTCTGTACAAACTCCCCTTCTCCACAGATCAGTTTCCTTAAGTCATGGAAAAAAGGTTTGTATGTTCTAAAATTACTTTTTATACCTTTCGGAAAGTAGATTATAGCCCATCTTGTGACTTCTCTACCAAGCTCCCCAACAAACATCCTTGAACCCAAACCAAACCAAGGACCCAAACCAATACACTACAATTTAGAATGATGCCTGTTCTGCTCTCACATAGCTTTAGAGTGACTAGTAAATTGAATGGCCAAACACTGCACGGTTTCAAAGTCAGAGATAGTGACTAAACCTTCCTTTTAAAAAACTGCACAGATGCCTCCATCCAGATTGGGACCCTAGTAACAAGAGGCAGGAGGTTTTGATTCTTTGCCCTACCCCATAGCTCCCATCCAGATCAGGAACTTGACATCTGAAATTTCTAATTCAAAAATGAAATAACTGGGTCTTTAGTTTTAGGTAATGCTGCTCACAATATTGGTGGGCTCCTCTGTGCCCAATTCAGAGTAAAAGTAGGAAAGGGAATAGGGAAAGAGAGAAAGGACAAACTACGAGGCATGACAAGGGCATGTAGAAGGGGAATTTGGATGGTTCAGTCCCACCCTCCTCACCATGGTAACTAGATGGGAAGGACATGAATTTGTTGTTCACATATATGCTCCCCATCTCATGGAACATGAACATGTCAAGGCGATGTGATTTTGGGTCTGTTTTCAAGGAGAAAGGTGGGGTACAAATACTCTAAAATAAATAAATAAATAAATAATTTTTTGTACTACAGTGATCCCCCGCCTATTGCTGGGGTTAGGGACCCGACCCGACCCACAATAATTGAAAATCCGCAATATGCGGATGCAGGTCAGGTCAGTCCTGAGGCGACTACCTGGGGGCTTCTGTATTTACCTCCAGCCTGCTGCTGCCCCAAACGAGCCTGCAAGGGCCTTCCCAGGCCTTTGGGAGACTCGGGAAGGCCCTCGTGTCAAGCCCCGCACACAGAGCACACACACAAACAGGGTTCAGTTCTTTGCCAAGATCTTTAGTGGAAAGCCAGGCAAGTTCAAGTCCTTTGCTAACAATCAAGTGCCAGATAAATATCAGAATCCAACTCCCAGCAATAAACAGTCCAAGTCAAAACCAGAATATCTCACGGAAACCAGATGCCAAACCCAAGGGAACAGATCAAGCCGTTGTCAGGGCAGCCAGTCTGAAGTCAGGAAACAGAGCCAAGGTCGCAGACAGGAACGTGGTTGCAAGTTCAAATGACACATTGCTCCCACAGAGAGCTCAAGGTGAGCTTACCAGCTTTATCCCAAAACAGGGAACACACCCTTACTTCTGGAAAGGCTTCTGCTAGTACTCAAGGCTTCTCGACCTGATTCCCTGTCTAGCATCAAAGACCCTTTCCCTAGCTCTTCTGGTAGCACGTCTTTGCAGAATCCTGCTCATGGCCCTTCTAGGAGGAGGAGATATGTTTTCAGCTGAGTCATCAGACCCAGCTGCCTGCTGATTTGAGCTGCAAGGCTCCTCCAGCAGCTCTTCACCATTTAACCCCTCAGAGTCAGGTTCTGTGACAGGCAGGGTCCTGGCACCTCGCAGGCCCATTTGAGACAGCAACAGTAAGTAAGGGAGGCCTATAACAGGCCTCCCCCCATTACTCCAGGGGTCCTTTTTTCATATACTGCGGTCCCGCGATATAGTGGGACCGCAGTATATGAACCACGAATGGGCGGGGGACCACTGTACTGACTGAAAGAGAGGGTGGATGTTTGAGAGGAAGAAAGGAGACATACCTTTGCACACAATCTGATTTGTCTGAAGAAGTTACACACTGAGCTGCATGAAAGAGCCAGGCAGCATCCGCTGGTTTCAGCAGACTCGTTGCTGAACTGCTGCCCCTCGCTCCAAAAGCACAGCCTTAACAATGCCATGCATTTGCTTTGCTCTTTGTTCTTGACTGCCCTTTCCTCGCGGAGTTAACTCTTGTTCACTAACATTCAAGAGCTCTAGCTTGCCTGAGAGCCTTTTTTTTTTTTTGCTTATTGCTTTGAGAACAGCTGATACAAATGGCAGTGCTGTAATTATTGTCAATCCCAAGAGGCTCATTTCATCAAATGTTACAGCAGTTCCATTTTGAGATGGAGACTCCTGGCATCTGGTTCCTCCCTTGCCACACACAGCCCAGAACACCTCAAAACTGTGAAAACAATGGTGTCCACTTCATAGAATCACAGAATCATAGAGTTGAAAGAGACCTCAAGGGCCATCTAGTCCAACCCCTTGCCATGCAGGAACCCCATCACAATATTTCCGACAGATGGCCATTCAGTCTGGGATCTTTAAGTTTTGATGTAAAGATCGGTTTCAACCTGCTGAACTAGATTCAGCCACAATCTCAACATCTGAGCTGGTGAATCAATCAATAATAATGATAAAGTGTTACTCTTAAAAGAAATTATGGTGTTGGGACACCATTATTAGTCCTGCTTGTGCATAAGATTCTATCTACAAATGGAGACAAAGAAAACTTGTCAGGTGTCCCTCTGCCATTTGACTACAACTCTCATCAGCCATAAGCAACATATCAGGAAGAACCTCTTAAATGTTAGAGCTGTATGACAATGGAACTCATTACCTTGGTCATTGGTAAACATCCCAATGCAGGAGACCTTCAAGGGAAAATTGGACAACTATCTCTCAGATCTGCTTTGATCTGGACTCCTGCATTGAATTCAGACTTGGTGGCTTTATAGGAGCCTTCCAACTCAATGAATATATGATGCTATAGCCAGTGATGAGGGGTAATGGGCCCAATGATAGCAAGAGGGTTGAGCCTTCCCTATCCCATATCGAGACAGGCATATCCTACCAAACTCCAGTGTAGGAAGGGCTAGATATTTCCTAAGGTTATTAAGTTCCTGGTGAGCAGTAGCATACTGGTAAATATGGAAGTCAAGGTGGCAGTCACTGCCTTCACCCCCACTCACCACAACCAGAATCCAAAAAAAATACTGTAAAATGCTGTACTACTCATATCCACAAATAAGAAGGTATTTTTAATTGTCAGTCCATAACTGAACCATGCTCAGATACTTTGCATTACAATACAGATGGTTTGTAATAATTTCCTGTTACTGGTGGTGGAGTGGAATTCTGACAGACACTGGGTGGCAGACAGTGCACACAGATTGTGTGCAAACCTCCAATAGAATAGGAGAGTGGGATGGTTTGTGATGTCATAGGCCAGCTAGTAGAAAGTTCCAGGGTTTCAACCCTGCAAGTCTTGCCATCAATACATCACTGTGGATGAGATTCCTTCTGCAAGCTCCAATTGGAATGGATTATCCCCACACAAGGTCATTTGGACTCAATGTCGCAGGCGCGCTCACTCTGAGTGGCCACACCCAGGGAGGCGTGGAAATCAGCTACCCGTAACCATGCCTTCTCTGTGGCTGGCCCCTCGCTCTCGAACCATCTTCCGAGTGAGCTGCACCTTGCACAGTCCCTGCCCGCCTTCAAAAAAGCGCTAAAAACCCTGCTTTTTGATAGACTCTTCTTGATAGACCTCTACTTGATAGACTGGTCGATCTATCCTTGATAGAGTAATGTTTTTCCCAACATTTGGATTAGAAACATAACCACACAGATCTAGTCCTAGATAAGATATATTAAGTAACTTAGAGGTGGGAATCATCCAAGGTATCTATCCATGGCCCTACATAAGATGTCCTTCACTAAACTGAACATGTATAGGCTAAACCTTCAGTAGAAGCAAAACAAGTTGGGGAGCTGTGTAGCCATCACAAAAAAAAAAAATATGAGACTAGACTAGGTGATATTTTTAGGATACTAGTAAAATAACAAAAAAAACTTGCTAATATTTCAAGGGCAATGCCCTCTTTTTCAAAGCTGGGATTTTGAAAGCATTAGGGAATGCAGAACTTCCAGGTAAAGATTACAAATCTGGAGGTCATACAATGAAGAAAACCGTTGAATGTCTATGGAAATTACATAGAAGTATTACACATGCTCAACATAAGTTTAGAAGAAAAGGGTTAGGTGACAGCAGGAAGTGTGATGTTCTCATCACCCAAGTTCAACAATGGTAACTGATGATGACCATCACACAGTGCAGAATTTGTTTTCCTCTAACAAGTAAACTCTGGGTTTAGTAGAACTTTGGAGTTTCATTTCCATCTGCCCCAACAGATTAAACTTTTAACAGCTCACTCGGGAGAGTAGAACAAAGTGAATTATTTGGAAAGCAGAAATGTAAACTTGATAAGATAAGCAATAATGCATAAGTGGGTTGGGATAAAGAGAAACAAATCTGCACAGAGTATGAATCACAAAGTTCCAACATAATCACATAACAGATGATGCAATTTATAGTCATGTGATCAGCACAAGCGCTTCCTCATCTGAATGTAACTCAGTACTTTCTCATTATAGCACAGACACACACACTACTTGATTCATTGTATGCCAGGTTACCTTCATAAATTACAAGGTGTCACAAATGAAGTTATTATTATTATTATTATTATTATTATTATTATTATTATTATTATTATTATTATTAACCACTTTGCTCTATGTACCAGGTATTTAATCAAATAACCTATTCTGTTAATTAGTAAAGACACTGAACTACACTTTATAAAGACTGATGGAAAAGACCTGCATCTCTTTTAAAACACACACATTTAGTAATATAGTTCTATCACAGAAGCAGGTGATGTTATGGTCAACTGATCTCAACTTTTTAGTGGAGAGTAGACAGTCTTCTAAATTTGTCAAGGTCTCAATTATAGGAAATAACACAGGGTCGTCTTTAGCTCTCTACCTCAGTCATTAGGCAATCAATCATCTAGTATCAAGGCATACCAGTAGAGGGGTTTCTCCCACTTTCAAATTCCTCCTTGGGAGAGCCTGCCTTCTAGCACAATTGAATCCCTCTTTAATCTCCTCCTTGAGCTGCTGGATATATGTAGTCTTTTAAAAAGCAGGATATCAGTGTAATTGTAAATTGATCTGTCTCTTTGGAAAACAGCCAAGAGTGTTCTTCAAGCCGCAAAAAGAGCCAATCCCTGCAAGACCCTTCAGCCTCACCCCCTCCCACTTTGTTGCAAATGCTAACAGCACAATACTATGCACGCCTACTCAGAAGTAGGTCCCACTGAGTTCAATGGGATCTTCTTCCAAAGTAAGCCTCAATAACATTTGCTGGAGGACGTCTTCTGAAGTGACACCACTCTCTTGACTCCTATCATAACGAATGAGCTGCTGCCTCCTTCCGAAAGACTGCAAGTGAACAGATCTACAGTATTCATACTTAAGGCTTGCATTAAAAACAACAACAATACTGCAGTGTCACAGGACGACGCTTCAAGAAACACGCCAGTGCCACACACCTACTACTACAAAAGGGTTGTAGCTCGGTAGAGCAAGTTCATGCATAACCACACTGATTTTTACTGAGAATCAAGAATATAGCAACCATGTCTGCACAGTCCTTGAAATCACTCTCTCCTTAGTGCCACAGTCAAGGAAATCATGGTCACAACTCAATCCAGACAGTCTCTTTGCCATACAGCTATTCACTTATGAGGTCTGGCATTTCTTGGATTGTTTCTCTTAATCCATCATTAGCTTTCACATGCCCTATATACTGTGCAGTAAATCAGAATTGAGCAGCCTACTACCCCTCATACATAGGGACTCCAAATGTGCTTCAGAATCATGCGGAGGGAAGCACAAGCAGCGTCTCGCATGTCTTTGTGCATTTGTTAAACATTATTATGGCACTGTCAGGCACAGGGATCATTACGGGATGTTTTTGCTCTCCCTTCATCACTTAGCAGACACTCCATTAGCATGGGGGGTATGGAGCGATTAGAAAACGGCCGCCCGGTTAAATAATCACAGGACAGCCTGGAAAGCCATCTGTCATTCAACGTGCAGAAAACTGATATTCTCCAATAAAATAATCCAACAGACCTAGATTACACAGCGGCACCGACAACCAAGATCCCAGAGGAAGGGGATCCAGCGCCCACCCACCCCTCCACCTTCACTTACCCGTCTTCCACAAATACACAGATGAAGTTTCATATTCACTTTGCGCCTCCGCTCCCCAGATTCCAAACAGGAGAAGAAGCACGAGGACTCCAGCGCACTTGCTTGCGAGCGCGGCAACCCTGGGACCACCATCGGAGGGAGCGTCGCTCTTCAATCCCAGCCCCATGCCTTCCTGAAGACGGGGGTCGGTGTCACGATCTGCAGCACAATGGACAAGGCTCACATGAGAAATGCCTCCTTGTCCCCCTTCAGAAGGTCTTCATAGGGACGGGGCGGGATGGAAATGGCTTTTCAGCTATTGTGCCTACCAGTTGGAAAGGAAAGGGGGAGAGAGGCTGTTTAACACCAGGGAACAATAGAGCCCTTGCTTCCAGTGCTGGTAATGCTGCTGCTGCTGCTGCAACCGTGGCTGCTGGTACTGTAGTTGTTACTTCAGTCTCCCCCATTCAGTGGCTAGTAGCCGTTTGCATCAGCTGAGAGAGAAAGAGAGAGAGAGAGAGAGAGGAGAGAGAGAGATTGCTGTCCACAGGGGGCTCCAGCTGACTGAGCAGGTTATCTTGGGCTGGGAAGCAGCAGTAGTCATTTACACCAGCTGGAGAGAGAGAAAGAGAGTGTGGGGAGGGGAGGGGAGGGGAGGGGAGGGGAGGGGAGGGGAGGGGAGAAGACCAGAGGAAGGAGAAGGAACACAAATAACCAAATGCTGTAATCCCATGTGTGTCACCAGCAGCAAAAGGCTGCTTTCTGTACCTCTCTTGGAGGGGAAATGTACGCAATCAGAGATCTCCATAATTTTTTTTAGTGGAAATCTATGATTGAAATGTATGATTAGTGAAGACAGACGGACCAGGGTTGTGGAGAGAGCTTGGTGTATTTATTCCTGGACACTTTTGAGGCTGGGCAGCCGCCAGTGTCTAAGATCAATTGTTTTCCTGTTTCTGTAAAGCAAGTTGCCAGCAGGTAATGCCCACTTTGTTGAGCTGACGCTGAAGCGGTACAAAGGGTAATGCTTGGAGACAAACGTTTGTGTTAGAGAAGCAAACATGAGGAAGTGAAATGAATTTGCAGACAATCAAAATGCTGATGCACAACCTGAATCAACAGCGAAGGCTCCTTGTGATACTTAGACATGCAACTAATTAAATCTCCCCTACATAAGTGAGAATGAAGGTTAAAAGCACAGAAACTACCCAGTGTTTTGACTGCTGTTGCTTACCTGTTTCTCACACATCCCACAAAGGAGGAATGGATGAAATGAAATCACTTGGGAAAACATAGATATGCTTTCATTATTCTTGCAACTGCATATCTAAGAAAAATGGCAGTTTTAAAAATTCCACCTGACAAGAAAGTTTCCACTCAACCCTGCAATTCCATCCATATTATCACAAAATACAAACAAATCCAAGTAATTTTGAGGTGCAATCACTGCTGAGTGCGTTTGCAAACTCCAGAGGAGATGGTATTGAAGAACTTATGATCTCAATAGATCACCAATCACACTACTCTGAAAAGAAGACGGGAAAATGGGCAACCAAAAAAAGTGGAAATATTTTCATTCTTCTCAGGCAAGGGTATTATTTCAAATCCCTCCCCCAAAACTGGAACAAAAGATGGCTGTTTCTGCCTATATAGAAATGAACAGGCACATGAGAAGTGTGTTCAGATCTGTTGTAAGACTTCTACAATCACCTTCCATCAATCAGTTGTTGTTGTTTTTTGTGGAGGAGAAAAGAAAACTCCTCCAGAAAGCCTCTTTTGTGCAGAATCCTCCCCGAATCATTCTCCTTCACTATCACTGACTTTAAAAGCAGCCTTGATAAAATCATTCCCAGCCTCTCTGGTCTGTTTAAATATTCTGACATCAGAGAAAATTAGCAATGTTGAAGGTTGCAAATTTGTCTTTGTTTACTTTCCACTCTGTTATGCCTCTAAGAGGGAATTAAAGGCTCAGGGAGCCCTAGCACTGTGAGGCTGTGATTAAGAGAGATAAGCAAGTGTGGATTACTGCTCCTCAGCTGTTGAAAAAGAGGCAACAATCAAGAGATTATAGGTTGATAAGGGATACAGAGAAAGCCATGAGCCTAACAAAATGTATAGCATCCTGATGGGACTCATATAGCACCACCTATGGTAAAGCCCAAAGGTCAGGGTGCACTTTGCATGGTTTCATCAAGTCCCCGGGAACTCTTTGCAGACGCCCCCTTGGCATGATCACTCACATTTTCGCCAGCAGAATTAAGAAAAGCAGCTAAATTCACAAGCCTCGCTGGATTTTCATGAAAACGTTTTAAACTTCAATCAGAACTCTTTGAAATTCAGAAACCAAACTGGCTTGCCCATATCCCTTTCACCCGGACTTCATCCTCTAAACACATGTATCCGTGAAGCTGAGATTTGCTGTGTCTGTATTATGTGCCTATGCAGCTTTGAATCCAAGGAAGCTTTTGAGTTTAAGAGCAAAGAAGCGGGGCTCAGCGTGGAATTTTGAAACAGAGAGCAGTTCCCAGTGATCTCGGAATTGCAAGGGATGGAGAGGCAGAATTTTTCAGTAACTAAAGACAACACATGACTCCTGCAAATGACATCCTTCCTGACATAAAGGTTTCCCATTCCGGCTCCCCTTCAAAGAGTGGCCTGCTATACAAAAAGCCATTCCCCTAACTTGGCCCCCCGCTTTGGCCTAGCATTCTAACTGTATACAATGATGCATGTATACTCAATAGGCTTTGAATTATAGCCTTTTATCTAAGCAAAAAATGGGGGTGAGCCGCGTGGCCATCACAAAACACAATTGCAAAAATAGGTGACAGACGATACCTTTATAGGCCACTATTAAAAATAAAAAGGAACATTTATCTGTACCATTTATCTGTACCATTCAAAGGGAAGCCATGTTCATTGTTGTACAGTATACGTGTTCATATCAAAGCTAAGGAAGTTACTTTTTAAAACTACTCCATTAGAGTTCTAAGCTTTACTTCCAAACTCCAAGTACTTATGGATCAAGTTACTTTCTTTTTGAAAATTGCACCGTCTTGTTTCTTACAAGCAACGAAAATAGTTCCTGTGACTTGCTTGTTTGAAAAAATCAGAATGATTTATGTTACGGGCTGGTGATACAAAACACATTCAAATAGCCTGAGACAAAAATAAGAATCTACACACAAAGAATACAGTTTTTAAAAGATTATGAATGGAAGTAACATAATAGCATGATGGAGTGGTCAGCATCTACACCACTAATAACTGCCATGAAAAACACTCAGCATTTTTTGCTTTAAAAATGGAAATGTGCACTTAAAAATGCAACCTGCTCTGTTTCAAAAGAACCGGTTCTTCAAAGTGTTTATTTCTGAGTAAAATGACAGATTGGTTCTCTCCCCCTCATTTTTTTCTAGTACTTTGTATTTTACTGCAATGTTAATAAAATGAAAAATGCACATCAATAAACATTCCTGGAAACAACTTCTCTGCGTTATCTAGCATACTCAGGTGAAGAAATAAAAAGCAACTCAGTACAAAAATCAAACTTTTGCTTATGCATACCTATTCATAGGTAAAAAGATATGCTGAGGAGTAAGAATGGGCAACACATTCTCAGAGCACCCAAAATCTACCCCATTGCATGCAGTAGGAGTGATTATGATGAAAATGGTTGCAAAGATGGAGATATACCTGGAAATACACATTCATGTCTTTGCAGGCATCTTTTCCTGTGTTATAGAGGGGCATGGTGGCTCAGTGGACTAAGGCTTCCGGAAACTGTCGGCTGCAAAGTCGGCAGCTCAGCAGTTCGAATCCTGGGTGCCACACAGCGGGGCGAGCTCCCGCTGATGACCCCAGTTCCTGCCAACCTAGCAGTTCGAAAGCATGTAAATGCAAGTAGATAAATAGGTATCACCGTAAAAAGCAGGAAGGTAAAACAGTGTTTCCTTGCAGCCATGCCGGCCACATGGCCATGGACTTTCACAACACTGGCTCTTCAGCTTGAATACAGAGATGAGCACCACCCCTAGAGTCGGACATGACTAGCATGCATGTGCAGGGGGAGCCTTTACCTTTACCTTTACTTTTTTCCTGTTATAGTTCCACCTCTGGAAGTGGAAAATCAACCAAATGCCAAAGATCACATTGAAAATGGAACAGGGGCATAATTCACACAAAGGAACCACACTCTCCTGTTCCGGCAGTACTCCACACAGGAGGAGAGTTAAACCCAGTGGCTGGCATCATGAATGACTCCAATTTGTCAAAAGTAATTATAAAGTTAACTTCCAATGCACAATTAATAGCAAAAAATATTGCTCAATAAAACATTAACTCTACATTTGCTACACCTTTGTTACTGAGAAAGCAATCATTCCAAGTTACTCAGTACACTATTTGGATCCAAGGCTGATTATTTCCAGCTATGTTTCAAATGGAAGAGAGGGAGGACATAATAAGAATTATGTTTGGACAACAACGCTCATCAGGGCCCTTTTCAAAACATTATCGTTAACAGTCTTCATCTCTGATTAATATTTTAACATATGCATGCACCTGAGTTTGCAGCAGCTGAGCAAGGCTGTTAATAACAGAACCTTTTGCAGGTCACAGATCCATCTGCTTGCCATGCGGGAAGCTGGAAGCACTTTGATGGCACCCAACCCAACAACAAGCATGCCCCTATTCAGAACTTTAAAATATATCCAAGTACAGGCATGTCCAATATGGCAGATCTAGTCCAGTTGATCTAGTACAGCTGACGATCAAAAGATATTTTCTTTTACACAACCCAGAAAAGGCCCGTGGTATTCATGGAAACCACAAGAGTAATGAAGCCATTCCCATCTGAATAGAACCACTGGCTATGCTACTGTCAAATGTCCAAAGCATTCTTTCCCAACAAATCCATTTTCCTAATACAATACTCTCACTCAAAATGGGTCACGTGAATGGAGGGGCTGTACAGATGTCATAATAAGTCCTTACTAATAAACATAACCCACAATGTATCCAGAAGCTGAGTCATGGCAACTGGACTTCTTTTCTTCTGCAATCAAAACATTTTGCTATTCATCCAAGTAACTTCATCAGTCTGAGAAAGTTGGTGTGAGGCTTCCAATTTATAGTTCACCTTGGTTTCACACCAACCTGGTCTCAATAAGGCTCGCTAGGTGAGCAGAGGCCTGAATGGGCTCGTTAGGTAGACCAGTGGTTCTCAACCTGTGGGTCCCCAGGTGTTCCTGGACTGCAACTCCCAGAAACCCCTTCCAGCATAGGGAGTGGTGGAGGCTTCTGGGAGTTGCAGTCCAGGAATATCTGAGGACCCACAGTTTGAGAACCACTGAGGTAGACAATGTCCTGAATAGGCATGTTAGATATACAAAGGCCTGAGATGTGTGAAAGTCACACCTATGCAACTCTTCAAAGGGTGTTGACTTTTGACATGTTCCTCAAATCATAATAGCAAGACATCATTATAACAGCTATAGTGCAAATGATTGTCATCGTGAAAAGCCATCAACTGTTGCTAACTGAATAACTGGGTGGCTGGTTTAAGAGCCAGAGGTTGGCAACTCCCTAGTGTACCACCCAGGAGAAGAGCCACCTTGTGTGTCTTTGGATTAGCTGTGCTGTCTCAGAACACCTCAGGGAGCAGGGAAGCAAACCTGTTTGGAATGTTCTACATTTAGGAATCCATGAAGCTAGTACACAGTTTTTTCCACACCATCAGAGTAATGACAAAACCCATAGATCCTTAGGGATGAGTCTACAGATTGCCTTCTCTTCATACAAAAACTATCTCCATTGGACATTATGATGGAATGAATCTGTAGACGTCTCCCTACATGGTGTGTCAATGTTTTGACATTTCCAGAGCGACATGACAGGTATACTTGTTGCATATGGCTCGTATACCATCAATTGTTAATGTTTTTAAGTGCTTTTGTACTCACAGTGGCAGAGTATTTATAACAGTAAATGGTAGCTTTCACAGCATTCATTATATACTTTGCAGTCTTCAGCCGTTTTCATCCTTTCAGTATCTACTGATTACACCGCTACCACTATTATTTATTTGATGCAAGACTGAGACTGAGAGAAAACAACCTCTCAGTGAATCCACTGCTGAGTAAACATTTGATCACAGCCCCAAATCCATAGTAATGTCCTGTAACAAAAACTGGGTCAGTAAGAAAACTTAAGTGTTCAGATTTTCTTTGGAATAAAAGGCAACATTTCGTCCAATAACTGTTCTGATTCTCACAATGGAACCTATTGGCCTTTCACATTCCCTTGCATCCCCTCATCATCTAGTGTGGCTGTCCTTTACAGCAATGTCTCATTCAGCTTCCTCGTCATTTCAAGTGTCTTGTACTTCCCAAGTTATCCACCATCTTATTTTTTCCATAGAATCTCTGCTCTTTAGATTTGACATTATACGAATAGGCTATGAAGAGGGGCCTCCTTGCTTTCCATGATAGAACAAAGAACGGGAAAGCATGTTTTCAGTTCATAGGGCTTGCGGAGAAATATTTTGGAAGCCCCCCAGTCTTCAAGGACTACAGGAGGACAAAATGGAGGCCATGACACGTTTTCCAATTAAAGATTAAAAAAATACAATGCTGCTGCATGCCATGGCATACCATTAATCTGCCTTCAAAACTAACGGTGAATAGGTAGAGATGGGCATAAATCGATTCAGCGTACTTCGTGGAAACCCAATATGAGCAGCACCACAGGTGCCACAGATTCCTCCCTCCCCTCCGACTGGTTGCTCCATCAACTTGCCAGCATACGCTGCTTGGGTCCTCCTTGTCAGGTGACTGGACGGTCTGGGCAGGAACCGGGACTTCCTTTCCCTGCCCCCCCCATAGCCACCAACGCAACACCGACAGGGCAGGAATCTGGACATTCCCTTTCGTCCCCTCATCATCTAGTGTGGCTGTCCTTTACAGCAATGTCTCATTCAGCTTCCTCGTCATTTCACCCACGCAACACCGACAGGGCAGGAATCTGGAATTCGTATGAATTTAGACAAAGCAGGGCAAACCAATTTGTGCCCATCTCTGTTAACAGGTCTTCCACATTTTAGTAGAGATTCTTTCTTACCACACTGTTTTTAACCAGTGTGTTATTAGTCTGTGGAACTCCCTGCCACAGGATGTGGTGATGGCATCTGGCCTGGATGCCTTCAAAGGGGGATTAGACAGATTCCTGGAGGAGAAGTCCATCACAGGTTACAAGCCATGATGGAGATCTGTAATCTCCAGGCTTAAAACCAGGGTACTTCAAGGGCCAGATGCAGGGGAGTTGAATCAGGAGACAGATATCTAGTCTCGTGTACTCCCAGATGCATTTGGTGGGGCCACTGTGGGATACAGGAAACTGGACTAGATGGGCCTTTGGCCTGATCCAGCATGGCTCTTCTTATGTTCTTATGTTCTTATGACATGCCAGAGATTAAACCTTTGACTTTCATAATGTAAAGTACATGCAGTACCACTGAGTTAGACTATATCCGGTATTTGCTGTTGAAACTGGGTTCAGTTTGTCTTAAGGACTGAGAATATTAACATAAAATCTCACATTCACATATAAATCCATTATATTTTCAACAATGCTTATATGTTATACCTATGCAAAAAAGAATGTATCATCACATTATTTGAAGAAGTTTTTTGCTGGTACATCTATAAGACTACCGTTTAACATCCATAGTGTAGTGAAAACATACCTTTATAAATATTGAATATTTTCAGAGAACTGAAAAATGGATCGTGTAGAGTAAATTGCCAGGTAATGCAACTATGCCAATATTCAAACTGGAAAGTAAAAATCCACTCCTCAAAATCAGGAATTGGGTGTACAAAAACAAAATCTCACGCCTGCTAAATTTTTACAGTGCACCAATGCGCAGTTTTAAAAGAAAGAGAAAACCACTTACACTTTCAGCACTTCTTCAGCCATATAAGATCACATGCATCCATTGTGGCTCTCAGTTTGACTGATGAGCCAGTTGACTTCCTTTAGACAAAGACCACAAAAGAAACTGATTACACATGCAAATTAGGAAGATCCCAAAGAGAGGCTGGACAAAATTCCTTCTGCTTAAAAGAAATCATGGTCCGTTTTCTCCCATACTAGGCAGTGATGACAGATGTAACCTTATGCTGACCAGTCTCAACATCCCATTGTGACATCACAGTGTTCCTTTTTTTTTTCTCCTTTTTTTCTTTGTGTCTCACTTTAAAAGGAAGTAGCAGTTCATCCTCCTACTTTGCTTTATGAGAAAGCATATATCGATCCCCATTGTAACTGGACAGACAGCCCTGTCTTCTGGAGCGTTAAACTTCTTTCATGAAAGCAATGTATGTTAGACCTGTGCTGCCTGAAAACCAAGGCTGCTGCCTCTATGAATGATCCCACAACAACCTTGCAACTTATAAAATACAGGAGGTTAGGATATACTAGCTCAAATTCTGTTACTTCGTACAGTAAGTTTCAACGAGATAGGCTCTTTGAAGCAATCAAACTTATAGAAGAGTGGTGATTCACCAAATCCCCACTGATTAAATAGGCCAACTCAAGTTGCAACTTACTACATTAAGTAGCAGGATTTCAGTCTCTGTGCTTATCCAGTACTGTATTTATATTCTGTTGAGTAAAGAATTTCAAAGAGCCGCAGGGTTTCCAATTGGAAGTGGAAATTAAAGAATTAAAGTACAGTGCTAAAGTAACAGCAATGGTTACAGACAATCAAGTAGAATTGCTACTATAAAGCAAAGTGTTCTGCTTATATACCACCCCATACCACTTCAAGTAATCTCTGGGTGGTTTGCAGTTTTAATTACAGTATGCAGGCTACACATTCCCCGCCCCCAGCAAGCTGGATACTCATTTTACTGACCTTGGAAGGATGGAAGGCTAAGTCAACAATGAGCCTGCTACCTGAGATTGAACCCCAGGTCATGAACACAGTTTTACCTGCAGTACAGGCATTTCACCACTGCGCCATGGGGTTGGAAACTGTACAAAGTATATCAACTCTTTTTTCTTTTTCTTTTTTCTTTTTTGGTTATCTAAAAACAAAATCATGCCTTTTGACTATTTTCAGGGCAAGTATTTACCTCTTCATTGATGTTGCCCATACAATTCTCAGCTGCTCTGATAGGTATTTAGTAGTATATGGTAGCACACAGATAAATCAGGCTGACTACACAGTTTTGTCACATCCATGCATTTGTCTATATCAGTCTTGGGTCCCCAGATGTTCTTGGACTACAACTCTCAGATATCCTGGCCAGCATGGCTAGTGGTGAAGTTTTCTAGGAGTTTTAGTCCAAGAACACTTGGGGACATAAAACTGGGAACCACATAGGATTGGTTGGATTCACCTAAAATGCCATTGAACTTGAGACCCGAAAATAACTTTGCCTTTTAATCAAAGATAGTATGCTACAGCTTAAGCATATTACATTATCCCATAAGGACTCTAACAAACTAATAAACGTTAACCAAATGGCCTCTAGGTGTCATACCTGACCACATTTAGGTCAGCATTTATCATTCAGTGGGTCCTCATTATTTTGCACCAAGTGAAGGTAATATTGTTTGAGGATATGAAGCACTTGGGTTTAATTTCCTATCACATGTTTGCTAGAGCAGATAATTTCTTCCTGCACAGTTGCAGTATTCATGGAGAGGTGCTTTGCACATTAATAAATTAAAAGCAAATGGTGGATTCCCCCTCAAAAACACTCTTGGGCTTCCTTTGAGCAGCGATCTGACTAAACCAAAGATCATTAAACATTCACAAGGAAATTTAAGTATTCATGTGTATTCCACATAAACAGGACACCCTAGCTCTCCCCTAAGGGTGCACTTCTGGAAAGCCTGCAAATTCTGAAAGGTAAATCATTTAAGCGATCATGCTACAATCTCCCTCATCGCTTGCTTCTGATGAGATTCTGGATTTATTGCTCTGGTGTGTTCAGGTGTGAATGCTATTGAATGTAACACTGGGTCACAGGATCAAGAATCTATGCTGAAGTCAGAGTGGATAAAATTCCATTTTTTAAAAAAAGAATCAAATTGATCACAACGTAAATGATTTTTTTAAAAAAAATCAGTTTGTCAAAAAATCATTTAAAATTAAGATTTTAAATAAATTTCATTTAAATAAAGCCACTCTGGCTGAACTTGAAGAACATGAGGTACAGCCATATAGCTATGTGATGCTTGCTACTGCTAGTGAAGACACATGAGCCACTAACATGTTGGCCATTGGAGTCCAAACTTTGGCCCTCCAGATGTTTTGGACCACAACACCCACAGTCCTTTGTCATTGGCAATACAGGCTTGGAATTCTGGAAGTTGTGGTCCAAAACATCTGAAGGGCTGAAGTTTGAACACCCCTGATGTAGGCCTTCCTATCACAGCTTCTTCCACTAACGCAGGCATATCCAAACTTCAGCCCTCCTGATGTTTTGGACCACAACTCCCAGAATTTTAAGCTTGGATTGCCAATGACAAAGGACTGTGGGAGTTGTGGTCCAAAATATCTGGAGGGCCGAAATTTGGACATGCCTGCACTAAGGTCTTCCTTGAGCCAATGCCCTCAGTTCTCATTAATTCCTTCCTTCTCTCCACTCCAGTGGATCTTTCACCCTGAGCTCTTTTGGCACCCAGCTCCCATCAGGATCACCTCACATGACCCATGCGAAGGGGCTTGTGGGAGTATAAATTCAAATACCTGAAGGACTGGTTGTATCCCCATTCCAGCTCCCTTCCTAACTCATCTTCTGCCCAAAGCCCCCTAACCATGCTTCCCTTGTCTTGTTTCTCATCTTGCTCCATGGCAAAAAAGATCAGAGCACAGCTGGGAAATCTTCAGGTTGCTGGTCATGTTATTTAAAACAAGAACAGCCCAAACGCCTAAGTTACTTCTTTCTTTCGTGCTATTTATGCTTTACTATCTATGGGCTTTATCAAGGGTGGGGACCTCTGCCATCTATGTCACTTTGCACTACAAGGGCCATCAGCACCAACCAGCAAAACAGAGCTACACACCAAGAACATGCAGAAGCCCACAGACTCCCTGACTCAGGCTGTGAGGTGTCACCTGGATCATTTCCCCCAATTTTATGACAACCCTGCTTAGGAAAGGTAAACATCCTTTTGTTCATATCTGTTCCGTCAACACATTTTAAAGCATTCTCTGCAATCTAGCTCCTCTTTGTGTCACATAAAGGAATATTATTTTTCCTTCACCTATTCTTTTCTATAAGAAAGACTAGAAGAAGAACTTTTGTGAGGACTCATCAACTAGTTACAAAATTTGTTTGCCTAAAGCAGGCATGTCCAAACTTCGGCCCTCCTGATGTTTTGGACCACAACTCCCAGAATTCCAAGCCTGTATTTCCGATGACAAAGGACTGTGGGAGTTGTGGACCAAAATATCTGGGGGGCCGAAGTCTGGACATGCCTGGCCTAAAGTGTTGCTATGATGGAATGAATATTAAGCAAAGGTCTAGAGTACAGAACTAGAATGTTGCAATTTAGCTTGCCCCAACAGAGATCAAATTCCCCTTTAATATATGTGACAATCCCAAAAATTCCAATTAGAACCATACAATGGTCTAATCTTAACCATGATTTCATTACTGATTTTAAGAGTCCTACTTTGCTTCTTGTACTGCAAATAGTAAAAGAACATTGAAGTTATGTCAAGGCAAGGAATGTCTCCCTCAAGAGACAAAGGATCGTCATGATCTTGACATGTCTCCATTGCTTTTCCAGATTTCCCGGGAGCTCATAAATTTATTCTCTGCATTGCCATTCCATGCATCAGTTGGGTAGCTTCTCCATTACAGAGAGATCATATGAGCCAAAGGGTGATGAATGTTCAGTAGGATCGCTGCGCCACTCATGTCATGTCGGGGTCTGCTGAGTAGGAGCAGCAGGATGTGCTGCTCACAAACATATCACTACCATCTAGCTAAGAAAATGAATGGGAAAGGAAAGGGACATAAATATGAATGGGTACACCTGCAACTTGTCATCAGCATTGATATATGAATGCAAAGTACAAAATACTAGAGAAAACTTTAGATTTATGTCCAGGTACACATATCTATCAAAGTTAATGTTAAATTCATTCTGCAACATAGACAGAAAGGGCCATCTCTTCCTCCCTCATTTTCAAACCTTTCTGTGATACATAATAGAAAATAAATTACAATTCAGGTATTATTTTTCCTGCTTTTTATACCGAGCTTCACTGGACAGCCTGACTCTTGAGAAAGTGTACCTAAAATCATTACATGTGTAACTGTGCAACTGCATTATTAAATTGTATACTGGCCAGAGAGTGCTTTAAGCATTATGGGGCAATTTAAGCAAAATTCTTTGACGTGAAGGTACTTGCTGAATGACAACCAATATTCTCTTTTTCCCAATTTCAAAAGACTTAATTTCAAAATGAAATTGTATAATTTACTTGCTGTTCTTGAGTGGGTGATCTCCATAGATGACCCAGATCTTGCCTGAAACCTAATTTGACCTGTGGCAGCAGCATTTTTTAACCAGGTAGGAAGAGACAGAAAGTTATGTTTAGGCTTATGCTACAAATAGAATTTCAGCCAGCAGTTAATAATAGCTAGTTCACCAACCATCTCTTCCCACGGTGACCTACCATAATTCTACAATCATCCTCCTAGGCCCTGCTCCAAGTCTCCCTGCTTTTGAGAAGCAGATACAGTGTACCCTTATATAACAAACAGTTTGTATAACATAAAATTTGTACAACATAAAAAAACTCCGGAGATAGGGGAAAATGCTTACCAGAATTGCCTATGGGGTGAATCCATACAACATAAAAATGGTCGCGATTAGGGATTACTATTTTCAATGCATTCCTATGGGAAATTTGTATAAAGGAAAATTTGTTCCACATAATTTCATTTGGAACGAATTAATTCCTTTATACAAGGTACCACTTGTACATGATAAATGGACACAAAAGTATCTTTTCATCTCAAGCACTCCTGCCTATGCAATACCTTCTCAAAAAAAGCTCACCTGGTTCTAAATGTCATATCTGCTCAGTGACATAATGGATCCCTGAGCTAAATGACTCTTCTCAAAGGGAAGGGAAGTGTGAAGTATTGCAAGAAGCATTTGCTTTCTGTGGATGATGGGAACAAAGCTAAATTGCTTTTACGGCAGTTATAAATTGACTTTCAAAGCTGAGCTAAACATTCTCTTTTCCCAGCATATCTATTATGATTCCCCTTGACTTCCAGAGATCCCTTTCTCTGCCAAAATGATATGGATGAGAAAGATCTTATGCTAATCACTGGGTATCAGTGCATTCTTGTTTTGCCAAATCTTGCTTGCACACAGGCACATTTCCTAAGACCATTTCATTTCACCACATCTTCCCCATCGGTCTTCAGTTTGATTTAGCCATGGTAGCTCAAGCTTTTCTTCTCATATCAGCAAAGCTCAAGCGCTTACGAGAAGGCTTGAAAACCCTGCCCTAGAGTAATACAAACTACCTTTCTCTGTTCATATTTCAGAATCAGCACCATGGAGAGTTGCCTTTTTCCACTGAGTTTAAATGCTGCAAATGGTTAAGTTACAAATAAAAGAAGCCACGTTCAGACACTATGGCTGTGATATTGATTTACTTTTCACTCTTCTGTGTTTCAGAAGAAAGTCCAGAACACTTAAATCTACTAACGATTAATGTATTAAACATTAAACCCTGTAATACCACTTCTGTAACATTTTTAAAAACTGCTTGTTTGAAGCAACACTGGGCTGTAAGCAGGGCCATAATATATATCCCTTCCTTTTGCTCAAACGTCTTCTCTATATCGAGAATCCTAGATTTATTCCTAAGGATTTCTCATCATCCTTGAGTGTCCAAACTTAATTCCCTGCCAGTATCCCCATTCTGGTGCACTTCTATTCACTCCAGCTTCTCTCTCTCCAATAAGTCTGCCTCCAACCTTCCTCCTCTCCTTCCCTTCTCTGCACAGTTATGTTTGGGACCTTGATCTTCTAAAGATCACCAATTTACTAATGAAATATAATCCTAGATCCATCTAGTTTAGCAGTACGCCTACTTTTTCCACTGGAGTCCCCAAAGGCTACGAACTGCACACAAAGGGCTTCATGATAATAATACTGTATCATGATCCTAATCTGTGATGTTTAGCACTCAGTTATAATCGGTTGCAAATCTCTTGTGTTAAAAACCTTGAGGAACAATCCTATGAGAGATGACTTGTTAGATCTGTTGAGTTTCAAAATGTGATAAGATATAAAAAACCCATTATATTTAACTAGGTAATTAATTATATTTTCCTCTTATCCTTTCCTCACAGAACTCAGGGTAGTGTACATGCTTCTCTTTTCAACGAATCAGACAGAATTTTCTGCCATTTTATACTCACTCCACTGAACTAAAACTGGACAACTTTAGTTCTTAACTAGTGACCTAAATAATTTTACATATGTTTTGATCATATGGATATTGAGTATGGTATCTGGGGATGATGAAAATTATGGTCTAAGTGCCAAGTTGAATATAATTCTGTTTTAATGTTGAAAGGAAATATCCAGAGGTACTTTTTTTGCTTGAGATCAAAGATCTTATACTTTGTAACCATGTAAGCACTACAACACACTTTAAAAATAAAACACAAAGAAGTACTGAGTTAGCTGAAATATTTTTTCTCAGAAAAAAATCAGTGAAAACGATTTGAATTTCCAATTATCATTCAAATTAGCTTTGGATGTAGCATATAGGGATATTTTTTTTGCTGACGTTCACACCAAGAAAATCAATATAGAGCTAGTATAATTATTTATTTGAGTAAGACTCTTGAAAATGGACTTGAAATCACTGTTTGGATCCACCTGCAGGCCTCCTCAGTCTGACTGCAGCTGAGAGGATGAGACAGCAGGGAAACCCATTCAGGCTGATCCAATTTAGATATGCAAATTTTATCTCACGCGCTTGAAAGAAACATTATGGCACAGCATAATTTGCACCTTGAGTTCTAAGGAATAATATTTCTAATCTAATGAAAACATGCTTCCATTGTTCGTTTTCACACTCTCTGGGTTTGATCCAGAGTATTGTTCACTTGCAAACTTTGCACCTTTCTCTCATGCTGCTTCATGTAAAACCATTAATTGATTTTAAAGAAATCCATAAGGACATGTTTATAGCTGCTGGAGTGAACTTCTATAAAGGTGAGCTAAAATTCTCAGTTGTTCACAGCTGGTTAGCTAAGACCTGATAACTCCAAATGATCAGGAACATTGTCAGTGCCCTTGCTTTCTCTGAAATAAATACCATCCGAAAGGTCATAAGGCTGATGGAAGACATATGCAGTGAGAACATGATCCTCAACCAGTAGCAGACTCCCCAAGTACATATACTTTTCCAAAGAGCAGGTGTTACAAGCAAGCCCTCCTCAATACTCCCCCTCCTAATGGAGCACACAGAAACTAGGAAGTAGGGGACCCTTCTACCGTTTGTTTTCACAGAGAGGGGTAACTTTATAACAGCTTTCCAGGTGATGGCAAGGGTTCAGCTTCTTCCCCTCCCCCCATCCCAGTTCTTTTTGGGGAAGTTCTTTTTACGCTATGAAGCATTCACTATTTATGCAATTTATTTTTTTTGTTTGCTTGTTTTTAGGCCATCTTGCTCCTTTTTGATGGTTAGGTAGATATTATTTTATTTCTTATCATGTTTTTGTATTATTGGATTGTTTATTTATTATGTGTTTTGACTGACATTGTTCAACTTTGTAAACTGCCCAGAGTAGCCGTGCAGCTAGATGGAGCGGTATATAAATTTAACAAATAAATAAATAAGACATTTCTTGGCAATCTTGACCCTATTCTGGACAGACAGACAGACAGACAGACAGACAGACAGACAGACAGACAGACACACACACACACACACACACACACACACACACACACACACACACA
>JAHTLZ010003542.1:58025939-58047660 GCA_023846285.1 Phrynocephalus versicolor | reverse complement strand
ACACACACACACACACACACACACACACACACACACACACACACACAATCTGCCTTCTGCATATAAGCATGAACTCAACATGTAGAAATACAAGCTACAAGGCAGTCCTAACATATACATAAGCCTAATGCCTTGGCATCAGTTGATACACTAACATCATGAAAACTGTTTAGGCTACCCTCCACAGTTATGTCAGCTTTATCAGCCATCAGTGCAGCAGTACCACAGGCCAATACTTGCCTGATTATAAGTGCATGCATGTTTTAGAACTATATTTTTAAAAGGGGGATCTATAGAAAATAGTCAAGTCCACTTATATGATAACTAAACACAATATCTCAACTGATGCCTCCCTCTGAAAGACAGGTTTTTTAAAAATTCTATTTAAAAACACAACCTCGTATGGTCTTGACAATGACTGCATCTTCTCTGCTATAACCTGCCTCAACGTAAAACATGCACCTTATTTCCTTAATATGAATTATCCAATAGATTCAGAATAGAACCATAAGAAATTGCATCCACAGCCACTACCAAAGCTCTCATTGTTAGCCATGCTTTATATAGCCAGTATATGCAAAACGAACCCTGACAACAGCAGTGAATAAAAGCATGCCTACGCATAAGCATCCATATGCCTATGTAATCTCTTTAGCCAAGGGCCAAAAGATTCAGAACTTTTAGCAGCAGAACTTCTAGAAAAACAGGGTACATCAATGTTGATTTAAAATCACACCAGAGAAAATGCTGGGGATGAAAGGCAGGCTTCTGGTAGATGTTTACTCAATAAAAACCCTGTTCCAACATGATACAAGGTATGTTACTCTCCAGTATCACCAACAACAGAATACAAGTAAAGATAGGTGTTTAGTCATGACTGATAAGTCTCATTGATTTAAATGGGTTAGCCTGAAGTACTGGAGACTGTTGGGTGGAACACAATGAATTTAAAAGATACAGCTAACAATTATCTCAAAGAAATTAAACCTGTACAGTACATTAAAGAGTCACTATGAAAAGGTGTGGCTCAGTGGACTAAGGCTTCCGAAAACTGTCGGCTGCAAAGTCGGCAGCTCGGCGGTTCGAATCCCGGGTGCCATGCTGCGGAGCGAGCTCCTGCTGATGACCCCAGCTCCTGCCAACCTAGCAGTTTGAAAGCACGTAAATACAAGTAGATAAATAGGTACCACCGTAAAAAGTGGGAAGGTAAAACAGTGCTTCCTTGTAGCCATGCTGGCCACGTGGCCATGGACTTGCACAACATTGGCTCTTTGGCTTGAATACGGAGATGAGCACCGCCCCTAGAGTCGGACACGAACAGCACGTGTGTGCGGGGGGAACCTTTACCTTTACGTATGAAAAGGTGTAAATTAACAAGAGGGGAACTAAACACAAAAGTCTGAAAGGACAAAGGGAAATTTCACTCCCAAAGAGAGCAGCTCTGACTCGGGGATTCTCAAGTATTCTTTCTTGCCTGTCTGAGACAGATACAAGAGCCTTGTGGGTTTTGTTACGCATCTTGTGGAAATTCAGCTAAAGATGATAAAGTGCTTCAAGTCCCTTTGGGAAGAATAGTACTATGTATGCCTAAGGCTATCTGATTATTTATCACAGTAATTCCTGCAATGGATAGTGCTGTGAGCAGGAAATCTGAAAAGAAGATGGCAACCACACTTGAGAATAGCATTTATAATAATAAAAAGAATGTTCGCAGACATTATTCCCATTAAGTATATAAACAAACGCAGTGTCCACCGTCGTTCAGTCTAATCTTTGACAATGTGACAATATTTTCCATATAAATACTGAAAAAATGCTCACACTGGCCACAGTGCTGTTGCTAGTTTATATATGTGTGCTTGGGTTTGTATCCCTCCATAAGCCATGGAAGGTCACTGGTGAGTCTGGAAATGGTAAAACTTCTCCTTCAATATCTCAATTGCCTTAAAATATCTATTAGTCAGTTCCAACTTGACAACACATAACGACCACAAAAGAAGTTACAGTATATGCAATGCAGTGCTAGTTGCTGCTGATTAATACATATGTTGCTAGGGTAACAGTAAGCAACCAAATACACACCTGGCATCATATTAATAAATTGTGACTCACAACTGTGATTTAAACAATTCAATTTACACGTGTAAACTATCAGCAAGAATCTGGCCTGTCAATATACTGGAGATCCTACAGAGTGGCAGACAGAAAAATGCTATTTTTACTCGGAAATAAATCCCATTATGCTTAATGTGCTGATTCCCAGTTATGTGTGCATGGAATGGCAGCCCAAATGGAGAGATGCTGCCAATCAGACTAGACAGGACTGGTTTCAAGAGATGATGAAATATGACCAGCTTCTAGTACCTTAGACTACCGATAAAGATAAGATAACCTTTATTGGCATAATAAACAAGATCACAGAGGTTTCTTAGCATTAATTAAGATCTATATTAAGCAATTGGATTGGGAAGTATCTACTCAAATATTAACAAAGATGCACTGAAATTTAGTCATCTGGGTGCCCTAAGCACATCCGATCTCTCCTGATTTCGGAAGCTAACCAGGGTCAGCCCTGGTTAGTACTTGGATGGGAGACCACCAGGGAATACCAGGTGCTGTAGGCGCCTGGAGTAGGAACTGGCAAACCACGCCAGTATTCCTGCTAAGAAAACTCCATGGACAAGGGGTCACGAAGAGTCGGTCACGCCTGTAACATTGCAACACACACTTATACAAGCTCTATTTGGTGACATAATATCTGGGTTCATGAATACACTCAGAAGAGAGAATCTAGCTCTTGCTAATAGGAGAAATTAAAAATTCTAAGAGACGGATCCTGCTTGTGTGCAATCTTTATGTGCAAGGATGCAGACCTTCCATGGTTCTTGCCCATATTCAGAGCACAGCCTACAAACAGGCAGGAACCTTTTCTCTCCAGACTTATTGTGGCTTCTATGACCAAGCAGAAAGTGGAGGGGGCATAGCTGGAATTCTCCTCAAAGCATTTTGATGAAACCAAGGGTTGTAACACCTGAACGGGGCTTTAGAGAAGACTGACCTAAATGAATAAGATTTAAATTGGGATAAATAAAATCAATGCTTTTTTTAAAAAAAAATAACTACTGTTTAAATAAAAATGATTTTTTTTAAAAAAATTGTAATTTAAATTGATTCTATTCTTTCCAACTCTCTTTTCATGTCTCCTCCCCCTCCCTTTAGACAGCTTTTGTTGCTGTCGTCAAATGTCCGCCATCTATCCATCTTCTTTTGTTTTCTTCCCCTGTTCTGTGGGGTCGGAGTGGGGAGATGGCACACTGACTTGCAGCTCATCTTTTTCTTCTCTGCTCTCACAACTGGACAAATACTTAAGACATGCCAGGCAATGAATATATCTCAAATAACATTTTAAAAGTACTCCTGGCATTAAAAACGTCCCGGATACAAGTCCTGCAATATAATACAGATGCATCCCAATCCAACAGAAGTACAGAGAATAGGCTCTAACCGACAAACGAATTCCGAATTCTCATAACATTTTTCATTCAGCCAGGATCTCTTGTCCAGCTACAAAAAGGAATCAATATTCCCTTCTTCACATGCCTTAGACAGGGCAAAGTTTCACAAAAGTTGCCCGTTCAGCAGATGTATTATAAATCAGCAATCAGAGCAAAGTGATATTTTATACATTCACTAAATAATGATAATATGTTGGTAGTAGCCAAACCTCACACAACATCTTTTTTGGCTACTAAAATTAGGTTTACTGCAGAGAGGGCCTATGGATAGTCTTAAAGTAGAAGGAAGCAGAAACCAACAGCTGGATGCCATTAAGGGAGTAACAAGCAACTCAGGAAGTGAGGTATCCTGACAAAAACTAGGTGGGCACTTTTTGGAGAGAGCCTTAGGTAGATCCTAGGCCAGTGTTGGCGAACCTATGGCACGGGTACCAAAGGTGGCACTCAGAGCCCTTTCTGTGGGCACCCAACATCGCCCCTTCACAGCCACCTGTATTCAGGTTAAATTGCTGTGTTGGCACTTTGTGAAAAAAATACTGGGTTTTGAATCGCATTTTGGGCACTTAGTCTCTAAAAGGTTCACCATCACTGTCCTAGGCACACAACCTGCTGCTAAAAACAGCCACAAAAATAACAGAGCTGTAGGTCCTGTGTCTACTTTGAAAGATTGCAGACTGAATGAGAATTCAGCACTCATTTTCTTAGCATAGACTCCCATGAAGGAAGGAAGGTGAATGTGAGATCATCTGAAGGCCCAGCTCAAGTAGATTCAATGGCTGATCTCCCTTGATCTGTCTCTCATCATATCAATCCCTTACTCCCCTGCTCTACTGATTCTCTATCCACCCTCATGGATGGAGTCGTGCTATTGGAAGACTAAAAGAATCACAGAATAAAAGGGTCAAACGGCACAAAATAAATGTATGAGATATGAAAAATATATATATGAAAAAAGTTCCTCCCAGGATGCATTGCACCTGGGAGGTTTCTAGGGACAGCCCCCTCCCTCTTAAGAGAGATTTGGAGCCATTTTGGAAAGTGTTTGAAGTGGTTGATTTTGGTCATCTTGCTGAGTTTTTCATGCATTTCCCTAGTGGTGGAATGTTAAGGAGCTGATCTTCACCATTTCCCTGCTTTTTTCTGAGCGTCTGCCTTACATTTCATTTGATTGTGGAGTGGGGGGGGAGTTTATCTTCGCCATTGCATGGGGGGCACTCCTGCCCTGCATGCCTTTACAGCACACTTTATAAAGAGGTTTGAACAAAAATAAAACAGTTTTTATTGCCTTTTTCCAGACCTCCGGAATGGATTAATCCATTCTCAGTGCATTCCTATGGGAAACTGCGTTTTGAGAAATGAAAATTTTGAGATAAGAAAATTCCCATAGAACGGATCAATTTCATATCTCGAGGAACCACTGTATTCAGCAATGGAGATGTATGATTAGGTTTATCCAGTGCTTAGTTCTTCCATTTGGCCATATGGTTCCATTCCGACTTTTTTTCCATTTTTAAAAAATGTTACAACTACCAAAGCATTATCTGCAATGCATGGCACAGGAAAAGGCCTTGTTTCTCAACTTGTGATCCCATAAGATACACTGAAGTTTCCTCTTTTACCTAGGCAGATTCTAATTATAACCCTGCCACTTCAGCTAGTTCTGCTGGGTATTTAGTTTTTGCTTCATTTTCTTCATCGACCACCCCTTGAGAATAGACGCTTGCATTCCCAACTTGGGAGAGATAAACAAACCTTGTTTTTAAAAGTGGGGGAAAGTTTTATATATGTTAAAATGAAATTGTGAAAAATGTGTATCTTACTAACCTACCAGGTTTTAAATATTTTGTTTGTGACAATTATGTCTTTTAATCTGTGTTTCATCTTTTATTTTAACAGAAAACATTATATACAGCTGGCAATGTCAGTCTGTACAGGAAGAGCAGTCAAGCTTGGGAAAACAACGGCATGTATAACCAACTAGGTTTATGGTAATACTATCCTAATCAAATTCGGTGTGTATTTATAAAACATGTCCCATACATTAATAAATGACAATATTGTCAACCACAATGTGACACCTCAAGGTGAAGGTTTCATTCACTTCATTTAAAAATTGTCACACTAATGCTGCCCCATGGGAATCCCAGAATGAAGATTCACACAGAGATAGATTATATTACTTCTCGCCCCTTCAGAAATGAATATTTTGTGTTTTTGAAATGCAGAAGTAGCGGCCTAACCCGAAGATGCATATTTTTTTCAAGCTAGAGAAGCATATTACATAATACTAAATAAAATATTATAATGCTTCTTTAAATCTCACTTTAATGCAGCAAAACACTGCACCAAGAAATTGCCTTGCAAATCTTGATCAGATTATCCAGTCGCAGCTGTACAAAAGAAACCTTTTGCCTAGTAAATATTTGCAATACATTATAATCTCTGGCTTTGGTGATTAACAATCCATAAAGAGATTTTAAGCAAAGCTATCGGTTTAATCTAGCAAGGCTTTTCATCTAGAATGTCAGACAGAATCAGATGGTTCTAGTAGTAAAGCAATGATGCAGCCACATTTTCTGAACCAAGACTGTGAATTTTTAAAAACCCCAGAGAGTTAAAGGCCCATTTACTCCATCTGTGATGCATCATGGGGAGGGGAGAGAGGGGGGGAAGGGAGGAAGAGAGAGAGAGAGAGAAGAGCCAGGATTTTGTGTGGAATCATCTACGGAATAGCCTGCTGTCGGCAAGCTCCAATAATTCACCAGCAGAGCAGAATGGCAAACACACATTTTGGGACCTATATTGTCTTCAGAATAAATCATCATGAAAATCTGTTTCACTGTTGCTGCTACTGACAAGAAACTGCATTAATTTAAACAATGTCTCCATGTTGCTTCTAAACGTAGCTGCTGTTTGACACCTCATATTTGAAAGCCCATGCTTGTCGAGTGAAATATTTTCACAAAATGGTTATGGTATGCATTTTACTTGCTCCCTTCTAATGTTTCAGTACAAAATTTAATGATCAGGATGATTCAAGGTACACTAAGGGCCCATTCACGCCTAACATGTCTTCCTGCATGCATGTGCATCACAGTTTGGAACATTCTTCTTTACAAGTTTCATGTTAGTTAATAAGTGTCCTTGGTTACTTTGCAAGCAGCATGCTTTCCTGCTTTGTATTGTTATCACATTATATTATTTGCTTAGCAAAGCAAAGTGTTCTGCTTATATACCGCCCCATACTACTACAAGTAGTCTCTGGGCGGTTTACAATTTTAATTACAGAGTGCAGGCTACACATTGCCCCCAGCAAGATGGGTACTCATTTTACCGACCTCGGAAGGATGGAAGGCTGAGTGAACCTTGAGCCTGCTACCGGGGATTGAACCCAGGTTGTGAGCAAAGTTTTACCTGCAGTACAGGCATTTAACCACTGCGCCACGAGGCTCGAGGCTAATATAAGTATTAGAATACTTATATCCTACTGTATTTTACAATATCCTACCCAAGTACAAGAACAATATAAAAAGAATTTAAATAACTGCTATTATTTAAAATTTAAATATATTCATTTAAATATATAGACTCCAATGAACTAATTTTGTTCTCTAACTACTCAAAGCAACATAGTAGGAATACAGGCATTCATAAACAATCACTCGCTCACACATCCACATACAGAGTCTCAGTTGTAAGCTGTTTAGTTGGCCAACTAAGCTAAGAAAATAAAAAGAGCTTTACAGGTTGTGAACCATAGTTAGCAACAACAATGCAAGTTCTTTTACTTCACTCTATAACTGCATGAAATGGTTGGCTGAGTGGCTGCATCAGTATATATATGACTTGATGACTTCACACAGTGTCTCAGTGACTGGTGTGTCAGGGAGTATCTAGGGCAGTGGTGGCAAACCTTCGGCACTCCCGATGTTTGGGACCACAACTCCCACAGTCCTTTGTCATTGGCAAACTAGGCTCAGAATTCTGGGAGTTATTGTCCAAAACATCTGGAGTGCCAAAGGTTCGCCACCACTGGTCTAGGGCTTTACTGAATGACCTCTCACTTGGCTTCTGCTTCTTTGCTAGCAACTTTGTCTCTACTACTTTTGCTAGCAACTATGTCTCTACTACTATGTTCTTAAAACTACTTTCTTTCTTCATTTGACTGTCTTTGGGTAAAACATTTCAGCCCCATTAATGGTTGAATGGAGAATGGAACAGCAAGGATCCGGGGGGGGGTTGTTTCTACAACCCCATGTGTAACCAGAAGCTCTTTTCTCTATTCCATGGGCACCTCAAAGACACACCAATACCACCAATTCAGTCCCTCTCTTGCATATTTATTCTATATCAAATTGGACAAATGTGTAACAAAAATGTGTGACATAAGGTTCAAGGTTCTGATTCTCACATCTAAAGCCCTCCATGGTTTGGGTTTACAGTACTTGTTGTAGTGGCTTTGTCCAGGGTTATCTACTCACTCCACCAGACCATCCCTGGCAATGTCCCTCTGGGTGGTCACTCCAAAGGAGACTAGGAAATCGTCCAACAGAGGGTGGCAGTTTCTCACTGTGGCACCTACACTCTGGCGCCAGCCTTTCATGCTATCCCAGCTCGATCCCATGCCTCACTTTCCACCCTCTTGCTAGAATGTATTCCTCTTGTAAGTGTTGTGCTATTTGGATGTTTTATTGTCTATTGCCTTCCTATACAAACCTACCACTTTTGGATGTTATTTAAGTATGTTGTAAATGGCCCAGAATAGTTCATTGCACTAATGAAACAGTGTAAAAATTTAATAAATGAACAAAATGAATAAATAACAGTGAACATTCCTAATATCTACCTTGTTAGTAGCAAAACCATGACAACAGGACTGGGACTTAAATAATGACACTGAAAAACATGAGAGATAAAGAAGAAAGAGAGGTACCTACACATTCAGGAGAACCACAAGATGTGCAGTAATCTTAAACTAAGAAAATGTTGGGGAAGGGCTAAAAAATTATTAAGAGAGCAACCAACCAACCAAACAACCTGGAAACAACCAAATGATGAACGGCTTACACAGAATGTAGAGAGACCAGTGGAATGTGGTCTCTGTGTACTGGGGGGAGGGGAGTAGAACATCCTTTGTTTCTTGCATTGTTGAGAACTCTAAACAGAGAGAAGCAATTGAGAAGCAATACTCAATCACAAAAGATTCCAGGAGACAATATTTGTCTTAGTGAGGCATGATGTATAACAAGCAAGGAGACTGGAATAGCTAGCTCAGTTGCTCTCATGTAGAAGTCCCACTACAGCAGCACCTTTGAGCCATGTGTGTTTAATTAAAAGAGCAACCTGTCACGAAAAATGAGGTTTTGCATGTATGGGCCTGCCCAAAATCCACCTGCCAAAGGAACTCTTAATTAATTGGTTGTGTTCTGTCATGGTTAGTAACTTTCGGATGCACTCCTGAAATCAATAGTGAACCGTATAAACACATCCTTAATCAGAGTTTTGATATTTCTGTATTTGCTCTCTTGGCCATACCACCACAGAGAGAAAGGCTGCAAGCAAGTAGGAAAAGGACCTCCAGAAGATCTTTAAATGGCTCTACAGTATTTTCATTTGGTCTTTTGCATCACAGCTTAGCAATCTGAAACAGTTAACTTTTTGTGTGTCCCTGATGCTTTCGTTCTGTAATTTAAGGCTCCTTGCTGTCTTGCCAAACAAAACATGATAATGTCTTCTTGGTGGAAAGCAGACATACATCATACATATAAAGTAGCTCATTTTTGCCTTCCTGGCTACTGCAATAAAAGCAGAGTTTGTAAAGCCCAATGTGATTGATTGCTTCACTGACTTACTGGATCAATGATATTTGATTTCACCTGTGGTGTTTCATATTTTTCTGAGGCTTCTGTTATGGCCCATGGCTACGATGTATGAAATGCCTTGTTCAAGAAACCTGCATAGATTGCAATATATAAAATACTTGTGCTGTACAATTTTGTATTTTATATTGACTTTGGCCTAGATCCAAAGGACCACAAAACCATTTCTGTGAGCTGAAAGAGGTTGTTGAGTCCTGCCCCACCACCGGCATCTCAAACCAAAGTCCACTCCCCAGTATGGGGGAAATTGCCTTTACAAATCTTTAAAATCAAAGAAGCATCAAAAACACATTATCATACGACACAGTTCAAAGCAAGTGAAGATAAATATTTTACTGGGTACCACAAGCTGCTTGCAAGAATGGAAGAGGTTCTTTTCATCACAGACAGCAGGAACTTGGCAGTAAAGTTGGAATGAATAAACCACAAACTTTGGATTTCAATCCATGAAGTCCTGTTCATTTTCATTTCCATAGGGACTGCATAGGAGCAAATCAAGAAACCTTGTCTGAAATGACATGTCCTAATCAGGAACCAACCAACATGGATTTGACCAAACTTTGGGAGGCAGTGGAAGACAGGAGGGCCTGGCATGCTCTGGTCCATGGGGTCACGAAGAGTCAGACGTGACTTAACTGAATAACAACAATCAGCAATTGACTACGTATGGGTTTTTAAACCCATGCAATTAAAGGAAATGTTGCAATAAATGAGCCATTTCTGTTAACAAAACATAGCCTTGAGATAGGCAAAAGTGCTCTGTATATTCCAATATAATATGAATCCAATTTGTATCAAGCATAAATTAAGCTAATGACTATCAGTAAGAGCCTTCCCTGAGTTTTAAAGCAAAGCTCTCTGCTGAGTCTCTTGGAGACTCCTTGTACAAAATTCATAGCCCAACAGGGTGCTGTAAAATATGAATGTCCAACCAAACTAAGGTTGTATTTCCAAAATCCAGCCAATTACAACAATTCACAGCACAATGAAACTGGTTTATACTCCAAAAGACACTTCACAAGTTAACTAATTCAATTACAATAGTATTAAATTGCTTGGAATAAAATATATACATGTTAAAATAAAATACTGTTCCAGTCTGAAAATGAGAAGGGCAGAACATCAGATCTTATTATGTTCAAAGTCTTGCAACCCTTCCATAACAAAACACACATGCAAGTCAAGTGTTGTTTCTGAGGTAAAATAAAAAGTAAGGTATATGTATTACAGACTGACAGTGTTCAAAAGAAGAAGAATGTGATTCAAAAGAACATTTGAACTCTGGAGATGATGAGAGAAAGACAGCTTGAATAAGGGAGCTATTTAGCCAGTCTTTGAGGTATACAATACTATATGTACAGAGAATGGAGGTCAATAAAAGGACTGCATTGAAAAATATTGTCCCTAAATTTCTCCCAACAGGAAGTAGGGAGCAAGATGGTATCTTCCCAACCTGGTCATCAAATAAGCACAGCTGTTTACCATCTCTGACACCCACATAAACAGCACAAATATGAAAATGCTGCTGTTTCAGATTCAAGCTTCTTGAATCCCACATCTGCTACCAGTGGTCGCCATATAGCCCAGCTGCACAGGGCAGTTGTGGTTCATAAAATACTTTTTCCCAACTTGGTGGGTATTAGTCATGGGTGCACTGCTTGAGCAAAAGGCAAATGTTTTAAAAATGCACATAGCAAATTTCTGGCCAGTGTCCGGATTTCAGGGCAGAGAAGATCATTTAAAACA
The DNA here is from genome assembly GCA_023846285.1 of Phrynocephalus versicolor. NCBI lineage: Eukaryota > Metazoa > Chordata > Lepidosauria > Squamata > Agamidae > Phrynocephalus > Phrynocephalus versicolor. The sequence continues at coordinate 58,036,520 of JAHTLZ010003542.1, read as the reverse complement.
TCATGCTACTGCACATGATAGCTCATCATGAATGTGCACATTATTGGCATTTTATATTCAAGACATCTCAAAGACCCAGTGAAATGGCACAATCTGGTGTCTTCATAACACTTAAAGAGGAGATATGGAAGACTAGAATCAAAACCATGCAAAAAGGGGAAGTGGGAAAGACAGAAGAAGCTGGTTTGCTGTCAGATAAAATATGTTGGGGGAGATACACAGAAAAATTAATAATAACATAACAAGGTTGAGTCATGGGGGCAGAAGCGTGGCAACAGAAGGGAAGGGCCACTAAGAGATTAAAACAAATGAAGATCAGCAGAGAGGATCACTACCCTTTGGGTAGTCAGCGGCATATAAGTTGTACAAATAAATAAATAAATAAATAAATAAATAAATAAATAAATAAATAAATAATAGCAACTAGAAGAGAACAGGGAAGGAAAGGTTCAGACAAGAAGACAATATTGCCTGCTGGTAGGCACCTAATAACGGGGAATAAAGCTTGAAAATGACATTCTAGAGCAGGCATGTCCAAACTTCGGCCCTCCTGATTTTTTGGGCCACAACTCCCAGAATTCCAAGCCTGTATTTCCAATGGCAAAGGACTGTGGGAGTTATGGTCCAAAACATCTGGAGGGCCGAAGTTTGGACATGACTGTTCTAGAGCAAAAGTAAACAAATCAAGCTATTATGGTATGTTCCTCCCTAAATCCATTCCATCGTATTTCCATATTCATGAGCAATTTTTAATGCAAAGAAAATTGTATTTACATATTTGTATAAATGTTTTAAAACATTTTTCCTCTCAAAAATGCACTTTCAAAACAGATGCATACAGACACATATCAACCAGCATAGATAACAAAAAAATTGGGAAGTGGAAAAACCAGTGGATCAGGAACTTCTACTCCAACTATTTTGAGCAGTGGGTATGTAGCAGTTATTCGTTGGTTTGTTTAAAATAAAAAGTTAAAATCTTTTATCTTGACTGTCTCTTTGAAAAGGATACAAGGTGGCTTACATCATTACAATACAGTATTTTAAATATAACAACAGTGAGTAAACAATTACTAAACTTCATTGTGCAGAAGCCAATTTCTTGAGAGTGGAATATGAGGACAAAAAAGATAAAGGAGTATAAAAAAATTAAAAGGGGAACACGTAAAACCTGTCCTTCTGGTTATTGGCAATAAAGAACAGAGGTTTTTAAAAGTAGCAAAAGAGAATAATACAAGTAACCATGTCAAGAATAATAACCCATAAAACACAAAATTACAGATTAAGCAAAACACTGTAAGCAAAAAGACTATTATTGAAAGAAAATATAGATATTAAAAAAGAGATCATAACAATGAGGAAAGCAGAGCATGAAACAGATACAAGATTTGTTTAACAAAAAGAAAGAAGGATATGAAACAGGACCAGGAATAAGAGAAATAACCCTTGCACAAAGTAACATCAATGAGCTAATGAAATGAGAAATTTGAAAAGACAAATCAATATAAATTGTGCTAGTAGTGGTGCCTGGGAAGGTTTCAGAAGTAGATTCCATAGATGAAAGTCCAGTTTGCTAAAGTAAGCTCCTCATTCTATAACACTGAACGATCTGCCATTACTACATCTTTCTATTTATTAAGAAAAAAATTATACCCTGACATTTTCGCCATTCCTCAAGCTTTCTTTTTTTCTGTCAGGGAGCTGGAGGTGATGACCCATGCAGTACCTTCCAACTCAATATATCCATTCTGTTTCTAATAACATTCTTGCTTAGTAGCATTATTAAAGGCCAAAATACGGCAGCTGTATATACCCTGTTATGACATTTATTTCCTTGTAAGGCAATGACTTCAGTAGAACCTCAGCATTATTAAAAGTACAACACAGCTCATTAAAGTTCCAATTGCTGGTGTAACAGCAGATCAGTATGGAATCATCTCCAGAAAAGGGTCCTTCATTCAGCATAATAAACTTTAAATAAAACTCTACAAACCTCTGTAATATTCCTGAACTATGCTTGCTCATACCAATAAGCTTTTAGCATTATCTTCTACCACCACTATCTCAGCACTGACAGAACTGCCTATATACTTCCAAAATGTTGCCATGACAGGAAAACAAAACTGCCTGGGATAGTGAGAAATAAATCTCACTGACTAATATATGGAACAATGATTCACTAGTAGAGATGGGCACGAAACGGAAATATAGTGTTTTGTTTTGTTTTGTTTCTTTAGTACAGTGACCCCCCACTATTTCGCAGTTCAGGTATCGCAGCCTTGCTACATCGTGGGATCGCAGTACCTGCACTGTGGGGGGGGCAGCCAGGTCGCTTCGCACCACCCTCCCACGCACCCCTGAGAAGCCTCGGGGAGGCACAGGGGGTGATCGGGTCGCTTCGCGCTGCCCTCCCACGCACCCCCGAGAAGCCTTGGGGCAGCCGGGAGGGGCAGCGCGGTGTGATCTGGTCGCTCCGCGCTGCTCAACCAGGCTCCCCTGAGATGCCTCGGGCCGTGCGGGCGGGCAACAGCAGGAGGTAAGCTCGCCCCCCACCCCCCACCCCCACCCGCTTCTGCATATTGCGGATTTTCATGCATCACGGGTGGGGTGGGTCCCTAACCCCCACTTTCGGCGGGGAGTTACTGTAGTTTCATTTCATTTTGTTTGTAATGAATTTTTAAAGTAGTTTCATTATGAAATGAAATGAAACAGTACACTCTCCTGGGTCCTAGAGTCAACAAAACTGCTGGGGAGCTTCCTCAAGCTCTTCCTTGTTAGTCCCCCAAATTTGGAAAGGTTTGGGGGTCATGGGGCTGAGTTATTAAGCTTCAAAGGGGATGCTCCTAGGGAAAAATATTTCTAATTGATTGATTCAGGATTTTGAAGCCAAGCCACCATGGTGCTAATTGCTTGCTCATGGGGGGGGGGGCTATTGTGATTTCTGGATTTAATTAGAAAAATTTTCATCCGCACTTCGTGGGACTGCGGTATATTGGAAAAAAGCCTCCTGGGGTAAGCTGAAAAGGCCTGTTTCAGCCTTCCTGTACTTACTCGAGGCTTGGTGCTGCCTCAAATAGACCTCCAACAGCCTTCCCGGGCCATCAGAGGCCCCAAAAGTGCTTCTCGCAGAACCAGAAGTTACTTCTGGAAAACCAGAAGTGACCTCTGGATTGCTAGAAAAAAACTTTGGGGGCCTCTGATGGCCTTTATGGACATGTTGGAAGACTCAGAAATGCTTTTTTGCGAACAGGAAGTCAGTTCACTTCCATTGCTTAGCAATCCAGAGGTCACTTCCAGTTTTCAGGAAGTCACTTCCGGTTTGGTGAGAAGCACTTTTGGGGCCACTGATGGCCCGGGAAAGCCATCAGAGACCTGTTTGGAGCAGTGGAAGGCCTGTGATAAGTACAAGAGGCCTCGAACAGCCCCTCCCCCAGTCCCGACCCGACCCTGCATCTGCATATTGCAGATTTTCAGTTATCATTGTTCAGGTCAGATCCCTAAGCCCTGCGATGGGTTACTGTATAAAGCAATCCCCTGTATGTTTCTAGAAAAATGAGGTGTGGCATTTGGGAAACTCTCTGAGGTACGAATATCATCTTATTGCCAGAGCTTTCAGTTTCATGATTCTGTCTGACAACAAATGTTACAAGTATAACGTGAAGAATGATTGGCCTCCCCATTTATTTTCAGCCAGGCTCTGCAACAAAGAAACCTCTTAGGGCCCATCCTCCTCTATCATCTGGTCCACTTTTTGAACATCTAGATATAACATAGAGTACTCCAAATGGCTGTCCATCTTATTTGCCACCACAATTCGGATTTATAAAGGACCTGGAAGCTTTCTTTTCCTAGCTTGATTCAGACTTTTTCTTCACCATGCATCAAGTCTTCAGTTTTGTTCACTTCCTGACTGGTGAAGATAAGGTTGTGGGAAAGGAATCCAAAGTTTAATGAGCTCATTCTTCAGAGGACTTCAAGCAAGATACAAAGGGCCAGCTTGCTAAATGGATGGCCACAGAGGAAGGCATCCTTCCGTTCTTTAACCCATGGGGTGTGTAAGCAAACAAAAGAAAACTCCTGTCAATCAGCATGATGGTCATCTCTGTACAGTTCAAAGAAGTCTTGATTCGTTAGTACGCAAATCCATTGTCTGACTTGTAATTGCTCAATAGCGCTTAGCATGTCAAAAATAATAATGATAATTAAAAATTTAAAAAATAAAAGACATCTAAGCAAAGGAATTGTTTGCTTAGATTGGAGTAGGTTTGAGGAATGCATTGTGTGGGCCCCAAGCAGGCTGCTGTCTAATTAGCTCTGCCAGCCATGAGCACTGCAGCATCATTATGTCACAGGGAAGAAGATGGGTCCTCTGGCAAGAAGCACAGAGTTTGGGGGTGGGGAAGCCCAAAAGTATGTGCAAAGAAAGAAACCAGCCCTCTGGAACAAAAGGCTTTTCCCCTCCTTTTTTGGGGGGGGGGGAGGGGGGAACTATTGTCCATGTTCTTTTCTGACCTTGCTTGTAGAAGCTAGGAAGCAGAGAATGAGAATAATTATGTTTGCAACAGAGCAGCTCAATGCTAAGGTACTGATTTCCATTAAGACACTAAGTAGGACACTAATTTATAATTGCAAATGTGTGGTCAAATTTTCATTTGTTGCCAATGGAAATGTGACACACCAATTCCTCAGCAATCACACTTGATTAGTATGTCCTGGCATCCTGCTTCACAGAGGACAGTTCTCTGTTTAAGCAGGTTGTACCTGGAGAGGACATTTTGGCAAATACAATACTAAGCTACATCAACAGAAGTGTAGCACCTACATCAAGGAAAGTGATAGGACCACTCAATACTGCTTTGATGAGATCTCGCTTGGATTATCATGTCCTATTCTTGGCACAGCAGTTTACAAAGAATGTCAACAAGCTGGAACACGCCAAGAGGAAGGCCACCACTATAGTTAAAAAAAAAAACCAGGGTGGATTTGATTTAAATCATGCTTTAATTTTTTTAAAGAGACTATTTAAATATTTAAAAATCAATTTTTAGATTTAAATTGTGATTTAAATCATTTTGATATTTTAAAAGTCATTGATTTTTATCTACCCTGGTAAAGATCCTACGACTGAAGGTGAAGAGAGAGAGATGATGTGGTAGCCATCCTCAAATATCTGAACAGCTATCACATGAAAGATGGAGCAGGCTTACTTTCTGCAGCTCCAGAAGGTAAAACCTGAAGTGATGGATTCAAATTAGAAGAAAAGAGATTTCACCTAAACAGTAGAACATCTTGACAAGAAGAGTTGATTGACAAGGGAATGTACTGCCCCAGAGGGTGGTGGATATTCCTCCATCGGAGGTCTTGAAACAGAAGTTAGATAGCTACTTCTCTGCTTTTGCTACGGGTTTTCTGCTTCAGCAGAACTTTGGACATGATGATCCTTGGGGTCTCTACCATCTCTACTGTTCTATGATTTTTCTTTGCTTTGTTTAAAGCATTTAACCCTTTCTTTTCAAAGGAAGGAACGAAGGAAGGAAGGCAGGCAGGCAGGCAGGCTCTGGGAACAGCTTTCATGGAATAACAAGACCATTCAGATCTTTAAACTTGCAGTCTAGGGCTTTATCACACATCCTTTAAAATGCTGATTAAATTTCAAGATAAAGTGTTTCCAGAAATATTGTCCCCACAGCCACCGGACTTTAAAAAAAAAAACCTGATTATGCCCCCTCTAACAAGTTTTCCATGACCTACCAAAGAAGTTGGGATTTTTTTGCTCCAGTAAAAAATGCGAGTCAGAAGTCCATGGGAGCTCGCATATGATCTGGTTTTCTGCTTTTTTGTCCCTATCCCCAACCAGCTCGTCCTGGGACTGGTCAGCACTTTTTTATTTTTATTTTTAAGTTTCTCCTCCCCCCAGCACTGATCAGTTGGCCTTCGGGCTGTCAGCACTGTTTGTCTGTTTGTTTGTTTTCATTTTTTCCTAGCCCCACCAGCTCCTGGGGCTGGTTGGCCATTGTAATATTTTTTTTTTAAATTTCCCCTCCCCCCAGTGCTGATCAGCTGGCCTTCAGGCTGTCAGTGCTGGGTTGTTGTTGTTGTTGTTTTCATTTTTTCCTACCACCACCTGCTGGTCCTGGGGCTGAACAGCACTTTTAAAAACAAAAAACTCTTTGTATGTGGCAATGGAGATCCCACATCTTAAGTCATGTAACCAAGAAAGAAGAAAAGCTGGACTTTCACAATATCCGAATCTTCCCCCGGGTGAGATAGCAGTACATGGAATGAAATGAAATAAGATCTGAAAGGAAGAGGGGAAAATGCAAGTTAAGGAAAACTTTGTGTAAATGCGTTCTATTATTTTGGTGACACTTTTCTTTGTGTGATGAAGCTCTTTCTAGCCAGTGATAAATATATCCTTTCAGGCAAAATTAATTGTGTACAAAGATATTGTGCTATAAGAATGTAAAGATCTATTGCAATCCTTTAAATAGCCCCTGAATTATAGCTGGAATGACAAGTCAAAGACCTTCCCAGGCTATTCTACATTTCTATTTAAAGACTAGGAATATAATTCAGATGACATTAGAAAATAGGGTGCCTAGCTTTATACCTCACAACTACAACAATCACAACAACAACAACAACAGACTGTGACACTTATAAAGACAAACACATTTATTTTAGTGTAAGCTTTCATGGATTACAATTCATTTGTTCAGATACACTGCTTTTACACTGCAGTGTAAAGCTTTACACTGCCCCACACTGTTCATACATCAGGGTCATTGAGAGAACGGTGGCTGCAAAAACATAAAATTCTGTGCATAAAAAAAGAACAACCAGAGTCACCTACAAGCACTGCAGCCAAGATCAAATGACATCATCAGGCTACCAAGTCTGCCCACTCCTTTGCTTCAAGGTGATCACAGCAACTGAGCTTTCTCTCAGGCACATGCATACACACTTCAGCACAACGAATGGTCGAATGTCCGTCTGCTCCAGGAAATCATATGGGCACCATGAAATGCATAAACCTCTAGGGTGATAACCATCAGAAATCACATACATCCTGAAGGGCGGGGAGAGGAATTCTCTGATAACTGCTTATAAACTTCAGTTCCCTCTTTGATTGGCCATTTTGTAGAAGCTTAAGTATTACAGTTGCCAAAATGACTGTCTTTTATAGTTCCTTGAAACTCACTGTGTGAATCATGACAGTGCTGTCAATGGACCAAAGACCATGATGAAGAAAAGATTTCTGGTCACTATTTATTCAGGCTAGATAAGTGTAGATGGGAGTTTAATTCATATTACACCCAGATGCTCATAACAGAGTCACTTTGAGTTGGTGTGTGGTTTCTTGTTCCAAAACAACATCGTACTTGTACGTAAATACAAAAATCACTCTAAATAACATATTACACGTCTGAAGATTCTCAGTCATCCAGGTGATTTTATCTGGAAGTTGAGTCATGGCAACTCAACTTCTTTTCTTGAGAGATTGAAATGTTCCACTGTTTCAATGACCAATCTCTCAAGAAAAGAAGTCCAGTTGCAATTACTCAATTTCCAAACATACTACACATTGACGAAAATCTATTTAGCCCAAATCAGTCTAGCATAACTTGACAATCTAGTTGCACCCTCAGCTGTGAATGAAACAAGATGAAAAAAATGCTGTTTTTGGATTACTGCTCCCAGAATTCCACAGCCACCATGGCAGTGATCATGCTACATAGCTGTGGGATTCTAAGAACTGTAATACAGTACTTCTTTTTAAAAATCATGAAAGAATGTTAAGTCGCAAACACAGGCAGGCATGCACCAGGGAACCATAATTGGCTGTAGATTCGTAGCATGTCCAAAGGCATATTTGAAGACGGTTATCTTCCTTTCATAATTTATTAAAGCAAACATCAGTCTAAATGTGGCATTGCATAAAGAGGCAATTTTTACAATAGGGACTGAGCAAAAAAAAAAAAAAGTCATTTGGACTCCAGTCTCTCCCCCCCCCCACCGCCCTTCATATGCACAGCAATTATACCTTTTCTTTCCACCCCCTCCACTTTCTGGTTGAAAAAAAACCTTGGTTTGCTGATCCACACAAACTCTGCTTTACACGAATCAGGACCTGAAAATAAGGTTTGATAAGAGGCTAACAAATAGGAACCACAGAAAGGGGAGGGGCTAAAAGGGGAGGATGAGCAAGGAGTCTCTGTTTTGGACATATATCACCAAACTGCAGTCTTCAACTTGTAACTGATCACTGGAACATCAGCAGCAATTCCATGTTCTAATGCCACTTCCTTGCAGATGCATTTTAAGAAGGCAAACAGTGCATGTAAAGAAGGGAATAGAGATGGGCACGACTCAGAAAAATTGTTCGTTTTCGTTTTCGTTTTCGGCTAGGGGTCCGTTTCGGCTCGTTTCCGTTTTCGTGAGCTAATTTCAAAATTTTTCGTTTTCGTTTCGTTACGTAATGAAAACGAAAAACCGAAAACGAAAACGAAAAATTTTTCATTTCTTCCCATTTAGCTGCATTATGTGTTTTTCCAGTAACGAAAAACGAAAATTGGCTCAAAATTAGTCGTTTCGTTTCCGTTTTCGTTCCAGTTCTGAGCCGTTTTTCGTTTTTCGTTTCGTTACGTAACGGAAACGAAAAACGAAAACGAAAACAAAAATACCGCTAAGTCGTGCCCATCTCTAGAAGGGAAGAACATTATCTTAAGGAGAATATGCATCTGGAGAGATATTTTCATCACTAGAGGGAGATTTTCCCCCCGGCCGATGCTGAAACTAATCTATAGGTGGCAATAAATTTCCTGCATAAGTGTCTAAGTTTGTCTCCCACTTTCTTTAATCAGTCTATTAACAAGCTGATTAAAGAAAGTGGGGTTTTATACTTATGTTCAGTATAAACACAGGGTTTTATATTGCTCTTTCACAGGTGACTGCACAGGGACTTTCTCCATGCAGGATAAAAATGTTGGGAGATGGAAGCCCAAGGCTTATAAGACCTATATTCAAAACATAAAATGCTCAGCAGTAACAGTGGTTATCTTTTAGCTTTGGTTGCAGGTCCTATTAGACAGCTGTGGATAGTCGAGCACAGCATTGTTCATTGGGCCATCATCTAGGCAAAAGAATCATCAATGGGACATCACCTGGGACTGGAGGAACAAGTGGAAATAACTTGGTTGGTCATAAGGGGCATGCGTTGGGATAATTTTTTTGCCAATGATATGGAACTTTTTCAAACAATGGCACATGTGCTGCTAATACAGCTCAGAGGGAATGGTATTAGCTCCTCTAAAGCGGTAGACCTTGTACTTAAAACGTTGGCAGCAATACAGCTGATCCATGATTGTTATATCTTTATATAGATCCTTGCTAGTTATATCTTGGTCCAATCTCCTGCAAAGAAGAGTGTGGAAGGGTGCTCACTATCCTGGGAAGGTTGAATTGTCCAGGAGGAAAGTGGATAAGGCTACTGGGTGCATAATTATACAATGGAGTGGCTAATAATAGGTCAAGCACCCAACAATATCTTTCAAAACACAGATGTACCATTCAGATGGTGTACACCTGTCTGATTTGGGCAATGAGGTAGGGATAGGAGATATTAAGAAGGCTATTTGGGATTGATTGCAGCTGCAGTACTCTGGCGGGAACCAAACGTAGCTCGGCTCTGGTGGTGGTTTGTAAGCACTGGGACAGATCCAAGCGGATATGGAAGCAGGCGAGGAGCTGCTAGGCATTGCAGAACAGCTGACTAGTCCACGTCTGAGTGGAGGGGCCACAGACTGCATCAGCTTGGTGGTGCAGCAGAGGGCCCCTTGAATTGTTTGGCAGGGACCACCAATGAGGTTTGCACCCCATAGGGTCCAGGGATCTGGCAAGGTGGGAGTTTCTCTTGGAACATGAGAAACACAGTGGCATCATAGAGCAGGCAGGCTCCATGATGCGCTGGATGCGACCCAATGCTCAGCCAGAGTACTGCATGCTGTAATCAATAAAAGTTGTGGCCTCGAATGTTCCAAAACAAAAAACTATGTCAATGTGTTTTCTTATGGACCTAACACAGCTTTAGGCCACAATTCTTATGCTCCAATCAACTATTTTGAGGCTAAAAGGCAAAATAATAAAAAGGGAGCATAAGTAAAGGGTAACAATGTCCATTTAAGCAGCTCCTTTCCATTTTAATACCAATAAATATTTAAGTCTCTCATTTCAACAAGTGAAAAAAATGAGGAGGCTTTAGTCCTGCACAAGATCCATTTATACCAGCCATGTCCAAACTTTGGCCCTCCAGATGTTTTGAACCACAACTCCCACAGTCCTTTGCCATTGGCAATCTAAGCTTAGAATTCTGGGAGTTGTGGTCCAAAAACATCAGGAGGGCCAACGTTCGGAGATGCCTGTTTTACACTATCATTCACATGCCAAAAATCAGTTCCTGAGACTGGTTAGTACATGGTTGATTGCCCTTTTGTAACAATACACTGTACAACTGTGGTTGTGTTCTCGGCATTGGCAACACACACACACACACACACACACACACACACACACACACACACA
>JAHTLZ010003542.1:58006587-58023115 GCA_023846285.1 Phrynocephalus versicolor | reverse complement strand
GATAGATAGATAGATAGATAGATAGATAGATAGATAGATAGATAGATTGATTGATTGATTGATTGATTGATTGATTGATTGATTGATTGATTGATTGATTGATTTGTAGTCCAGTAATATCTGGAAAGCTTCACTTACTCCCCCTCTGCAGCAAAAAGGTACATATTGCAATCTATGTAAAAAGAAAGAAGATATGTTTTTATTTTATATATGACTTGTTTCAGATAAGGCCATCATTACTATTTATTGTTTGCGAGAGAGTTCCAGTAGCTTTCCAATACAGTTTAGCTATTTAAAATCAGCCATCAATTTCTTCCAATTTCTATATAAACCAGAGCAAACCCATTGTGTAATGTACTGTAGTTCGGAAACTAGAGAGTCATTGTAGTGCAGAAGGCAGGATGTTAGACTAGGATTCAGGAAACCTGGGTTCAAGTTCCTCTGTGCTATCAAAACGCACTGAGGAGTAGCAGTGGACACATCTCACATTACATGAAAACACAGCTATGGTCACCCTAAGCCAGAAGCAACTGGACATGCATGTAACAATATAACATAGCAGACCCATGGAAACCCAAGACTTACATTAAGTAATAAGTGTCATTCATTTCAACAATTCTCTTGTATTTAATGACTAACAATAGATTTAACCCACACTTTTCTTGATCATGGCCTTATTCCTTTAATACTCCTTTTCTCTCATGACAGTTGCCAATGCTAACTTGACAGAACATTACAATGTCAAAACAATCCCTAAATATTATTAAGCTCAGTAAGTGTGCAGTAGCTAGTCTACAATTATGCCAGAGACCAGTTTTTGAACAGCATCCAGATTTTGTACATGACACCCGTGCACATCCTCTCAATACAAAGATAATTAAAACCAGCACAACAGAGTGTGTGACAGAAAGAAATTACTCTATTTAATGTCCAGGAGACTGCATGGCTCCTAGACAAATGTCTTTTAGATAACCTATAAATCTAGCTTTATTTTGAACCTTAAGCCTTGACTGATACTTTTTACAACATTGTTACCCAATATTCATTGTTCTCATATTTTTCCAATCAGTGGTTATTTGCAGTTGCTTTGTCAGTGCAGTTCTAGACACCTCTGCTGAGAAATGAGCTCTATTGACTTCAACATAGTTCAGGCATGTCCAAACTTTGGCCCTCCAGATGTTTTGGACAGCAACTCCCACAATCCTTTGCCATTGGCAATCTAAGCTTAGAATTCTGGGAGTTGTGGTCCAAAACATCAGGAGGGCCAAAGTTTGGACATGCCTGACATAGTTCATTTCCAGATAAGAAACTGCAAGAAGGCAGTCTTCATTGGTTTTTAGTATCTAATTTATTTAATTAATTCATTGATGTTCTATAAATTTGTTCTGACACTGTACATTTTTTAGTGGAAAAGCAGTCCACCAAATATACTGACCTACGAATTTAGAATATAAACATAAACCAATGGCTGAATTTCAGTAGAAAGTTGAAACCAGAATAGAAGAGACCCCACTGAATTTGGTGGAACTCATGGCGAAGCTGCTGGTTTAATGGGCTACTTTAGTTGCATCTTACTGGATTTCAGCCAAAGGACAGAGATGCTCCACTATCCTTACAATTTCATTTAATGTCATGAAAGCAGGTGTCCAGTATTCTCCCACTACAAAAACAACCACACCTAAGTACCATTCCAAGCACAGAGACAGAGTGAAAATTGATGTAATATTTTTTTGTTTCTTTGCTCTCCTTTTAAGAAGAATATGCTCAGGTTTGATATTGCACAGGGTGAGTCACAATATTGTTCTTTTTCCAATGACAGAAAGGAACTTGCCTCCTACATTTGAGGTAGCTAGACTGTCTGGGTCTTGAGACCTTCAGGGGAAGCCTTTATTTCAGTTTTAGCATCCTCACCTCTGGTGACAAAAGAGAACACAGTCTTCTTATGGTTCTCCTGAGCTATGCAGCTTCCTTCTGAAGGGAGCTATGCCGATTCCTACCTGCCTGCCTTCTGCCAGCTGGCAAATATATTTTTATTCAAACAGGCCTTTGGCCACTGATCAAGTGATGAGGAAAGGTCTTTTCATGGCAATGGCATGACTGAAGCACAAGACAGTTCTGCAAGTTCCTGGAACTTCGAATTTATCAACAAGGGGATTTACTGATAAATTAAAGAGGGAAAACTTTGACTGTCTCATCTTTCTAGTCACCAGTGAGCACAGTGACACATTTCTTAATACATCAACAGAGTTATTGCACTGCCAGAACTGATGTTTTGCACACACAAAAGTGCACTCCTTGTGGATACTATTCTCTTTTTGCATAAATTCTTAATAATTACGCAGAATGAATAAAGGGCAGCTAGTGATTTAATTTAAAATCAGGACCATCATATTCTTAACATCAGACACTCCTTCTATGCTTGCTCTTTTTATGTGTGAGGGTGGTTTGCTTCTTAAAAGAAGACCAAACTGGAAATATTTTATGCAAATTACAGAAATCCTAGGGGGAGCTCCTTGCTTTGATTTTAGCTGGAGAAATAATCATGTGGAGCTTCAAAATTCTCTGTGGAAGTTTCTCGGCATGTTGACGGTATCACTCCTAATGATGAAGAATTAACCAGCACTGTATTCTTTCTATCTCTCATATAAACACAAGAGAATACATAGAATTTCAGACAAAATCAAATCAAAGCAAAACAAAACAAAACAAAACAAAAGACACAAAACATGTGGAACCTTAAATACTAACTTTCATATTTTAATTTAACATTTTGTGGACACGCCCATTTCTTCAGACATATAGTAGCAGAAAGAGGTGTGCAATATAATATTCATTGGCTGTAGTATATAGAGAGGAAATGGGAGGCTCTTTTCTCCCCCCCCCCCAAAAAAAAGCAAAGGCTGGAATGGTTGCCCGGGAAGGAGAGGAAAAGAGTCTCCAGGCAAAGGAGGAAGGGGGGGCAGGAGCTTTTCCTGCAGGGGGAACAGAAGGAATAAACAAGCAGGGATCTTTGAGAAGACTGCCTAAATTGAGGTGAACTTTTCAGCCTTGGGTGAACGTTTGCTTCTGCCTCTCTCTGTTCTTGGGAGCTGCATGCTTTGGCCATTCTCTGCCCTGGGCAAGCCTTTGCTCCTCCCTTTTGCTCTCTTTTAGCACAGGGTCTGAGGGGAAACAGCACAGGAGGGTTGCCAGGGGTGCGCACCTAATGGCACGTGAAATCTCTTATTTTACTATTTTTATACCAAGAAGCAGAACTTGGAAAATAGGAAAAACAAATAGGAGGGCATATTCTACACTTACGGGGACTTTTGTAGAACTTGCTTTTAGGGAAATGGGCAACCTGGGGCAGGATTCCAAGGAACAAGAAGAAAACTGGAGGAGTAAAACCTCCTTAAAAAACCTTGGTCCAGCTGGCCCGGCTAGTAGTACCTTGTAAGGGCCCCCATCTGGGGTTACAGGAGAGGACGGTCAACGGTTTTGAAGGCGGAAGAGGGCTCTCATCGCCCCAACGGCAGAAAAAGCGGAAGAACCACCCTTAGGAGAAGGAAACTCTTTCAAACCTCCACTGCCTTGTGGCTATATCCATAATTAGAAAAGGCTCCAGGAGTCAACCTCAAGGAAAAAAACGGAACCGGAGTCCTGGAGACAGTTCATGACTGTATACAATCATGTTCTGGCAACTCCTGTGACGCAGCTGGAACTAATCGTATCGGCTTTGCCGTTCCATTGGACCATTCCAGCTACGTGGAGAGGAGGGTTTTGCTGCCTGGGTAACAGCCTAATCGCCATATTGAATTACCCAGGCCTTGTGCCCTGGAGAGGACCATTTGCAGCAAATAGTGGGGGAACAACACAGGAAGTGGCAGCTACCTGGGTGTAGGCAGATCAGGATGGAAACCAGCAAACAAATTGTTGACTCCGCACCATGCAATAAGCATAAAAAAATCTCGAGCCTAAAGTTGGGCACATGGAATGTTAGGACAATGAATCCTGGCTGTTCAGACTATCTCCAAGAAATGGACACTATACGAAAAACAGCTGTCATCGACAGGGAACTGGGCAGACTGCGGATGGACATTGTTGCTCTCCAAGAGACAAGGCTACCTGACTCTGGATCTGTCAAGGAGAGGAACTTTACGTTCTTCTGGCAGGGAAAACCATCAAACGAGACCAGGGAATGTGAGGTTGGCTTTGCTGTTAGAAATACTTTACTATTATCCTACCTGCTGTAGGAAGTGAGAGAATCCTGTCCATGCAACTACATTTTACAGCAGGGTTGGTTACACTTATCAGTGCATACACACCAACATTATCATCTCCAGCAGAACTTAAAGACAAATTCTATGATGATCTAGCTGCTACTATCAAGAAAATCCCTGAGAAAAGACCAATAGTTATCCTCGGTGACTTTAATGCCAGGGTTGGAGCTGATTATAACTCCTGGCCCACCTGCCCAGGTTGGTTCGGCATTGGAAAGATGAATGAAAATGGCCAATGCCTGCTGGAGTTTTGCTGCTATTATGGTCTCTGTGTCAGCAATACATTCTTTAACACAAAGCCCCAGCACAAAGTCTCTTGGAGACATCCAAGATCGGAGCACTGGCATCAGCTCGACCTGATTCTCGTCAGGCGCTCCAGCGTTTCTAGCGTTACAATCACACGCGGTTATGAGAGTGCCGACTGTGACACAGACCACTCCCTGGTGTACAGCAAAGTAAAACTGAAAACAAAGAGATTGCACCACCTGAAGAAGGAAAGAAGATCAAAAATTGATACCAGTAAGACCTATAACCAAGGAAAAGTGGAAGAATTCTCCCATGTACTCAAGGAAGCTCTTCCTGGCCCTGCTGAAGATAATGCATCTAAACGTTGGGAACATTTTAAGAATGTTGTTTATAACACTGCTTTATCAGTATTCAGCAAGGAGACTCGAAAGACCAATTAGGGAATGGCAGTCTACCGCAGCTGTTCAGCTGTTTCCCTTTGTATTCTTGATCTGTAATGATTCTGTTCCAAAACGGTGGCCTTCAAGTCCTTCAAGGAGTGTCCAGGTAAACTGAAGTGGTTTGAGACAGGTTTCTGTGTATCATGGTTTCTTATGTCAAACTTGTTTCCATTGATGCAGTTTCTTGGAGATTATCTTCGGTGCTTATATACCGGCCAAAATTGTGTTGAGTAACATGCTTTGAAAGGGCAATGATGCAACCAACAGGGGGAGACCTTCTGGTCATTAAAGGCTTCCTATTTCTCCTCCATGGCTTGTCCAACTTGTGAGCAATCAATTTCATCATGTGGAAGCCATTGGAGTAATGGGAAAGAAGGAGGAAGTCTTTATTAACCAACAACCTCTTCCAGTCAGTGATGTCATCCAGCAACAGTCATTTTCAGTAATTATAGACCTCTTCCTTCTGTCCCACAACTCTTTCTGCTTCCACACAATGAAACTGATTACTCATAAGTTGGACAAGCCATGGGACAAAAGGATGAAGTATTTTATTTACTGACAATCTCTCCCTCCTATTGACATAATCACTTTTCCACAAGCGTAATATATGCAAAAGGATATTGAACATGCCCTGCATTTCTACTTGCAATTTACAATTACAATAAGTTATTTAGGAGTGCCTGACTATGGTGAAATGACTTCAAACACAAGCACAAGAGTATTATATAATGCTAATGTTCGAAAATTTATTGGGATTTTGCATACATTGTGATCTACAACACACTCTTCAATGGGAAGAATATCCAATGAGAAAATTGTATTATTTTATGGCCAGCATTCAGTAATTTGGATACCTAACCAGTGCAATGTGTATAAATAATAATTTTGAAAATGTTAATCCATTCATAAGAATGAAAAAGAGCAATTTAATATGGGCAGATATTTCTAATGATCTTCCAAAAGATAATTTTTAATTGGATTAAGCTGAATTCCAAAGGCTGTGGGCTCATTTTATAATTCTTGGCACCTAATACTATTTTGCAATTGTATTGCTTAGTGAGACCTATTTATCACTTTTATATACATACTCCCTGTCTGAAACTTTGGGTCTTTACTGACCCAACTTGATATACCGACAATTCAATCAAAGTATCATTTTATTAATGTTTGAATATTAAACTGTAGGATTAAAAAGCCCAAAATATTTAAATGAAGGATGACTTCCATTTCTTTAAGGATAACTGAATGTAGTCAATTCCCAGTAGCACAATGGAAGCGAAGGTACTGTATACATTCCATGAGATCTAAGCAATGGGTTGAATCCAAACATTAATAAAGTATTCCAGAAATCCCCATATTTAAAGCAAACCCTCAAAATCTAATGGGTTTGTTCTGACAAGATATAGCAGTATAAAGGATTGTGTCACCAGCAAGAGGAGATCGCTGCCAATTCATGAGTTCTTGCTTCCATTCAAGGGCTTGCATGATTCACATGCAATCATACTCATTGTGCAAGAGTCATCTGCCATGGGACCAAAGCAGGAACTCTTGAAGTTCTGCCAGCTTGCCTGGGGTGGAGCAAGTAGCCATCATTGCTAGAGATGGCTTATATCATAGAAGCCATCTCTTTTAAAGCCCCGCCGCTTACCCCAATACTTAAACTGAGACATTTCAAGCAGTTTATCGTGTCCAGGAAAAAAAAATCATAAGTTGCACTGGTGTTGACGTTTATATACATTTAGAATATATTCAGAGAAGATAAAGATAGCTACATGCCTGATTTATCCTTCTCGTCATGGATGCTTTTGACTAGAGGTTTATTTTTCTCAGCTCCGCGTATATTTGATCATCATCTGAAAGTTAAATATTTAATTTTGGTATCTTTTCATTTCCTCCTATCAGTGCTGTTCACAGATTGTCATCCAGCCTGTTTAGTGTCTCATTTTGATGCCATTTAATGAATAGCCCCAGGAAAGAGCAATAAAAACTCTAGAGGGAATTCAGCTACTTGCACTTTATTTTACACTGTCAGGGGGTGGCAGGATCAGAGGGGGAAATGCGCCTGGATTTGTCTTTGACAAAATGCCAGTCATTAGACTGCTATTTTAAATTCACGGAGGGCTCATACGAAGATATATATTTTACCCAATATGTGATAATTAATTCTAATGACATTTAAAAACCCCTTCCCACTCGGCTCTTAGAACGACCATTCAAGACAAATAAGCTAATAAAGTCTGGTAGGAGTGTCATGACTTATTTCATAACATTATCAAAAGACAATGAGAGATTTATAACTTTTTAATAATGTTCTACAGCAAAAGGTCAAGATAAGCTCTTTTCAGTTGCACTAAAGGCAACCGTGATGACATGCTCTCAACGAAGTTAATCTAAGAACACATTTGTCATAAGAATACTACCTGTACTGTTTACTGCCTGAAGTGTTACAGGCAACCACAGTGACAATATAAATATTTGATACTGAGAAATTTCATAGATTGCTATTTTTTATTGGCTAGGCAGTTGAAATGAGATCCACAGCATCCTTAAAAGAAAACATTTCCCCTCCCCTTGTTGAACAGAACTTTATATACAGTGGTACCTCGACTTACGAATTTAATCCATTCCAAATGCATGCTCTTAAGTCGAACTACTCTTAAGTTGGGGTACCTATCTAAAAAATTGAAAAAATAAGTTAAAAATTTTTAAAAATGGAAAAAAAACTGTAAGTCAAGCAGACCATATCTAAAATTTGTAAGGCAGCAGTTAAAATGTCAACAGTTTTCCGCTCTTAAGTCGAACTGCTCTTAAGTCAAGCTGCTCTTAAGTCAGGGTACCACTGTATATAGGTGAGACGGAATGCTACTGGATCCTCCCCTCTACCATAGAGTCCAACAGGTTGGCAGCACAGAGTGTCTCTTCTACTTCAGGGTTCAGGTGACACACACACACACACACCTGACCCCGGAAGTGAAAGAGACACTCTGTGTTGCCAACCTGTTAGACTCTATGGTAGACAGGGAGGATCCAGTAGCGTTCCCTCTCACCATACAGAGCTGCCAGTTTCCACTGGATTTTAAGGGAGATATCAACAACAAGAGGAACATAAGTGACAGCAGTTAATTTGATGTGGCAGTGTAGCCTGTGACAGAGAAACCCAGACCCACTTGACATTGGAAGGTAGCCTGGGCCTGTAACAGAAGCTAGCAGCCATAAACATACAACATTCAATGCCACATATAAGAGACAATGTAACAAATGTCAGCCCTTATAACTTCAGGAATAAGAAAACTCCCTCTGCTGTGCAAAAGATTCTTAAGAATACAGTCTACTGCAGTATCCATTCAACTGAATGATTAAAGAGTAAAAGAAAATATATAGTCTTTTTTTCTGTCTATAAGACTATATTTTTTTCTGAAATTGTTAGACTAAAAATTGAGGGCCATCTTATACATGAACATAAGATGAGGAGAGAACCATGCGGTTGCAAAACTGTAATTCTGGGTTGGAAATGTGGGGGTTGTCTTATGCATGGGAATGTCTTATAGGTGGAAAAATAGGGTCAACTGGCCAAGAAATCTCGTAGAATGTTTTTCTTGCCTTCTGGAATGGTCAGCTCAGTGACAATGTCATTATATATTGTTTCTTTCTAACTTGAATCAACTAAATAACATCAGGTAAAAAAGTAAAGGTAAAGGTTCCCCCCGCATATGCATGCTAGTTGTGTCTGACTCTAGAGGTGGTGCTCATCTCCGTATTCAAGCCGGAAGAGCCAGTGCTGTGCAAGTCCATGGCCGTGTGGCCAGCATGGCTGCAAGGAAACACTGTTTTACCTTCCCGCTTTTTACGGCGGTACCTATTTATCTACTTGCATTTACATGCTTTCAAACTGCTAGGTTGGCAGGAGCCGGGGTTATCAGCGGGAGCTCGCTCCGCTGCGTGGCACCCGGGATTCGAACCACCGAGCTGCCGACTTTGCAGTCTACAGTTTCAGTGCCTTAGTCCACTGAGCCACCACGCCCCCTATAAATAACATCAATCACTGCTTTAAAAACTATGCTTAATTAATTATATTTATTAAATGTCCAAAATACTTCTAAGAAAATAACAATTTGAAGCTCAGTTTTCACATTAAAATAGCCCCAGTCACTCTGTTCATTAAAAAAAGTTTGAAAGGGGAATATATTTATATATTTTAAAAATCTAAAAATGAAAGAAATAAGTTATTCATCAATGTGATTAAAGTACTCCAGGAATCACTTTGAAGCCTAGAATGAAGCATGCACAATAGGCCAAGACACATTGAATAACAGAAGCCTTTGAAAAACAGACACTTGTTTACATGTTGGACATAATGTTGGACAAAAAAATTACCTCAGGTTCCAGAAAAGAAAACTGGATGACAGTTTACCCATTTAGGTAAAAACTAGGCATGGATCTTCCCATTTAGGTAAAAACTAGGCATGGATAAGAGATGGAGGAATACCCCTTAGGCATATGTTTATTCTTACAAAATTAAATGTTCACAAACAGGAGGTGTATTCTAAGGAATAAATGAAACACTTGCTTCCCTATTGTTTTCAGGATAGAGGAGAAAGCCCTTAATAACCAAAATTGCCAGTGGAGCAATGGTGGTGGTCCTACACCCAGCAGTAACAATATTTGGCTATTCCCCTTCTCCCAGTCCTTAGGCTTCCAAAGCCCCCCCCCCGAGCAAAATGGAGTCCTACCAAGTTTTGAAACCAAAAAAAGGGGAGTAGGAAGGTTTCAATTAAATTAAATATTACCCCTATCAGCTGGTAAGATCATCCCAGTTGCACAGTTGAAGGTTAAGATTTCAGCCATTGTTTCCTCAGTATAATTTCTCTTCAAGCTGGCTTCTTCTTGGTGACTAGCTGTCTAAGAGATGTTTTTAATGGTATTGTTATGTATGTATGATTTATTCATTGTAAATGTGTTTTTACTACTATTTCATCTCCTAGATTTATTATTATAGTTGTTGAATTCTTTTTAAATTGTATAATAATTTATTATTGCAGCTTTTAATATTATTTTAAGACTATATGACATCTGGCTGCTTTTTAGGTGGGAAGTAGCATATAAATATTTTAAATAAATACATATAGAAATCCTATTCCCACTATGGCAGTAGAGATTGAACCACATGGCCACGTGAAAAAGCCTTCTAGTTTGGACAGACGTCTGCCACTTTTTAATTTAGTTAGTTAATTAGTGGAGTATGTAGAAATCTAAAATTATATTATCATGATCTAATAAGAAGCCCAAACCCATTTAATGTCACATCTATTTGTTTTGTTTTTCTTGTGTGCCACAGTAGGAATCATTTGTTGGCGCTTTTTCCTTTTTAATCCATAATTATGAGCAGAAAGTCAGAAGTGAAGGTCATTACATTGAAAAGATTTTAAAGTACTGTCATTGTCCCCCCAATTTGGTGCTGACTTGAAATCCTTGAGGGAAAATATAAACATGACATCAATCATTATTCCAAGAGGGGCAGAGGAAGTGCATCCTATAATGGACAAGCATTTTTATCCTAATCTTTCTGTTTATGGTTGCTGTGTTTGCATTTGTTTTTGAGTGTAACTCAATTGTTCCAGGTTACTGCATTAATATTCCATGAACTACGGGAATTTTACATACTTTTCTATAAAATAATCTAGATTTTCTTCTCTTGTGAACATGATGTGCCATTTAAATCTCTTTCTTCTCATTAATTACTACCACTCAGAAAACAGACAATTCAGATGTTTTTAAACATCATTGAATTATGTTTTTATTAAAACAATGCACTTGGAGAAAGCTATTGGTGTTGAAGATTTTGGTAGGAACAGTTACATTATTTATCAAAGGGGGTGGCACAGTCATTCTTGTGGATTTTATAAAAGCAGGATGGTTATTTGTCTACCATCTCCCTTGTCAGGACTGACTTTTACAACTGCTTTGTTTACAGATTTTCAACATGTCATATGTCAACAATTTTAGCACCCATTCATTCATAGCAAGAAAGTCTCATTTCATGGAAGAAAGCCTAATTAAAATCATATTGGTTCATATAGGCATACTTTATAAACACAGGCAGGTATGTTACATGAACATTAAAGCTACCTTATATGAGGACAGATTTTTGGTCAGTTGAGCCCAGTATTATACACTGACTGACCACTTCTATGCAGGATCACAGGCTGTGATCCTTTTGTATCTTCTGTTTCCCCGCATCCCACACTCATCCTCCCGCCTACTCGTGCATGTGTATAAATACCTGTCAATCAATCTGATGACTTGGGCTAAATTTCATAAAAGGTGATACAATACAAAAGCTGCTAATCTTTATGGTGGGGATACAAAACATACTCGGCAATTGTTTTGATCCTAGTAATTTTTGACATTCAGCCCCAGTGAGGAATCACTCCAGAACATCAGAGATTTCCTCGAATATTCCTGAACGGTTTATGTCTGAAGTATTAGCCACCACATTTTTGTATCTATGGAGCCTTTTCACACGATCCCTAAGATCCGCTGGCCACTTAAATTCGGACCAGAGATCTTGGGGGTTCGTTGCTCTTCCTGCGTTCCCACCCCCTCCGCCCTTCCTTGCTCCTGTCTGCGTGAGGGGAGGGAGAAAAAAAGAGAGGAAAAATGCAGGCTCACCTCCGCTCTGCCGGTCGAAGCCGCCCCGAGCCCCGTCGTCATCGTCATCCTGATTCCTGTCTCTTAAAGAGGCGGCGGGGGGGGGGGGACAACAAACAGAAGCGAGGAGAGCCCGGCACTCACTCCTTTAAATCCGCATCAGGGATTTTCACCCCCGGAGAGCAGGTACCTGAAAAGTGCACTGGGACACGCTTAGGTGGGCGTGGTCACACTTAATTTTCTGTAAACTCCAGAGCTGGTGGGGAAACAATTTTAAGCTCCGGAGCTGGGAGCCATTTGCCGCGGAGTTTAGGGGTCGTGTGAAAAGGCCCTTTGTGCAGCACCTGAACATTTTCAATTCTTATACTGGTCAGTTGCAAACAACCATATTAGTGAACTCTGCACCTGAGATTATTCATGACAATTTCAAGCTCCTACATTGGTCAGTGTCAACTCAGAACATTTTGCTGAATTAAAAATCAAGGAGGGAGGAGGGAAAAAAGCAAATTGCACAGAAGGCTGTGGGGACCAAAAACATCTAAATTCACAACCCTAACTTACAATGCTACAAAACTCTTCCCTTGTTCTGTTGGAATTGACAAACATGGCACCTTGCCCAAACATTATCACATAAAATGGCACCAAACAATTAAACATGATCCCTACTAGTGAATACATACTTCAAATGCCTTGAATGTTCTTCCCAATCAAATACGCTTTGAGAACTGAACAGAAGGAAGTAAAACTAGTAAAACAGTATGATTTTTGTCACGCCAAGAGACATGTCCCAAGCTGTTATATTTTCAATGCTTCAGATTTACTCAGTGCAGTTAAATTTCTTAAGCTTTCTCATAAAGAAAAGCATTTTGAAGACATAAATCATGCATTTGCACAGCTTCCATTTAAAAGGTATAATTGCTGCATATTGTAATGAAAAACAAAAAACCCATGCTGGTCTAAATTGTTTAATGGAAAAAAGTAAATTCACTCTCTTTACATTCTCCCTGAAGAGTAAAACAAAAGAAAACTTAAAAACTTTCACATTGACAAAATAAAATCTAATTTTATGCTAAAACAGTATTTGATTACCCCCTCATACACAACACATACTCTCATTTAAACAAGTATCTGAAAAGCTGTTCTAGCTACAGTACTTTAAAAAGGTTTTCTGTAAGAAGTTTTCATTTCATCTTCAGTAACTACACTTCATTAGAGAGACACCTTTACAAATCTTCAGTCCATCGTTGTGTGCAAAGTACAGTACTGAGGATGACTAAAGTGATCCATGTTCCTTTCTGATCGTTCTTCTTCATTTGTGTCACAATGGCCACAGTACAATTACCAAATACATCAGTTTTTCCTCAATTCTAGGCAACACCAAGAGCATTTGGTGGCAGCAAATTTTACATCTTCCATGGCACATGTTGAGAGGCATAGAATACCCTGACATACTTGTGAAGTTGCCTGTTCTCTACCCTCACAAAAGAGTGTCAATGCAATAATAATAATAATAATAATAATCTTAGATTTGCTTTGGTTCTGACAGCTCTACTCTAGAGCCTATTAAGTATCTTCTAAGCAACCACATCCACCATGTAACCAAGGACTGGACTTTCACAGGGGTTTTCCATTTTAAGAGGAAGATAGGTCTTTCCTTCAGTAGTATAGTCTTCGCATTCTCTGACATTTCACATTCATAGATATTTTTTGGGGGGGATACACTTTTCTTGATTTTGTGGGAAGAAGCTTCCCTGAAGAATGTGGACACATTCAAGCATCCCCCGGATAACTACAGTAACTGTCAGCTGATCCTTCCACTCCAGAAACATCAATATGAGCTGGCACAAACATCATTGGATAAATTTGACATTATGTATTTGACAGTGTCCTTCAGGTGGCCACCAACAGCCCTTTTCAGAGCCAATGTTAAGGATAATATCTATTAACATGGAGTGGTTGTCAACATTTAAAGAGCTATTGCTACCACTTCTGTCAGACACATGATGGTGATGTGTGTGTGTTTTGGGTCGTTACAGTCGTGACCGACTCTTCGTGACTCCATGTCCATGGAGTTTTCTTGGCAGGAATACTAGAGTGGCTTGCCAGTTCCTACTCCAGGCGCCTACAGCACCTGGTATTCCCTGGTGGTCTCCCATCCAAGTACTAACCAGGGCTGACCCTGCTTAACTTCCGAAATCAAGCGAGACCGATGTGCTTAGGACATCTAGGCAGCTGATGGTGATATACTTTGTCTATTCAAATAATGCACAGAGACAGCCACCAACAACGGACCAGAATATCTGGCATGAGATTTGCAGCCCTGAGACCTCAAAGCCAGCACAGCACCATCACACTGGTCAAGCATGACCTTCAAATATCCTCTACTTCTGTCACAAAGGAGAACGATACAGAGACAATAACAGTGGAACTAAGTAACTGCAAAGTATCTGCCATGTATAAACCACTTAATGCAATCCTTTAGAATAAAACCACAGACAATGTTCAAAAGCAATTTCATCATGTGTCTGGGGATATACACTTGATGATAACAATTGAGAAGCCATTAAAAATGGTAAGAAACATCTCAACTAGCCCCTGTTCATGATAGCAAATATTACGTATCTTTCAATAGCAGAGGATCACATTGTGACTATACTGTAATATGTGAGCTGATATTTGCTAGTGAGCCTGTAGCACAACAGTGCATAAAGTTAGTCTGTGCCAGATTCTGAACGTACACACCCAGCCTATAATGTGTCAACTCACAGTAGTCATCCAACAAGAGATATAATTTTAAAAGCCAGTTGGCTGAAGTCTGTCATCTCCTCATTAATGGCAGTTGTGAATATCACTAAAGAAAATTAGAACATAACCTTGAAAGAAAAAGGCAACTGGAGACCCAGAGGCCTATGGCCAGTTTATTCAGGCAATGAAAAGATTATCCTGACTATCCGTAGCCCAAGGATGCCAAACCAGCTATCTCCAAGGCTTAACATTGGAAACAGTAACTTGAATGAATCATTATCTTTCACTCTTTGGACAAACTCCCTTGAGCAAAGAGACCATTTTGGCTGGTCAGTGATTAATTACTTCTGTCTCAGAAGCTGAAAGAGGTAATTGGGGGAAAAATTAACATGTAAAGAAACAAATAGTCAGAAGACCTGGAAATTATTAAAGATGTTTAACAACAGCCCATGGCCCTCCTATAAACATTTCAGCAAACCAAATAGTCTGTCAGCTCCTCATTAATGGCAGTTGTGAATATCACTAAAGACAATTAGAACATAACCTTGAAAGAAAAAGGCAACTGGAGACCCAAGACAGGGGTGCCCAAACTTTTTGTAAGGAGGGCCAGATGTGGTGGCTGAGAATGTGTCAGGGGCCGGTTGCTTCCCGCAGCCCGCCGGATCACTGCCCCGTGTGTGCACCCACCCTCACAATGTTCCCGGCTATGCCGGTGGTGGCGGCCTGCGCCTAGCTTCACAAGGTTCCCGGTGAAGCCAGTGGCGGTGGCCCGCCCACGCGCTACCCCCGCATGTGCCCCCAGCCCCACAAGCTTCCCGGCGGTGTCAGTGTTGGCAGAAGATTTTTAAAAAATGGGGTGAAGGAGTGGGGAGGGGTGGGCCAGCCAGCCGCAGGCCACTCAGAATGGCCTGACGGGCCAGATTTGGCCCCCCAGGCCGGACTTTGGGCAGGCCTGCCTTAAGACATTGGGAAAAGGCATTTGTAGCTGCAAAAATGGCAAGGCAGCAAGCCTGGATGACATTCATATAGAACAGGTAAAATATTTTGGTACAGTAACAAACAAAAATGGGTCCTTAAATTCTTTAATGGTTGTTTTGTCTCTTTCATGATTCCATGAATGTTTTAGAGAAAGGTACAAGTGATTTTTATTTTGAAACCTTACAAAGAAACACAAACTCAAAAAACTTCAGGCAGTTCCCCCTGAAAGAATTACTCCTAATTGCCTTATAAAAGAAGTAGAACCACTCTTCATCTATCAACAGGCTGGCTGTAAACACACAAATAACTATACAGCTCAATTTCTACATTTAATGCAAATGAGATATGGGGGTTATCCTTTGTTGATCTCTTACTTGACAGTGACAATTTCATTGTCAACTACCACTGCAAATTCTATAATCTAACCAAGGATTATAAAATATCTAAAGTAATAGGAACACTCTTCCAGAATTTCAGATTTTTCATTAACTTTTAAGAAAAATGCCGTCAAGGGAGGACTCAAAAGAATAGTTTCATTCAGGGCAGTGGTATTTTTAACATCTAGACCAAAGTAGAACTACTTCCTCAAGGCAACAAAGTTTTATTTATGCTAAGGATATTATAATTTCTGCTCAGTTACACAACTTTTACATAGTAGAACATCTTCCAACTGACAAATTAATGAATTGGAGTCATTAAGGAAAGAAATCAATGTAAACTCAACACACTAAGACTCAAATATGTACCTTCCATCTGAAAGATGTATCATCCATGTATTATACAGAAAGAAACTCATAGTGAAAGACAGAAAGAATATACATCAAAGGCATGTCCAACTTTGCTTTAACTTTTCTGGTATAATATTATTTTGCTCAGTGATTTTTCCAACTTGAATCCTGGCCACCTTGCTGTTTGAGAAACAGACAGCTTTTCCATTTTGGACTATGATTTGCAAGGTTGGCCCAAGATCTCTTGCCACCTGATGCATGAAGCAAGATTACCCCCCCACCCCAACAATACTGTGTAAAAGTGGATTAATGTTATGCATACCCCATTGGAGAAGGAAGAGAATGTTGCAGCAGCCGAACTGTTGGAACCAATGAGCTGTGGAGGGCTGACCATAGCTACCTTGGGTCCTTTTGGGGAGAAAGGCAGGATAAAAATATGTTGTTGTTGTTGTTGTTGTTGTTGTTGTTGTTGTTGTTGTTGTTG
>JAHTLZ010003542.1:57988350-58006577 GCA_023846285.1 Phrynocephalus versicolor | reverse complement strand
TTGTTGTTGTTGTTGTTGTTGTTGTTGTTGTTGTTGTTGTTGTTGTTCTTCTTCTTCTTCTTCTTCTTCTTCTTCTTCTTCTTCTTCTTCTTCATCATCAAATCTTAACTCTTCAAACCCTCTTACTTAATTCAAGTAAGCTCAAAGAGACTGAATATCAAGGGGAAATGCAAAGAGATTGAGCATTATATTAATGGCATGGTGTTTTGTTATAAATGTACCCACTCAGGCACATATGCATTAAGGCAACCTGCACTTTGTTAATTAAAGGAAACTCACACCTTTGCACTTATGCAAACCTAAGTAAACCATTGTACAGTGGTACCTCTACTTAAGAGTTTAATCCAACTCGTAAGTAGAGCAGCCATATATAAAAAATCAATAAAATGAAATAAAATCAAAAATGAAAGTAGAGCAGACCACATCTAAAATTTGTAAGGCAGCAGTTAAAACACCAAATGTTTTTCACTCTTAAATTGAATTGCTCATAAGTAGAGGTACCACTGTGTTTTGGTCCTTATACATACATACCTACATGTTTATGTGTGTAGCCATATGCATTTTTTTTCAAACTAAGTATAATTTATCACTTACAAAAGAGTCAGAAGTGTGTGCATTTTAAAAGATGAACTACCCATAGCTGCATTATAAATCTTTCCATCATAAAATATTATTTGGTGATATCTTGTTAATTACCTAACTAATGATGTCATATTTCATGGGAATATTTGTGAAAGGAAAGTAAGCAGGATTAAAGCCACAAGGCAAAATCTAATAGACTTAGAAGAACAGAGATAGCAATAAAAGAGAGACATTTCAAGAATTGATTGAGTACCAGAGCATATATAATATGTTCCAGCAGGACGACATTCACATTTTAATAATTTATGATATAGATAACGTACTAGTCGAGATAATGGGAACAGCCGTAAAAGAGCAGGACTGGAGCCAGCATGTTGCACTGCACAGGAACATAATTATCCAATAAATTGTACTTCTTGCATTTTTGCATGCTTTGGATGAATGTGTCCATAAAAACAGAACAATGCGCTAATTTTAATTTCCACATATTTCTTCTCTTGCGTGAAAAGAGGCTGGGCTATATTTCATGACCCTTTCTGAAACCAACGAGCACAAGACTAATCTAACATTTCATAGTCTTCTAGTTTCTCTGTTCTAATTTCCAGTAGTAACCATAAAGGAGCACTAATCCCCTTCCTGAAGGGAACATTTGCATTGCAGTGATGTTTCTTGGCAACGTACCCTTGTAATAATGTTGGTGTCTGTGGCACAAAGTGTCTCCTTCATCCATCAAATTAAAGTGAGCTCTTAGAGCAGTTTCTATATCAATTCAGAATACAAAGGTGTCTCAAAACTCCCACCTCTATTCCAAATGTAACTTACGAGCAGGAATGGTTTTCTGCATAAATGAAAATTAAATTACAGATCTATTGCGATACAAAAATCTATTAAATGCAAAGATCTGTTGGATGTTAAAATGAATAGAATAAAGGATACAGAGCATTAAAAAGCAGGCCATTAATATTAACCCTGTCGTAGCCATTTGTTCTGACCACATGCTAAGCTAAATTGCAACTCTACATTTACGTACACTGAAAAGATTCAGCTTATTTCCAAATGAGATACAAGATCTAGCGTTGAGGCTTGCTGAAAGAGAGCAAGGCAAGCATTAAGACACCATTAGCCAGTTAAATACCCACCCCACCCCCAGTTAAAACACTATTTATCATAAGGGAAATTGTTTACAGGACATCTCAGAACATATAAAAATGATTCCCTCCCAACAAGTATCAAAAGAGGGCAAAGGAGAACCATTTGTAAACATCCATTGTTTTTACTTTAATCTGTCCTTGATTAATAACAGAACATCTACTAGAAGGGAACCGCTGAAGATGAAATTTAAGAGGATGCTAAACAACTGCATATGATTCCTTCCACAGAATTCACAAGAGCTATTTAACAGTCTGAGAGAATTCAACCCCATTTGATTATATGTGGGAAATATGATTACTTGGTTCTTTTCCCTATTTGCCAGTTTCAGTCAGTTGAAAATATGGAAATGGGGTATATTTTCCATGCCTGGGAAAATATATAGTCCAAGGGAATTTCACCATCATTTCACCTTAACCTACCCAAGCTCTGTCAATATTGGAGGTTGAGATTAGAGATGGGCACAAAATGGAAAAATAGCATTCTGTTTTGTTTCCTTTGCTGTTTCATTTTATTGTTATTAACAAAAAATGAAACAACATGAAATAATTCACTCTGCTGTATGGGTCTGCTCCCCTGGGTCCTAGAGGCACCCAATTTTGGGGGAAGATCAAGAAAACTCCATGGACATGGAGCCACGAAGAGTCGGTCACACAACACACAAGAGTCAGAGGAACAGGCTACAAATCACAATCTGTGTGCAGAGAGATGGGACCTAGGAATGGATGATGGACCAGTAAGAATATTGTGGTCTGTCTGGGAAGAGATGGACCGCCAGGTAGATCAGTGTGGAGGAAGATTTGATGGTGACTGGGAAAGATCCCAAGCAAAAATCATATGACACCAAGAGGATGCGGTAAGATCCAGCATCTTTTACCCATAAACCTCTTTTATTTAAATTTAAAGAGAGAGGGCAGCCAATCCTCATGGTTCCAAGAGTTGTTGTTTTTTTTTGTTACAAGTGTCTAATACATTTCTCTCTCAAGAGCTGGACATCCCAGCTGCAATGAATTTAATATAGACTAAGAGTGTTTTTCTGTTATTATGAACAAGAGTGACTTTTATTCATGTTGTTGCAAAAGCCTGTATTTTTCAATCTGATTCAAGTTCAAAAACCTCATTTGTAAATACTACCGATAGAATCTACCAGTCTTTTTTCAGATCAGAGTGTTGCACAATTTAAAAGTACAGGCATATATAAAGTACTGTAGATATGAAGTAGAGTCTTGCCCTGGTGAGGGGGGAGGGGACATAGAAGCAGTGGGAAAGCATTGTGAGTACGCTCAGTTGTCCCCAGGGTAACAGTATGCAACCAGCTAATCCTTCATTTCCAGAAGCATTGCACACACAAATAATCTACTGGTACTATGCCATTACTTGTTTTACCTTGGTTGATTAAGTCTCTGTGTGTTCTATGGAAGTGTCAGGCTAATGCAGGTTAAAGGTCAAGGGCAAAACTGTACAATACACTAAATAGGTAGTGTGCAGCTTAGGGCAGCGATGACAAACCTTTTAGAGACCGAGTGCCCAAACTGGGATTCAAAACCCACTAATGCTTCACAAAGTGCCGATACAGCAGTACAAGTGGCTGTGAAGGGGCGATGTCGGGTGCCCACAGAAAGGGCTCTGCTTGTTTTTTATATTTTGACCCTTACTTTCATGTGTTTTTATTGTCTTCTTACCTTTCAGACTTGTAAATTGGTTCTAATCCACCTTAAATGTCTTTGCAGAAAAACTGGTAAAAATTCTTATATTCACCGTAAGGGAAAATAGATATACAGTATAATTGGTTCAATCTTCAGAGAACCCTGTTTAGGTGTTATGTATTAGCATAAACTCACCATAGGTAGAAGAGAGCAACCTAGGCCTGCCATTCATCTCCAGTGTCTCTGTCTTATCAGTGGTGTCCAGCAAGTCTGAAAAGTGAGTGCTCTGTTATTGTGAGGTGGGCTATTGGCATAACCAGGACTCTGAAAGTTCAAGGTCTACAGAGGGGGCTTTCTTCCTGCAAGGCTGTAATATCTCATGAGGATGATGGAAATGCTCATGGACCAAAGAGATGCCCATTTTTTTTCCTACAAAGCTAACAACGCTCAGGTACATTAACAGATCAGAAATGTTTACATGTACCCACTTCAGAAGTCTAGAAAGGTTCCTGTGGAGTAAAACTGATCCCAGTGGTCTAAGTATCTGGCTGTGGAGCCTGGGGTTGGAAGTTCGGTTCACCACTATGCTTCTTTGCTAAGGGCAGGACGTGATGATCCATGATGATATCAGGATTGACATCAAATCCATTAGGACTTGATGATGTCAGAGTGTCATCAGATCCAGTTCTGTACTTCTATGATGATGATGATGATGATGATGATGATGATGATGATGATGATGATAAAACAGACTCGAAAATGAGCACTTTATGCAAGTAAACATCAGCACCGTCTTATCCATGTAACAGGCCTTCCTTGCTCAACAGGAAGCAATAAGTGTGTGTGTGTGACCGACCCTTTGTGGCTCCATGTCCATGGAGTTTTCTTGGCAGGAACACTGGAGTGGCTCACCAGTTCCTACTCCAGGCACCTACAGCACCTGGTATTCCCTGGTGGTCACCCATCCAAGTACTAGCCAGGCCTGACCCTGCTTAGCTTCCGAAATCAGGCGAGATCGGATGCGCTTAGGGCATCTAGGCATTTCCGGAAGCAAAAAGACCCTGTGTCAAAATGCCAGTGGAACTTTCCAGTTCACTGGTGCTGAAAGAATCCTGGCCTCAGACAATTTCCCTGGATCCCAAATCAAAACAACCGAAGTGTCCATTGGTGCCAAAAGAATGATTTTACTTGACACAATGGCCATGTTAAGCTTAATTGTTATTTCTGGAGGGACTGCAGCTGAAGAACAAACCATTCACCCTCCCCAACCCTCCCCCTGCAGTAAACAAAACATATCTGACACACACGTTGGACAGTTATGATTCAGGAGGCTCCAGCCTGTGCCAAGAAAGGGGTCATTCATCCATAATGCTAACTGAAAGTGGTGGGTTCAAAGAGGTGTAGTTCAGAAGGGAAAGTTTAACTGTGTACTCATCCCATGATGCAAACTGCAAACTACACACAACATGGAGGGGGGAAGCAATTAAGCTTCAATGGGTGACAACAAAAGCCTTTTCCCCAAGCTTATTTCCTTATTTATTTCCTAATTATTTCTGAATTTACAAAGCAATTTACATAACAAAATTGTGTAATTATATAATTGCATGATTGAATCTATGCAGTCAATGCACTTGTACCCATTCAGGCGTGTTCTTCTTTACTGAGGCATTGCAAATTTTATCCCTGAGTCCTGACTCAGAACATGGCAGACTGTTCTGGAAACTTTGTGGAACCAGGTTTCAAAACCTTTTGTCATCTGTACGAGTCAGCTATGAGAGTCAGCTGTTAAAATCAAAAGTCAAAAAAATCTAAGTGGCTAGCTAGCACACAGCTTGCATGTTTGTTTGCTTGTTTGAAATGCTTTTACCCCACCTTTCTCCTTAAAAAGGGCCTAAGGTGGCTTACATCATCAAAAGACCACATTTTAAAGGTAAAACAGTAAATATAGAAATATTTAAAAACAATTAAATATTGTAGTAAAATGGTAAATAAAATCAATCTTAAAAACATTTAACTGCAACAAGGGACAGCAATCCATTGGGGGGGGGGGACCCTTCAGACAGCCAGTAACTAAGGGAAACCCTATCTAAAGGGAAAGAAGGAAAGACAGCAAAGAGGGAGCCAGACTGGACTCAAATGGAAGAAAGTTCTTGAGCAATTTCGACCCACCAAATGAACCTGTGAAAGTGGCCGGACTGAGATGAAGTTCTCTCTTGAGCTTAACATTCAAACAGCCTCATAAAGGGAGACATGGCTCTTGAGCTAGCTTGGACCTGAGCAGTTGAGAGCTTTATAGGTTAAATCCAGCACTTTGAACTGCACCTGGGAACAGACTGGCCGCCAGTGGAGCTGCTTTAATGAGGGAGTTGTGTGATCTCTGTAAGGAGCCATAGGCTGCTTTTACACGACCTCTAAAATCTGAGGCAAAGGACTCCCAGATGTGGAGCTTAAAATTGTTCTTCCACCAGCTGCGGACTTTTAAAAAAATTAAGTACGACCACACCCACCTAAGCGCGCCCCAGCGCATTTTACAAGTACCTGGTCTCTGGAGGTAAAAAAAATTCCGATGTGGATTATAAAGTTGTGGATGCCGGGCTCTCCTCACCTTCTGTTTGATTTTTTGTCCCCACCGCCCCTTTAACAGCCTGTCGATGGCAGACAGAGGTGAGCGGAGGTGAGCCTGCATTCTTTTCTCCCTCCCCTCACCGCAGACAGGAGCCACGAAGTGCGAAAGGGTGAGAACACAGGAAGCAGAACAAACCCCCATGATCTCTGGTCCGAATTTAAGTTGCCAGCGGATTTTAGAGGTCATGTAAAAGCGCCCATAGTTAACAATCTGGCTATTGTGTTTTGGACCCCCTTAGGTTTCTGAGCACTTTCCAAAGGAATCCCCATGTGTTACAGTAATCCTTCCCACCCTTAGTTACACATATAACTAAGGCATGTGTCACTATGGTCAGGAGACTTAGCCAAGAAAGGCACTGTTGGCACAATAATTTTATACACAGGTATGTATGTTGCCTTGCACGTCATAACCATGCATACTTAGGAGAAACATCAGTTGATATAGATTAAAAACCCTTTTTTCTGCAAACAAGCTTCTCACTCTCTGTTCTTTTATCCCTATCCTGTATGTTCTTTTTCTTTCTCCTAGTTCAGGGGTCCTCAAACTTTTTAAACAGGGGGCCGGTTCACTGTCGCTCAGACACTGTTGGGGGCCGGACTATACTATGAAAAAAATATGACATCATATGCTCCCAACAGATAGTTATTATTTTTATTTTGAATATTTTTACCCTACCTTTCTCCTTGGAAAAGGACTCAAGGTGGCTTACAATAATGAGGGACAATATACAGCCCAGAACATTTAAGACATATTCAAGTTAAGAACAGGGATTCAATTCAATAGGATGGCAATTCAAGAAAAAAAATTCCTGCACAAATCTGTTGAAAGGAAATCCGAAACTACCCAGGAAAGTCATTGATTCTTGGTCATGTTGATTGCTTCTAAAATGTATACTGTACCTCTTTAACTGGGAATGAGTCCCATTGAATGCAAAGACTCTTAGATCCTCTATAGATCATTTAAACAGCTCCTCCCAGCTTTTTAGCCCTGCTTCAAGCGGTCTGGCTCCTTCTACAAGTGTTGCACAAACATAGTCCTTTCAATCAAGGGATGATGGGAGTTCTGGTCCAGTACAGCTGGAAAATGCCTCATTTTCACACACAGCTCCTTCTGGGTCAAGCAATTTCACTTTGGATTCGAGGTTCACCAAACACAGAATACTAATTTTCAAATTATCGTTTTGCAGATCTGCTGACAAAGGAGTGCCTTTCACTGCCATACTACCCTCTTGTTTCTTTAGGAATTCTTCTGAGATGGTTGTGGTGTCTTCTTTGGTGTGTCCCTTCTTCATCCCCTGTAGGACTTCTGATTTATTTTATTTTATTTTAGGCTGAATATTGTGATGTTATGCTTTCAGAAAACCCACCAGGCAGGAAGGCCCCCTTTCCCTCAACTATCTCATGTGAGTGACTTCAAAGTCCTGTTTTCCTTCGAGGGTGGCTGTGAGAAGAAGGGTCTCTAGTTTTCCATTAAACCCTGTAAGCTTTTATGCTGTGGGGGTTGGGGTCGGGGAGATGGAGGTGGCACAGGAAGTATGGTTATTCAAGAGCCAGGCGGGGTGTTCCTCCCCTGGCTTGACTTTCTTAGCGTGCCCCCTTCACTCTCACTCAGGAGACCAGACGGCCACCCTGGCTGGTTGTCAGGGTGGTGGGGGAACTTTGGGGGAAAGGAGTCCAGCCCACCAAGGGAGGGTGGGAGCGAGCTGGGAAGTGCAATGCATCCTCCTCCTCCTCGATTTTCCTTAACAGCAAGGTTGCTACAAAACTTCCCCCATTTCCCCCCTCCCCCCCCACACACACATGCTTTTCAGCAAAAGCCAGCAGAGGGAAGCAGGGTATTGGCTAGTTCAAGGTGGCGGTGGCAGCAGCAGGAGGACTTAAGGCCAGATCGCCTTCTCCTCAGAGGAAATACTGCAGCCTTCTGGACTGTGTCTGCTTCTTAAGGGAGAGACTGGCCCGATACTTCCACCCACTGGCTGTGGGAAGGAAGGGGTTGAATGAAAGACAAGACAAGCCCTCAAACACCATGCCACTCCCTGAGGGAGGCACCAGCAAGTAGACACTTGCCAGCCAAGATCTCCCCCCCCCCTTTTTTTGTTCTTCCTTCCTTCCTTCCTTTCTCCCTTCCTTCCTTCCTTTTCTTTTTTTCATTCGCCTTTCCTCCTTTCCCCCCTCCCCTCCCCTTCCTTTTTGGCAGGAGCTGAGATGAGGGGGAACAGCTTGTGCGAAGGGAAGGCACAGAAAGGAAGCCGAGCTGCTGAGGTCTGGAGTTTATCCCCGGACTTCGGATTTCTCCAACAGGACTGCCTCGCCTCCTTCCCACCCTCGCTCGTTGCGTGCGTCTCCCTCACTCTCTCACTCTCACACCCCTTTTCCACACATGGGTCAATGTGATGTCATATGCTCCACTCCGCCCGCCCCCCGTGCTCTTACCCACCATGCCCCCTCTCCTCCCCCATTTTCAACCTGGCCTCGGAGGGCGGGAAGGCATTCAACATCGCTTTATCGTAGCGCTCAGAGGGGGTGTCTGCAATTGCCGGTGGGCTGGATTCAGGACCCTGGCGGACCGGATCCGGCCCACAGTCCATAGTTTGAGGACTCCTGTCCTAGTTCTTCTCTACCGGTGTCCCAGTCTTCATCTCACCTCTCACCTCTCCACATTCTCCTCCTCCTCCTTTACCAACAGTTTCCTTCCATCCTTTGCTCTGTGAACTGTTCGGAGAGTTCAGGGCAATGCAGGGTGCCAAGCTGTTCACATACTGGAGCCATTTCATTCCATTTTTCTTCCCACCATCACCATCAACACTGCAATCACTGAAAGGCTCAAGCTTTGTAATATGTGTGGATGATTTGATGATCTTTCACAGATTCATATGTCATCATTCGTAAAACAGAAGCACAAATCAACTACATTTCCTCCTCTAGTCACTCTTGATAGGTTTGCCACCACTGCTCTAGGCCCTTGTAGGATGAGAATAAAAACAATAACACTATTAATTCTGTCAATAACTGTTAGACAAGGTCAAATAAATAAATAAATAAATAAATAAATAATGCAAGTTTTTTCTTTTCTAAAGGCACCAAATGCAAATGTAACTAAATGCAGGCATTTACTTTATATAACCCACTTCTTTTTCCAAACTCAACCTATTTGTTCTAATTTGTTCTAATTTGTCTTTGAAATGGGGGCACCCAAGAACCTTTCCGGAATAGCGCTGTTTTTGGATGAGCTACATGTTTCTTTATGTAACATTTTTGTACAGCTGCAGGAGATCAGGGAGTTAGTTGCAGGAGGCCACTAACCTCCTTGCACTGAATCCTCACTGCTACTAGTTAAGGAACACAGTGCCCCAAATACTACACTTCCATTTACCAGCTGCACATCCCAATGACAGATGCAAGGGGAGGTTTGCAAATCACCCAGGAGATGATCTCACATTGTCCAGATGGAGCTAACGGGGTATTTTTCATCCATTAATTATGGCATAACAGCAGGGCACTTAAATGTTCCAATATTCATGCAATTATTCTTTAATTGACTCAGTCCCAACTTTAAATAGTTAATCCTCCCCCTTTGTCATCATTTGTATCATTGTTTTAAAAATTAAACCTGAAGGATACATTGCCTTCAATATTTCATCCCACTTACAAATTTACTGACCCTCAAAATCTAGTATTGATCTTAGGTTTACTCTGATCAATAGTAATCTGTGGGATAAATTAGTCTTTACATTGACCTCAACAAAAGTCACTGCATACATATGAGTAAAACCCTGCAACATATATTTAATTAGAGACAACTAAATGTTTGCTTTCTCTCCCAACAATTATAGGTAAAATGGTCATTCATTATCTCCAAAGCTGAGACCTAAATCTACATATCATGATAGCACAATCTGTATAAGGATTTTCTCTCTCTCAAAATAATCTGAACCCCATCTCCATTATTTTAAGACGTGTGTTTTCTGACACATTATATCTATTAAGCAAGAGAAAGAGCAGGTTATACTTCGATCAAGCTATTAAGATCCAATCTTGTCTCCCTAAAGATTAGTTTTTTTAAAAAAAAAGTTTCAATTTTCCTTAGTGGAGGCAATGTAAAGATTAGCAATAATGATTCAAACCAGCAAATGCTCCTACCTCTTTTAATGGTGGTATGGCCTTGATCTTACATTATGATTACAATGGGTGACACAGTTCCATCCGATACAGAAACAAATCTTAGAATCCTATAAGTTTAACTGAGCAATTATAACTCCATCATTTGGCTGCAAACTGATGCACAGGTTCCTTGGATAAAGTCCTAAGACTTTTTTTTGGGGGGGGGGGGGAGGGCTGAGGCCATAAACACAACATAAAAGAAATATATGGCAAATCAGGATTGCAAATAACTTAATAAGCTTATAAGCTTTTTTATTTTATTTTTTCATCCGCTGCATCTTGCTGAGGGTTTCCCCCTCCTTTTGCTTATATTGTTGTTTTTCTACCGGACGTTTCTCCATATTGCTGTTTTACCTGATGTTTCTTTTTAAATCTGTAAACGGCCCAGAGTTCCTTATGGAAGATGGTGCGGTATAAAAGTGGAACAAATAAATAAATAATAATAAATAAATCTATGAAGAACTGTTTCCAGTCTGTAACCCCTTCATATTTGCCAGCCCCCCACCCAAGGGGGCATACAGCCCCTGTTGAGAATGACAAGACAACTGCAATCTAGTACTTACTTACCTGTGAATGTCCCAGTGGGACTTCTACATAGACAAGGCAAGGCATAGCATCACACCCATAGACAGTTCATGTCACAAGCAAAAAGTTTGCCCTACCACAAATACAGAGTGAGGAATCTATCTCATTAAATCTACATACCACCCTTAAAGAGTACCAAAGCCCTCTAGCAACCTTAAGCTCAGGAGAATGCTTTGCTCTAGGGTGTAGTTTTTTTCCCCCATTTAGGCAATTTTACTATCACTTCCAGATTTGAAAATATTATACCAATGCTACTTTTATGAACCAATTACAACCAAATGTGGAAAAATAGCCTGAACATCACTAAGAGATAAATATTCTGTTATAGAATGTACACTTTTATTGCATCTTCATGAAGTGATGAAATCCAATTCCATTTACTGAGATTGGGGAGGGGGGGGAATGATTACAGCCTCAACTAAATTATCACCTGCAACATAATACATAAGAACCAATTATTTCTTTCGTGGCAATTACGCTCCTCTGATTTACCTACACCAATAAAGCTCATTCAGTCGGCCAAATATATAAGCAAACAATATCAACCAAAAGCTAAGTCCATTACACAATCATTTCACTTATACAGAGAAACGTGTCTGGCTGTTAGGAAATACTCTGCAACCTATTATTCAGCATGTAGGCACAACAAGGAGGGAACTGGTTCAAGGGAGCGGCCTCATTTGCACATGATAGCAAACTAGCATTCTGGAGAGTGTGTGCACGTGCGTGTGTGTGTGTCGTTACAGTCGTGACTGACTCTTCATGACTCCATGTCCATGGAGTTTTCTTGGCAGGAATACTGGAGTGGTTTGCCAGTTCCTGCTCCAGGCGCCTACAGCACCTGGTATTCCTTGGTGGTCTCCCATCCAAGTACTAACCAGGGCTGACCTTGCTTAGCTTCCAAAATCAGGTGAGATCGGATGTGCTCAGGGCATCTAGGCAGCTCATTCTGGAGAATACAGGTCTACCATGAGAAAGCTTCATAATACATGCTCCTTCCAAAAAACAGAGCAGCTAAACTGGTAGTTCCCAAATTTGAGGCCCCAGATGTTCTTGAACTACAATTCCCAAACACCCACAGCAGCACAGCCAATGACTTCTGGAGTTTGAGAACATCTGGGCTCCCAAGGGTAAAAAACACTGGCCTAAAGTGATAAGGAACTAAAAGTTTACTATGTTGATGGGGTCTTTTCAGGAGCTGCTCCCATGCTGAAGGAAGGAAGGATGATAACCTCCCTGTGGCCCTTTTTTGTCCTCAAGCAGGCTTTTGGTGACTGAATGGGCTACTGAGCAAGACTGTAACAGAGGATGTTGTACTTTAGGTTTTCCACTGCTGCTCTTGTTTCAAGACAGTAATTCATTTAATGCAATAATATGTTTAGCTGGCTGAAATCCTGTTTTGTAGTGTAGCAAACCATACTAAAGAAGTCCCACAGAATCAGCTGGATGAGTCAACAGCTTTGTAAGTTTTTTGTTGATTCAAACTGCTGTACTCCAGTTGTGACATCCTGTGCTAAAGTCAGTCATAACTAAAATAGACCCATTTGAATCAATGGAATATATGAAGGAGACTGACTGATCGCACCCAAAGGGTAATCATAAATGGCTTCTCTTCAGCTTTGAGAGACATGACCAGTGGGGTGTCCCAGGGTTTTATTCAATATATTTATTAATGACTTGGATGAAGGAATCAAGAGCATGCTGATTAAATTTGCAGATGATACCAAATTGGGAGGAGTTGCTAATTCCCTAGAGGATAGGATGAGAATCCAAAATGACCTTGACAGACTAGAGTGCTGGGCCAAAGCTAACATAATAGGTTTTAATAGAGAGAAATGTAGGGTGCTGCATTTAGGTTAAAAACTGAATTGCACAGATATAGGATGGGAGATACCTGACTGGAAAACAGTACATGTGAAAGGGATCTGGGAAATTGTGAGGTGTTTGCATGCACAGAGCCTTTATGTCTTTGTTTGGAGAACTAGGGGGTTAGAGCTCAATCCACAGCTACCTCAACTATAACCATAAAACCTAAACCACACTGCAGCCTGACTTACACCTAAGAGAGATGTGTCTGGC
Organism: Phrynocephalus versicolor; assembly: GCA_023846285.1. Classification (NCBI taxonomy): domain Eukaryota; kingdom Metazoa; phylum Chordata; class Lepidosauria; order Squamata; family Agamidae; genus Phrynocephalus; species Phrynocephalus versicolor. The sequence continues at coordinate 57,993,750 of JAHTLZ010003542.1, read as the reverse complement.
ACATTCCATCTTGCCAAGAACTTTTGTACTTTACATCTAAGAATACTGGTAACTTTCCTGACAAAATCCATCTTGCCATAAACCTTTGGACTTTTAACTGGTGTAAACCTAATGAAGTCAATTTTTCATCCACACAAGCTCATGTATTGTATGATGATATTTTAGTGGTCTATAAAGGTAACACCAAAATATGAAACTTAGTCTTTAAGGTGCCACACGTTTGTGTCTTTTGTTTTGTTTTTCTTTGATTTTTGCCTGAAAAACAATTTTTTGCATTCCTAACCATATACAGTGGTACCTTGTATAGAGGAATTAATTCGTTCCAAATGAAATTATGTTAAGCAAATTTTCCTTTATACAAATTCCCATAGGAATGCATTGAAAACAGAGTGATCCCATTTTTATGTTGTACGGATTCTCCCCATAGGCAATTATATTAAGCAAATTTCCCCTATCTCCGGAATTTTATGTTGTACAAATTTTATGTTATACAAGCTGTTTGTTATACAAGGGTTCACTGTAATTAATAAATAGTAAGACAAGATTTTATGGACTTTAGCTAATTATGGCATGTGAATGTTGCCCTGATCAAAATTTGACACACTTCAAATAAGTATTAACCTCAAGGATTTGTTCTGGGCAAACTAACAAGCCACAAATTTATGATAAAAATATAGTTAATGGTCATTGACATCAGATACTCCTGATAATGCAAGTAATATACCACCTCAAATGACTAAGCATAGACTTGAGGTGCCCTCAACTTTAGCTGACAAACACACTAGAAAGAGAGAGAGCAGGCCGATGGTGGACAGAGCATTAGCTGTAAGATGAGTCGTTAAAATACAATCAGCATGAATTGAGGCTGGTGTACTCATTGGCTGAGAAAATTCCTACTCACCTAGGAAAGTCTGTAATAGGATTTGGAATCAATGTATTTAACATGTCTGTTTTCCCCCATCTTTTTATCCACTGTTTACCATGTAGTTCTAACCATGAGCACCAAATTTGTCCTAAGGTATAAATGTTAAAAGGGCTGAAAACCTATACTTCTTGCAAATAAGAAGCACTGAAACACAATTTAAAAAACGTTTAAGAAATTTCTTTAAAATGCATAGTTCAGCAGATGAAGGTTCCAATTACTGTTTCGCCGTAAAGGAAAATTTATAACTATTGAATATATGTCTGAGGGGCAGCTGAAAAAGTTACACAGAAAATGCAAGGGAATGAGGCAGTCTTGGTCCATCATGCGTCACTCCTAACCTTTACATTCTAGATGCAATTCTACTGTTTCTCTTTCGCACATTTTCTTCCTGCAAAAGGCTAGAAAGTAGAAAAGAGTAGTAAATAAATCTGACAGCAGCAAAATTAGAAGGTGTGAGGCTTGAAAATGCACTAGCTGTAAATGGAAATATAATTGGAAACCCAATCCTCAGTGCAGAATCTGTCACGTATCTACCATCTTCCCTCAATGAATGACATAATTCAACTTTTCCCTCCAAAAGTGGAGGGCAAGATGCAGGACTGGTCCTGGTATTAGACAGGGGACAGAAGCCACCTCAGATCAGATGCCAAATGTTTGAAAGCATCAGTAAATTACACATCACACACATAAACACACCTTATGGATCTGCACCCTCCCTTAACAAGGTGGCATTTGAGACCGGGCAGAGGCAACCCATCACTATAAGAAAGTTTCAGTAGCCTGCCTGTTTAGATGTATGTAGAAGGCAGGAAGGCTGGCATCCATCTCATTGCCTCACACAGAAGGCACCACAACAAACATCACACCACAGTGCCTTTCCTCAAAGTTGCAAGGGTACAATCCTAAATATACTTTGACTAAGTCCCAGTGAATAGAGACGTACCACAGTAGATTCCCAAGTGAGTATTTCACTGTCAAGCTGTGACCCCTGTCCTTAAAGAGCGTATTTGAGGAGTAAACCCAATGGATATGCTGAGTTTACTTCTGAGAAGGTCAACATCATTGAGGCCACAGGGCTCCTAAATTTAGCCCCATTTTCTTAGGAATAAATCTGATGGAATATGTTGAGATGTAACCTCCAAATAGATAACTACAGGGTTAAGGTTACTCAGCAAGCAGGACTCTCTCTTACAGCAAAAGGCAACCCCCTTGACTCTCTAGGGCAGTGTTGGCGAACCATGGCACGGGTGCCAAAGGTAGCACTCGGAACCCTTTCTGTGGGCACCTGATGTTGCTCCTTCACAACCACCCGTATTTAGGTTAAATTGCTGTTATGGGCACTTTGTGGAAAATTAGTGGGTTTTGAATTGCAGTTTGGGCAGGAGGTCTCTGAAAGGTTCGCCATCACTGCTCTAGGGGATTTCTGAAACAGGAAAAACACATATTACTAAGGAGGTTTTGACCCTTTCCTACCTGATTGAGAAGGTAGGTCTAGCCAGAAACAGTCACTGTGGCAACTGGGTCAAAATACACCATTTCAGACCATCTCCATCGTTTGGCATAAGATCTCCTCCCTCTGACATCCCGCCCCCCCAAGCAAGTTTCTACTTTCAAAAAAAGGAAATTTAACAATGAGATCTCCCCCTCCCCCTTAACACCTAAATTCAACCTCTTGCTTCCATCATCCTCTACATTCCTGCACAATCGCCCCCCGCAGGCAAGCTCTCCCACCCTCACCCCCGCCAGGCTCAAGACAACGAAGTCTAATTGCGACCCACGGAGTGACCCGTGCGCTGCTGCAGCCAACGAGCCTCGGTTTCCCCACCCGCGCGTCCGGCCCCCATTAAAGCGCTCAATGTTAAGGGACATGGGCAAGGGCGCGGTGGTAGAGCTGAAGCCCCGCCTCCTTGCTTCCCCCCCAACACACACACACACACACACACGCACGCACACACGCACACACACACACAGACTCATTGCGGCACGCGGCGGAGAGAGGCCCCTTCCCGCGTTTCGCTCTCGCTTGAAGTCAGGTCGGCTTGGAGGAGGCGCTCGCCTGGGCGCTGACCGGGGGGACGCGCGCCCGTGGCGGCTCCCTTACCGTCTCTCCTCCGGCCGCTGGGCGCTTGGCGTCACCGACTCCATCGCCTCCCGGGGCGGGAGAGAGAGGCGCTTATCTGCTGCTGGGCTCCCTGGGCGTCTGCCTGCCTGCCTGCCTGCCTGCCCCGGCTTCGCCCGCCACTTCCCGCTCCGAAGACGCGCCACCCTCCCTTTCCTCCAGCGCCAGGGAGACGCTGGCTGGCAGGGTGGCTCGCCAACCTCGCCAGCCGCAATGCAGCTCCGTCCTTTCCCCGCCTCTCCTCGGGTCCTCCTCCCGGGCAACAGGTCCCCTTCGCCGGGCCACCACGGCTCGCCCGCCCGGCGCCCTTTTCGCCGGCGAGGCGAGATGGGCAAAAGAGCGCGGGGTCGCCGAAGAGGAAGGCGCCCTCCGCGCCTTTGGCCCGCTCCGGCCCCGAGGACAGGAGGGCACGGTCGCCACTTGCAAAAGAGGGCCCGGCTCCCGCGCTGTGAACAGCGGCGTTCAAAGGGGTGCCTTGTAAGGAAAAGCGCACCTGCTGAAATATTCGCCATAGCAAGTGCAGAGCAGCGGCCCTTACTTTCTTTCGCTCGCCCCCCCCCCCAAAGGGTACCCGTTGCCCTTAGCAGTCGACTAGTGCCCCTTCTGGTCAGTGTTTGGTAGTCCTGGAACAGGGGCTACTCGCCCACAATGGGTATTTTCAGCCCTCCTCCCTCCCTCGGAAAAGGGGCTCGGCTTTCCCCTTTTGGAAGGCTAATAGCCTACACAGCAGTGGTGTACTGGGTGTATTGAGGACTCAACGTTTGTAGGCCCTCCTCCGGGCTCTCTGCAATGAATCTCCTAAAGAGGAGGGAGCTTTTGGCGGTTCTGATAAGCTGTCCAATTCCTTTGACATCTGGCGAGCTGCCAAAGCAGGAGTAATGAATTGCAGGAAATGAAGCCCCACTTCCCCGAAGGAACTACATTTCCAGATCAGCTAACTACACCCAAGACTGCAGTGCTATCTACACACACTGGTTTGATTTTCAGATCACCCTCTGCACCCTTTCCTATGCAGGAATCCCAAGAGGTGTGGGGATTTTCAATAGCTGAGGGTGAAAATATGTACAGATTCAGAGGCACCGTTCTTTTCTCTACTTCAGATGTTCAAATGCAATGCTGAAGGAGCCACTACTTTTCAGGTCTAAACAGACTTTTTCTGTGATGTTACTGTTACTTTCTGTGATACATTGTTGTCTATATGGGTATGTTTGTAGGTGGTGTTTCAGTAACATAAGTAGTTGAGGTGTGATGTTTCAAAATTTCTTATATACAGTACAGTAGTATGTAAAATTAGCACTAGACCACTCTAGCACCTTATTGCTAGGTTTTCATTATTATATGTTTGTTCTTTCTTGATTCAATTTGAAGCCCTTGTGTGAGCACTGAGTATGGTTTCAAATGTAATGCAGGCTGCAAATCAAATCACAGTAGTCACACCTCAGTACTGTACTAAATAGCCTTCAATAGGACTGAGTTAATGCATTGGTCAAATATAATAATAAAAAGAGACTGTCAGCTTTAGCATTATAAAACTAATCTATAACAGCAACTTCCATTATATTTCCTTTACAAACAGGAGAATGATATTTTGCAAAGAAAGATACTTACTGGATTTGACAATTAAACTTTACCATTACAAAAGGATAGCACAGAGCTATGCAGTGGCCTATGGAAGCTGAACAAACATGTAAAGCCCATCATAGTAAAAGTTGCTTTTACTATAGTAAAAGTTGACACTAAACCCATTCTTAATCCTGCTTAGAGCAGATGCACTGAAATCAAGGAAGTCCTTTGGAATGTTCCCTGTTCGTTTCAATAGGTCTTCATCGAATAAACAATCCTTTGAAATACGGTAATATTGAAAAGTGGTTTGCCATTCCCTTCTTCTGGGGGCACCTAGGATTGTGCAACATGCCTGGCTACTTAGGCTGGCATAGCGGAGAATCAAACTCCCAACTTTCTAACTCACTGAGTTATCCAACCAGCTCACATTTAATGTAGCCTAAGAAAATTTTCACACATGCACAAAATTAGAAGAGCTATCCAGCTAGATAACAAATGGGGGACATGTTTGTAACTGTTAAGCTTGAATACCTTGCAAGCCTTTCTTAAAGTAGTTTCAAAACATCTGGCTCTGTTCAATTATCCCTTCACAAAGCAAGTCATTTCAACTGGAATTAAAACTTTTCAGTAACTAGATCCCTTATCTCATTATTATGGATTTACATTCCACCTAAGAATGTAAACAAGAAACATCTGTTATTACATTCGTAACTAGAGGTACCTGTGTGTGTAAGAATATATATATATAAGTGAAGAAATCAAGCCAAGCATCATCCCCAGAGAGAAATTATCC
>JAHTLZ010003542.1:57948504-57986850 GCA_023846285.1 Phrynocephalus versicolor | reverse complement strand
ATATCGTTTCATCGCTTTGCGCTGTTACTTCCTCGCGCGAGTAGCGGTGGCGGCGGCGGCGGGAGCAGGAGGAGCCGCTGCCGCCTCGCCCGGCTAGAGCAGGGCACCCGGGGCAGGCAGCGTGCAAGCGGCAGAGGGCGGGCGGCTGTGCCATGCGGGGCTCCCCCCGAGTAGCGGCGGCGGCGGGGGGGGCTGCCAATGATGCCAGGAAACAATGGACAAAACAATATAAATTAGGAGCAGAAAACACAGGATCGTACAGTAACCACGCTCTGTCGTGAATGACAGCCAAGCATTGATGCATCGATACGCCGAGTAAATTTTTTTAAAAAAATAAAAGGAGAGTGGAACCGGACGTTGCAAATCAGCTTTCTAATGCGAAGGGAGCACGTGAGGTAGTAATCGATTCGGTCCCAAAAATGCCCCGCGTGAGTACAGAGAAACGGGGGTGGGAGCGAAGGGAGACCACGTGACCACCACGTGACCGCCTCCGAATTCAAATCGAAGGCAAGGTCGATTCGAAGCGAGGCACCTCGTGAAGTAACGGCCATTGTCCTTTTTACACTGCACACTGGTTGATCTCTGTTTTTTTATGGTCCACTGCTTCATGCTGATGATACTGTATTACTGTATGATCAGCTGGGGCTTTTTTTTAAAAAAAAGGAATTTAACATTTTCTCCTCCCCTGGGGTCCCAAATAATCCCTTCGTTGCTGAGAACCTCGGGGGTCTGTAGCATGAGTGGGGGGGGGGGGAATCCTTAATTGCCAAAAATCACCACCACCAGGATAGGAGGAAGAAAATTTTAATTTCCAAAAATTGGCCCTACTGATGACATAGTAAGTCTTACACCGCAGAACCGACAGCAACAGAATTCCAGCTAGTGTTTTTCAAAATAGTTAAACTTTCTGTTCTTCATCATGGTCTTTCAGCAATGTCTTTAAATCTTCACAAGGATCTCGGGATACTGCTTTGCTTCTACTCTGTGCATTATTCCACAGATCCTTAATAGGATACATGGATTTATTTCTCCACCACCATATTTTCTGTGTTAAAAGTTTTAAAGCAAATGAGACCCAGCTAATGGGCTTGCCCGTTTTTCAGCTGGAATTTCAATTTGCCTCAGTTCACTGTCGGTCCATTATTTTATTGTTTTCCTTTCTTGTGCAGATGTAGCCCCTGTCCTTCCAAAAGAATGAAACTTTGCAATGTTGTCAATAAAATCATCACATTTGCATAAAACTCCATTGTGGGCTGCAGATTGCCATAGGATGATAAAAGATAAAATAAATGGCATGGGCTCGCCAAAAATAAATAAATAAATACCAAGTGCAATTAAACAGGTAGTCATGTAGATACTTAATTGACATAAATTGATTTTTCAATTGCCACAGGCCTCCAATATCACAACTCAAGCTACAGCAACAGAGATAAGCTAACAGATGACCATCTTGAAACCTGTTATAAAGGACACCACAGAAACTTGTGTTTTTATGAGGAATGAACAAGGCTTACATGAAGTATGTCACCCAAAATGTCAATACCTAGAGGTCTAAAATATTTGCAGAATATGCTCATCTCCGTATTCAAGCCGAAGAGCCAGTGTTGTGCAAGTCCATGGCCATGTGGCCGGCATGGCTGCAGAGCTGGGATGAACAGTAGGCGCTCACTCCGCTGCGTGGCACCAGGGATTCGAACTGCCAACCTTGCAGCCGACAGTTTTCAGAGTCTTAGTCCGCTGAGCCACTAAACCTCTTCCATGCAAATGTACCTACTTGTAACAGCCAAATCAATATAACACTTCTACACTACCCTAATTTTTTTCTTTGTCTTTTTCTTTTCTCCATTATCAACAAACCTAGCTTCCACCACAAGATCCTAGGCATAAACTGACTGCTACTCCATTTCCTGCCATCATCTCAAACTTTCCCACTCCCTCAACCTCAACCTCAAATGAACCCCCCTTCCTCTTTTCCCTCCCCTCCCCACCCTCACTCAAATATGGTGTCTTGTTTTCTATCTCTTTAAGAATTTTTACAACAGAGCTTGAATGTAAATGTACCTACATACAACAGCCAATGAATATTTGGTATGAAACAGACATTGCATTACATATTATATTGTACACCTCATGTTGCTGCTATATACTGTAATGAATTGAACATGTCCATGAAATGTTACAATTAAATAGAAAAGTTAGTCTTTAAGGTGCCACTTTATTTATTTATTTATTTATTTATTTATTTATTTATTTACTTTTCATCTCTGTTGTCCTTCCAGAAAACAGACAAAGACCTTTCTCTTCAGGTAAGCTTTCCCTGAATGATGGACCACCATATGTATTTTATATGAATCTATAGGTTCACATAGACTTTGCTTACTGTTTATGACTACTGTACTTATAACCGTGTAGCTTTAATGTAATGTTGTCTATTAATGCTGTAAGATGTCCCTCAATTCCTTGTTCCCAAATACTGTACTTATATATGTCTTAATTGTACTGGACTGTATATTATCCCTCATTACTGTAAGCCACCTTGGATCCTTTTCCAAGGAGAAAGGCAGGGTAAAAATACTCTAAAATAAATAAATAAAATAAATATTTTGTTTTGTTTTGTTTCTTTGATTTTTGCCTGGAACTCTAAATTCCCCTCTCTCTAAATTAAGGTGTTCTGCGACAAAACCCCACTTGCTTAGCCCTAATGGTGGCCCTGTTTGTACACCAGAAAAATAATTTTTCCAGGTTCTGCATATATCATAGTTAGGTAATCCTATCTAGTAATGTCAATAATGGTGGCAAACCAATGTCTATCTTAGAGAGACCACATCTTGGCACAAATTCAGCTTTTCATTTCCGTGTGGTTCAGATGAAGCAATTGAAGTACAGTACTAAACTGGCTCCCTGAAAAGCCATTAAATGCACTGTATTTTGGCAGCAGCCATGATACAATTATATCCTTTCTTTTTCCTTTGTCCTCAAAAAAAAAAAAAAAAAAACACCCACAGTTGGTATGTTGCATCTTTATTGGGGAGGCCTTCTCAGGATATCATAGGAAATTAGAAGCCAGACAAAAGCAGATAGGTCTTTTGCTGTGGTATGCAAAGTAATGTATTAACCAGAGTGCTGAACGTGGGCAGGGAATAACAAGGTTCAAGTCGTTTCTTAGCCATGAAGCTCATGCCATGTGTGGCACTTTAGCTTTTTGCAGGAAAAGTGAAATATACTTATTTAAAAAATGCAATGCATTTTTCAAGAATATCTATTTGGTATTTGCTTTTATCTCTTCTTGGTTCCATTTGTATATATTTTCATTTACCCCCAGCTTGGATTTCAGGCCTTTGGGGGGCACAATTGAGGTGTGTTTCTTTTTTAAAAAAATACTCTTCTGATCATGTTTCTTTTTATTCTAGTGTGGTTATCATTATGTTTTTTTTACTATTTTTTGTTTTGTTTTACTGTTGAATCGTGTATAACCCAACTGTACGCACTGGACTGGGAGTACTTTGTGCTGAAGGTGCAAGAAATAAAATAAACATTGTTTTTTTTTCCTTTTCTAGGCTAATGTATAGCACTGGAAAAGAGCTACAGTGTACAGTACATATCATGGAAAGTATGTAGCTATAAGGATAGCACATGCCTTTTATCCTTCTCTTTCTCTCTCATGTTGCAAAATGTAATCATCTCATTCATTAGTCAGTTAAACCAGAAGTCATGTAGAAGGAGACATAAAATAGGGAAGACACATAGATGCTAAACTGCAGAAAGTGTAAAGAACGCCTGTTGTCAATAACAGCACAAAACTATATAAGATGTACTTTAGGTACAAAACCTAATGCTTATGTTTTATTCAACCAGAAGAGTCTAATGCTAAGGTATCGTGAGAAAATATACAGAGAAGAAGCTCTCCATCCAGAAACCTTTCTGTGCTTTGTATCAGCACATTTGTCATGGACTACATATGTGACTTCAATAAAGGCTAGTATGTACCCTCTTGGTCAGGCCATTTTTTAAAAAAAAAAATCCTTGTGTGAATATAATTTATGTGCTACAGTACAAATCTACTCATGCTAACTCAGAAGTCAATTCCAATTTTGTCAAAGAAATGGAAGAAAATCTTAAAGGATTAGATCAAAGGTCCATCTAGTCCAGCATTTTCCAAACTGGTCTTACTCAGATGCTTTGAATGGTGCTTCTGTCAGTTTGCAACAGATATCTGCCCATTGTGGAGAACTCTGGGAGTTGTAGTTCAGAAAAGTAACCTTAACAAACTCTAGCTTAGAGTGACCAAATGGATAGGATTTCTATAAGCAGAGGATTTAAAGGGGGAAAACCCACATAAAAATCAGAACCTGTAATGTCCTTTTTGCCATTGTGTTTTAAAAGAAGTACACATCCAACAGAGAAGGAGCATTATACTAACCAGGGCTGCTGTCCATTGTGTGTATCTTCAGGGAAGAAGATAATAGAAGCTGGTCCAATCCAGTTCTGGAGATTGTGGAACTATCTGTGCAGAGCTGGGTAGATGCGGTACTCCGTGGGTGTATGTGAATATGCAAGTCTGAGAAAACATTGCCCAACATTTCAGGTGTTTGTGGAAATGTGGGTGTAATCCAGAAATGCAATTTCTATGTCTGCAGCTGGCAGTACCTGACAGAGTCTGTGAAAGCTGCCAAATCACCAGCCCACAGTCTAAGATGCTACTTTCTAATTACCATTTCCTCTTCGGCCAAAGGCTGACATGACCATTCAGACTGGATTTGATTTATATCCTGCCGTTCCTTCACAGAGTTCCCCTGCTTTTCATCCTCCCAACAGTCCTGTATGATAGCTCAGGATCAAATGTATCATTGTTATTCTTATTTATTTGACTTTTATATCTAGGTATCTCCAGCCTCAGCTCAACACTCTAACATTACACCACATTCTCCCCCTTTTTACAGCACATCTCAATTTTTGTTGAGAGGAGATGGTATAACTCAGTTAATCTCTCTTTTTATATTATTAACTACTAATTTCCTTACATTTTATTTAGAAGCAAGATGGGGCAGCAGTGTGTGTGTGTTGTGTCGTTATAGCTGTGACCAACTCTTCGTGACTCCATGTCCATGAAGTTTTCTTGGCAGGAATACTGGAGTGGTTTTCCAATTCCTACTCCAGGCGCCTACAGCACCTGGTGCTCCCTGGTGGTCTCCCATCCAAGTACTAACCAGGCCTGACCCTGCTTAGCTTCCGAAATCAGGAGAGAACGGATATGCTTATTATTAGGGCATCTACGCAGCACTATGGGGGCAGAATAAATAATAATAAGGATGTGCTGTTAAGTCAGTTCTGACTTATAAGAATATAAGAACAGCCTTGCTGGAACAGGCCATAGCCCATCCAGTCCAGCATTCTATCTCACACACTGGCTCACCATTTGCTTCAGGGTATTCCCAAGCAGATGTTTTCACCTCCGTACAATTCCCTGCAAATGGCATTGAGAGATATCCTGCCTAACTCTCCAACCCAGAGATTGACCTTAGGCATCCATAATGATAGCCATGGATACCCTTGTTCTCCATGAACTTGTCTAATCCTTTCTTAAAGCTGTCAAGGCTGACAGATGTCACCACTTCTTCTGGCAGGGAATTCCATAGACCAGTGATCCTCTGGGTGAAAAAGTTCTTTCTCTTATTTGTTTGAGATCTAGCAGCCAAAAGTTTCGTGGCGTGCCCACTAGTTCTAGTTCTTAGGGCTACCATGATATTTGACTCATTCTGGCTTCCTGGAGACTGGCAAACTGATTATGAAAAAATAAATGTCTGCAGAAATGGACAGACTGACTGACGGGCACATACATACATGCATACAGAGAGGAAAGGAAGAGGGGAAAAGTTGGCCATGGACTTCTGCTATCCATACTATACAGTGTATGCTAAGATTCAGCTTTCAGCATACAAATGAAGAAACGTCATCCCTTTTCACAAGACAGCCAAGATTCTGCTTGCCTGCTACCTAGAGAGGGCATCAGAAAAATAAATAAGAACAATTAAAGAACAATGGTTTTAAGATTGTTGTTGCAATGTACCATCAAGTTGCCCCATACACATTGTTACCCCATGAAACAGCCATCTCCAAAATGTCCTGTCCTCAAAAAGCCCTGCGCAGCTCTTGCCAACTCAAGTCCGTGGCTTCATTTAGGATATCAATCCGTCTCATAATTTGGTCTTCCTCTTTTCCTGTTGACTTCAATCCATCCCATAATTACTGTATTTGTCTTCCTGCCTTCATATGATGTGCTTGACGTAGGACAGCCTCCGTTTCAACATTTCCCCCTTCAGAGATAATTTTGGCTCGATGTTCAACTGTTTGTCAGTCCAGGGTGTCTACAAAGCTCTTTTATTCCATACAAACCCTCCGCCGCAGCCGCCGGTCAGCATTCTTCAATGTCGCTTTCACACCCATACGTGGTGATCAGAAATACAAGAGTGTGGGTGGTCTTCGTCGCCAGGGACACATCCTTCACTTGATGAACTTTTCTAATCCCTCCATTACAGCCTTTCCAAGTCTTCTTTTAAGACAGTGGCTGAAATGCAACATACTGATGATCCTTCTGCACTGAGATTACTAAATCCCTGCTCAAATACAGTACAGTGGTACCTTGTACAAAGGAATTAATTTGTTCCAAAAGAATTTCTGTTAAGCAAATTTTCCTTTATACAAATTTCCCATAGGAATGCACTGAAACAGAGTAATCCCTAATCACAAATATTTTTGTGTTGTATGGATTCGCCCCATAGAAGATTCTGTTAGGCATATTTCCCCTATCTCCAGAATTTCTTATGCTGTACAGATTTATGTTATACAAACAGTGTGTTATACAAGGGTCCACTGTACAGTACTTTACTCCACCGCAAGTCCTTCCCAAGAGCATCCAGGCAGGGCAAGGTGAGGGCAGTCACAACAATGGGAGAAACGGAGCATGCTCTCTCCGTGCCAGGACTTGACTAGATCACTGTCGTTTTAAATGATAAACAAAACTGCCCTGCCCTCGCTCCACGCCATAAACACACACACACACAGAGAGAGAGAGAGAGAGAGAGAGAGAGAGAGAGAGAGAGAGCTTGGTTAATGCGATTTATCAGATCGCACCACCCTAGACGATTCTTCGCCTTCCCTTTCCATCCGAGTAGGAAATCCAGGTCTATGTGAGGGCAAAGAAAGAAAGGGCTCCCGGCTTCGGAACCTGCTACTGCGCATGCTCAGCTGTATTCGGCCGTAAACCTTGCTGGGCAGCTGCTGTTGCTGAGTCAAAACAACAGCCGTGTTTTTCGCTTCAAAACTGGCCGGCACCTTTGGCTTCGTCGCACAGCCGGTGAGTTTTTGGAAGAGGTTGCGGGGGAGGGGGTCCTGGTGACAAGAGGAGGAGAGTGCCTTTTGCAAACAGCCCTCCCCAAACGGATGGGTTGTTGGTGGTGGTGGTGGTGGGAGGCAGGATGTGTACGACGTGCTCACGCAATGGCTGGGTTTTTGTGCAAAGAACTATGCAATTCTCTATATATAACCTTGGAAGGAGAAGGTTTTGCGTAGAACATATGGCTCGAATGACTCGTGATGTGTGGGGTAGCAGCGTACACAGGGATAGCTTTCACCTGGAGCCGCTTGGGCGATGGGATAATATGTACCCCCCCCCCACACACACACACTCCTGAAAGAAGGTGGAATTTATTCTAATTGTTGCTGCGCTTCATTGCACCCTAATGGGGAGGGGGTAATTCCCCTTTGGACACAGTAGGACTTACTTCTGCGAAAACGTTGATAGCATCGCGATGTTTGTCAGAGGGAGGGAAGTTATTTCCTGCCATTTAGGATCTTTTAATATCCTAGGCCTGACGTTGCCTTCCCTTTCCTTCCCATTCTCCAGTGATTACTACCCCAATCTTTGCTCCTTTTCTCCTTCCTTTCCGTTCTCAAATCTAGTAGTATCTATTGCTTATTTGCTTTTGTGGATTTTCCATGTGCAACAAGAACACTTGAGGCCTTTTAAAGAGATGTTGCCCAGAAATATGTTTTGTATACAGGATGTTGAATTTCAGACCTGCATATATTTTGCATGCTGATGATGTCTCTTTCTTGTGCCTACGAGGTTATGTTACATTTATTGTACCCCTAATATTTGTTATCTAGCTCTTATGGAGTGCAAATAAGCATACTGTAGTTATGGTATTTACTTAGGTGTGCAAATACATCTGCAAGTAGATTTTGTTGTAGCATTTTGTTATTTCAAATCTTGTTTTAATTTTCTGACATTTAAGACAAATGTGACAGTTTCCAAAAGGAAAAGGAAGCCTGTAAATGCTCCTAATTGATTCAATGCATTTCTTCTGAAACCATAATTGAAACCAAATTGCTGCACAATAGTTAGGATCACTTGTGTGGGTAAGACTTAGAGAAAGGGTGGGGAACCTTTGGCCCTTCAGATGCTTTGGACTGCCACTCCCAGAATCCCAAGCCTATATTGCCAAAGATAAAGGACTGTGGGAGTTGTGGTCTAAAACATCTGGAGGGTAGAAGGTTCTTTAGAGCAACTGTCTTACAGCCTTCTTGACTGAATGGCTGCAATGAGTGGGTTTGGAGGATGACTTGGTAACTGGTAGCTTCCTGCACCCTTAATTCCATGCCTCATTAATTTATTCACCTTTTGGACTACCTGCCCCTCCCCTGGAAGCAGAGGTGAAGATAAATAGGTGTGTAGGTGTACCTTGTCTGGATGTTGGTCCTATTTTACCACCCTATGGATTGGCACAACATTATCAAGTTTGCTATAAGGATCGATAAACAGTGGTGAAGCCCAAACTTATGTATGCTTCCTCAGGAGGAAGTGACACTGTGTTCAGTGTAGCTGATTCCCAAATGTAAGGGTAGATTGGGAATGGCCACCTTTGCTTCTCCAGATGTTTTGGGATTCATTTCTTAAATTCTTCAAGCAGCACAACCAATACTCCAGAGTCCAAAATATCCGGAGTATAAAGATTCCCAGCTCCTGATATTTGAAGACTACAGCCATTTTTATCCTATCAAACCAAAAAGACGTTGGTATGGTTTAATACCTGCAAAGTCATAGTAAAAAAAGAGACAACCCCTGCCAATTGCAGAGGTTAGGGACCCGACCCAACCTGCGATAATTGAAAATCCGCGATACGCAGATGCTGGGTCGGGTCGGGACTGGGGGGGGTTAAGGGACCAAGATGCTGGCTCACCCCACAGTGTATTAATCACCAACAAGACAACAGTCTTGTAACTGAGATGAGTAACTGTATGTCTTCCAGATTATTCAACTACAGTTCCCAGAATCCCTACTTATTGGCATTGCTAGGTGAGTGTTTTTCAGAACTGGCATCTGAAAAGTCTGGAGGCACAAGGTTGTCTGTTCCAGTAACATACCTAGGGGACCTGATTCTGACTGCATGAGACACCCAATGTGGTGTTCCATAATTCTACTTTCACTGGAATGTTTGTCTTTCAAGATAAGTCATAAAATCATAGCTGGCACTGTGCCTAAAATACTCAGTGTGATAACAGCATACAGTACTGATACCAAGAGTTCACAAACCTTGACCTAGAAGCAGGCCTATTTGGTAGATGCTATGTGTTGGTAGAATATTTTGTGTTGGGGCTTCCCCTCAGTGAGCAGTCAAGATGAAGTATTATGGTAGCAATAGATTAATATAGGCAGGGCACCCCCATAACGAAGGTGACGAAGATGCTTTCACTATCTGACAGAACTCCTTCCGTATTTAAAAATATTAGTTTCCCTATACATTTCACCCAGGAAGTGCCACTATATTTTGTGTCTCCTTATTAATTTAGTTTGGTTTCATTGTTTATAAGATCACCGCCATATACAAAATAATCAATTTATCCAAACACAATAAAAAGCAAACAGGTTAAATGTAAGGAACAATTCAGACATCTAAAACAGTCCTATTCAACCTAACATATGTGATACAGGCTTCCTGTTTCAGTCTCTACAATTCAGTGTTAACCTAACAAAAGATAGAATGTATTTTAAAAAACAAAATAAATACTGTGTACAATGTTTGCCTCATAAAATGTGGTACATGCATTGGATTGTGGTGTTAAATAAATACAGCATCTTTTTTGAAAATCTTGAGATCACTGTTAAAAAGTTTTTAAAAACCCCTACACACACTATATTTCAACATAGGTGTTTGTGTTTCTCTGTGCGTGTTTAAAAACATCTTTTAACAATGGTAAACAGTGTGGTGTAGTTTGCAGAGTGATGGACTAGGTCAGACCTTGGAGATCAGGGTTCAGATCTGTTCTCAGCCATGGAAACATTGGGAGAGTGAAACTGGTAAAACTACTCCTTATTTTATTTACCTTGAAAACCCTTTTAGGGTTGCTGTAAGTGAGTTCTGACTTAATGACACAGAGTAATATCATCTAAAACTACAACTAGGTGGTTTCTGGGAGTTGTAGTCTCACTGCCCTTTAGGATCTATTGAGGGTGCCTCCCAAAGAACTACAGCATCCAGAGAGCACTTCAGCAGCTTCTAGCTTTGTGTATTACCAACAGGAATTAGACTTGAGACAGGCCCTGCTTCAGTGTGTATGTACATTTGGGTCTGTGGGCTGGAACTCCCAGAAATTTGCATGGGGAATTCCTGGAGAATTCTGGGAGTTAACCAAACAATCCAAGTACAGTAACCCCTCAGCTGTCGCGGGGGTTAGGGACCTGACCTAATCCGCGATAATTGAAAATCTGCGATATGCGGATGCTGGGCCAGGTGGGGCCTGGGGGGCGTATATGGGGCCTCCTACACTTACCTGGGGCCTGGCACTGCCCTGAACGGGCCTCCAATGGGCTTCTGGGGCATTTCGGAGGCATCAGAAGTGGTTTTCGGTTTACCAGAAGTCACTTCAGGTTTGCCGGAAAGTACTTTTGAGGCCTCCGACAGGTCCAGAAGGCCATCAGAGGTGCATTCTAGGCAATGCCAGGCCTGGGGTAAGTGCAGGAAGCCTGAAACAGGCCCATCTACCCTACCCGAGGGGGGCTTTGCTTCATATACTGCGGTCCCGCAATATACCGAGACCGCAGTATATGAACTGTGAAAGGGCGGGGTTTACTGTAACATATCCCTGGTCCCCAAAAAGTTTCTCAGAAATTCGTTTCATAGTAAGGGGATGGGAGGCAACATGTGTCTATAAATGGAATAGTCTACCTTGGTTTAGTCTAGTCTCCAAATATTTGATTTTGTAAACTGAAAGTAAGAAATATATCACCAGCAGAGCTTAACTAGTTATTCTTGAGATATCTTGATCCCTTTCCTGTTCTGGAAATACGAGGAAGAAATGGCCTAAATAATAATAGATAATTGCATGATGGTTTGCTTTGGTTCTGGAGTCTGCATCTAACTGTTACAGTACCCTTTTTAAATGATCCAGTAGCAGTGAAAAAGAGACCTTTGGGTAGTGGGTGGCATATAAGTTGTATACAGTAAATAAATAAATAAATAAATAAATAAATAAATAAATAAATATCACTCTTGCATGTGTTCACTTCATGAATGTCTAGTGAGTAGAAAGTACTGTATTAGAGGTGTGACATTTATTGTTTGGGACTCCCAACTTCCAGAATTGTTCCTCCTGGCAGAATTCTGGGAATTCTTGCCCATAGACACATACCTACATTTCACTTACCTGGTCTTCCAGGTCTGCCTCACATACAGAAATTTTTCAGTGCTTCCTGAGAGATCTAGTACTTTGTGGGAGATGTAGTCATTTTCTTTTTCTGATACTTAATGGCAAAACACAGCCAATGGTTCTATTATCTACAGACAATTTGTAATTAAAGGTGGGGGGAATCTAGAGAGAAAGATGGCGGGAAATAATGTCCCAATTGCAAGTGACTTATTAAATTTTGTTGTTCAGTTGTTCATTCTTGTCCAACTCTTCATGACCCCATAGAACAGAGCACGCCAGGCCCTCCTGGCTTCCACTACCTCCCGGAGTTTGGTCAAATCCATGTTGCTTGCATTGATGGCATCGTCCAAACCATCTCATTCTCTGCCGTCCCCCTTTCCTTTTGCCTTCAATCTTTCCCAACATCAGGGACATTTCCAAGGAGTCCTCTGTCCTCATGAGGTGGCCAAAGCTTCAAAATCTATCCTTCCAGTGAACATTCAGGGTTGATTTATTTCATGATAGATAGCTTTGATCTCCTTGCAGTCCAGGGGACTCTCAAGAGTTTCCTCCAGCACCACAGCTCAAAAGTTTCAATTCTGTGGCAATCAGCCTTCTTTATAGTCCAGCTTTCACTTCCATATATCACTACTGGAAAAACCACAACTTTGACACAGCAAAGTAGTGTGTCTTCTTTTTAAGATGCTGCCTAGGTTTGCCATCACTTTCCTCCCAAGAAGCAAACGTCTTTTAATTTCGGGGTTGCAGTCACCATCTGCAGTGATCAAGGACCCTAAGAAAATGAACTCTGTCATTGCCTCAATTTATTCCCCTTCTGTTTGCCAGGAGGTGATGGGACCAGTGGCCATGATCTTACTTTTTTAATGTTGAGCTTCAGACCCTAGAACAACTCTAGAGTAACTGTAACTGACATGAAACAACTGCCAATTGCACGTACATCATCATCATCATCATCATCATCATAGGCATCCTTCAGTCTCGAGAGACTATGGTATCATTCTCTTTATAGAAGTCCTAAACCAACATGTAGTGTGGCTAAAAAGGCAAATTTGAGAGTTATAATCCCTTCCACACTGAGGACAGGTACAGTCTTTCCCTTTCCCAGCCCCCAGATTTAGCTGTTTTGGGGACTGCCTCTTTTCTTCAGCTTGTTGAACAAGTGTCCTTTGAATTGTAGAGGCCATGTTGTAACTTTTTCCTCCAGGCTGAACAATTGCAGGTCAAGGTTTCCCATCTGTTCAGGTCCATTCCCAAGGCCTTCAGATCCCTCTTGCAGATATTCTTATATGGCAACTATGTTCTCCCTCTGTGGTGCTTTCCCTGCACTAATTCTCCGTATAAAAGATCTTTCAGAATCCGACTATCAGCCGTTCTCATGACATGCCCAAGCCAGCGTAGATGTCGCTGCTTCAATAATATATACATGCTAGAAATCCCAGCTCTTCCAGGACTACACCATGTGGAACTTTATCATGCCAGGTGTTGCCAAAAATACATTCGCACATACATCCCTTTAAATATCATCACCAACCCTGCCCATGAGCTTTACCATTGCCTAGTCAAAACAGAAGATTAAATATTCATGAGGACATCCATTCCATTACAACAGGTCAGTATATTTGTGGTTATAATTATTGTATAATGACTGGTAGCCTACGGGGCTGTTGGCAGTAGCCCGCCAGGTCTCCGTCAGCCTCCCGATCTGCGGCAACAATGGAGGAGGAGGGCTCCGGGCAGCCTGAGCAGACCTGAGAGCCTGGTGGGCGCGTGGTCAGGTAGGCATTCATCATGGATCACAGTGCGGGGAACGTGCGGGGAATGTGCGGGGCTTCGCTGGGCTCTCCTTCACCACCTTCTTTCTGGAACCTGCAATGGTGCCACGGCTCCATGCTCGCCCAAGAGCTTTAAAGAACATGGCAATGTGCACAGTGGGGGGGGGGAGGCAGCGGTGGGAGGAGAGGAGGCATGTCCGTCCATGCTGCAGCAGGCGAGGGCATTCCCCCCTCCTTTGCCAGAGATGCCTGCACAAGGCCCCAGCTTGGCGTAGGGCATGTGTGCTCGCGCTTCGCACATGGGCACTGAACATGTAAGACCCGAGCAAAGCCTCTTGCCCTTCCCTCTGCCCGGAAGGCCTGGGGAAGTTGCAACAGGGAGTGGGGGTCGCGAGCCCCACCGCCTCCTGGATGGGGGTGAAAGTGCCCCGGGGCTCGGCCCCGCTTAGCTTGGTGGCCTTCTGTGCGTTTGCTGCTCCTGGGGCCGCCACATGCTTCCTTCTCTGGAAGCCCCTGGCGCCCCTGGGGAGTGGGCAGATCAGTCATCGGGCAGTGGAGGGGCGGCTGCCTTTTTCTCTCCAGGGGACTTGAGGGTGCCACAGCAAGAGGAGGGGGAGGAGGGCCAAGCCGGGCTACCACGTGCGGTCCTGTAAGTAGACCACGTGGCCCTTGGGGAGAAAAAAGTAGACCGTGGGCTGCTCAAAGTTGGACAGCCCTGTTGTAGAATAACTGAATTGATTCCCCCATGTGTATATATTCAATGAAACTCATTTCAACATTATTCCTGATGTTAGATTCTGATACAGAGATTCTGTGAATTTGCTATCTATTTAAGTTTTGTTGGTCATCTGGTGGCCGGTTTACAATTAGCTATCTAGAGCTTAAATGTCTTGCTTTAGAGTGTTACAACAGCCGAGTCTTGATACTGGAAGTTCTGTTTTTAGAATAATTATAATTAATTCCTAGTATAGCATCCAAACCCTGCTATAATGAATGCCTTCATGGTCTAAATTCTATTTTTTAACTTTTCCTGCCAGCAGACATGGGGAAGTCTCTCTCAGTGCCTTTACATATGTCTAAAGAGGATGGGATTTCCTCATCAGACAGCATGAGGAATGGATTAACTCACTCTGAATGTCACAGTGAAGATGGAAGGAATGGAGATGTGTCGCAATTTCCTTATGTTGAATTCACAGGAAGAGATAGTGTCACATGTCCCACTTGCCAGGGGACAGGTAGAATCCCACGTGGTATGTCTAAATGGATTAATAACTTAATTTGTAGCCATGCTTCTGAATATGTTATGTCTTTCTCTTTATGGATCAGATTATTATTAAAAGAATACACATTATTACATGAATGTGTATCTCTTATAGAATAAGTACATTGATGCTATTTTATTTTTTTATGTTGTAATCTGAATTTTAGAATATTTGTGAAAGACATATACTTTAACTTCATTTCCTTGAGTTTGTTCATACTGTGCTATTAGAGTTTTTTGTTTTGATTTTAGTCACCATATATGATTAGAAAGCCAAATAGGGTTTCTTTTTTAAAGAATACAATTGTGACTTAGAAGCTATATCGCTGTGTGACTTGTTAAACTTGTTGTAAATCTAACTTCAAAGCAATTTAAAAGTATATTTATTGGTATACATGCAATTAACAAGACACTTCCATTCAAATGTTATGATAAACCCTAATTTCTGTAGCTTCTGTGACATAGCATATGTTACAAGATTTCCAGTAGCACTGGACAAGTTTAGAAATCACAAGATTTGTGAGCTGCTCAAATCCTCTAATTGGGAGAAAAGCAACATAGAATTGAAATGGCATGAATGAAGGAATGATCCTGAAAAAGTCTATTTCTATTTCTAGGACAGGAAAACCAGCTTGTTGCCCTGATTCCATACAGTGATCAGAGACTGAGACCAAGACGAACGTAAGTTTTGTATAAGAATGTGAATGGGTAGTATTAATAAATTACATTAAATTTTATAAAAACAGCATGAAGCATTATAAATAGCTGTATTGTTGTTTCTTTGGCTGAGTTTGGGAATGGGAGTACTTTGGGTGAAGGTGAAGCCTTAAGAGGCCTAATAGACATACCCAGAAAAATCATGGAAAACCTCAGACCATATCCCTTAATAATGTCTCTCTTCTTCATACCCATCTTGTTTTTCCTACTACAATAGGATACTGTAGTTTAAATCCTAAAATATCTAAAGTGCTGTACCACAAAGTGCCTAAAACAGGTTGTGCAAATCTTGAAATTCCGGGGATTCAAAATGCTAAGAAAGGCCATTATCTTAGGGCCAAAGCAGGTTGGATCTGATTGAAATCAAATTGATTGAAATCATGATTGAGATTTTTAAAAATCTGATATATACAAACACACACACACACACACACACACACACACACACATTTGGACAATTTAAATCCAAAATAATTGAATTGATTTGATTTATTGATTGATTTTTGTGCCTGGGCCAAATAAAAGGGGACAAAAGCAAGATTATAGGTTTTCCAGAATTCTTCATCAGATGAATGGTGCAGAGAGGAAGGAATGAGAGAAAGAAACAGGAAAGTCCAGAACTTGCGGCCACGGGATCTGCAGTTTAAATTCAGTCTCACAATTATGTGGATGGCTCAAATGACTATACAGGTATTGCCCTGATGGAGAAAGAACTGTATCATTTTAAGTGTCTACTCCCTTGCGCCTCATCTTGGAAATCTAGGTCTGAAGGCTCTTGGTGGAAATCACATTTCTCTGCTCCCATACTTACCAGGAGAGAGAGCAGGGCGGTGGCAGGCCAACGTGGCTTAGAGTGGATGAATGGAGAAAGTGTTAGCCAATGGGCCTCGTGGCACAGTGGTTAAATGCCTGTACTGCAGCTAAAAATGTGCGCATGACCTGGGGTTCAGTCCCAGGTAGCAGGCTCATGGTTGACTCAGCCTTCCATCCTTCCGAGGTCGGTAAAATGAGTACCCAGCTTGCTGGGGGGGGGGGAATGTGTAGCCTGCATACTATAATTAAGCTGTAAACCACCCAGAGACTACTTGAAGTGGTATCGGGTGGTATATAAGCAGAACGCTTTGCTTTGCTTCTTCCAGAATCAGTGAACTCACTCACCTCTACAAACCACATACCCTATACAGCATGAAAGACTTGCTATTGTTTGCTGGGAAACCCTCTAGAGCAGGCATGTCCAAACTTCATCTCTCCTGATGTTTTGGACCACAATTCCCAGAATTCTAAGCTTAGAATGCCAATGGCAAAGGACTGTGGGAGTTGCAGTCCAAACATCTGGAGGGTTGAAGTTTGGACATGCCTGCTCTAGAGCAAAATCTTAAATCCAGCGGGGAAGATGCTGCAGAAAGAGAAGGGGAAGAAGGTCACAGTTTGACTGATACTGGATACCAATATACAACCTTGGAACTTTTTGGAAGAAGTTTGCAACATATTTACAGATTCTTTTATATATGTACGGTATATGGAGAGATGTTTAAATATTATAGGCAATTAAGTAGTATACCTTTTAAAAACGTAAAATTAATACAGAGCAGATAAAATGTCAAAGGCTAGTATATGGATTTTGAGAAAGAATATGGCATGATAACTTGTCTCATCTCTTCTACAGAAAACTTTATGTGACTGCTTCTGTAGCTGTTTGTTTGCTACTTTCTGGGCTGGCAGTATTTTTCTTATTTCCTCGATCTATTGATGTGGAATACATCGGAGTCAAGTCAGTATATGTCAGTTATGAAGCCCAGAGGCGCATAATATATTTAAATATTACGGTAAGACCGTTGTTCAATTGGCTTCCTCTTGGATGTCCTGTGCATTATAAAGGGATCTAGGATGCTGCTGCTCTCTTTTAATTGAGCATTCTGAACTGTCTTCTACAGAACACCTTGAATATAACAAACAACAATTATTATTCTGTTGAGGTTGAAAACATTACAGCCCAGGTACAGTTTTCAAAGACTGTTATTGGGAAAGCACGACTGAACAATAACACCCACATTGGCCCATTGGATATGAAACAGGTACAAGAAGCTTTTTTTTTTTTTTGTCATGTGAGATGTGCCTTTCTTTTGTTTCATTGTCCCAGGCTTTTATCCTGAATGTTGTGATTCTTCTTTGTTTTTCCCCCCAGATTGACTATATGGTGCCCACAGTTATACAAGATGAAATGAGTTACATGTTGTAAGTGGCTTCCTCTCTGGACTTTTCTTCTTTGGAACGCAGGAGCAACCTATTACAGCATAGTCCAAGCACTGAATCAGAGGGGTGAATGAAGTTGCTAGTCCCATTAAGACTAGGCCCATTGAACTGTCAGGGGGACTGGACATGGCATCTTTGTTTCTGTCCTGCACTTCTACAATCTCCCCCCCCCCCATACGGAGCTAAAGAGCTTCTGATCAGGGTTGGTGGTCAGCCTGAACCTAAGCAAGGTATTGCTGTTTTGCTCAGGAAGGGACTAGCATAAGAAGGAGACTCGAATCTCTTGGCATGCATTGTTCTGACTTCTATACTTATATCCTGGATACTTGATGGTGTTAGGGGTTAAAACAGGCCAATTCCTCTGTCTGTCGGATTTCCTTTTAACTGAAAACTTCATTATTCCATGGCTGGATTCCTCTTCAGGTATATCTATAATTGATAGACTGTCATATCTCTCATTGGTTTAACATTAGTGAATGAACCAGGGCCAAGGTTAAGCCTTCACACTTTCCCCTGTCCCAAGTACAGTCATAGGGAGGAAGCTGGAATCGTTTGTATCTTTTTAAAAAAACAAAACACAGGTTCCTATTGTGTCTTGGAACTAGATAAGCTGCATCTGATCTTAATGATTGCTAACTCAAAGGAGTGGTGTTTTCAGTTGGCCACACTCACTAAACCACAGCTGAGACTGGCCACAGTCTAGAGCAGTGATGGCGAACCTTTTAGAGACTGAGTGCCCTAACTGCAATTCAAAACCCACTTTTTTTGCAAAGTGCCAATACAGTAATTTAACCTGTATACAGGTGGCTTTGAAGGGGCAATGTCGGGTGCCCACAGAAAGGGCTCCGAGTGCCACCTTTGGCACCCGTGCCATAGGTCCGCCATCACTGGTCTAGAGTTTAGGCAAAAAAGCTGATATTCTATCTAGCAAACATTGAGTGCAACAGCAGTCATGTGAGTGGCTCCCATAGGTACCATGATTGACCCTGTGAATGGGCACGTGGCGAACTTCATTGAGGTGTTGCTTTATGCTAGTCAAGCATTTGTTGACTAGGGTATTTGGCCAGCACTAAACTGTGGCTTACAGAAAAAGGAGGCACTGTCTCCTATTGTGAAGAATAGATGGAAGGAGATAAGGCATCAGCCTGAAGCTCCCTCGGGTTCAACTCATGCCTCTCCATCTTCTGGTTCTTTTCAACACCCTGTTTTCTGCCAGAGAAAAAAGGAGAAAAGCCAAAACCTATACAGTACTTCTAAGTACTGGCTGAGACAGTTATCTCATTTCCAATATTATCCAGACTTATTTTAAAATCTCCTTTTAGTTAAGTGCCTTTGAAATTGAGCAGAGCAGAATTTCTCTACAGATAAAATTGGCATGTTTGCTTGGTTTTAACTATATAGAGTACGCTAATGCTGCTTTCCTTCTTACAGTGATTTTTGTACCCTAATCTCTATCAAAGTGCATAACATAGTAGTCATGATGCAGTAAGTATTGTATTCTCATTTATGAATTTTCTTTGCAAACTGTTCCTTTACTATAACCAACCTCCCTTTATTTAATTTTTTCCTTGCCCTGTTCCCATGTTTTGTTGCTCTTGACTTATTATTAGCTTTGGTAATTTATATGCCTGTTTAGATCATTCAAAGAGATGAATCTCGTAGCTATAGGGTATTTGATTCTGCACTGTGCC
This sequence comes from Phrynocephalus versicolor, assembly GCA_023846285.1. NCBI lineage: Eukaryota > Metazoa > Chordata > Lepidosauria > Squamata > Agamidae > Phrynocephalus > Phrynocephalus versicolor. The sequence continues at coordinate 57,967,450 of JAHTLZ010003542.1, read as the reverse complement.
TTGTATTATAAGATCCAGCCTGTGTAAGCTTTGGGCAAGCTGCAAAATCCCAGAGCACCCACAGAAGAAAGGTATAGTATATATAGCATTTCAAGGACTTGGTACTCAGAAAATGCTGGAACAGTTGCCATAAGTCAGTATTGATTGGGCAGTACCTTATCATTAGTAATAACATTTATCTAGCGAGATCAATGGTAACTCTAAGATAACCGACAATAAATGTATGAATAGGAAGACATTCAGGCTTGTGCCTCCTTAGGCCTTATATTGATTCTGACCTCTAAGTCACTCTGGCACACAGCAGAAAAGATGCTTATATGTATGTGTTTCTGCATGTACAGCCACTGGCCTGTCCTCACCCTTGCACGAAACCTCCTCCCAGACTCACAGAAGACTAAGCATTGCCCTGTTGTTTCATTCTCTAACAATGTCCCAGTACCACTTGGAGATATAGTACAAGGGAAGGTCAGAAAGGAAGAGAATTCGACTCCAAACATTTTCTGATCTAGAACACAGGTCTAGATTTTGACTGTTCTTGTTCTGTTCTCTAAAATTTCTTTCAACCTGTGTCTTATATGGATGCTCCAGTAATGCTCAGCTTGAATACGACAGTACGATAGTTCCTTTATATATCTGTGAATCAAATACCGTATTTTTCCATCAGACACATTGGACCATAAGACACATCTAGTTTTAGAGGTATGCATGTGTGGAAAAAATATTAATACATACATACTGTGGTCCTGGTACATCCCCAGCCCCAGTTTACTCTCCAGCCATGCTGCTCTTGGAAGGCCTGGAGCGGCATGGCTGGAAAGTAAAATGCAAAGACAAGCGCCCTCCTCGGTCTGGGTCTTCATGCTGGGAAGCCTTCAGCCCTTGCAGAGGCCTCCGGACCCGGTGCAAGTCCAAGCCCCAGCTGCAGTCCCAGCAGAGTCTTCCCATCCCAGCTGTATTTAAAAAAAATTACCTTGCATGATTGAGTTAATCCATAGAACAGAAGGTGGAGAGTAAACAGCCCTATCAGAGACCATAGAGATGAGAAATGGGATAGAAAGTAACCACCCATCATGATGACCATAGAGCTGCTCTTCAAGAGAGGCTGGATGGGAGAGCTCCCTCCCCTGGATTCACATTTGTCCTATCTTGAAGAGTAGCTCTATGGTCAGCATGGTGGATGGTTACTCTCTAGCCTGTTTTCATCTCTATGGTCTCTGATAGGGCTGTTTACTCTCCACCTTCTATTCTATGGGGGGGGAAACCAATCATGCAAGGCAATTTTTAAAAAAACAGCTGATTTGGGAAGCCTCCGCTGGGGCTGCAGCTGGGCTGCTAATCTGCTCTGGAGGCTCCTGACGGGGGTGTATTTGGCCTATAAGATGCAGACATTTCTCCTTACTGTTGGGGTTGGGAGTGCATCTTATAGAGCTAAAATATGGTATATGCATCTTAAGAACATATTATGAATTTGTAGAAAGTTTGTAGAAAGTTTTTTCCTTTCCAAACACTGACGTGTATAATGTATAATTTATAAACTGGGTATTTTTCTTTCTTTTGCTTGAAGAGTAACTGTGACTACTTCCTACTTTGGCCGTTCAGAACAAATATCTCAAGAGCGATACCAGTATGTGGACTGTGGTGGAAACACAACTTACCAGCTGGGACAGTCAGAGTATCTGAATGGATTTCAGCCTCCTCAGTAAAAAAAATATCAAAAACAAAAACACACACATATACCACAGAGATGTCTGTATGACAAAAGAAAATGACTGCTGGTTCTTTTGGTCAAGAAGATTAAAATTGAACTTTTCAACTATAGCTGATAAAATTTAAAGAGCACTTTTGGGGCATGAATAGGAAGGTGGCATTTTGTATATAGTGACAATAATCACTCAGTATCTACTTTAAACGTGTAAGTATTCTGTCAAACCATTACACTGGAAAGAGGGGAAACTTTGAATTAGCGAACTTATATTTCCCTGTGGAAATGTGAGTGCATGTCTTGTAAGAAAATGTGGAACCATATAATTATATACCTAACAGTGTGCCACTAACAAACAACATAATGGAAATTAAGCTAGTGTATTTTTAAGTTTTGCTTAGTTTGGTTGAGGATCTGTTAAAAATAAGTAGGGTCGTGCAGTATTAGGAGAAGCATATTTGCATTTAGTAATCTTATGGGAATTCAGTTTTCACTGTGTTGTTCCCATGTACATGAAGTCCCATGGCACATAAAGTGCTTGTTATTTCTGCCTTTACCTTGCATGATTGAGTTATTCCATAGAATAGAAGATGGAGAGTAAACAGCCCTATCAGAGACCATAGAGAAGAAAAACAGGATAGAAAGTAACCATCGTGATGACCATAGAGCTGCTCTTCAAGAGAGGCTGAATGGGAGAGCTCCCTCCCCTGGATTCACATTTGGCTTATCTTGAAGAGTAGCTCTATGGTCATCATGGTGAGTGCTTACTCTCTAGCCCATTTCTCATCTCTGTGGTCCCTGGTTGGGTTGTTTATTCTCCATCTTCTATTCTATGGGGGTGGGGAATCAATCATGCAGGGCAATTTTTAAAAAACAGCTGATTTGGGGAAAATCTGGGGATAGTTTGATGATACAAATCTCAATTCACCCATGAATATTATTAGTAGGGTAGTAAAGGCAAGATGAAAAGCAAACTAGAGTACTTAAAAGAACCTTTTTTTTCTAAAACAATGAAAGCTTATATGTGCTTTAAGGCTTTACTTTATGGAAACCTGTATAAAGTGAGTGGTTGTCTGCTTCTGTTGGAACTCCTAGCGTGTTTTCTATTCCAGGTTTAAGTTCAGTGCAATGAAAGTTAAGTAATACCTAATTGTAAACTCCTGACAGAAGTGAATGTACAAGTATTCCAGTCATAACAGAAGCTTTTGCTAAAAAAAAACAGCCATGTTTTCATTCGCCAGCTTTGAGAGTTACTGTGGGTCAGTGTCACCATTTTCTCTTCAGAGTTCACATGCTTATATACACACATGTAATTATGCTTGAATGAGAAGTCACTGAAGGCACATAATGTGTGCTGGTAGTCTAGTTTGGCTTGATGATTCCTTCCAAGCTGCTCTGGCAACTTTGAAATTTCCAGTAAGAGATTGGAAATGTTTGTTTTTAAAAAAATATAATTTGGAGACTCCCACTGTTAGTACATTGGGATTCTGGGAACCCTAGTAAAGAAAAATGAACATTTCCTGTTTCTGATTCCTATGCAAGAAATACTGACATGTTAAGTAACGTCATATGTCTGTGGTTGCATCCTTACTTTGGATACCAGAAAAGCATTTTCCATGCTATGATGGTAGGTGGTGGATACAGCCTATTGCTTTTAGCTTGAATGAAAATGCACCACATTATGTTAGCATTCCATTGTAATATAGTTGCCATTTTGAATCCACGCTTTTTATTTGATGAGATCGGGTCAGCTGACTGAAAACAACCAAGGCATTTACCGTGTCATAAAAATAGGTCCCCTCTTAACGGAATATAAAATGATTGGTAACATTTGAAGCACTTTGATAGGAATCCAGTAGGACATTGCAGCTAGAGCCAGCCCACTGAATCTGTGGAATTGGTGAATCCAAAATCCACAGAATCGAATTCCATTGATTCACTTACTCTTGAATTTCACCCTATATTTCACGTAAATCATGTTTACCATTTTAAAGTCCCATTGGTTTCTATGGGAGATGCGTTATTATATGCTTAGGGGTTCCAATATCACTGGGACTAGAACATTTTAAATTTTGGGCTAGATGATGCACAATATCACTTATATCCTATGGTTTCCACTTACGTATGTCGGTTGATAATGTAGATTTGAGTGGCTCAACTTTTCAATTCTTACTTAAAAGTCTAACATTAATTATGATTAAGCTTTTGTAGCAATAATTGTTATGAGGTTTGGTGAAAAGATGTTGGGATTTCTGCAGTACGGCATACTTCATTTTGGATAACTGGCATGCTGGTTGTATTGCTGACTTAGCATTTCCCTGCACAATATTTTTGGAAACCAATGAGCCAACTGTACTAGAAAAATCCACTTAGAGAATGTTTGACAGTCTTTCTGCTCTGAAGATGATCTGCGAAAAGTTACTGAAGACACTCTTGGGTCAAAATGAAATAATTGGGCTACAAAAGTGGACGTAGGATTGCTTATTAGTTTATAAACACAAAGTAATACATTCCAGCTTTGAAGTGTAACATTTCCTTAAAACATAGTGAGCAAAATCCTGCTTGCATAGTTAAACCAGTGTGAGATCCAGATCTGGCCATTGGAAATAAACAGTTTCAATTAATCAGAATCTTACTATCACTCCCTTTCAGATTCTGATCTCCCCAGAGCTCCTGTTTGCCTTGGAGAAGTCTTTGGGAAGTTTGGGAATAGATGGGAGTCTTGAACAAGCCAAAAATGCCCCTGGGATGATGTTTCTAAGACCATCATCAGTAATCTGGCATTATTTTTTTATCATTACTATTTGGGGCTCTTTCCCAGGCTTCCCAAAGGCAAAAAGGAGACCCAAAGAGGGATGGAGGGTCATAGGAAACTTTTGAATAATTGAAATGTGTTATTTCTGGCCTTTGCATCTGATTTATTCTCGCACAAATGAGGAAGCAGGACTTTTCCTCATTGCTTTGAGCTCTAGATCAAAATGGTGATGGATGAAAATACTGAAATAAAGTGATAAAAAAGGTAAGGATAGGATTTTTCAATCCTGAAAAATTACAGTTGTAATCAGTTTTGTAATACATGTAAAATTAGAATTATGTGGGTGGGAATAATTTGCTGTTTGTAATAGAGTTGCAAAAAAACACAAAACCCTCACTTTAGCCATTGCATGGAGGAGTAAGCTGTAGTTAAAACCATGATTTTTTCAGCCAACTAAAAAATTTTATTTGCTTTGCAGACATTGCTCTTTTAAGATTAGGGGACACAGTAGTATTTACAAATGGCAGATTGAGAATAACGAGAGTAGAAGGCAATACAACTTTTCCATATAATTACAAATTATTATATTAACTTTGTGTCTTGCTGAAACTTTCTGTTGCAATCTTTGATTAAAAGAAAATAAATTTAAATCTCAACAAATTATTGAAAATGGCTACAATCGAAAAAAAAATTCAAAAGAACGAATTGGGCTATATAATGTAAAGGAAAATGCATATGGTTGGATGAACTCCGCTGACTAAAATCAGTCTCTTAATTAAAATTAATGGAGCGGAGTTCTGAAAGAAGCATTGAAACCCCACTGTAAATTTTCTGACCATAAGTGATCTTTGCAGAATTTCTTCAGTAAATATATCTTTGGTTAATTCTCCATTAGTGTTCTCTATGATGATCTGGGCATAATATATTGTGGTTCAATGCTCACTTTCTGTAATTGCTTATATTGAAAGTGAACTGGAAATTTGGGAGCCCATCTATTTCCTTGTAGAGTCTTAAGGTTGGCCAGAATCTTATTGAATATTTATGTCTGTGTAATGCAACAGCATACTGCAGAACAATGAACAAGCCATTAATTAATGAGTCCCTGACTGAATTCGTTGTAGCATGTTAGTTGCTTGACTTTGCACACAGCAGGCTTGGACTTTTTAATTGGAAGCTGTTCAATGCTTCAAGGTACACATTTGCAAGTATGCAGGTATAAATACTAATAGATCCTAGCGTATATGTTTAACATTTTTGTATTGAATATCTTTTGTCCTGCTAAAAAGTTTCCACTGTCAATGTAACTTTAATTCTTCTAATTTACATTCTGCAGCAGACATATTGCACTTTAATGGAAGTAGGATGGATAAAATATGGTTGTCTTAAAGGCTGCACAGTGATGACTTATATGTACTGAGGGTGCATAGTGAACAGCATTAAGTGTATATAGATATCCACTAATTAGGAAATAACTTAATTTTAAAAACAATTGTGCAAAACACAGTGGTTATATTGCCCCCACTTGGAGGCATACACCAGTATCCATTTATTTTGGTAAAATGTAATGGTCAACTTTATTGAAATGTTAGCACTTGTAATATAAAACATTGCTGTTTTCTTTAACATATTTTCAAAGTTTTGATACATTTTATGTGTGATATATACATTTCTGTACTACTTTGTAATTGTATTTTGATACCTTCCTTAGCAAGGTGCACATGCTTTGACACAATTCATATAAATTGCTAATGAAATCAAGCAATTTGATGTAGTCTCTGAAAGGATGGGCTGCTCACAATGGCCTGATTGAAATGTAACAATAAACTATAATGTAGTGGCATCAGAGGTGAGCTGTGGTGACCTCCTGAGTTGTTCACACTAACCATCATTTAGATCAGACAGAGTTTCCTAAATTTGGATGTAGCTTGTTCAGAATTCACCACTGAAGATTTCTTTCTTTCTTCATTCATGTTCATAGGAGTAAACACCCTGAGGGTCCTTGCAAAAGCATGATGTAGTCTTATTGAGACTCTACGGCTATGACTGTTTTGGAGATGTGGGGTTGGTAAAAGAAGCAGTCTTCTTAGGGCTGGAGAGCAGGTGTATTTGTAAAAACGATTGTGCAGTTAATTTAACCTCTTGGGTGCTTTTATGCAGAAGGGATCAAAGTAGCATCATTCAGTGCCATCTTCCAGGGTCTTGAATACCTTGTTTCTTGGAATTCTAAAAGGCTGAAAACAATTTATCTGCACTGCAAGTGCTGTTACGTAGATTGCCAACTTGAATTCAAGATCAAGTGTGCATTGAGCAAGGTTTGAGTGAGTATGTGTGGCTGTTACTGAATTTCTGCTTGCAGTTTTATCTCTCTTTAGCCTCGATCATGGCACACACATAACTATTGCCAGTTTGGAATGATAAAAATTCTCTCTTGTGATGGTAGGGCGGGCCCTACAATTTTATTGGATCAGGAAGAAATTCTACTCAAAAACACAAAGTAACTTTTCTGTTTGTTTTTTTTTAATCCATGACTTAACCACTACTACTTATTGTATAAATAGCATAGGATTTATGTATAAAAATGATAAAAAGTGAGAACTATTTTTGTAATTTCAGAATTGTAATAGTCCCTGTAATTGTGTGTTGCAAACTCTCTGTATGCAGTGTTCTTAAGCATGATAAATAAAATTTTGCTGTGCTGTTGCTTGTTTTGGGCATGCCTTCAGGGATTCTGCGATGGCTAAGTAGACATTTAACTCTTTATTAATGCACATTTTTCAAAGTGAAATATCCCGGGAGGAAAGAATTTTATGTTGAGAACAAGTTAGCATCTGTGCAAATGCAACTGTGGAATTACTGTATATACTCGAGTATAAGCCTAGTTTTTCAGCCTTAATTTTGGGCTGGAAAAGGGGGTCCTCGGCTTATATTCAGGTCAGTACTATTAGCCACTGAGGCAAGTTTGGGTCAGTGGCTAAAAGTCATTTTAAACATTGTGTGTCACTTCTCCTGACCCCCCACGTTTAAAATTTTTTAAAAAGTCATTTTAAAACAATGTTTAAAATGACTTTTAGCCACCAACTCATGCACTTGCCTCGGTGGCTAAGTCATTTTTAACATCACACACACACCCAGCTCACAAAGGAGGAGTTGCCAGGCCCTGCTGCATTTCCCACCCAAGGCTTATACCTGAGTCAATAAATTTTCCCAGTTTGGGGGTTTAAATTAGGGGCCCCGGCTTATACTCGGTTTGACTTATACTTGAGTATATACGGGTAGATCATTGCATTGCTAGGTGTTTTCCACTATTGTGCCGCGCTGAGGAAAAGGCCACAATGTCACTGAGTTCATGAGCTACACTGCATTGGAAATGAACTGAGGGTTGCCCCTCATCTTTCCCTTTCTTTCTGTTGCACACTGCCTTCAGTATTGCAATTCAGTGACTTTCCCAACCAAACCATGGTTTAAGACAATTCACAGCAATTCACCTTTTAGAAATAATAGGGAGCTGCTCCTTCTGGTGTTCTTTTACATACTTTCTGCTAGATTTCGCAAACTTATCACTAAACTCGTGGTGGCAAAATACACAGACCACAGGCTAAGAAGTTGGGAATTTAATGGTTTGGTTAAATGTTAATTTAAATTTTCATTGAAAAATCCCTTGTACCCTTGAGGAGAGACCGTTTTTGCCATATGTGGTATAACCTTGGATTGAGCCTGTGGCTGGATTGAGCCTGTGGCTGATTCATTCCTACATTTCTTTTAGTATTTGAGGTACTGTGAAGTTCAGAGTTAAGATGAAGACCCACTGTGTGGCGTAGTGGATAGAGTGAAGGACGAAGGCTCAGAAGGCCTGTGTTAAAATTCCTGCTCAGTTACGGAAACTACAGGATCTGGTAAAACCACACCTTAGATGTCTCACTTACCTTGAGAGCCCTATGAGGGTCACTGTAAATCATTCGTCATTAAAAAAAAAAATACTTCCCAACAGTCTGCCCAGAAGAGGTTTTTAAAGCCCCGGCAATATATTTCTGTCTTTTTAAAAACTGACACAGAGACATAAGAGCATAAAGATACGTATTTGCAAGATTAAAAGCCAATAGCGATGAATCAAGTAAATACATTTTTGAACCTAGTCTTTTTCAGTTTTATTATTTATTTATTTCAGCCATATAATCAGCTACATTTTCACTTGTAACGGAACTGAGAAGTAGGAGTGTAGCTAGCCGAGAGTTACCCGAGTTCCTGTGGGTTCTTTTGAACAAAAGAAATAGCCTGAGAGCCACAATTTAATGAAATCCTTTTATTTACTACTCTAAGTTACAAAAATGGAAAAATAACTCATAAAAATCAGTGAAAAACATTAAAATACTTATAATAATAAAGCCTATGATATTATCACTAGCTTAATACTATGAAAAATACAAGCCTAAGCTGGCTAGGTCTAAATCTAACTGACTACATCTTGAAGCCGAACCCCAATCAAGCGCTTCTCACATACTTAAGTACAAACTTCTCCCAGATCTGAGAAGTTTCTAGATGTCACATGAAATAATTGACCAATGGAAGCTGTCTAAGTTTCTCTAACGTAGCTTATTATGCCTTGACTGTTACATTCCTTAGATAAGAGTCTAGCGACAAAGCTGTAAATGTGCAGTTAATATTGAGCCTTATAAATCACACTATATCCCATCATGCTGATTTCCTTACATGCTATGTCCCATCATCCTAATTCCATTGCATCACTAACTGAGCTTTTATAAGTGATCATTTCCCCCAGGAACTTATCTTTTAAGTCAGCGGTTTTAAACATTTACATGTCTGATAAGAAAATATTCACAATAATATGCATTCTTGCTTCTCAGTGCTCTATATTTTGCATTCATAGCAGTGATAACACATTTTACTGTAATGCTACAGGCAGGCATGGTTCTGGATCTTTATTAGGGGCCATAGAATTAAATGTATGGATTTTTGGCTCACAAGGAAAAACGAAGACGTGCAGTATGAGGAACTGGACGTTACATAATTCATTGGAATCTGCCAACTGCTTGGCCATTAGAATAGTGACTACAAATGAGGCATTCTCTGAAATGACAGAATGCATAATATGTAATAGAAGATAAGATTATTCCATATGCTGTATGGGCAAAAGTTTTATTTTTACCCAATGCAGTATAATGGCACCTTGGAATGATGTCAACTCAATATATTCTGTTGCTTAAGACAGCTAGATAACAATGCAGTGGCTCCATTATAGTGGAGCATTTTGAAATATGGCTTCTGACCCCAATCAGTGTAATAAAATGTATTGTACCGAGCAAGTATGGTATGGGATAATCACTACTTTTATGAATTTGCTCCAGAAATGTTCCACACACATTTATACTCATAGGCAAATATTTTGTTTGTTACATACTGTATAAATTATTGTCAAGGAACCTCGTGTTGTAAAATAAATGTATATATTGTACTTGGCCCCATGAAAGTAAATTGGCCTGTGTGGAAATGTATTTCATAATTAGATTTGAGTATAAGGTGCTAGCTCAGTTAAAATTAAAAAATAAACAGAACTCCACCTAATCTGCATGACACTTAGAGATCAGATTTAGAGAACAGAGTCCTGAGTTTGCAATGTTATACCTCTGTATCAGTGAGTCTGTTATAAACATTCTTGAATATTTTCAGTGATACTGTACAGTTCACATATCTAACAGCAGATATTTAATAGGATGTGTTCCATGTCACAGATTTAGACTTAGGAGGAGGAGTTTGTGCCAGGAAGATATGTTTTTAAATAAAATCAATAATAATTCAATCTTAAAATGAAAAATAGAGAATATCCCTTCATACTTTTATTTTTTAAGTTCCTCAGTACTTCTGTCTTTTGTTCTTTTATTTTTCTCTTTCATGGATGCCGTGTTCTTGTTTAAATCAAGTTAATGGCCTTTTAGGCTTTCTCTGCGTGATTAGGAGTTCACTTTTTGAATAGCAAGAATTACGAGAGGGGGGGCATCAGGATTTTAGAGACGCTTAGGTGGGGCATGGCCAATAAAAGGTTGGGAATCCCTAATCTAGATCCATTCCAGTCTGGCTGCAGACCTAGTTTATGGGACAGCAATAGCTTTGATCACATTGGTGGATGACCTATGCTAGGAACTGGACAGAGAGAGTCCAATTGCTCTGACTCAACATCCAAACAACATACACAAAGTTTTCAGGATATGTTCCCTTTTCAGTAAACTGATACTTTTCAAAGACAAAGGCAATTACAGCATACTCTTTGTAGTTGTAGTGTGCATGTTGGAATACAGGCTTATGTGTGAAGCCTGCATAAAATTAATGCTAATGAGCTTTCATTTTCTTTCTTTCTTGGCCTTGGTTAATCTTTCCTCAAATTTCCATGTTCTAGGTTTTTTCCCCTTTGCTTGGAGAACTCTTTTACTTTTTTGGTGTCAATTTAATCATTTAATTAAAAATCTGAAACCACTCAGGGTAAGTCATTTTGCAAAACAGAAGACCATGATAATGAAATCTAAAGTGTGCTCCACATAATATATGCAATCACTGAGATATAACGGGTAAGATAGAATTAAGATAATTTTAATAGAACATTGAGTAATTAAACATATAGATAAACAATTCTTATACTTCAGAAAGAAATGATTTATACTGATGAGAGCTGGCATCTTTAATTCCATTGGAAAGTGAAGAAAATTTTCTAAAGTGCAACTCAGAAGAGCCATTTGCTTCCCCTCTTTTGTTTAAAAATTAATGAAAAGTTACAGGTGTTTCATTAATTGTTCTAAACCTTACAAATGCTACCGATATACAGTGGTACCTCAGTTTAAGTAATTAATTCATTGTCTGGGCCATTTTGTACTGTAAACCGAAATGTTTCCCATAGGAATACACTGAAAACCAATTAATCTGTTCCGGAGGCGTACCAGGGCATTCAATTGAAGATTTTTCTTAAAATGAGGCATCCCCATTTCCAATAATATATTTTCTTAAACTGAGTTTTTCTTTAACTGAAGCATTCTTAAACTGAGGTACCACTGTATTGTATAACTATGGAAGGACCTTAAGATATAGCTGGGTGTAAGTGAATATAACCCAAAAGTGGGGAAGAGAGATGAAAGACAACATTTCTGCAATATTTTTTGTAGAGACTGTTACTTGTTTTAAAATGAGTTCTCAAACATTTAGTATGGGGAATCAATAGCAAATTGGAAGATATAATGAAAGAAAGAATATAGTTCATACTTGAACAATCATACACATTTCTTTAAAGTGATGGTTATCCTAATAAGAGTTATTGCAAAGGGGGGAAAATTTCTTCAGTGTCACTATATTCAGAATGGCAGATTAAATTAGTAGTGAAAGCATTCAAACCAAAGAAAATACTATTCCCAATGACTTGGATCCAGAAGTGCCAAAATTGTGTTTCCTTTATGGAAGTTCTGTTCCACTGAAAAACATTTTGCACAAGCTCTTCCAACATTTTAATGATGCACTATATAATACAGTACAGTGTTTGTATAGTGCAGAATGCAGCATCCTAATTCTCCACCATAGTTGTACTCCACTATGTGGAGACAAACACTGTGCCACAGCAGTACAACCTTTTTTCTTTAATTATTATAAATATAACCTTAATTATAAGGTTAGGTGAAGAATCCTGTCCCATCACAGCATTGAAGTAAAAGTCAATCACCAGACCTGCTGGGAGAGGGTGTCATCTTGTCTTCATCTTGGTGGTAAAACAATGTAGGCTAGACCTGGCCACTTTTCTGATGTTTTCACACCCTTCCAGTTGCACCAGCATTGCCTCATCAGTTCTTTCATCTTTGGTTGAAGTGGAACATACCAAATCCTTCTGGTGATGACTGGGGTGGCCAATAAGTCCTCTTTGGAGCCACTTTCTGGTGGATGATCCTTGACTTAAGCTATTCAGACACAGTATAGTGGTACCTTGTATAAAGGAATTAATTAGTTCCAAATGAAAATCTGTTAAGCAAATTTTCTTTTATGCAAATTTCCCATAGGAATGCATTGAAAACGGAGTAATCCCTAATCGCGACCATTTTTATGTTGTACGGATTTGCCCCATAGGCGATTCTGTTAAGCAAATTTCCCCTATCTCCGGAATGTTTTATGTTGCACAGATTTTATGTTATACAAACCATTTGTTATACTTGGAAAAATTGCTCTTTCAAAAGCAAATCCTATAAGTCTGCCACAATTCATACACCAGCCACATGGATCCAGATATTCAAATACTTGGCTAGACGAGTCAGAAAAGCAAAATGGCATTCATTCTAACTTGGGTAAGCTGTTTGAGACAACACCACAACGGCTCCACAAACCGCATTAGAATTGTTTCTGAACAAGTTCTCTCTACTTGTTATTCCTCCTCTGGCAGGTCCACTGATGACTTGGATGAAAAAAGTCCCCATCCTCTGTCTGTCTGGAGAATCATAACCAGCACAAGCCAATTCAAAGTGCAAAAAGCATGACAAGATGACTTGCCCAGGATTGTGGTTGGGAAACAGCTTGCAACTGAATTTCTGAGCAGCAAATTTAGGCCAGTTGGCAGCTGTGAACGTGGAATCATTCCATGTGGCATTTCCTTTCCTTTCCTTGTTGCTGGAACTTCCACTGAGTGGTCTGACAGATCTTCTTCCTCTTAGAAACCTTCTTTTCATTATGAAGCAGCAGCATGAAATAGATTTTCTTTAATATTTATTATGCCTTCTATGAATAGATTTTTAAGAGAGCATATTGTGAAGATACCTTGGACAGGCAGAGTCACTAATGTGGCTGGATTACAGCGCAGGATTAAAAAGTTAGAAATCCTCAGTTCTGTAAAGAGAAGAAAAATGAAATATTTTGGACACATAAATGCACAATAAGAAATGCCATCTGCTGCAAGTTATCCTTCAAGGATAAATAGATGGGAAGCGTGGTCCGGGGCGTAGAAGAACACTCTGGCTTAAGAACTTACCAACGCTGTTAGAAAGTTTCCCAGGGTAAAGTTTCTGCATGGAAAACCCATTTAGTGCCTGTGAGAACAAATAAGATTTGAAAATAATGTTTTCCTCTTGGAACATTCTTGTTACTAGATTGTTTTGCCCTAAACAATCCCACATTTTCCATTGTTTTTATAACTGCTTTTTCATGTGAAATGCATGCTAGCTTTTTACTGCTAGATTTTGTTGTCAAGAGAGAACACTTTCCATAAGTCTTAAGGTTTTTAATTTATGGCATGTGGTTATGTAGCATTTATTGCTTATAGAAAAATGTGCTGCCCAGAATGTGGCAATGGTGAACCTTTGCTGAACTCTCCTTATCATGAACATTGTATGATGAGACAGTCAAACTGAAACAAGAATTTGTCCTAGAATATGAGACTCCCCGATTGGAAAGCACTCAGTCAACTATGGGGGAAGAGCAAATACAAATAGCTTGGTCAATAACAACACAACTAGATTAAAACTGAAGGGATGTCTGGTGGCTGATGTGCATAGAAATGAAATGAAAATCCAATGTGGCTCAACACACAAAATGGAATATGGAACACATGAATAAAGGTAAATTGGAAAGCATAAAACATGAAATGCAATGTACCCACACTGCAGTCCTTGGGGTTAGTGAAACAAAGTGTGTTGAAAGGAGTCTATAAATCCATCAAGTCCATCGCCTTACTCAATGCAAGAATCCAAATTAAAGCAGATCAGGCAGATGGTTCTGTTTTGTCTTGAATGCCTTCAGCATTGGAGCGCTCACCACCAGCAGGGTGCTATAATGGCCATGAGCCCAACTTTGCTACAGGCTGGTCAGGTATATTATTTTAACTCAAACATTTCTGTTTTCCATCCAGCCTAGGATCTTCCCTCTTTGTCTGGTGAGATAAGCAAGTGTAAGGACAAATTCAGATCTTGCGATGGGAGTTGCAGTCATACAATACTTGAAGAGTAACAAATTGCTGGCCTTCACTTTGTGTGAAAGCCTACCTAGGCCAAGTCCCAAGTCCTGCTAAAATATAAAGAAACACGAAGTGTTTGTTTGTTTGTTTGTTTGTTTGTGTGTGTGTGTGTGTGTGGTGTTTGTGCATCCCAGTGTTGCTCATCATTAATAAATTTGGGCATAACTGACCAGCTGAGCAGGGAGATACTCTGTCCCACCTCTGCAGCACACTGGTTGCCTGTGCAGAGAGGCAGGGAAGGGTTGGTGTGCTATCAATGATGGACACATGTGTTATGCAGAGCCCAATATGTGGCCAATTTGGTTTGGCAGGGGGAGGGGGGAGAGTTTTTGGAACACTGCAGAAAAATTAGACAGCAGGATCACAAGGTGTTCAGGTCATTGGTCACATCTTCACTATGTATTCATAGTGTATGTGTATATTTAGTAATTATGTGCTATCAGAAATCAGCAGGTGCATTTTTTTGCACATCTTGACTCTCTTGTCCTTTTCTTAGTTGGTGACATGCCCCCCTTTTTTTGAGTGGTGGTGGTGGGGGGAAGCAACCACCTTGCACAGAGATAGGTTCTAACTTAGCATTCTGCCTGACATTGCAATTTTCCAATGTTTCCTGCATGGCAGCCTTCCATGATCTGAAGCTCCAACTACTGTCTGCATTGACCCAGATTTATTGCTTCTGTTTTTAGTCAATCCTTGCAAAGCACACATTTCAAGGGAGCACAGGAACACCTCTGCAGCGGAAATGGTTTCTCCACTGAATGATCTTCCCAACTGGTATTAACTATGAGTGAGTCAAGTTGTCTAAACAATCAATACAAAACACATGTCTCTACATTCTCTTCCACTGTAATGCTTCTACCACTCCTGCATCGAATTCCCGCTGATGTTCCCAATGAGACATATGCTTGAATGTTTTTACTGGATCTCTGCATACTGTTATTTCATCAGGTCTTGTAAATTAAAGGCTCTGGTTTTGCTCATATCTGGAGGCACAAATAAATTATTTTTGCATCCCTTTAATCAGCATCCCACTGCCAGTACTTCCTTCGTCTTGCCTCCCCCTCTCTGAAACTAATTATTATAGCTAGTCTGGAAAACATAAGGATAAACAAACAACCATATGCTTTCTGGTATTCTGACCCTGTCAGGGTTATGGGAGTTTTACCCTGCAGATGCTTACCAAAACTTAACAATTCATGCATATTTTCTAGCATATTTTTTTCCAAAGGAAAGTACTCATAGTTTATCTCATAAACCAGTTTCCTAAATAGATGTGTTTTTCCCAAACTCCTCAGAACTATTGTGATCCTAACACAGTTTTCGTGAATTTCAATGGCTAAGCATGGATTTGGTCCCTGCTCTTCTGAGTAGAAGAACATGATTTTAACTGTTTTAAGTTTTGCATAGTTAGCGGTGAGGTTTTATTGTTGTTATGTCCTGTCAAGTTGGAACTAATTTATAGCGACCCTAATACAGTAAGAGTAAGGACCATGGAACTTATTGGCACTTACTTCTAAGTAGCAATGCATAGGATTGCATTCTGTGTCACTCGCCCTATTGTATATGGGGAAATATCAAAGACATAATGCAGAATGTGTATAATCCTTATTCTTTTTGCCCATTTCTCCATAAACTTGGGATAATTATCATAAGTATTATGCTGAATACATTAGTCTGATAGCTTACAAGTATAATTTTATACAGTACATGTGGCTTTTGTTTAGTCCAAACTGGAATCCCAGGCCGGATTATGAAGTTCCCTGTGCTAGCAGGATAACTCCTGTTTCTTTTATCTAGTACACATCCATTCTACAGATTCAGTCAAACACACGTATTCATTTACATCCTCTGTCCACAAAGGTAAAGGTAAAGGTTCCCCTTGCACATGAGTGCTAGTTGTGTCCAGCTCTAGGGGCAGTGCTCATCTCCATTTTCAAGCCAAAGAGCCAGTGTCGTGCAAGTCCATGGCCATGTGGCCGGCATGGCTGCACGGAAACGCTGTTTCACCTTCCCACTTTTCATGATAGTGCCTATTTATCTATTTGTATTTACATGCTTTCTAACTGCTAGGTTGGCAGGAGCTGGAGTTAACAGCTGGAGCTCATTCTGCCAACCTTACAGCCAACCGTTTCAGCGCCCTAGCCCGCTGAACCACCATGCCTACAATGGTACCTCCCCCACAGCTCCTCCACCTCCTTGATGGCCATGTGTCCCTTTCACTCCCCTTTCTCTTCCCAGATGCCATTCCTTCCTCAGCTCCACCCCTTGAGCTGTATGGCTATTAGGCCTTGCAAATGCCCTCTTCACACAAATGGGATCTTTTATCATGAGCCTAATTGCCATGTAAGCATGGAACTGAGGGCAGGAGATTGATTAATGGCTGTATGTGGTCTGCTGTTTGGCATTTAACTAGCCCCACTCTACATGGGCACAATTCCTTTAACCAGGGGTTGGTCAACTTTGCCATGACCCAGTTACCCCTTCAAGCACATGGTCTGGTTGCCACCTCTCTCCCAGGCATCAATTCACCCTACATCACCCAAATGTTCTCGATTATTAACAAACATCATAGAATCACAGAATAATTGAATTGGAAGCCTGTCAAGTCCAACCAGCTTCTCTGTGCAGGAGCCCAAATTGAGGCAGATCTGACAGAGGGTTGCCTGATTTTCTCTTGAATGCCTCCGGCACTGGGCCGTTTCGCTGCCTCTCATGGTACAGTAATCAGTTCCATTGTCATATTGCTCTAACAAGATATTTTTCCTGTTATGAAGCCGATATCTGGCTTCCTATAGCTTGAACCCATTATTACATGCCCTGCAATCTGGGTGATTTGAGATCATGGCAATCTTGCAAGTGTTTGAAAAATGCTATCATGTCTCCCCTCCACCTTCTTTTCTCAAAACTAAAGATGCCCAGTTCATTTAGCCTCTCCTCACAGAGCTTTGATTTCCAGTCCCCTTATCATCATCCCTTTGCCTCTCTCCTCTGAATTTGTTCCAGTTTGTGGGCATCCTTATTGAATTATGGAGTCTATAACTGGACAGAGTACTCTAGATGAGGCCTAACCAGTGCCAAATACAGGGACTATTATCTCATGGGATTGGGACATTGTTAGCATTGGCCTATTTTTTTTTTTTTTTGAAACTACATTACATTGTTGGCTGATATTTAGTTTGTGATTTACAACAATTCTTAGATCCTTCTGACTCATACTTTTACTGAGTCAAGTATCCCCAATCTTGTAACCCCCATCTGTGCATACTATCATTGAAAGTCTGGCAGGTATAAACTAAGCTAAGCTTAGTTAAGCAAAAAACTGGGATGAAATCTATAACACCACATTGTCGTTCAGCAGCAAATAGATAGATCTTTGTCCCTCAGACAAATCCCTGTGCCAGCACATGTTTTGGACAATGCAGAAATTACAGATTCTCTCCAGCTCAAAACATTATCTGATTGTCATATGTTTCCTTAATATATCCATTGATCACACTGAGATATTACCTGGCCTTCCTCAGGACACCTGCAAAGTTGCTTCATCGCTGTTAATGGGAAACAGAGCCATGTGTAAACATCTTACTGGCTGTTTGTCCACTGATTTGTGCCTAGTGTGTTTGACAAGAACATCACTGTGATGCTTCCAATAGATGACAGAGTGAGTGCTGCTGCTAACTCTAATGCACTCCCGCGGATGTAGCTACCATAATTTGATGTATTGCACAGCGGTTACCAAGGATTTCAATGGAAGAAACAGCAAACTGCCCAGGCTCCCTTTATCCTCTCCCTTTCAGTGACTTAAAGGAACTTCCTTGTGCAATTCCATTCCTTTCTTTTTCTTTCAGGGGAAAAGAAAATACACACTTGGTGATCCTTGTTGCCTTAGTTTCACAGTTTTTAGGTCAACTGTATGTATGTTTGCTTTTTGCTAAATCTCTAAACCGCATTCATAATTACAGTACTTGTTTTGGCCTTTTAAAATGTATGTTATAGGTTTGCATTCCTCAAAAGTATTATCTCTTAGGAGCTGCTTACCAGTGGTGGGTGCTGCCAAGCCATGAAGAGCTATGGTACAAATCACTTTTGGCATCTTTCTCTCCCTCCCTCTTTCCCTCCCTCCATCCCTCCCCTTTCCTTCCAGAAGGCAGTCAGCCAGGGAAGAGAAACACAGCTCTGTCAAACACACATATTCTATTCTTGCCAGTGTTCTTAAGTGATTGCTTCGGAGGATGTTTGAAATTAGGTGGAGAGTTATATGTAACCCTGAGATTGCAGACTTGGCCAACAACTGGCTCTGTCGATAGTCAGTCAGTGGACGCTTCCTTATTTTGTATATGTGCATCTAGTGCTCAAAAGATAGTTTGCTAGAAAGAACTGGGAAGGAGCCAGTCATCATGGTACATGTTGGTAGCAATGATGTCGGGAAGGCAAAGCGGTCAGTCCTGGAAGCCAAATTCAGGTTGTTAGGAAGAAGATTGAAGTCCCGGACTTCTAAGGTAGCATT
>JAHTLZ010003542.1:57925689-57948494 GCA_023846285.1 Phrynocephalus versicolor | reverse complement strand
AAAACGCATAGCCCCGTCCCCCCACTTCTACCTGGTCCTGCAGATTCTTCCTTCTCTGCTTTTACCATCTTCAGAGACAGCAGCCCATCTTCCCTTCCAGGAGCCAAACCTCCTGTCTATGTATATGTGCTGGCCTATTAGCATAGTGATGGCGGTAGCACAGTGGCAGCGCAACAGAAGAAAGTAAGTCTCTCCCCTCCCCCCCCCCGCCTCCAGCATGAAGTGAAAACTGAACCAGTTTGCAGGTTGGTTCTGTGGTTGGTTCATGGCCAATCACAAACCCCCCAACTATCACAAACCACCGTTTTCCACGTTCAAAGCCATCCCTGTCCTGCAGCTTGCAGAGATGTGACTCTGCAAATAACTGCATTTTGTAGCTAATGCTAACAAACAGAATGATCCTACTATGCTGCAGAATTTTAAAGTGCACATTCTAGCAAAAGACATTTATGTCTAAAAACATCTGTCAGCTGCAAGATACGTGTCTCCTCTTGAAAACAATACCAAGTCAGAATGCCGACACTTACACTGTCTCTCTATGGTCTTTCTGATATAAATAGATAAATATGTTTTGAGTGCTTGCATTAATACATCACACATCTTAATACACAGATGCCAAGTCTGAGAAGCAGTTGCAGCTGTGTTCCAAATCAGAGAAAATACTGACAGCATATAATTTATTCAACTTAATGTTTCAAGGTTGAGTCAATGTGTTTGGTAATGTGTTGGCGTTTATGTTTTACACCTAGGAAAAGAATACCACCCAGAATTCTCTATGCCAAGTACTGGGAAAATTTTGAAATCCCAGCAAAGGAAGAATTGACGGGGGGGGGGAGGAATAATGAACATAGAAGAAATAGATAAACTCTCAGACACATTACAATAAAACACAAAACAAATGCAAAATAAGAAATTGAATTTGTTTTATGTGTGGCTCCAAACGAATGCATAAAATTTAGAATACACAAAATGATCTGGAAAAGTGACAAAGCAATTTAATACCTATATATGGATATTGATGCATAAACTGAAAAGAATGGTTTGATAAAATGGAGTAGAATGTAATCGTAGTGAATATAGTGTCTGGTTAACTCTGTAGCTCATTTTATGTTCTATTTCCCCACTCTCCTTGCTATTCTCTATTTCGTGTTTTCTGTTCCTTATCTGTATCACTGAAACTAAATAAAAAAAAGAAAAGAAAAAAGAGTACCACCCCACATGCAAGAAGGAAAATATGAGAATATGCAGACTATATGTTTAACAAAAAATATTGCCCGTGTTCCTCACCTAATCATGTTGTAAATGGCCCCAAGGAATGCTCCTAGCAGTATGGGGCAGTATGTAAGTCTCTCTTATGTGAGAGAGAGAGAGAGAGGGAGGGAGAGGGAGAGGGAGAGGGAGAGGTGTTTCTGGAATACTGTATATGTGTCATATTTTATTTATTTATACAATTTATACATATGGCACATATATTCAAGCTTTGTGATACCAATCTTTTTATACAACTAATAGCACCGGTCTGCACTGGCACTAGCCCTGATCTAGAAGTAGTTATTTGATAAACACATGTAATAGAGAAGTCAGAAGCACTGATAGTTATGGGATGAGCAGTCTATTGTTCTTCCTATGCAACAGTGCAATTATGATACTAGAATGGATTTCATCCACTAGTGGTCTGTTTCAGTTCTCTCTAAATCACCTTCCCAAAGCAATAGGCATGCTGCAGGGACAGGGGTGGGGATGGGGGTTGAAGAAATTCTAAGGAGGGCATCAAGATGTGAAATTTTCATCATGCTTTACATGAAATTTGATCTCCCCGCTCTTTCTCAAGATTAACTACATTTTAAATTATTTTCACTATAGGAAAATCTCTGCTTACTTTTGCTAAAATATTTTTAAGCCTTTGTGTTTAATTTTGAATAATTAAAGTTGGTACTCCTTTTCTTTTAAAGGAGGTTGGGGAGAAGGATGAGAAGGATTCCTTAAAAGTAAAAGAACATCGGGGAGGGTGGCTCTTGGTATCTTCCTCAATCTGCCTTTAAAGTCAAAGAAAGTATCGGGAGGAGGACTGCTTGTAAATTTAAGAAATGCTGCTCTAAATGCTACTTAGCAGCATTTTAGATATGCACCCTCACCCAGCTAATTTAGCAACTGTAGCATGTGTTATTCTAGAACAGAATACATCTCAGTTAATTGAACAATAATGCATAGATTTGTAGGCATGTGTGCTTTTCATTATTGTCAGGGAACCGTCTCATCTATGTTCGTCTAATCTGTTTCATTAAGAAGCGGCTTTCCATTTTGTTGTCCGATTTTCTGCAGCATCATGTTGGCTGGTAGTGAATGCAAGGTCCCCCCCCCCCATTATTGCTGTCAATTTTGTTATGGTTTATCCAAAGTTCAATGTTAAATAGTCGATTAACCCCCTCCTAAACACAATGAGGTTTATGTAGAATCAAGGCTGATACTAGAGATATATATCTGAGTGTTGTGTGTTTATATATGTGACTACACCTAGCTGTCTATTGGGAATTAAAGCGAAGGATCGGTATGGCGCAGCAAAGATGTCGAGTTGGTTTTTATCATTAGATACATTACTTAGACAATAAAACTAAGATCTTGAGGATGGCAAGTGCACTTTCTCCCAAACCAAAATGATGTCAAATCACAAGGTGCTTTTCAAGCTTGACATAGTAATAAAGAAAAATGTGCTTTGAACGTGCTTTGTTGTAACTATTCTCCTGTGTATTGTCTTGAAGTGGAACAATTCCAGCCAAGCAATAAAAGAATGGTAAGGAAAATACAACCTGCTTCGACAGGTTGAAAGGAAAATGTATGAGTATATATAAATGATAAGCTTGCTGGGAATAAATGGAAGAAGTGAAGTTTGATAAATGACCCAATTTGTACAGTACTAGCATAGGAATACCGTTCTGAACGACACGTCTGCCCATGATACTGGTTTGCTGTAGAAATATGTTGCAGTTAGGAATTTACAAGCCTTTCATCACACATGGTGTTGACATATCATAAGCTGCAATTATCACAAACTGATGCTTCAACTACTTAGTCTTCTTGGGCACTATCAAATGCTAAGCCTCTCAATGAAACCTTGGTAAATGTTCAGTGACCTTAGGCATTCCTTGTTATTGGCACATCAAGAACAATAAGAAGTCACCGTACTGTCCTTAACACTCTAGATCTCATTAGAAGCTAAGATACTTGGATGGGTGAAAGGCTGGGCTGGGAATATTGAAGATCTGCAGATAGTGTTGGGTGGAAAATCCTCAATACCTGATGAGCTGTTCCCCATCAAAGTTGAGACTACTGGGTTTGTTGGACTCACAGTCTAAGTCAGGATAAGATAGCTTCTAATGTCCCGTGCCCTTTTGATATGTGTTGTCAATTATCTAACACAGATGCTTCAGTGGAATAAGACATATAGGAACCTGGTGTGACCCCAAACTGCATCTGTTACGGGTGGCACCTATGATTAGCGGCTTTGTTACCAACAGCCCACCTAGCAAAACAGTTTCCAATCACATGCTATTATCTATAAAAGACACAACCATTAGAACAGCATTACTTGTTTCAGTGGACACACACACACATGCTAAATGAAAACCTGCTTCATTTGAATGCATTCCAGTAAGCTACAGCAATTCAGTTAGATGGCTACTTTGTATGGAATACCTTTCACCCTTTGTCAACATAACTATTTATATTAATTAGCTTCATAAACACTTGCATTTATTACCTGCCCAAACCCCTTTTAGATATAACAAATTCATAGGATAACAATACGTTGCACAAGCCTCCTAATTGCTATGGTCCTAGATGTCCTCAGCACATCCAGTTTTGCCTGATCTTGGTGCTGTAGGTGCCTGGACTAGGAACTGGCAAGCCACTGCAGTATTCCTGCCAAGCAAACGCCATGGACATGGGGTCACGAAGAGTCAGTCAGGACTGTAACAACATAACAACAATGAACTACAGTATTAACCTCCAAAAGGAGTTAGCACCACAGAACAGCTTTTGCAATGTAATTAGGCTGTCAAGCTTTATAGAATACATACCAGAGAAAGTGATATCTGCATAGCCCTATCCTATCCAGTTAGGCGCATAAGTGCCACAGAGTTCAATGGTACTTCCCCCAATGGTACTTCCCCCAAGACCGTGCCGTATTTGAAAGTGAAGGATGCCCCTCTTGCTGTA
The DNA here is from genome assembly GCA_023846285.1 of Phrynocephalus versicolor. Classification (NCBI taxonomy): domain Eukaryota; kingdom Metazoa; phylum Chordata; class Lepidosauria; order Squamata; family Agamidae; genus Phrynocephalus; species Phrynocephalus versicolor. The sequence continues at coordinate 57,944,279 of JAHTLZ010003542.1, read as the reverse complement.
TGGGAGTCAATCTTAAAGAAAGAATGAAGGAAGTCCACAGACACAGAAGGAGATCTGTTCCTTGCATTATTCCTAGAAGAAGATGTGGATACATGCCAGATCTTATGTTAACAATAGGAGGATTTCAAGAATAGGCATAAAAAGCACAGCAATGGGTGAGAATCATGGCAACAAATCAGAAACCTAACCAGGTGACAACTTTGGAAAGCATAAGGTAATACATTAAGAAGCATGATTAGGCCAGATATTCAAGGCCTTTGGCGATTCTTATTCTTAGTTTTTTCTTTTTCTTTTCTCTTCTCCGCCATCATACGCTTTAGTTGATGAGGTGCCACTAGGTTTTACTGTTCTTAAATTTATTGTTGTAATTTTATTTGTTTATCTTTGCACTTGTGTGGCTAACATAGCCCTTGTAAGCCGCTTAGAGTTCGTTTGAAGATAAGCGGGATATAAATGCAAAAATAAATAAAATAAATAAAATAAATAAGTATGAGAAGAACTTTAAAAGGATTATCGTTGAATATCTTTGGCCACACAATGAGAAATATAAGCAACCTAAAATATCTGCACTACAGAAAGTTAAGATCAGTTAAAGGAATTTTCCTTTGCTAGCAGAAACTCGACCTTCTCCAATATTTCTTGCAGATTCTTCTGTTTCCTTTGTTATTCCTGTAACTCAAGATTCATGGGCCTTCCCTTAAAATCTGTGCAGGAATATCATGGTTGTATGAGTTCTGTTATGCACAGGTTACAGGAATGTTTAATGCATTGATCTTATTTGCTGCTCTTGAAGGGCCATGTAGAATTATTCTTGCTGGCTGTGCTGCCAGGTCCTGCACAGCACTATATTTTAGAATTCATTACTTAGATATTGCTGGGACCTTCCTGTACTGCAAGCTGTATTTCAGAAGTAGCATTGCTACAAGATTAATGTTAGCCAGCATATTCATATCATTATTCTCTTTGCATTCTAGTTTCCTACCAATTTTTTTGCTTCCGCACAATTGTAGCTGTGACCTAGCATGCAGTGTTCTTGTACAGTTCTCACTGCCTTTAATGGCATTGGCACATCAGGTGTTTCGTGTTTTAATGTCCTCTGAAACAGCTTGGACAACATACATTGTATAAACTGAAGCATGGCTGTGAATTATGTATTGAGTTTCAAAATTTAAAGGATTCTGTTCCCACCATTACAAAAAGGCATAAAATTCAGTTATCAAAATAATGTAGTAACAGTTCTCCGTGGATTGTATAACATTTACTTTTGTCAATACATATTTACAATTGTTGTTGCAATCTTACTGCCATTTCATTGCTCTATTGGTACTTTACTAGCATATTTAAAAACTGGATTTTGATATAGTCACTAAATTGGGTTTAGATAATTTTTTTGCTCAGTTTTTTGGTATTTAAATTGTACAGATGTGAATATATATACAGTACATATACACGAGGTAGGGTAAAACCATGCCTGCAATCCTATATATGCTTCTCTGTGGGTAAATTACATTTAATTGTGGACCTTACCTCTGAATACATTCATATAGATTGCATTGTATTGCTATATTGCAGGGCTGTCCAACAGGTAGACCGTGGGCTACTGGTAGCCCTTGAAGGGTTAAAAAGTAGCCCGCCAGGCATCAATTAAAAATGTGAGGGGATAAGTTCTCCACCCCTCCCTCCCCCATCCCAAGGATCACTACTGCCCCAGTAAAGTTCTGGGTCTGCCAGCCCACTGTCTTAGCTGAGCAGGCAGTTCAAGGGCCATGAGCATATGCTCGGAATTGATAAAATTTGTAAGTAGAGGTATTAGTGTAGTAGCCCTCAGGCACTTTAGGCCGGAAAAAGTAGACCTTGGCCTGTTCAAAGTTGGACAGCCCTGCTATATTGCATTAACTAGAAGCCTTGTATAATTCTACCAGTGTTCTAGAACCTTGCAATCCTGATGGCATATCACAATAGTTTCATTTGAACCGGGTATCATATGAAGTATTTCAAGTATGGATTCATTGCAGGATGCCAAGAATGTCTTGGATTTATAGGATGACTCACTGAGAAGTATTAAGAAGAAGAAAGATCCAGGGAAAATAACTTTAAAAACATAGGGCAGAAAAGTATTCCATTGTACTAGAACCTGCATCTTTCCAGATCTTGTACAATGAGATATATATGAGCCTTTTCACACGACCCCTAAGATCCGCTGGCCACTTAAATTCGGACCAGAGATCTTGGGGGTTTGTTGCTGTTCCTGTGTTCCCACCCCCTCCGCACTCCTGGCTGCTGTCTGCATGAGGGGAGGGAGAAAAAAAAGGGAGAAAAGAGTGCTGGCTCACCTCTGTTCTGCTGTCTCGCTCTGCTCCGGCAGCATTCGTATCTCTTAAAGGGGCGGGGGGCAAAAAAACAACAAACAGAAGCGAGGAGAGCCGGGCACTCACTATGTTACATTCGCATCAGGAATTTTTTACCCCCTGGAGAGCAGGTACTTGAAAAGTGCGCTGGGACGTGCTTAGGTGGGCGTGGTCGCACTTAATGTTTTGTAAACTCCAGAGCTGGTGGGGAAACAATTTTAAGCTCTGGATCTGGGAGCCATTTGTCGTGGGTTTTAGGGGTCGTGTGAACTCCTTGGAAACACAACTACCATTTATTTAAATAGGGGGCTCTCCAGTTCCCAAAATGGCAAGTCAGGGGTTGTGTGGAGCGCTACGTCCATGAGTAGCAATGTTCTGTGATTTTTAACATGATTCTGGCCATAAAATTCAGAAGGCTAGAAATCTTTGGCCACACAATGAGAAACAAAAATGACAGGTCATTCACAACAAGTGATTGTTCAAAGGAAAATCAATAGGAACAGAAGTGTACAAAGGAGAAGAACATATTGGTAAAACCCTGCAAAACTGGTTTAAATGTGATATACCATTACTGTTTAATACTATGACTTATGAAGTCAGAGCAGCCATAACGGCAAACACATGAAAAGATGACTTGATTATTTTAAGTGCTGGACACTGAGGATGGATGGGAGAGGCAACTCAAAATCTTGGAAATATTGGTTCTGTCCAAAAAGGATGGAGCTAAGAAAGAACAAAGCTGTGAGTAAAAGTTTAGATTAGAAAGTGTGAGAGCTGAAGGGGCCAAAGCTAAACAAATAGCCCCATAGAACAAAATAAACAATCACACTGTCATACATGAATAGATGAACCCACATTTCTATATTTGTTTTTCTGTCTTCTGTACTTCTGCAGAAGGCTGTTTAATGGCTGGGTTTTTTTAAACTAGGCATGAAAACATCTGGCCTAAATCCTCTTGCATAAAGTTATGCCTGCAAACTCTGATGGTGTCATCAGCCATGAGTTTTTATTGCTCATTTCCCATTTCACCTCCCAATCTCATTTCTGAGGTTCCTTTGGGTTTCCTTTTGACCTGGAGAAATCTTTGGGAATCTTGGGACTTGAGGAAGGGGGCTTTAATTTCCAAAGATCATCACTGCCTGTCCTGCGGTGGGGATTACAATCATTATGGTTCTCATCATCTAAAAAAAATCTAAAGAAATGAATATAAAGAAAAAAATTCATCATGCCAGAGCTGGATGCCCAACTGAGTATCAATGGATTATATATGCGGGCATAAATCAAGTTGCAAATATTAATTTTCAGCAGTTGGCTATACTGGGATAAACACGTTATCACAGATACAACAGTGATTTTAATAAGCTGGGTATCATACTTCTGGATAAGGCACACACAAAAGTATACCTTGTAGAACGTGGAGTTCCATCAACAAGCAATGTGAGAAGCACAGATAATATAGTGGTTAATATTAAGAAATTAAAGAAGCAAGATCAGGTCATCCTCCACTCCATGCTAAATTCATCAACCATTGTCATTCCAAAATCTCTGATTACCAATTTAAAACAATTGTCAAACAACTTGCAATTTTGCAAACATGTCTGACACGCTAATTTTTAGGACTTGATGACTCCACACCTTGGAGAGCCTCCCCAGGAGGATACCGTGGTCGACGCTATCAAAGGCACAAAACATCTGTGCACAAAACAAGAATTTTAATTGTAAGAAAAACCTACTAGTAAATTCATGTGGTCCGTTCCCCCCCCCACGTGCACGTATGCCCATGCATGTGCATCTTCATGTGCCTCTGTTTTGTTTTCTCATTTTACCAATCACTGACAATCCCTTGTGCATTTGGTGATGAGACGATTTAGTTCAGCCGTTCTTTTGTTAAAAAGGGAGGGTATTTCCTCCCCAATGACCAGATAAACAGCTATTGGACGGATTTGCAAGGTTCTTAGCTGGTTTGTTACCAAATGTTTCTGAAAGATAAGAGCCCAATAAAGTTTACCACATGATGGCTGAATTTCTTCTTGTCTTCGATTTGCTCCACGTAATGCCTTCACTAATCTTTTTCCAATCAAAGAAAATGGATGGATCATAGCAGCTGCAGACTTTTAATGTACAGTATTTGCAGCTTGGGAAAGAACATGAGCAGAATTTCTTCTTGTTGTAAAGTAAACTGGTATGACAAGTCACAATTGATTGTTTGATTGATTGATTGATTGATTGATTGATTGTCCTGGGGTTTCTTATATTTCACAATTTGCATACATTTAAATTACTATTGTGGATCCTGATAACATAATGTCTTTTTCTTTGAAACAAAGGAACTGGTATTTTATAGCTGATATCAAGCTGGTTTTCCTTGCATTACAAATGCTGCTTAGAAGAATAATAGTGCCATCATGCTATCCCATTTTCCCTGTATGACAGATGTTTAATATTGTGACCTATGATGACCAAGTGTAATTTTAGTGGAATGGTGGAATTCTGATTGTGTCTCATCTGTTATCAAGCTTCTATAGGTAGGTTAACTAGAAGTCAATAATTTTTAGTACCTTTGAGAGGGGTTTAAAAGGCCAAGCACAACACAGTAGAGTATATTGGCCAGTATCGTACTGGAGACTCACACAGCAACAAGTATGTGACCAGGAATACAAGTTAATTGATGGCATTTCACTAGTGTTTTACACAATTACACTTTTTTTTGTTTAAATTTTCAGTAGAGTTAGGGCCATTGGAAGGTAGTCAGGGAACAGTTTTACTTAGGTAAAACACAAAGTGAATGCATTCATGTACAGTGGTACCTTGTATAAAGGAATTAATTCATTCCAAATGAAATTATGTTAAGCAAATTTTCCTTTATACAAATTTCCCATAGGAATGCATTGAAAACGGAGTAATCCCATTTTTATGTTGTACGGATTCTCCCCATAGGCAGTTATGTTAAGCAAATTTCCCCTATCTCCAGAATTTTTTATGTTGTACACATTTTATGTTATACAAACTGTTTGTTATACAAGGGTCCACTGTATTTAGATTTACCAATTCTAATCCCATGGTAAGTTTCCTCGGCCAAAGGAGCATTTGAACCCTGGTATCCTAAGCCCTAGTCTGTCACTCTGCCCGCTACACCACACTAGATGTCCTGGAATACAGTATCAAATAGGAGAGAGTAAACTATGGTTTTCCAGATGTCCTTGGACTGCAGCTCCTATTAGCCCCAACCAGCATCGCCCATGAATGCTAGAAGCACTTTACCCACTGCTTTTCAAAAGGAATATGATGGCAGCTAAGCCAATTTGGTCTTGAAAGGAGAGGAGCCTAATTGGAAATTCTACATTAATTTGCTTTGTGGAGGAAGAGCAGGGGTACACTTCATGAACAAATGTCCATGGAAATCAACAGGGATGGTGTGAGTTGTGGCAGGAAGGAACAAGGGTGAACAAATAGAAGGTTGTACATTCTACTGTCACACTTTAATTCATGCAGGGCAGCACATTATACCTTTGCTACAATATAGACTGTATAATAAAAGCTTCCAGTGGAGATGCCCTCAATATAAACATGGTAACTGGATTTTCTATAAAGCAAGGATGGGCAAAGTATGCCCCTCGACTTCCAATAGTCCTTACCATGAGAGATGTTGGCCATTGGCAGGCCCACAAAGGACTACCCTTTACCCACCTCACTAGAGATGGGCACGAAATGAACAATTTTCCGTTTCCGTTTTTTCGTTTTGTTAGCTAACAAAATGACAAACAAATTTTGTCTTTAAAATGAAACGAAAAGAACAGAAACACCGGAAATTTTGTTGTTCGTTTCGTTTCTGTTACTGCAATATGAGTGAATTGCTTAAAATCCTAAAAAAAACCAAAAAATTGAAATAAATGGTAACGAAATGGTAACGAAACGAACAAAAACGAAAACAATTTTTTTGCAAAAATTCACGAAAAACAGAAACGAACCGAAACGGACCCTCCAAATGACAAACGAAATGCCATTTTTTTTATTTGTGCCCATCTCTACACCTCACTCTAAAGGAGGGAGCAAAATAGGTGATGCAATCAGGGTTTGTATAAATTAACTATGAATGTGCAAGGACTGCTGGGTAATTCAGTAATTTAGGGTTGTGACAGTAGAACGAGAGGATGGTAGTTGGATTCTCCACTGTGCCTTCTTGATGGGGCTTCAACGTGGTGATCTATAGCAGGCATGTCCAAACTTCAGCCCTCCAGATGTTTTGCACCACAATCTAAGCTTAGAATTCTGGGAGTGGTGGTCCAAAACATCAGGAGGGCCAAAGTTTGGACATGCCTGATCTATAGGGTCCCACATGGCTCTGCAGTTAATTCTAAGAAAAATTGTAAGATAAGGAACTCTTGAGTACAGTACAGCCGACAGGTGTGGATACATGTATGTGAATTTTTTTTTTTAAAAAAAAAGCAAATCTAAATTGTATTATAACGCAAACTGGCCTACTATCTCATTTAGTTTTATGGCAGAATGGCAGCAGCATACAGTAGTTTCCCCAATATTCGTCAAAGCACACTGTTCAAATAGATTAAAAATTATTTTGTCAGTTATCTTGACAAAATCAAACACTTTTGCTGCCCTCAGAAACCTATACTGGGAAGTGAGGATGCAGCTGGGGGAAATGGCTTGAACAAGGATGCTAATCCACAATGACATTTCTCACTGATTTGGTATGATAAATCATAGATGGAATGATGATCACAGTTTATCTGATACTATAGAGTATGATTAAAAAGAGATCAAGGTCCGTCCATTAAAAGATTCTCTTTACGGTTCTAATAAATCCTGCAGTTCTCTGTGCTGCCCTATTTCTATCATATTTATTTATTTACAGTGGTACCTTGTATAAAGGAATTAATTAGTTCAAAATGAAATTATGTTAGGCAAATTTTCCTTTATACAAATTTCCCATAGGAATGCATTGAAAACAGAGTTATCCCATTTTTATGCTGTACAGATTTGCCCCATAGGTGATTATGTTAAGCAAATTTCTCCTATCTCCGGAATTTTTTATATTGTATAAATTTTGTTATGCAAGCCGTTTGTTATACAAGGGTCCACTGTACTTAAAATATTTTACCCCACCTCTCTCCTTGAAAAAGGCCCCCCCAATAATGAGGGAACATTCAAAACATATTCAAGTTAAGAATAGAAAATTAGGAGATGCATCTTATAACATTAAAAGGTAACATTAAAGCTACCAAGGAGACACAAAAAGAAAAAAATCCATTATGAGGGATGGAAACTAGCATTGGAAACACTGGTGTTCCTATGAAATCAGTCAATGGAATCATGCATGGTAATCCAACTAAATGTCACATAGTGACTATCCCTCATTCAGGGAAAGTTTGCCTGAAGAGGAAGGTCTTTTACCTGCTTCCTGGAAGACAGCAGAGATGGAGCAGTCCTGGCCTCCAGCGGGAGTTCCAAAGTCTTGGAAGAGAGAAGGCCCTTTCATGTGTTCTTATGAGACGTACCTGTGAAGGTGGTGGGATGGAAAGGCCTCTTGTGACGACCTTAGCACCTGAGCCAGTTCATACTTTGTGATTCAATCTTTGAAATAGCTTGGACCCAGGCCATTTTGTGCTTTGTAGGTTAAGGTTAGCACTTTGAATTGTGCCTGATAGCTGATTGGCAGCCAGTGGAGCTGCTTTAGTAGGGGTGTAATGTGGTGGATTTAGAAGTTCCTAACACATGAATAATAAAAATAATATTTTTAGAGCACAGAGGGGAAGCTTCAGATCATCCAGATACACCATTTCCCATCAGAGAACTACAGGATGTCATCCCCCCCATAGCTTCTGCTGGTTGGCTTTAAAGAACAAGAACAAGATACATTCATGGAGGGTAGGGTTATCCATGGCTAACCATTGTCATCGACCTACACTACTTTCAATCGGCACAGTCCTGTTGTATAACTACGAAAGCGTAACTCCATGGTCCACTTATGGTAGCTGTGATGGAATCAAGGAGCACTGCTCAACTGGTCATGCTGGGATCCCAAAACTCACTGTGCAGTTGAATTGCTTGTTGCTGCATGAATTGCCAATGATCAGATTATTTATTTATTTATGTGGCTAGCCCTAATGTTACTCTGGGCGTTTTACAACATAACATCGCAACATAGTGATAATAACACATTTAAATAACCAAAATACAAACAACATAATATAAATAAAATATAACTAAATAAATCAACAACAACAAACTAAAATAAAAGGAAAAATAACCAGGTGATTGATAATCTCAATACCGATTACTGAGAAATAGTAGCTGTAAGAGCTGTTGCTTTACACTAGGCCCTGTTTGTAGGTCTCTTCAACTGACTGGATACTGTGAGAACAGCCAATTGGGCAATATAAGTCTTGAGTCTGCTACATTGTGACTCTTTTTGTCTTCTTATAGCGCTGGTGTAGCACTAACTCAACAACGCTTATACCTATGTACTGTATAAGAGAATGCACCATTTTAGGGACTCATTAGATGCTTACTAAACTTTAACATAAGTTATAGTGGCGATATGATGGAGAAAATGAGATAAAAATGCCTGCTGAAACTGCAAACATTTCTGTGTTACATGAAGCACAAGCTGCATGAATCATGCTCTTTTAACAATGCAAATTACCAGCGTGATAAACCCTTAGATGAATTTAGGTGCACAAAGACAGTGACTAAACCTAATCCGAAATATTGGGGATAATGTTTAAACAAGTGTATTGAGTTTAATGAGACAGCTGGACAAGCTTATTTAATTTCACCCTTGCATCTAATTACTTATCGAAAGGGTCAGTTACTGTTTTTCACAGGAAGGTTTTCTCTTTCTCTCATATTAATCCATTTAAGACCCTCAAAGAAAATGCAGATGAAAATAAGGGAGGGAAAATAATATATTAATTAGTCTGGATCTTCTCCTCGGAGGCCAGGTAGTACCACCCTCTTATTAAAATCTGAGTTCTGGGCATGATTGCGAAGAAAAGAGGAGCATTGATACTCCTGTTGGCAAGCCACTGCACTCAAGTCAATGGTAGGGCCGGAACCCACTGCTCAGCCAGCACAAGGGCCTACCATGGGAGATCTGGTGAGGAGAAAAAGCAGCACCCAAACCAAGCCACTCTCAAGAGAGTAGGACTCTGAAGCCTTGGCAGTAACCAAACCCCTGAGAACTTCTAAAGGAGAAAAGGGAAATAGTTGGTCCCTGGTCTGTGCCAGCTGCAAAAACCGCCTTGCCATGGGCTGAGGCAGAACCCCAAGGAAACCCAGGTGACAGGAGGCTGGCTGCCAAACCAAGGAACCCTTGGCAAAGGAGATCATGGGGGTAGAGGAGAAGGGTCAAGGCAAAGCAAAGGAGCCTTTTGTTGGGAATGCTCAGGAAAAGTTGTCTGAGATGTACTAAGCTGAGAAATCATTGCAGGAGGAATTGAATTATATTCATATACTGCATTTATAAAATGTGTATTCACAGCCCTGATGTACACAGGTTGAATTTCAAGAACCGAGGACAGGACATTTTGAAGATCACTTATTCATAGGATTGCTGTAAATCGGAGGCAACTTACTAATACAGGTTAGATATATTTAGGCCATACTTGAGAAGCCATTAGTATTTCCAGTATACAATAAGTCTGTTTTAACTGGAACTGCGAAATGAATTCAGGCTTGAGTCCGTGATTAAAAATGCATCATGTCATAAAATGTCATTTTCACTCGAACCAAACTTTTAAAAATCTCATTACAACTGGAAAAATCACATAGGAACACAGGCAGCTGCTTTATTCTGAGCCAAACTGCCCCTCTTAGCTCTCCTGAGTTTTTAGCAGTGAATGATTAATCCCTTGCAGTTTAAATTACCCTATCAAACCAGGAAGGGCACCAGCCTCCTGCCTGGAGCTTGCTGAAGAAAAAGGCAGGACATAGATGTAATCAAGTGTGGTGGTGGCTGGCAATACTTGTAGTGCCAATTTTATGTTTTCATGCTATGTTATCACTATCTCTGTGACAATTTAGTGTTATTGCTCGTTGCAGTTTTAATCACTTGTAAACCACTCACAATGGTACTTCAACACTAAAAAGGCGGTATATATGTTAAGGTAACCCATAATAAATAAATAAATATTTTTCTCTCTCTGCCTGAAATCTGCTTCAGGACATTAAGCAATTCTGCTTCACTTTTGTTTTCTTGGTCCCACGAGCATCAAGAAAGAGCATAAAAAAACAATGCATTGTATGCAATGCAAATGCTGGATGCGTCTATATACAGCTGCATAAGCCCTTGTTCTCATATTTAAAGAAAGAAGAGAGGAAACTTCTAAAAAAACGTAAAAGAAGAGGAGGGGAAAGGGAGGAGGAAAAAGAGGGAAAGGGAAGCCTGAGAAGGGAGTTTGGGAGTGCAGGAGGAAGCTGCGAAGCAAGGAAGGGCATCGGAGGCTGAGGGAGGGAACAGGGGCTCCGTCCCGCGGCTTCGTGCGCCGACCGGGCCCGGACAGGAGCGCCGCCGTCGCCAGGCCGGGGCGATGCGGCGCTGGGGGCGCCTGTGGCTGCTCCTGCTCCTGGCCGTGGCGGGAGGGTGGCGGGAGGCGGGCGCGCAGCTTTCCAAAGTGTCGCGCAGCGTCGCCCTGCCTTTTGTCTTCGACCCGCACGCCGCCTGCCGCCCGCCTTGCCAGCACGGGGGCCTGTGCATCCGGAACGGCACCTGCTTTTGCGCCAAGGGCTACGAGGGCGAGCGCTGCCAGTATGGTTGGTATTGAGAGGAAAGCAAAGGAGCGGGGAGGTGGAACCTTCCTTCTCTCTCTCTCTCTCTCTCTCTCTCTCTCTCTCTCTCTCTCTCTCTGTGTGTGTGTGTGTGTGTGTGTGTGTCTGTCTGTTTTTCTCTCGGTGGGCTGCAGCACCTCCAGAAGCCTCCAGCTGGGCACCCCGGCTGACGGAGCCTCGAAGTTATGTAGAAAAGTAACTTTTCCAAGCCCCGAGATGCATAGAAGGTTTCTACGCATCGGCTTGAGCCCTTTGTCATTGGATCCCAAGTGCCGATCAGTGGTTGGGAATCGAACTCGACTGTTTCGAGGCAGGGCAGCCCGCGCTGAAGTTTAAAAGTTTTGGGTTGTTTTTTTTTTTTAAATATGAAAGCATTTCCGGCACTCGCTTCCAGCCCCTCCCCCCGCAGTCTTGGGTAGGACCTATCAAGGATCCTACTTGCACGAGGTTGAAAGAGTTTCGTGCGCCCTTAGGGTGGCAGCTTCACTGACCGATCTTTGCTAAGAGGTGTCCACACACACACCCGTCGATATTTCATATATGCTCCTGCGATTGTTGGTGAGACGCATCTGATGCAGTGGGGCTGGAGCCCTAAACTGCAAGCGGTGGAGTCTCCGTTGAAGGCATAGGATAGGTACCGGTAGCTTCATGCTGTATTTTTTATATGTTTCCATATTCTGCTTTTATGTTTGCCATATGTCAGAGTGCCTTTCTGGAATGCATCAGCATCTATTTCAGCAGTGCTTATTTCTTCCCAAGTGAAGATGTCTCTTCAAATTCCCTGTTCTTAACTTAAATATGTCTTAAAGGTTCTGGACGTATATTGTCCCTCATTACTGTAAGCCACCATGGGTCCTTTTCCAAGGAGAAAGGTGGGGTAAAAATATTCAAATAATAAATAAATAAATAGTCTTGAGGACAAAAAGCTTCTTCATCTCCAGAAAGAATCCTTTTATTTTCTCATAAACATCAAGCTATGGTTCCTTATCTCTTGCTTCATTGGATGTTTCTGGGTACTCTATAGGAAGGAAGATATGCCAACCCTACTTCTTACAGCTTTTTAGGGTGATGTTCAACAACAGGACAAAATGCAAATTACATGATCTGAGTTGTAAGGAGCAAATTGGTCAAACTATAATATTGCAGAACTACAACATCCATCTTCAGCCAGGCTGGCTGGGATTGATGGGAAGTTGGACCACTGAGATGCCCTAACGCCCACGTGGGTGCATTTTTATTTTGCTCTTTCTATGCTGATTAACATCAAAGTCATTAGAGTTTAAACATCAAAGTGATAAAATGCAATACACTGAATAAACATAAACAGCCAGAGAAGAAGTATTCTAAAAAAAGGTCTGCAAGAATAGGCTATAAACACCATCAAGAATGCTATTTTTTTAAAAAAAAAACCTCATGGAGCCAGCCCTTAAAAAAAAACTGCTTTAAAATGCACAACTTTTATTGCATTCTTCGATATAGTATGCATCCAATTTGACTGGGATGCTGCCCGCAGAAAGCATAATAAAAGGAAATTTACACCAGTTAATCAGGCATCATTGAGTCCAGGATGGAAATGTATTTACAAGGATTATCACAAGAGGGGGTCAAATATGGAGAATCAGTGGCTGCATAATTGAATTAGGAATACTGTTTTGGAGAAGTATATTTATATTATGCAGTCTGTTGAAATGGGTGCTTATTTAGGATCCAGGTGCACTCATTAATAGGAGGGGAGAGAGGGATGAATAATAAGCTCAAAGTGTGCCAGAAGGACTTGCTTTAAAAAAAAAAGGGGGGGATGAGAGATTAATGAACTTTACAAACTGACTTCTGGGCCTCAGAGCTAAACATTTTGCTGCCTGAAGTGTTTTGCCGAGCCAGAAGATCCTACAAGAGCTCATCTAACCCGTGTCAGTAAAAACGTAATGATAATGGATAAAAATCCTTTTGCAGAAATTCACATCAGTGGGATCCAATGATGGTTCAGCTGGCAATAGTAACATTTAATTTACATGAACTGAATGTTTTCACCCTGATTTTAGGTTCCAGTGCAGCCTAGGACTTTTTTTTTGCCACAGAGAAGCCTTTGAGAGTCTTAGGATGGGAAGGGGGAGGGGAAGCCAGAAATTGATTGATTGATTGATTTAGAATATTTTTACCCCACCTTTCTCCTTGGAAAAGGACCCAAGGTGGTTTACAATGATGAGGGACAATACACAGTCCAGAACACTTGAGACATATTCAAGTTAAGTACAGGGAATTTGAAGAGGCATCTTAGAACATTAAAAGATAACATTTGAGCTAACAAAGAGCATGCAAGAAGAAAAGAAAGATCCATTATGGGGGGGGGGGGGTTGAAAAGCAACATGGAAAAACTAATGTTCTTATGAAATCAGTCAGTGCAATCATGTATAAAGTCACATAGTAGGAAGTCCCTCATTCAGGGAAAACTTGCTTGAAGAGGAAGGTCTTTGCCTGCTTCCGGAAATCACCACTGGATTACCTCCGGCAATTGAACAGTAGTTGCTGGTAATTAAAAGTTTCTCCTTCTCCCAAAGGCTTCCCCCAGGCAAAAAAAGAAGCCTTAGGAAGCCTCAGAGCCTAAAACAAGGGAGAAGAAGGAATTACTTCATTCACAGCACTGGCTGATATCATCACCAACTGAATTTTGACCAAGAAATTAGTTAATAAGCATTTTGCTGCTAAGTCAGCTGAGTTGGTAAGATGAACAATTAGGTCAAACTCACAAGGATTCATAAAAGCATGAACACTGGGATGAGATGGGATGGAGTAAGTCAGAACATCAAAGACAGTAGAGAAGAAAAGATATGAATATCAAATTACATTAGTGAAAAATAACATCAGAAGAAGACACTTATGAATGGAAAAAGGTCACGAGGAGTTTGCTGTTTCATGTTTATGCAGAATTCTAGGAACTTAAGCCCACAAACTCAATCGGAATCATAGAATAGTGAAGTTGGAAGAGACCTACAAGGCCATTAGGTCCATCCTTGTGCTCCACTGGATTTCACCCCTTCCCCCAAGAAGGGCTTACTAGGATGTGGGAGTTCACTGGAAAGGTTCTGAAACCAAACTGATCTTGATTACAGGAAGGAGGTTGGGAAAACACACGTACACAAGCACACAAGTACGCACGCGCGTGCGCATGCACACACACACAGATGCTGTTTCCTCAGAGCCAGCTGAGAACAGACACACTGATAAAGGACTGATGTGTTCCTCTCAGAACCCTTTCTTTTATTTCTCTTATCTAATATTTACAAGCACGCATTGGAACATTGATGAAAACATTGCTTCTAATAGGAAGCAGGTGCCCTTTGGCCCTGCCTCAAAGCAAAACCGTCAGGGGATATAGAAGGTCACTTCTTAGATATGCCATGTTGGCAGCCAGGAGAATGTGCTCTCACTGAAGCTTTCTCCAAAAAAATACTTGCAAAGAAAGGTTCCCAACACTTGGACACTGTATCAGTTTCTCTGGCCTTTGCTTCCTGTTGTTAATTGTTATTTTCCAAAAACTACTGAGGTACATCCTGGGAGTTGTAATTCTTCAGGGGGCATCTTCTCCATAGCCTAAAGGACAGTGAGAATATGGTTCCCAGCATCCTCCTCCCACAGGAGGACCAGATGGCAAGGAAGGTTGGTTTGGGTCATAGCATTGGAAGTCATAGCATTGCCCATTAGGTATGATAGAAGGCAGTTTTCCAAGAATGACTGCATCCAGGAAATATTACATCAGCTTTTTTTTTTAAAAAATGACTACCATATTTACCAGTCACTGTTTTGCATCATCAACCTACTGTATATCTTGTACTGTACTTACAAGAGAGGACAGAGATATGTTGATGGTGGAAGGTGCTAACTGGTAAATATGGCACCGGATGTCACATGCAAAACAAATTGAAAAGAGGTGGCAAAGAAGAGAAAGTGGTTGTTCCCTCCCAATGATGGATATTATTTATTATAGTCAGCTGAAGTCTTGGTGAAATGCTACTTCATTTGCATGTTTAATTCTTTGTAATGCATGGACATTAATTCAGAGAAGGCTTATAGATATGGGATTTTTTGGGGTGGGGTGGAGTTTGAGAAAGACTTGTTCTCATGTGATAAGCCCTTCGCATTTGAAGTGTGTGCATATGGGGTGCTCAGTTATTTCATATCTTAATTGTGTAATTATTTATTTGCAATTCCACACATTTCTACTTTTATAAAGCGACGGTCTTGATGAGCATTGCAGAAGGCTGCAGGTAAAGTCAGAGTGGTCGACTCAATCTCAGTGGAGTCTGCAGTGGAATCCAAAGGGCGGGGGGGACATGCAACGGTCATACTGAAAATTGTGTGCAGATAGCCAGCATGGGGATACCAGAATGGGCTCATGAACGATTCATGCAGGAACAGTCTGCTAAACTTGTCAGATGTGCGTGTGTGTTGTTACAGTCGTGACCAACTCTTCGTGACCCCATGTCCATGGAGCTTTCTTGGCAGGAATACTGGAGTGGCTTGCAGTTCCTACTCCAGGCGCCTACAGCACCTGGTGTTCCCTGGTGGTCTCCCATCCAAGTATTAACCAGGGCCGACCCTGCTTAGCTTCCGAAATCAGGCAAGTTCAAATATGCTTAGGGCATCTAGGTAGCATGTAAACTTCTCAGATACTGTACTGTAATTTGTTTGCTTGAAATCATCACAGCAGCCGTTCTTCAGAATGCCTCCATTTTCCCCAGCTATTTATTTCCCTGCGATGCAGACCCTTCTTTTTGCTGTCAGTCACACAGGTTCCCTCGGAAGGCCCCGGGAAGACTGGTTTTCTCTGCAAGTTTTCACCGTAAGCCCATTAACAGGGATGAAAATCCGGTTTGGTCTACGAAAGCCATTTGTGCAAGCCAACGGAAAGGAAGTCGAGGCTGATTTATCTCCGGGAGTTTGCTTGGTGTAGGAGGGGAAATGAGAGGAAAGTGGAGTTTGAGGATATACAGTGGTACCTTGTATAAAGGAATTAATTCGTTCCAAATGAAATTATGTTAAGCAAATTTTCCTTTATGCAAATTCTCCATAGGAATGCAGTGAAAATGGAGTAATCCCATTTTTATGTTGTACGGATTTTCCCCATAGGTGATTATGTTAAGCCAATTTCCCCTATCTCTGGGATGTTTTATGTTGTACAGATTTTATGTTATACAAACCGTTTGTTATACGAGGGTCCACTGTAATCAGATTCAAGTGTACACATGGTTTTAGTTGAACAGGGCGGTTCCACATGGCTTCCAGCCATAAATCAAAAAGCACCCCAGGATCCCATACTGGGGTTTAGATGTGAAATTCATGGCTTCTGCTAGGAATTTTTCCCCCTTTTTTTTATAATCAGGCAGTCTTCTGGAGCACTGAAAGGGACCCAGTGGATTACAGAAGGCTTTATGGCTGCTCTCTTCTGAGTCTTTCTCTTTTCCCTGGGTGGTTTCTATCTTACGCAATGGTAGTTTGCTATTCCCTCTACGCTATCCTTTTGTGTTTGGATTGACCATGGAAATATCAAGCCTTGCCCATTAAATATTGGAAGCCCCCCCTCCTTTTTTTTCTAATTATGTTTCCTTTCATACAGCCTTTAAAATCTTTTTTTCTCAGTTTTCCCCCTCTAAATTTTAGAATTACAGAACAATTAGTTCTGGTAATTTTATCACTCAATAATTGTATCTTCTGCAATTGCACGGGCCTGTGTTTGTGCGATAAGAAAATGCTATCTTCATCATAGCCATTTTACAAACCAAATTGTCTGATTATGCTTGCCATTATTGAGTGTACCACCATGAATCATACGACTTGATACCCAATCTACTATGTCCAGGCAACTTCGCTGGTAGGCAGAAGAGAGCCTTTAGAGTTAGTTAGCTGCTTACCTCTGACATCTTAAGTTTCTTTTCATTATTTTTGTCTACTTTCTTTTCATTATTGGTGTTGCTTTTTTCTGATAGCGACGTGTTATCCAAAATGTAAAAACGGCGGGAGGTGTCTCAGACCAGGAAAATGCAGGTGCCCATCTGGCTACGGAGGAAGATACTGTCATAAAGGTGAGTTAATCTTGGCAGTTCGCAAAGCCACAGAGAGTGAAAAATAGTATAAAGTACATCAATGCACAGCATGAAAAGGTGATTACAGTTGATGGACTTGTGCTAACATTGTTGAGAGCCTTCACCCTCAACAGTTATGCAATGTAACACTCGGCTACCATGGGTCCTAAACCTGCTATTAAAATGTAGCTGGCTAGCTGTTAGTTATTTTATAAAGTAGCCAATTGACTATCAAGTTTTGATTTAAAAGCCATATGTTGCTAGCATACTATTACTGAGTTACTTTGTTTTGTTTAAAAAGCTACCTGTATACTTTAAAAACAGAAACATTTTCATAAATCAATAAATAAACTTCAAAATTGTCCCCTGAATTAGTGTTTTAGATGTAACAGTTGAGTTGTTACTTTGGAACTGGAAGGATTTTACCAGCCATTACATTATTTTGCAAAGTAAATGTTCACAAAATAAACATCCCCTCGCCCTCAAAACAGATAGGCAGCACCACTGAGGCTCATGCTACTTCCATGCTACAGGGTAGCTTTGCTTTGTCAAATAGGATATTGCTAATGGGCAAACATTTTAAGAATTAAAAAATAAGACTAACAGTTACAAATCCTATTTAGAAAATGCACAGGAATTGGCAAGGATCTTGACAGGAGACATAAATATTTCCTTTGTATTGTCATCCAAATCTATGTGAAATGTTTTAAATGAGTTTTATATAGCAACCACAAAATTTCGTTGTTCCTGCAAGGGGGCAATGACAATAAAGATTCCTATTCCTATTCCTATTCCTATTGTTTCTGGGCCCTGGTTGTAAAATAAAGAGCTTTGCCATAGAGATGGGCATTAAACACGTCAAAGCACTTTGTGTTGAATCTCTAGCTATACTTAACCTCCCTCCTTCCCCATGACTGGGAAGCCCGTTTCCTTTTGTTGGCATGCTGCTGGGGTCTTCTTTCATTGGTGGCATACCAGTCTGGGAAGGAGCTAGGGCTGCCCTTCCCCACCTCCTCAGGTGCCCACCCAATCCAGAGAGGTGGTGGGATGGGGAGAATTCACACACAGCCGGTGAATGGCTGGCTGCTACCTTGTGCCCATCTCTAAATTCTACATCAGTAAGAATCAAGATACTAAACAACCAACCTTTGTGATACAAACATGCTGCCCTGTTCCATCCCCCACCCATATCTGAAAGACATTTCGTGATTATGTAGAGGAGTGTGTGTGTGTGTGTGTGTGTGTGTGTGTGTGTGTGTGTGTGTGTGTGTGTGTGTGTGTGTGTGTGTGTTGTGTCATTATAGTCGTGACCAACTCTTTGTGACTCCATGTCCATGGAGTTTTATTGGCAGGAATACTGGAGTGGGGGGGGGGGGGG
>JAHTLZ010003542.1:57903869-57921926 GCA_023846285.1 Phrynocephalus versicolor | reverse complement strand
AGTAAGTCAGAACTAGAATTGACTGATTAAATTAGTGGGGAAAGGTGAGTCATCTCCATAAGGTACTGTATATTTATTCAATGAGCCTACTGTCATTGTAACAGTACACTCAAGAACAGGATTTCAGCCTTACGATCCCAGGGCTAAGGTGTGCATTTATGAATCCTGGGCCCCAATAAAAAAAATTAGGTGCAGATATTTGGACAAAGGATGCCCTTGGGTGCAGGAGCAGTCCTACTCTTGAGGAGATCTCTGCTCATAAGTTCTCCCTGACAGCTGGTCCCCTGCCTAGGCCTGAAGCCAAAAAAGAAAAAGAAAAAAGTCCTCTCAGGACAAAGCACTGTTTATTTGGAAATAATTGTCATCTTCAGAGCTATATTATATGGAAGTTGTCTTATGGTACTGTTTTCCCCCTCACAGCATTATGTAGGATGCCTTGTCACCATGGAGGCAAATGTATTGCTCCAGACGTGTGCAGATGCCGTTCACCGTACACTGGAATGCAGTGTACGAAGAAAATAAAACAATGAAACATCCTTTTCTGGAATGGATAAGCCTGAGGAGAAAAAGAATCCTTGCCTAATACCAATATTAAATCATTATTCTTGTTGTTTTAAAAATATCTTTATATACTAAAACAAAGCTCTCCTATATATAAATGGGCATTTTAAAATCCTGACAGTATCAAAGTAGCTGAAATTCTGTCATAGTATGTGTAAGCATGAAACATTTGGGTACATGTAGCTATTTTATGTCGCATTTTAGCACATTTTTACTTGATTTTAATTAAATAAAGCATATTTTCCAGAGGGAAAAAAAGACCTCCTCTGTCAGTTCTTTCCGTTCATAGAATGAATCTGGGTTTTTTCCCATTTAATTATCATAATCTTGATTACCAAGCTCTGCTGCAGTATGATAAATCCTCTTTTTCCAGAACATGCTGGGCCAGGGCACCAGATACTTGATGCTGGAACTCAGTGCGGGCCATACAGCATGCACACTTTCCTAATGCTGCCAGTAGAAAGCCTGCAGAAATGGTTGGATGCATGTCTAGTCATTAAATCTCCATCAGTTTTATGGTGTGACTTCACTGGCATCAGCAGGCTTGCAGTGCTAGTGTAGGCACCTTCATTTTCTCTCTCTCTGGAACCATTACAAATTATTATCTCTCTCTCTAGTAGCCATATGCAACACTTTCTTATACAGTAACCCCCTGCCTATCATGGGGGCTAGGGACCCACCTGACCTGCAATGACTGAAAATCCAGGAGATGTGGATGCAGGTTGGGTGGGGCCTGGGGGGCGGTGTGTGAAGTTTAAAATGCCTTCAAGCAACAGAGCTTTGGCTCTGTTGCTTAAAGGCATTTTAAACATTCCACCGAGTTGGAGCCCAGGCTTTTTAAACATTTCCCCCCCTTCCCCAGGCTCCAGCTTATTGGCGCTGGGGTGGGGAAATAAAGGTTTCTCTCCCCCACCCCAGCGTGTACTGCGGTCCCGTGATACAGCTGGGTCTGCAGTACAATGAACCGCGAAATGGTGGGGGTTACTGTACATGAGTTTCTTGAGTTCAGGATAAGGACTCTTATAAGCAGGCATGGGGAAGAGATGTCATATTTAAAGTCAAAAAGAAAGCCCTGCAGGACTGAGCCAAAGGACCATGTCTAATTCAGTATCTTTCTGACCAGGTGCCTATACAGGAAGATCATGCGCAGGCCAGCAGGTCTTTGGTGCTGTTGTTGCCCAGCAATTGTTCAGTGATCTTGCTGCCTCTAAGGTTCAAAATAGTATATGAGCACCGTAGCTGAAGATGTTGTGCCACCTTTAAATTGTGGGGCATCCTTTGTACCCTGATCGTGCCCCACCCCACGATTGATAGCGACCTACACGTTCTCTTAAACGGTTCCCACTCAATTGCAGGGAGAAAACTCTGGAAATCACAAGGGAGACAAGGATGACCTTCTCTTCTAGTTAAAACTGAAGCAGTAATTACATTCTGCAAGCTTTTCTCATTCTACGGTTCCCACAGCACGAGACAAACATTTAATTTCTAATTCTCTAATTAAAAGCACAGTCGCTTTGCCGTTTGCAGTTGAATATGAGGCTTCTGCAAGATTCTGGCATGCTTCTGCCAGGAAGGATCCTTTAAAAAGTTTGCTTGAATTCAGCACCATCTGCTGGTGATTCAGTCTATTTGCTGCTATTGCTTGGTCCTTCCAAAAGCTTCAGTTTCATTCCCAGTCCTCTTTTGGTGTCTGATTCAATATATTGCTCTGCCAAAGCCATGTTAGAGACCATCAACCCTCAAAGGTAATGGTCATGTCAATGTTAGGCAGCTGATCTGACCCGATCGAACACGATATGCATTAACATATGATGGGGGCAAATGTCACATTGCAACCAAATCATGTCAACACTGTAAACATGGCAGGTCCCTTTCTCTTTTAAAAAGAAACATGTACAGAATTCCAGACGGTTCAACTGCTGATCTAAGTGTGGGGAAGAAAAACATTTGCAACTGAGGTGGCATTGCAGCGCTGAAGGGTTCTGGTTGGATGAATTGCTTCTGGAAATTGCTGGCTGGAAATTTCAATGTGTATACTTTCCATATGAGGCACAACTATATCAGTTTAAATTGGGAGATAACAATGAAACCTGACTACACGGCTCTAGCTGTGGTGGTGCTGCAGAGGCATTTGTACACTTTGCTGCCAGTGATAACCTCATCTACATTTCTCATCCAACCAAATCATTGCTATGAAAACAAAAGAAAGCAGTGGCATGGTTTATATTATTCTGACATCAGCATCTCCTACAAGGCCACTTTTGAGGAGCAGCGTAGGTGGACGTTTGTTACAACCAAAAGCCAAATGGAGTTTTGACTGCCTTTCCTTGCAGCCTCTTAATTTTGTTGTTCCTTCTTGTTGCTTTTGAACATCCAAGTAAAGACGTGATGAGATAAAAGTAGCATTTTCTCCGCATACTGCATGCCTTGTCATTTTGGGTTCTCTTGTACACTTGCTTTATATAATTATCCTAGCAGAAAAATGACAGGAGTGGGAAATTTTTCCACCCGGAGTGGAATGACTGCTAGTGAAATTAAAATCCAAAGCAATACTTCACTCCATTACATTACACTTTGGAATGGCTTGTGAAATACATTGTGGAGTGCCTTGTGTGACACTTTGTGCAACAGCTTGTAGGGTGGCTTGCACAAAGGGAAAACGTTGGCTTCTCTCTCTTTCTACCTGGTCTCTTCTCAGCTTCTCCTCCACTCCCTCTCCCCCCCCCCACGTCAAAATGAACACCCTTCTCTCAACTTTCCTTCTCCTTTGTTCTGCTTCCTCCTTGGGGACCATCATACGTTCCTACTTGTAAGTCTTGGGTCCTCCTGCCATACCCACTCCTAGCCAGGAGTCAGGATACGTAGCTTCCCTCTGTCTACCCCCTCTGCTGACTCTGGCCTCTATCACACGACCACTAAATGCGGATGACAATAAAATGTGCACTTTCTCTGAGAGTGGTCATGTGACATTAGATGGGCAATTACCGCCCCCACGGTAAGCATTTTGAACCTCTTTTTTGTGGCCCCATTTGCCAAATGCACATCAAAGGACTATTTTAAAAAGCTGCTGCAAAACGGGTGAAACCGGAAGACATTGCGGCTTTTTGGAGTTCACACGACCTTTGCTTCGCATCAAAATGCACATCAGCAAGTGAAATAATTTGATCCAACCCCTAGCGGTTGTGCAGGAAGATGCGCTTGAGATGCACTTCGGGGGTGTGGTCAAGAGGGGTGTTCAGAAGATGTGGCTGGCCGTGGGGGCATGATCTTTAGGTGTGAATTCAGCAAAACGGTGCATTTAAGTGGTCGTGGGATAGAGGCCTCTGACACCTTTTTATCCTCCCTGCTTCCTCAGTTTTTTTTGTCCAATCCCCTTTTCTATCTCTCCTGCCTTTTCTCCATGACCAATCTCCTTTCTCTCCTCCCTGACTGTGACCTCTACCCCTTCTGACCCTTGGGCTGATCTTCCTTGGTGTCTTGTCTTCTTTGGCCTCCCTTTCCAAATATTTTCTCAGTTGCTCCCAACTGTCATAATTGTCCTGGCAAGGGGTGGATGGCACTCTGGTGGACTTGTCCTCCCACCCACCTACTTCTCCACAGATAAGCCCTAAAAAATAAAATTCTAAAGCCAATGGAATATGTACTAGCAGAAAGACACAACTGGATTAAAACCATGAGGTTCAGAAAGGCAGAAATACCAACACCAGGAGGGTCCACTGGACTCTGGGACAGGAATCCATTGAAAGACTCTCCTCTATGAAACACACCCTCAATGGAATTACCACAGATCACCACCCAGAGTAGCCTGGTAGCTGAGTGGGTGGTACAGAAATCTAATCAATGAGTAATAGATCTTCCACAAGCTTCTTGTCCAACACAGAAAAGATCACTGCTTTCAAGGCAGCGTTGGGCCTTGTGCATAGATCTGTCAGATCCAAGTGCAGTACAGGTACTAGAATCCTCATATCTAAATCTACAAATGGCAAGTCAAATAGAGCCACTGGCGGCGGCGGCGGTGTGTGTGTGTGTGTGTGTGTCAGCTTTTAGAGTTGACAAGAAGTTCAACAGCAGTTCTAACTTTTGTAGTAAACCTGAAATGAAAAAAAATGAAAAAGAAAACTTTGACTCTATTTCTGACATTCCCTTAGGCAAACCTTTGCTACACATTTGTAGAGCCTTTATATTCATAAGAGAGCAGCATAGCCTGAAGCCTTCAACTTTGGAGCTTGTAAAATGTCACGCTTGCTTGAGATTTGCTCCGGTGAGATTTTTCTACAGAAAGGCACGTCATCTCCTTTTGCACGAAAATTATGTCAAGTTGCTTACAATGAGATGATAAAAGAAACTTATAAATGGAAATCATGTCAACCACTTTCATGTCAACAACAATGAAGCGTGTCTAGGAAACCAGACACATTTTACAGAGTAAGACTTTAATTGAAGGGTAATTTATTGGGTCAGGATTTCCAACGTAATATGCGCTCGGTATGAGTCGCAAACTTTTAAAATAGTAATGGACACGATACAAAATGGCATAAAAGAAAATGTCTGCCATCCTTTAAATTCTTCTTGTGGAGCCTACTATGCTGTTTGCCTGAAGAAGTGAGGAACTACAGCATTTGTTATGAGGATGTATTCAGTCCTCCACATATAAACCCTGCCTGTTTTGATTCATGGCAGCAAGTGCCTGCAAGGCAACAGCAAGGTTCCTTGAGGAAAGTCCAAGACAGGACACCAGAAAGAATGCAGATGGTGTAGAGAACAGTCTTATCCTAGTAGTGCAACTCGGACCATAATTCACACGTGTACCTAGTTATCAGTCCAAAGAGAGAGCAACCAGAAGCAGAAGCAATTCCCCCCAACAGTCCAGATTAGATTGGTAGGAAATAAATCAAGCAAGAAAACAATAAAAGCTGAATATTAAGTATAGGATCAAGGAGTCTACAAGGAAGACTTAGGCTTCAGCAAACCTGGTCCTGACTGGTTCTGCATCTAGTCATGTAGTCACTTCCTTTTTTCCATTCGTTCCCAGGAGTGTAATGTGATCTCTGTAACCTGCCCCAGTCAGCAATCTGGCCGCTGTATTGTGGACTCGTTGAAGTTTCCTGAGATTTTCCATCGGTAGCCCCACATAGAGCGCATTACAGTAGTCCAGCCGGGAGGTCACTAAGGCATGTGTCACAGTGGCCAGAGCAAGTTTCTCAAGAATTTCATATAATAAGGAAATCAGGAAAAGATAAGCAAGGATGTATAAAGAAAGTTAATGAATCTCAGGAATTCAACTTCTTGTAGGTCCCATGTCTTATTCAGAACAGTCGCCTGAGAGGCCATGGTGTCTCTATCCAGGGTGAAGACACAATTGAGTCTGCGGTACTTCCTAAGGGGAAAAGCCACTATCCAGGAAGGGAGAATGTCTCAAGGCTACCTTGAATAAACTTCCAAATAATGCCGTTTTTGAAGTTCTTAGGCTGTAATACCTATTATTAATACTTAAGATATGATAATACCATCCAAATTATTTATCTTTCAAAATATAACAGATTCAGTTGGAGCTAATTTGTAGCCCACCAGTTCAATTTGTAACCAAATATTTTAAAAGTATTTGTACATATCTATAGTTGTCTAAATCAGTGGTTCCTAACCTAAGGCTCAATCAAACAAAGGTTCCTGGGCTACGACTCCCAGAAATCCTGGCCAATGAAGTCTGAGAGTTTAAGTTCAAAAATATGTAGGGACCCAGGATTGGACCCAGGATAATTTAAACCACTGGTTTAAATTATGAAAATGGTGGGGGGGGGGAGTATAAGGCTCTGACCTGGGACATCTCTCTCACACACACCTACACCCCCCTCTGTGTGTGTGTGTGTGTGAGAGAGAGAGAGAGAGAGAGAGGAGAGACTCAGTGCCATCAGCTACTACTCAACAACCTGTGTCCAAAGTTCATACCAATTTCCCTCATTCTTTCTTTCTTTCCTTCTTCTCCCCCCCCCCGAACATTTAAATATTTTTTGAATCTGAAGTACATGCCTATTCATATTACGTACTTTAACCCTTTCCTTTCCAAATAAATCTGGGGTGGAAAAATTGCCCTCTTGCCTCTCTTATTTTCAATTTATTAAAGGAAAGACGGAGCACTATGTAGTGAGTGTAATCTGTAGTGTGGCATTGCTTGCAATTCACGGATAGCATGATACTCTTTTAGAATGCATCATATGCTTTTTAAAATGTTTAGAACACAAACTTCTTGTTGCATGCAATGTTTTATGAAAACTCCTTGCAGAATCTGCATATGGACTTCAACACCATGTTATGGACAAACTGGCCATAATCCATAGCAGAACTGTGCGCCTGTCTCATTTGATGGAGGACTATGAGGTTGAGTAGATTCTCTCATACGTAAAGTCTTATGGGAATTCATGCTCTCCAAGCAGCTGTTAATGGATGACATATAATTTTCATTTGGCAGTAATTAAAGGCTCTACTGTGTATCTCGCCATAATTAGAGACTCGTAGACTTGTGATATAGGTTTGTAGAGCTATGATTAATTTGAATCCATCCAGGAATATATGAAACTGCCTTATCCGAAGTAAAACCATGGCTCAGGTCAAGCCCAGATTTGTTGAGTCTGACTAGCTGCAGCTCTCCAGGATTTTTTGCAGGTTTGTCCCCTAGCACAGCAGGGAGAAGCTCCACGATGCAGAGCTAGTTTTCCACCCATGTACTAACTAGGCACAATCTGGCTTAGCTTCTAAAAATCGTAAGACACTGGGTGTGTGGAAAGTTAATTAAGATATAATTATTTTATTCTATTGTTATCAAAGCTATCATGTGTTATAAGAGAAGAAATATGCCTTTGACCTTTAGCTTGCTTAACCACAACACAGTTTGGCACCCAGCACAGAAAACAGGAACTAAGGGGAAAAGGAAACCACTCAAGTCCTTAAATATATCACAGAGCAATTTATACAGGAGATATCTATGGCTAATATCAAGAGTGATGACCAATATGCGGTTTTAGGCTTTATAAGGATGGTGTGCGTTGGGTGCCTGCCCCTGGCCACAGGAAACCTAAGTGGACCACGAGCTATGGTGTACCATTTGTATGTTTGCCAATATAAACTGTATTTTTTCCCTGCATGCAATATAATAAAAGCCTCTTGTGTTGAATTGAGAAAAAAATTGTCTGCACTATTATAATGAGCATTTTTAAGGAAGAAAATTTATCCACAGGTGTATGGTGGCTCATGGAATTGTCCTTAAAATGGAAAGCTTATGGATATTGCTATTGCTATATACGTATAAAAGGAAACCCCTGGTGGTCACCCGTATAGGTACTGATCAAGCCTGATTCTGATTAATATCAAAATCAAATGAGACTGGGCATATTCAGGTAGGATAGTAGATCATATATTTTGCTGCTCCTAATAATAATAATAATAATGGAAAAGAGTTGATGTAGCTCCTGGAACCACAAGCTGAAAACAGCTGCTCAAATGGTAGAAGAGAAAGACACCAAACAATCTTTTGGAACAAGGACCAAATGATGAATTCATAACACTGCAAATGCATATATGATACACCGACAGTTTCATAACAATGCCAGCAGGTCCCTAAGCGGCCTAGGTGTACTTGGATTCCACTGAAATAAATATAAAGCATTTCTCATGTCAGTTCATTTGGTTCCCACTGAAATCAGTATCTCGTGAACATAGGTAGACCTGGATCCAACCCAATGAGCATGCCAGCAATAAACAGGGATATTTCTTAAAATGAACACCATTTCCCACCCAATTTTTCACTATGTGACCAGTATTTTGTTGCTTACATGCAAAAGAGAAAGGCAGAAAGTAAGTATTCCACTGGTCTGGCATCTTGAGCAGATTCTTGCATTGGTACTATGACTGGTGACACAACTGGTCATGCAGTGGGTTGCTGAAATTGGGGGGGGGGGGGTTGCTTATGTGATTGCCTTTCCATGCTATGTTTAGCAGTAGGGTGCTAATCTATGTAAATTTCTGTGTTTACAGAGGTTCAGAAGTGGACCATTATAGGAATGAGAGACAACATTCTTCTCACTGTAGTTTTGTACACTATTTTTTTTAAAAATATGTGTGTGTGGATCACAGGTGACATGTATAGAGTTGTCTTGATTCACACAGTATTGCAAAGTTATGGTTGTGTGTGTCTGTTGTGTCGTTATAGTCGTGACCGACTCTTCGTGACCCCATGACCATGGAGTTTTCTTGGCAGGAATACTGGAGTGGCTTGCCAGTTCCTACTCCAGGCGCCTACAGCACCTGCTATTCCCTGGTGGTCACCCATCCAAGTACTAGCCAGGCCTGACCCTGCTTAGCTTCTGAAATCAGGTGAGATTGGATGTGCTTAGGGCATCAAGGCAGCTCAAAAAGTTATGGTTACATGTAAGCAAAAGTATAATAGCGTTAAGATTTCAGTTTCAGATGACTCCACACACCGCTTCTCAAATGGAAGCAGATGGATTATGGGACAAGATCATATCCTACACCACCCATGCAGTTACTATCATATTCCATGACTAAATTGTGAGAGGTACCATAGAACTTGAAACTGGATCATAAGCCTTATCCAAATATTTATTACACAAATTAATAGCTATGGCTTCTAGTACCAGGGCAGCAAGGGAAACAGATGAAAAGCTCTGTATTAGGTTTCGGATGTTTAAACATCAACCACCAGTTCTGTGAAAATGAATCCATGTTTCCAAATGTGACTCAGACTACTCATCAGACCTCACGCTTTGACAAACACTGCACACTCCAGATCCTTTGAAAGGCGGAGAGGAGGAGGAGGAGGAGGAGTTAGAGAGAGTAGTACACTTGTATTGTTCTCCACTGGTATAACCTTGTGTCAGGTACACCACTGGTATGCAGGGCTCACTCTTACAACCTGCACACAATTCATAGTCAGTTTAGACTTGCCTTGATATAACGTAGAAGTATCCTGCAGCCAGGTATCTAGCAGTACATTACTATATTTCTGCTGGAAGGATAGTAGGAGTCATGGACCTTGGAAGGAGTATGTTGATTGTGTATGTTTACAGGTGAACAGCAGGAGGAGTTCTGTTTAACATAAATGGCTTGCAGCAAAGTCATTCCCTTGTCAGAGCTAGCAAAGTACAGACGATAAGTGGAGTGTTCCTACTTAGTGTAGGACTATAGTCGGCATCTGGAAGGGGCTGGATTGTGCCCTTTGTGGAGTGGTGCCTCAACAGAACTTCTCTATATCTAAGAACCGAGGTAATCTGGCCAGCGCAACTGTGCAGTCAATTTGTTCTTCTGGTGTGACGTACCTTGAACAAAAAGGGAACAGCAAACTAATTAGAATCAGTTTAGCACCCACCCCTTTCCTTTTCCATCTTATATAAGCATTGAGTATTTGTGTTATAATTACCACTTTTTTTGCTACAAGCGATTCCGCCATAGCCAAGACGACAAGCACAAACGTTTGGCAATATACATATCCCGCCGTATAGACATTTCCGGCTGCATACAGCTGAAAAATATAAATGCATGAGAATTTTATCTGGCAAAACAAATAGGCCTTTTCTAGTAAAGAAAAAAAAGCTTCTGATTATTCTACACTAGCATTTAAGCAAACATGTGCTGAGATATCACAAATATAGCAAGCTGTGTGGGAATAGAAGCAACAATGCGGGAAATGGTCTGGTAGTTTGAAGTCAGAGAGAAGGTTGTATTTCTACTTTCAAATAGCCTGGAAACTTTAGAGTAGGCATGTCCAAACTTCGGCCCTCCAGATGTTATGGACCACAACTCCCACAGTCCTTTGTCATTGGAAATACAGGCTTGGGATTCTGGGTGTTGTGGTCCAAAACATCAGGACGGCTGAACTTTGGACATGCCTGCTTTAGAGCAACTGATGGTATAATCCCAGAGTTCCTGAGGGATTTTTGAGGATCAGAGAGCAGACAGAAGGATGCAATTCTGGCAGACTTTGGAAATGCCCTCTTGTATCTTGCAGAATTCTCTATAGCCCTAACTGATCTGGGGGAGGCAGAGATTGGTGAGCTGTCCCTGGGAGGAACAGGAATAGGAATAGGAATCTTTATTCTCATTGCCCCCTTGCAGGAACAACAAAATTTCATGGTTGCTGTATTCAACTCATATAAAACATTCTACATAGACTTGAAAACAGCTACAACACATACAATATAACTTATAAAATAAGCTCACTTCAAAGTCCAGAATTTCCATTTAAGGCCAATATTGCTCTAAAAAATCTATTCTTGAGATGGTTTGTTCTCACCCTCAGTACTCTATATCTCTGTCCCGATGGCAGCAACTTGAAGAGGCGATGGATCTCTTAATATATCTAATGCTTTACAGTGGCACCTGATAGTATAAATTTGTTCTAGTGTGGGGAGTGAACAGCTCACAATACTCTCTGCAATTCTTATGAGTCTGTACAACACTGTCCTATCCCGATGGGTACAACTTCTATACCACACACATAACCGTAAGGATGCAGACTCACAATAGCACAATGACAGAAGGTCATCAGCAGCTTTTGCAGAATATGGTTTTTCCTTAAAATTCTCAAGAAAATAGTCTCTGCTGAGCCTTCTTCGCAAGCCCCCTTGTGTTGACACTCTACGACAGATCCTCCTGTAACTCAATGCCTAAAAATCTAAAACCTATAACCCTCTCCACACCGGTCCCTTCAATCACCAGTGGTTGCACATCAGTTTTCTACCTCTTAAAAGCCACCACAAGCTCCTTTGTTTTCTTTATGTTTAGGTGCAAGTTATTAATTCTACACCACTTGGACAATCTCTCCACCTCATCTCTGTAAGCCATCTCACTCTCCTGGCCAGATATGAGCGCAATCTCAGTCGTGTTATCTGCAAACTTAATGTGCAGTTGTTATTTGTACTTGATATTTTCCTAACTATAAAAGAGATTAACCAATATAATCCATTCCTGCTGCCCAACAGCTCTTCTCCCTGTGTTTGTTAAGAATGTCACACAAGCTCAGAGGAAAGAGGGAAGCTGGAAAGAGATGGCATCTCTTACAGGATGGTGATCCTGGCTCACCCTGCCAATTAAATTGCCAGCACTTTCACTTTGGGAGCCCTTGTGCCACTACAATATTTGTGTGTGTGTGTGTGTGTGTGTGTGTGTGTGTGTGTGTGTGTGTGTGTGTGTGTGTGTGTGTGTGTGTGTTGCATCGTTACAGTTGTGACCAACTCTTTGTGACCCCATGTCCATGGAGTTTTCTTGGCAGGAATACTGGAGAGGCTTGCCAGTTCCTACTCCAGGCACCTACAGCACCTGGTATTCCCTGGTGGTCTCCCATCCAAGTACTAACCAGGGCTGACCCTGCTTAGCTTCCAAAATCAGGCGAGACTGGATGTGCTTAGGGCATAGGATTTGGCAAGCCACTTCAGTACTCCTGCCAAGAAAACTCCATGGACATGGGGTCACGAAGAGTAGGTCACAACTGTAACAACACAATACACACACACACTACAACATTACACTCTTTCAAATTGTTTTCATAATTCGGTTTCTGTCAGATTGTTTCTAGATCATGGACCAGCACCTGGAAAGTTTGCAGAAGCAGAAACACATAGTTTTTCTTCACTGTAATGTAAATGTTATTGCTGAGCTCGGCTTACCTGTTTGACACTGGACTCCTTCCCATCCTGAAGGGCAGTGGCAAGTATTTGGCGCAACACATTCACCCCCATTCTTGCACTTCTGAAGGCATATCGCTGCACCAAATGAGATAGATAGACCTTGAGAGTACTGTAAATATCTCTAAAGGCTCAAAACCAGTGCAAGTCATTAACAAAGTGGTGGAAAAATAGGTTTACTTCTGAGATGGCTCGTAACTGGGGCAGAGACAGGCAACGTCCTCATAATTCGGGAGTGATGTGTTGATACAACAACAATCTTGCATGCGTATTAACATTGGGTATCAATGGGAAGGGTGGCATTTGGGGACCCCCGAAGATATCTCATTCCACATTAAACTAGTTACTTTTCCACCTATGGCTTGCACATTCCCTCTTCCTGCTTGTTGGCTTCCCTCCCTTCATTATTGGGTTTCTCCTTTTATGACCTCTGACCATGCAGGAAGCATGGAGGGGATCTTTCCCATGTGTGGAGGCTCCTTTTTTCCTATGTTTCTATTGACTGTAACTATAGATAGTCCATGTAAATAATAATTCCTTTCCCCCCATTTAAAATACTTCCAGGGTAATTTTGAAGATAGAAAGTACTAGTGTCTGTGAAAAAGGGTAGGCTACTGAGACTTAAGCTATTATCTTCTGCTTTCACTGCACAGTTGTCATTTGTACTTGATACTTTGTTAATTATAAAAGGAATTAACCAAATTCTTCAGTAGGATATAGCCCTCCATTAGCCATCCAAGGCTTTGATTGATTGATTGATTTGACTTTTATATTGCCCATCTAGCAAATAGCTACTTTGGACAGTGTACATAAAGCAACAAAGGAATAAAGAATAATAGCATAAAATAAAAACATAATACAAACTAATATATTATATTATGCGTCATTTAAACAGTGCACTTGAAAATACAGTATGTCTTTAGTATATCTTCATTTCATGTAGATGTGGCTGTTCTGTAACTTGGGTAGTTTGGCACAGAGATGGATGTTTTGACTCAGAACGATGGCAGTTCCTCCAAGAAGACTCACAGAGACACATGCTGTGCCAGTGAAACATCCAATTGAGCATCCAAAGCCTACAGGCTTAAGAACTTGGATAAACAAGAAATCTACACATTCTATTCTGGAACAGCAGGCGAGGCTATCTTTTACACAGAAATATCCTGAGGGTCACATCAAGCAGTGGTGCAGAGATGCCCTCTAATTACAGTGGAATGTAAATTAAATGCTGATTATTGCTGTAGCTTGGTCAAATGCCTTTTTATACACCCAATTTAACAAGACGTTTCCTTTCTTGAGTGTTCTGAGATGCTGAGAGGAATACATACGGGTGTTGCATCTTTTGCCTCTCCAGCCTGATGGACAAGAACAAATGTTTGGTCCCACACATCTACCTCCATTCATGCACAGTGGGTCACAGATGCCTGGAAAAAAAATAAGTTACTCAGTGCATGTGATGAAGCTGGCATCGTTATTCCAAGTCACCTTGTCAGAATTTTGGACTAAACCTTACTTTTTTCACACCTTCTGCCAGTGTACCCATCAGGACAGGTGCAAACATTGTTTCTCATACAATGGCCACGATTTTTACAAGGCGGGCTGCAGATGGCTGAAAATACAGAAGCAAAGAAGTAAGGTACAGATTCAAGCACTGCACAGCACTAGTGCTTCCTTTTAGGTAGTGGCTGAATCTTACACAGTGATGACTTCAAAGTAGGGAACAAACTCTATCACGTTCTATGTCTTACTTGGAAGTCTTCTCACTACCACCAGGTGCTACCTGCCAGCCTTTAGGCTGTATGTGAGTAAGTCTGGCATGTCTGAAGTGAAATTATGTACAGACATGCGCGCGCGCGCACACACACACACACACACAATATTCTCAACAGGATTTGATACGTATTTCAGTTATACACAGTTACATGGAAAAACAGGGTTTTTTGTTTTGTTTTACTAAAACAAGTATGTATGCTTGGCTTTGGGGGGAAACTGCTATTTACAAACATGTAACACCCAAATCTTTCTGTTAGAGCTAGGTCGCCCCCCCTCAATAAAACTGGCATGATGATGCCAAAGTCATCTTTGACCAACCTCAACTAGCACAAATAGCTTGATGATAAAGGCATAATGCCACTTTCCTTTCCCTTTATGAACTTATACATTTTCCTTCAATATTTATCATTGAGAGACACCAGTTTTCCACCCTGTTTCCATCAGCTGCACAGGCTGGGGAGGTTCTGAAACTAATCTGCAGAGATCTGAGTTGGGTTGAGATGGTGATGGCCCTGTCAATCTCTTAGTCTTATAACGCTATGTCACTCATGACCAGGTTTAAATCCACTTCAGAGGAAATCACTCGCCTTCAAGAACACCATGGGCCTTCTGAGATGAAGCAGGGCCCACTGAATAGCTCAGGTTCTTCCACTGTATTTTTTCATAGGTTCAAAAAAATCCTACAAGCCACAACTTCAACATTTTCTACTTAGCTACTGTCAGTCTAGTACGGAAAAGAACCAAGCACCTGAAAATGTACTTAAATTGTGTTCCTGGAGAAAGACCATGATAGGGAAGGAACAGAGGCTTTATTAGGCTATTTAAACCATTAATCTGGAATGAGAAATGTTCACGAAGCACATCATTTTGTATTCTCTCAACTCTGAAAAGCAGGTTGGGTCCTACCATTAGGCAGGGTATGGCAGATACCTTGAAAAGAAAACTTTGGGTGTCATGAAAAGGCACCATGTTGTCTGCCCTGCTGACATCCTTCCAGCCACATCCACCACAGGGACCATAAGAAACCTCAAAGAGGTAAGGGGGTTACATGTCAAAACAGGGCCTTCTCGGTGGTTGCCCCCCCCCCCCAACTCTGGAATGCCCTCCCTACAGAGATTCGCCTGGTGCCAACACTTTTGGCTTTTCAGCGCCAGGCAAAGACCTTCCGGTTTGGGCAACATTTAAATTAGATAGTGTTTGGGGGTGGACTCATGAGCAGCAGGGTTTTATCATATGTATTGTATGTTGATTGTTTTAAATTGCATTGTATTTTATTTATGTATTTATTTATTTATTGAGCTTATATACCGCCCGTCTTCCCGGAGGAACTCCGGGCGGTTTACAACAACAACAACAAAAGTAAACAAAATCAAACAGTTAAATAAAGCAATTTAAAAAGCAGAAGACAATCAATAACCAAAGCAGCTGGCAAATAGCAGATGGCGGGGGGGGGAGTGGATTTAGTCTCCAAACGCCTCTCCGAATAGCAATGTTTTTAATGCCTTCTGAAATTCTGGCAGGGACTCTGCAAGGCGCACTTCGCTGGGGAGGTGGTTCCACAGAGTAGGGCCAGGCACAGAGAAGGCTCGGGTACGAGTGGATGTTTTTCGAGCCTCCCTGGGCGTGGCCACCCGCAGCATGTGCGCCCGCAACAACCTAGTCGGTTGTATTAGTTTTAATAACTTTATTGTTTTATAGTTTTAATACATTGTTGTATGCCACCCAGAGACCACTTGGTAGTCGGGCGGCTAAAGTTTTTGTAAATAAACAAATAAACACTTGCTTCTGTTATTCCCCACTGTATGATTCAAAAGTGACTCTTTGCTGATGTTCCTTCCTTCAATCAGAAGGTGGGTAGAGGATCACCTTTAATTTTTCTTGTTTCTAAGAATCAACCATCATATTTTTTCTAGCAACAATATTACCATTCTGACAATAGGCACCAAAAAATCCATTAGGGCAAAGGCATGTATTTGGTTTCATACAGGAGCCACCATTGAGGCACAAAGGATCACACACCGCTGAAAAATGATAAAAGAGAAGAGATTGTTTTCAAAATTCAAATCCTGTACATGGAATTGTTTCATTTCACTGCATGCAAATGGTCTCTTGGCTCAATTATAGTAATACAGGAAAAATGGCATGGCATTTATTTGGAACAGCTATTGATGGGCAAATCTGTCACTTGCTTTTTCTCCCATATGACAATTTTCATAAGCGGTGAAATGAAATTATCTCTTATCACTATCAGGGATGTCACTTCTCTCAAGTCAAAAGAAAACAACTTGTGCATGTTTTCATCAGCTGCTTATTTAAATGTATGCTCAACTACCAACATAACCAGACCAGCCAGCAGTAAGACACTGATTAACAAGCGAACATCTTTATATGAGCAGAATAGAATTCCACTCATATGAAGAACCAATACACAAAACCTTGGTTGAACATCTTTAAAAAGGGCCATGTGGCAGAGCTATGTGTATTTTTAAGAACGGGTCAAAAGCCAATGGAAATTACGCACAAGAAAATACTTTATTTTCAAAGTTATCACAACCTTTCCCTCCTGGGATCCAGAGCTGTAGTTTGAATGTTCACTGTAATTATAAGAGCCCTGGATAGTTTTGACCATGACATCAGTAGCTCCAATGGTTGACTTTATATAGCAATAATGAGCAGAGGTGTCCTATGACATTCTTAGAAAACCCAATGAAGATCTCTCTAAGGAGGGGCGATCTTCCCCATCCTGACCCAAACACTGGTCTATGCACCAATTTATGTCAGAACTCAAATATTTCAAAGTCTATGGTTTACAATTATTTCAGGAGTTTTTCTCTTTGTGATGAACTATGCACAATCTTTTTCAAATGACTTTCTCTTGAGGCTTGCTTTTTACCTGTACTGCATGTAGGACCATACCATCCAGCTCTGCACTGGCAAACATCAGGAGTAAGACATTCTCCGCCATTTTCACAGTGCCTGTTGCAAACCACTATGTTGAGCAGAATTAAGAACAATAAATACATATAAGCCATTACAGGGAAAAGGCATTGTTGTGCTGCTGCATAGCTATATTGTAATACATTTAAATAACTTCTCAACTTGTGTCTCAATGTGCCTTTATTTCTGAATGTTTTGTAGTATTTCTTAAGATACTGACACATAAAATGTGTACACATTCTGTCTCATTGAAGCAGAACAAAACAAAGGCTTAAAAACAGATTAGAAGTCATTTTAGAAAACACTATTTTCCTTAGTTTTCCTAGAGTGCTTGAAACAGTGATCAAGGTGATATATATAGCTCTTTATTTCCCACTTAATACTCCCATCAACAAAGAGACAATGGCATTCCCAAGGATAACTTGTAAGCTTCTAAGATCAATTAACAGCCTAAAACCTGTCTCTGCAATGCCTCAATATAGCACTCCATTTATGATCTGCACTAGCTATCTTTATTATAATGTTAAAGGACAGATATGATATATATAATCTATTACTACTTCTGGTGTAACATAGGATTAAGCTGAAAGCAGACTGAGCTCCACCAAGCTAAATCTGTGGATAATTTCCAGTGAAAGTTTCTGAAACTGTTTAACAATTGCACAAACTATAATATTTTACCACCTCTAGATGTAGGCTGCCAAAATGATGGAAAACTTGGGGTAACCATGCCTTTGTGGTAAAATAAGGAGCTATGAGCAATAAAATGTGATTACAAATCTCTAAATAGTCTGAGTGATGGCAAAAGCAGGAAAGAGATGTTGGAAAATAGACCTTGGTAAGTTGCCAGGCCAAGTCATCTAGAGGAGAACCATATTCAAACCAGCTGCTCCTGAGTGAAGATCTCTTAGTTTCAGTGTTTCTTCTCCAATAGTGGAGAGAAGAATTCTGAGCAAATGGCTAACCTATGCAAATATTCCACATGTATCTCAAGTTCCTAGATAGATAGATAGATAGATAGATAGATAGATAGATAGATAGATAGATAGATAGATAGATAGATAGATAGATAGATAGATAGATAGATAGATAG
>JAHTLZ010003542.1:57853395-57903859 GCA_023846285.1 Phrynocephalus versicolor | reverse complement strand
TAGATAGATAGATAGATAGATAGATAGATAGATAGATAGATAGATAGTGTTAGTCAAACTATCTTACTATATAGCACTAAATTCCTGGAGCAAATTCATCCAAACATTCAGCTCTTTATTAAAAAGCCTGTAGTAGCTTTGTGGTCATTGCCATAAAAAACCAGAGATGGACAGTGGC
Source organism: Phrynocephalus versicolor (assembly GCA_023846285.1). NCBI lineage: Eukaryota > Metazoa > Chordata > Lepidosauria > Squamata > Agamidae > Phrynocephalus > Phrynocephalus versicolor. Next base: position 57,903,681 of record JAHTLZ010003542.1, on the reverse strand, counting down.
CCTTCTCTGTGTATCTCTCTATACCATGATACCCTTTACTTGTAACAACTTACTTATTTCACACCGAGGACCAACAAACCCGTATGGGCAAGTGCAAAGGTTTCTTTTCAGGCATGTCCCTCCATGTTGGCAAGGCGGGTCACAATGTGCTGCAGGTACATTTAAGCAAAAGGAAAAACAAAATTTGCTTTCACAGTCAATCTGCCTGTTGAGTCAGAATGACTGATGGAAATCAAGACAGGCTTCCACGGTGTATTCTGTGCCAACCATTAGTGAAATATCTATCTTTTAAAACAAACAATTGATGCTGCTACTTGGAATGTCCAAAACAGAAAGGACAAATTCCACTGTGTATTTTTACAAGGCCCAAAAAGAAGTATGAATAGATGTGGACCTGATTCTGATGAAATCAAGAATGGCAGCATTCCAAAATGCTGAACTTAGTTTTTACTTATATTTTTGCTTCTATACTTAAAGAGAAACACCTCAATTCAAAGATATGCCATTTAATTTGGATGATACTCAAGTATGTGCAGTAAGTAGTATATTTTGCCAAATATTGTGCATTTAGATAATACATCAGCATTCAGCGTGTCCATCACCATTTGTTCCTGTTCATATTTAAAAAGGGGATAGATTTCAAATGAGTCATGTTTAATAGTAGACCTACTGAACCTAACAGATTTAGTCCTAGTCGTGGCTAAGAGAAGCCTCAGAGGCTGACTAGGGGTCTCTCTCTGCCTTTTTGGTGTGGGTAGGATTGCTTTTGTTTGAGTCAGTTCCAGCATGTGTGATCGCTGGAACCAATTTAAAGCAAGCTGCCCAGCATGAATTTGCCAATATCATGAAATACCTTAAGTATCACTGATGCATTGCCTCTATTATTTTAAAATACATTTTCTATGCATCATCTTAAAGGTCTGGTCAAGGAAGCTGAATCCATATGGGTGGCTTTAGCTGCAGGTGGTTTCTTGACCAGCCATGTAAGAGGCAAATAAGAGTTTTTTTTTAAAAAAAAACATTCAACAACTAATACAGTGATCGTTTGTATATAGTTGAAAAATCCATTTCCCTTTCCCCAAGGAGCAGAAGATGTGATTAAATTGCCAATATCACAAAGTGGCTTGTTTATTAGGCCACTTTGTGATATCAGCAGGAGTGAGTGATGTCCTTTCAGAAGTTTCCAGCCAGTCTTTCACGGCTCCTGCCAGGATAACTGATAGCTGGGTTTTTTAAGGTTGAAATATGACAACATTCAGAAGGCTGCTTCAGCACTAGATGTATGCATATACCTGAAAAATCAGGCATGGAGTATTACTGGGAAGATGAGGACAGCAGCACATGGGCAAAACAGAGGAGTGCAAGGGATGTCTTCATTGGTAAATTTTAGCCACTAGTAAGCCAATTACTTCTGAGGAAACCTTTGTGCCAGGTACCTGGTTCTGAAGTGTTAGCACAGAACTTCGAGATAAAATTGCTGCACACAACTGCAGCTGGATTCTCATAGTAGGTTTTACATTTTTTAATTAATAATATGTTTGTTAATATTCCATCATCAACATTTCATATTTCTAAATTAATTTCTATAAATTGTTCCATTTGTCATTCATCATATTATCTGGGTGCGCTTAACATTGATTACATCATGTCTTAGTACCACCTAATGCATTGTTTCTTCTCTCCAACCAATCATAAAAATCTATTCCATGTTGAATAATGCAGAGTCCTCTTTTTCTTTGATTCTTAGTGTCATTCTGTCCATCTCAGCACAGTCTAAGATTTTTTGTATGATTGTGTCCTCCTTGGGTATGTTTTCATTTTTCCACATTTGGGCCCAAGCTATTCTAGTGCCAGTCAATATATGCACTATAATATATCTATCCTGCATATTAACATTTTCTGGCATAATACCTAGTAAAAACATTTCTGGTTCAAATTCTATATTCAGCTTAGTTATTTCTTTGAGCCATATATGTATTTTAACCCAGTACTTCTTTGCACTTACACAAGGCCACGATGCGTGATAATATGTCCCATCATGATTTTTGCATTTCCAATGTACAGTAGGACCCCGGTATCCGCTGGGGATTGGTTCCAGGCCTTCCCGTGGATAATGAAAACCATGGATAAGAGAGAACGCCTGCCTGCCCGCCCAGCCATCCCCAAACTGCTGTTTCCTGACAGTAGCTTGCTTTATGATTGCTGCTTTGAGACAGTAGCTTGCTTTATGGCCGTTGTTTGTGACAGTAACTTGCTTTACAGCTGCTGTTTGTGACAACATCTTGCTTTACAGCTTGCTTGTGGCTGCTGAATTATTTAATTTTTTTCTTCTTCCAACCATGGGTAATTGAATCAGTGGATAATGAATCAGTGGATACGGGGGTCCTACTGTAAAATGTTTTTTTTAGGACAAGAAATATCATACTAAGAACTGTGAATTTCATGTGAACGATGTGCACAAAACTGGAATATGACTTCTATATGCTTTCAAAGGTTTCCTGGGATGTGCTAAATAACTGACCCTGACATCTGCAAATGAACTTTCACAATAAAGCTGAGTCCAGGTTTTGGCTCCATTTACCTTTCTCACAGATGGAGCCACTGAATCCTGGGGGACATTCACATATATCAGGCTTGGTACATTTCCCATGGTTTTTGCATTCTCGTTGGCACAGAGCTATATAAAAGCAACATTGATTTTTTAAAAGATGCAGAATTTGGAAGAAAGAACCACAAAAGGCAAATACGATGCATATTACTCACCAGCCCGACAACTGCGGCCAGTGTAACCAGGTTTACATCTGCATGTATTAGGTGCTACACATTCCATGTGTTGACCACATGCATGCCTGCATATTGCTACAAGAAAGGAGGGAAATCAGATCAGCAGCCAGCAACTCCTGTGAATTCCTGGACAAATGAAAAAAATGGGGGGCTGCTACTGCACCTGTGTAACACCTGGTTCTACACCACTGACAAAGCACTGGTTCTCTACTCTTTGCCTTGCACAACAGTCAAATGGATTCAGCTATTGCTTTCTGATTTTTATCTGTGAAATATGAGTGTTAATAGCTTACTTTTGAGGCCAGTTGAGATGACACATGTGGATCTATAACTTTATACTAAATAATTCATAATAAATAAGGAGTTTCCTTAATACAATAACATTCCCTGGAAATCCCATGAAATTCATGGGGATACCACCACCCTCCCATCTCTGGCAGCCTAATTGCTCACATATTTATTTACTGAGCCTCATGGCACAGTGGTTAAATGCTGTAATGCAGCCAAACTCTACTCATGACCCTGGGTTCATAGCACCTGAATAGGACGCTCAGGGGCATGTTGGCTCAGCGGACTAAGGCTCCAAAAACTGTCGAATGCAAAGTCAGCAGCTCGGCAATTCGAATCCCGAGTGCCACACAGTGGAGCAAGTTCCCGCTGATGACCCCAGCTCCTGCCAACTTAGCAGTTCAAAAGCATGTAAATGCAAGTAGATAAATAGGTACTGCCGTAAAAAGCGGGAAGGTAAAACAGTGTTTCCTTGCAGCCATGCTGGCCACGTGGTTATGGACTTGCACAACACTGGCTCTTCGGCTTGAATATAGAGATGAGCACTGCCCCTAGGGTCAGACATGACTAACACGCATGTGCGGGGGGAACATTTACCTGAATAGGACTTAGCTCCAGTAAGTTCTATGGAGGTTCTGTAATGAGGCATGACTCGGTGGAACTTAAATGTGCATTCACATGGAGTATTAATGCTCAAACCAACCAACCCCTGTTACAAGAATTATTGGGTTGCATCAACATTCTCTAGAACAGTGGCTCCTCAACTTGGGTTCTCAGATACTTCTTGGACTACAGCCAAGACCTGAAGTTCGAGAAGCACTGATGTAGGACACTTGGTGAGCTGCAACTCATTCTTCTCTATACGGCCACCATAAAAAAAATAGACAAAACGTTTTCACAAAAAATGACTGCGTTGCATAAGGATAGTAAAACCTATGCTGCTGTAGGTGCCCATACCTTTGCAAGTGATACCGTCTCCATAATAACCAAATGGACAACGGCCACATTTGAATCTCCCCTCTGCATTGGGCTGGCAAGGAACTCCAGGGAAACAAGGTGAATCTGCACAGGTCAATAATGGTGGAATTGCTGTTGAGATAAATTTTTGACCCATGCCAGGCCTTTCTGGTAGCATAGCAGTACTCTCAAAAGTAGACATTATACTACTGTCTTGAAGCTTGCCAAATGTGTTTTGGAATTGGTGACCGTGTCTTCCTCCTGGTTCTTTCTCGGTTGATAGTGTCCCATTGACTATTTTAGACTTGCTGCTCTTTGTTATGCTGGCTTCAAGTGGGGAATAAGTCTGGTTTTGTGCGTCTGCAGTCTTCCCAGGAGAGACTGTGTTATTCTTAAGCAGTGTGTCAGATGCAGAGTTTACTGCTAAGTCCCGCCCTGCATAGCCAGAATGGAAGTTTATAGTGGTGATACCAAGTGTATAATCATGGTATCTGCTACCAGCGGCCTCGCTAGGAGACGTTCTCTGCGAAACCAGGACATTTGAAGATATGGTTGTCTGGGCTGCTGAAATGAGTGGAATGTTATTGGCTCCTTTTGTGGGAACAAAACTTTTGGGAACATCTGTAGGATTAGGAAGCAAGTGTGTTGTGTTTGGATCCTTAACTGTTGGCTGTTGCAGGAAACCTGCCAAAGAATGATAGAAGACAAAAACGATTACAGCATTACTACAAATTTACATTTCAAAGGAAATGGTCTTAAATCAGTGAAAAGAATTGCTTTTCATATTTTCCAGCATTCTTCCTGCTATACCTGCTAGAAGAATTTAGTACAGTATAATAAATATATGACAAAGTTATGTCCTAGCAATAGTTGTTGGAGCTATTCAGCTAACCGAGTTGGCAAACAGCAGAAAACAAGGCAGCTGTTCAAGCTGTTTAGCATCAGCAATGTGCACAAATGTGAAATACAGTACAGGCTCTTTTCTTGTCCTTTTCCATTTTCCTACCCTTTTAAGAAAAGATGGAGTTGAAAGTGTTTTTGAAAGTCATCTATCTGATGCCATGCAAATACAGGGAATTTACTGCTGCAAAAGCCCTGGTATTTTCAATAGCCATCCCGCCACTGAGAATTCTTAATGAAGAACAGTAAAGCCCTTGTGAGTATTTTGGCCAAACAGCCCAAAAAACTCACAACAGCTATCAGATCCCAGCCATAAAAGCTTTCGAGAATACATCAAAAGTATCCCATTTCCTGAGATAGTCTATTTGACTGCAGAATACTGTAGCTTCTTCCTAACTGTGGCAGCCTTTCTGACATCTCTCAATGGATGTTAGGTCGATTCTTGACTAACTGTTTAACAATATGGATACACACAATTGTTTCAACCATTCCTCCAACTTCTGACCTTTTGGCATTTTTGTTTTGCCATTCTCCAGACTTTTTCTAGTTCAGCAACATCATCCTCAAACTTCAGTACCCCGAAACGCATACAAGATATCAGTAATGAATTCTTTCTTGAACTTACATAGTTTGCAAGACCTGGGCAGGGTTGTACACAACAGAATATTTTGGAGGTCATTCCTTCATAGATTTACTGTTATGTCAGAAACAACTCGACAGTGTGTAAGTATAATAGATTGTACAGATGGGCATTGCAATGTATGAAAAAAGAGCTTGTGAAGACTAAGAGTAATGAGGATGCAGTGTAAGGGATAGGGTGATATAGTAAACAATGCAGGGAATGTATATTTATGTACAAAAGAGAGAAAGAGAAACACCACTTTAGTTGTAGGGTTATAAATAAATGATTGTAACACAATTCAGAAAATAAGTCTCCTGCACATGGAAATCCACTGTATTTTGGTAAATTAAAGAGCGGCTCCCAAGTTGCTCACTGCAGGACAAACATCTACAAGAATAAAGCAAGTAAGCCTACCTATTTCTCTTTAGAATTACTGCTAATCCATAGGCATATTTGTGCATATTTAATCAATCAACTGATTGAAAATACCTATCCAACAAAGCAAGTAAGCCTACCTTTTTCTCTTTAGAATTACTGCTAATCCATAGGCTTATTTGTGCATATTTAATCAATCAACTGATTGAAAACACCTATCCAACAAGCAATAGGCTTAATCATCTCAAATGTCTTGGCCAGACAAGCATGGTATAAGGAAAAATGACAGATGCAAAGAAGTTTTGAGAGGAAGAGAAGGAAGAGCAGATATACTGTACTAATCCAAATGGCCGAAAAGCAGAAGGAGGCATTATACAGCGGTAAAGCACACATAGTGCAATGTAGAAGGGCTTGGGTTTAATCTATGGAATCTCCTGTTAAGACTAGGAATCGATTCCAAAAGCCTGAAATCCACCAGCCAGTTGCACTGATTATCTTATTCATTATAGGAGCCCACCACCAGATGCAGGGGAGTGGTATCAGGAGACATATATCTATCCTTGTGCGCTCCCAAACGCATCTGGTGGGGCCACTGTGAGATACAGGAAGCTGGACTAGATGGGCCTTTGGCCTGATCCAGCATGGCTCTTCTTATGTTCTTATCTATGGTCTAGAGATGGAACAGCCTCTGTTTCAGTAGTTCTCTATGGAAAGTCTGAAACCAGAAGCAGTAATAGCAACAATAAAAGCAGTAACATCAATGATGATGATGGTGATAATTTCCCTTATATTTTAAAAACAACAACAATATGAACAACATAAATCTGAGTTCTTTACTTGCCAGGGACAAATTCACCAGTATGGGAGCCAGCTGTTGTGCTTCCTTGATGAATACTAAGATTTTTGCCCAAATTTATTCCATATTGATCATGGTGGTCTTCTTTTTGCCTATATGCATTTTCTGGAGTTAAAGGAAACGCTGGAGCCTTGCTTGTTGATTTTATTTCATCTATAACATAAATACAGACATTTCTAGTCACAGATTAGCAAACAAAGGAAAATGTACTGAGAGGCCAGCTGCAGAGATGTTAGGAGATTTGTATTTTATTTTGGGCTTAACAGTCACCATGCCATTCAAGTGTGGCCACAAAGATCCTTCATCTTCCATGTGTACACAAAGGAACACAAAGAAAAACAGATGTGGAAAGTGCTTAAGGCAAAAGAAGCAAACCCTATTATAAACAAAATGCAAGTGGTGTAATGCTGTTGCTGTAGTGAATTTTAGTAAACCTACTCCAGCTATGAAATTTGGAAGGAAAACTAATAAATAACATATTATTTTTTTTAAAAAACAGTTTTTACCATAGCATATTTTCCCATCTCCATACAAGCCTTCTGGACATGGACCACAATAATAGGCATCAATAGTGTTGAAACAAACCACTCCAGGAAAACAGGGATGGGTTTTGCACTCATCAGTATCTTCTTGGCAAAGTCTACCTAAACAGAAATAAAACCATTCAGTCACACCACAACATTTTCAGGATTTGAGCAGGCCATACAAACAAAGCGTTGTCCCAAGCCATACATGCAGCATCACCACAAAATAAAGGAACTGGTTCATCCGTTGCAATCTGAGAGAAATAGAGAGATGATGTCTCAAGATGTACCAAGGTCAAATGTATTCTTTATTCTTGTCGTTAAAAAGCTCAAGCTCTACGCGTTTCGGCAAAGCTTTCGTCAGAAGCAGGATCTCTCTCTCTCTCTCTTTTTTTTGGTCTGCATCGGCTCCAATTCAGTAAGGAATTTAAGCAGGAAAACATTTACTGAATTGGAGCTGACACAGATCAAAAAATAAAGAGCGCTCACAAAGGCTTTGCCGAAACGTATAGAGCTACAGCTTTTTAATGACAATAATAAAGAATACATTTGACCTTTGTACATCTTGAGACGTTGTCTCTCTCTATATCTCATACAAACAAAGTGCCACAAATATATGGCAACTTAACAACAACAACGGTGAAACTCTTTCTAGTCCATGGTAGGTAGAACCTCCAGACTATCTGGTCATTAAGAAAATTGAATAGGGCTGATATGTCTAGAATTGCATTTTTAGAAACTTTATTATTATTTGTAATCTGCTAACTCCCTCTGTATTCTGCAAACCACAATAGCTTAATGCCAAACTTTGCCCCTTTGCTCACCAGTTATAACAACCCTGGGGAGGAGGACATGAAAATGCAAATCAGCAACCCATGCATTTATTTTGTTTCAATAAATAGCACAGTAACTGCATCCTGAAATCTTACATGTGTGTGTTGTATCATTACAGTTGTGACTGACTCTTCGTGATTCCATGTCCATGGAGTTTTCTTGGCAGGAGTACCGGAGTGGCTTGCCAGTTCCTACTCCAGGCGGCTACAGCACCTGGTATACCCTGGTGGTTGCCCATCGAAGTACTAACCAGGCCTGACTCTGCTTAGCTTCCGAAATCAAGCGAGATTGGATGTGCGTAGGGCATCTAGGCAGCGTAATAGGACTAGTCTTATGTAAATTCAGCGAATAACCATTTACCACCCAGGTGAGCCTTCACAATGAAAGCTAGTTATCACATCAAAATATCTGCCAAGGCCACTGTGGCTAGCTGAGCTATGATCAGTGTTCACTTAAGAAAAGTCACCTTCAAATCCTGGCAGGCAGACACACAGAAACTTTCCTTTTCCAGAGGGGAAATTGGTATCTGCCACACAAGACCCACCATTTAAGCATTCACATGGTTTCACATTAACCTACAAAAAACACCCAATAAAGAAGAGGTTACTTACTCATGAACTAAAATTGCTACTTTGAAAAGGTGCTATCCTATTATTGCAATAATGTTAACTATTTGACTAATAATCAGTACCTCAATTGTTACTTCAGTTTCGGCATTGCAGTCGTCTGTTACAGAAAAAGCAAATTTCTGAGTAATTTTGGACAGCACATTCCAGACAAGGAGCCCAGCAGGAGAGAGACTGGCACCCGGGGGCCCTGAATTCAACAAGAAAGCGACAGCAGAACCTTCTGGATCCATGGCTGTGAGCTGATACACAAAATCCTCTCCATAAAATGCCAGTAGATTCCCTTGCATATTTTGGAATATAGGTGGCTGGTTGTCTGAAAGAAGGGGTGACAATATGTGAAATTTTAAAAAGGACTACAGCCAGGAAAATGTTCCCGTTGTTTTCTACCCCTACCCCCAATGACCCTTGCCTAAACCTGTGGTTCTCAACCTTGGGCAACCTTCTTATCATGGAGCAATGTGTCCTCTTCTGTTGGAATATTTGGCAATATTTACATTTCAGCCATTACAGGGTTAATGTGAATGCAGAGTATTATGGGCTGGATTTAATGTGAAGAGCAAAGCCGATTGGTTGTTGAGATCACACCACTTGGAATGTTCTGGTAGAAGTCTAGTTATTGTGTGTGCCTTGTATTTTTTAGAGAAGAGAAGCATGTTCCTGGCTTAGAAAGATGGTTTTTAGAATAGTTATAGTTAGAAACCTCCCGCGTACCCTTCCCTTCTAGTTAAATAAATAGTTTTTTCATATAGTAACACAAGAGGTGTCTCTCTCATTAAAGCAATGAAAAATCATCTGCAACCACCGATCCAACAAAGATCCCCAACATCTTCAGACTATGATGTGAAAGCCATAATGAATGTGACATTACCGACCACCAATAGCTGTATGGAAGGGCTCTTGACCATGGCTATCCTAATGCTTTTGATTCAAGAATACCTAACTAAACTAATAATGAACCATGCATGCCAATGTGAGTGTCAACTCTAGGGCATACTTTGGCATTGTGTATTTAGATCTTCAGATCAGCCAGGCCAGCACAGATTCTCAAGACACTAAGTGCATAAAATTATACCATCCATCTATGTTACATGCATTTGTCCACTGGAGGAGGCATTTTCACTCCTCCCATCACAAGCCAATTATATACATTAATAAAATGTAGTAGCCCGCATTTTGAAACAGGCAGATTTAAAATTCTAAGCAAATAACAAAACAAATAGTTTAATCGAGGTCTTAGCGGCAGAGAAGGGAAGCCACTTTTCCAGTTTCTGACTATTAGCCACAATTAAATCACATACATGGTGTCCTTTCTTTTCTACCTTTATCACCCATGAGGTCTCATTTCATACAGAGGCATGGGTTCTGTTCTGGGACAAACAAATGGACCAATATTGTGTCAATGGCATAAATGTACATAATCCATTCAAGTAAGTAAAGTACACTATACACTCAACAAATGTTCCCATCTCAGCAATTTCACCACACAGCAAGACTATCTGGAAATAATGAGCCCATTATTAAAGTTCATCATACAGGTGCAAACAGTTAGAAGCCCAATCCTCTAATGCCAGAAGAGCAATGGTTAGAGAGGGAATTTCACTCCAAGTTTCACCACCTTTCTCCTGCACAGGCTAGCAAGTCACAAATTGCTTCGGAGAGATGTGCTCAGTGGAGTCTGTTATATAAGGCTAAATGGAGCATTGCACTCCCACAAGCTCAAAATGCTTCAGCCTGTCTTCTTTTCTCCAGTGGTATGTGCTTCCTTGCTTGTGTTAGTGCATGCCTGCCTGCCTGCATGTGTGTTATGTGTGCACACATGCATCTCTGTGTGTTTCAATGTCCATCTGTGCATGTGTCCACCTATAGCTCTGGCACCGCTTGCCATCCTGGTTTTGCCCACTACTGGCAGCTGTACCTTCCACCTGTGCTGTGCCACAAAGGCACAAGCCACAGTTGATATGCTGCTCCAAACACTCAGGAATAGAGATGGGCACGAATAAAAAAAAATGGCATTTTGTTTGTCGTTTGGAGGGTCCGTTTCGGTTCGTTTCCGTTTTTTGTGAATTTTTGCAAAAAAAAAATATTTTCGTTTTCATTGGTTTCGTTACCATTTCGTTACCATTTATTTCATTTTTTGTGAATTTGTTAGGATTTTAAGCAATTCACTCATATTGCAGTAACGGAAACGAAATGCATGACAAAATTTCCGGTGTATCTGTTCGTTTCGTTTCATTTTAGAGACAAAATTCGTTTGTTGTTTCGTTACGTAACGAAACGAAAAACGAAAACGAAAAATGAAAAACTGTTCGTTTCGTGCCCATCTCTACTCAGGAATTTACCCAGTGAAGAAATAATTGTCTCACATACAAGTAACCACATGTTATTTATATTCAAGGCCCTCAACGGTTTGGGGATGCATTACCAGTTTATGATATCTACACTGTAAGCATTTGTGTACACACAGAGAAAATGTGTCTGATGTACACATTCTGCAAATTTAATCATGTGTTATATACACGAATTTGACCAGGAGGCCTTTGTAACATACGGGGACTTACTTTCAGAAACTGACCAAGTTGATGTGGATATTTCAGGCTTGCAGACTAAACAAGAGCTGGAAGGATTCGTGTCACCTTCACCATAACAAAATCCATCTATGTTACATGCATTCTCCTGTGCATGGGAAAAAAAATATTAAGACTCTGGGGCATATTTTTCCTGCATTTCAGAACATGCTTACATGTGACACAAAAACTCTCTGAACATTTGTTTCATTACTACTCTCACATTTCTCTACCTGTTCTAGATTATACAGGTCTCAAGCCTTCCTTTTGCAAATTCTGGGACTATATCACTCACATGAAGTGTGACAAAGCAACGTGTACTTTGAAATCACCAAAGGAAACCTTTAGTCAGTGGTTATCTGCTGCCACTGGTGACATTATTCCCTTTGCATAGGTAGACTCTACCCAGCAAGATTTTTCCTACTATGTGCAATTTCCTAAAAAAAAAAAAAAACTATTATTTCATTCATATATAAATGCATTCTTCCTTTAGTCATCCATGAATACATGTGTATGCACCCCAAATCAGTGGAGGTGCTGGAGGTTCAAGTATCAAGAGGAACACCAGAGACAGAAACAAGAGGTACTGGGGAGGCCAGGACCATGATGAATGGCCAACACCATGAACCCTCCCCAAAAAGCATGGATGGCTCCAGGTTGTGCTGAAGACCCAAGACTACCAACAGATTGAAAGGGGCCTGAACCCAATGAAAAGGCAGGTTTAGGCAAAGACTGGACTGGACATGGACTAATGCAGTTAACGGAGCCTGCCAGCAACCTGGCGAGGGTGGTGTGCCACCATGCCCAACCCTTTCTTGTGCCCCACTCCCCTACATTAATAAAATGAAATCCCTGCAGCTCTGGAAATCTTGACTTCAAGGAAACCTTGACTGGTCTCTCTACCACCAGCTGCTCGATGGGAGGCAGTGGTGCTCAAACTAACTTACCAAAACTTAAATAGCTAATACTGTACATTTACTCATTTTATTTTCCATTACAACCAACGTTGCAAACTTCGAATGCAAAATGAAGATATACTTGCCTTCAACCTACACAATCCATTTGATTGTGAGTCACATGTCTGACAAACACTATCAAATAAAGCCACTGTTTTAGGGCTGCTATAAATTAATCCATCATTCGAAATCTGTTGAGACATACAGCAACAATTCTGTGAATGATACAGCCATCTGAACCAGGACTTGGAGCATGCAACTATACAACACTGCTGGAAGGTCCATTATTTCAGCAGTAGATAAAGCAAAGTGCACAAGGAAGGAACAAAATTAATTGGGCAAAACCTGGTCTCCTGGTTACCATTTGGGACATATTCCCATCATGCATACAAAGCACAGTTAAATAAAAGACATGCCCAGAGCTTGAAAATATTGCATTTTCGAACCAATCTAGGAACTCCCAGAATTTCCCAAGACATGCTGGCTTGGAGTTGCAGTGCACAAAAGTAAAATTTCTAAGCTCTGAGCATGTCTACTGCAGAGTAAATCTTAGTGCCACAGCTCACTGGAGTGTCAAGTGCTGATTGCTGTAGTTCCTTCCAGCAGCTTCCTAAAACAGCCTTGAACATATTTCCATACAACTGATTCTCCAAATATGCTCTTATCTCCAATCACAGAACATGATACAAGACAATAGCCAAAAGATTAAAAGTAACATTGAAAACTTATGAGCTGGATTTACCATGGCTGGAGACCAAGAGGTTCCTTATCCTTGCCTGAATGGTTTGGGTCATGCACATTTTAGAAAATATGAAACTAACAGACCATGAGATTTATTAACTTTCAGATAAAATATTTCAAGATCAATCAATTGTCTTTAAGTGCAGTTTCCATACTTGTTTACAAAAGCAATGCAGAAAGAAAAGAGGCAGGATAAAAATATTTTAAATAAATTAATTAAATAAACATAATGGCCAGAATCATCTTGGTTAGCTACATTGGAAGAGGTATAATGGCATGAAGAGCAAATTGCCACTAATTGACAAATCACCAATTGAATCCTTTATTGTCTGCCAATTGTGCAAATGATACAAGCAGTAAGTGATACAAGTGGTGGCCTGCTAACTAGAAGCAATTTGCCAGTGTAGTTCATGCCATTGCACTTATACTTGCATAAAAAATCAGTAGAATTCTGGCCAAGCTATTGGAAAAACAGCCAAACAAGAAGAAAAAACTCTTAAAATATATTGCTGAGAAGCCTGTTGCTAATTTTCTTGCCTTTATGCCAGAAGGAAAGGTGTTAAGCCTTTCAAATAAATATTGACACCCCCCAACCCCATATTATTTATTTATTTATTTTAATTTCATTTTTATACCCACCGATTTATGCTTTTAAATATTTTTGGAATTCAATGCATTTTCTCTTGGGGTGTCTCTACAATTCAGTACTGGTAAATCTGGGGCAAATGTCATATTAAACAAAGTAGCGTCTGGATTGTTTTTTCAAAATAAATGTGAACAGAAAGAGTACCTTGATTTGCCACCTAGCAATGGGTTGGTCACCCACCAGATCTACAGCATCAGGCTGAAGTCCTTCTGTAGGAAGTTGGCAATCTACAGTCCTACTGTTATGGAAGGCGGCAGGGACAAAAGCAGATTCCCCAAGCACCCATGTGTAATCACTGTACTGGATTAAAGGACCAACAAAAAAAGCCTTATTGAGTCATATGCATCAACACAATACAATTTTAGTGCCCTGAGTTAGATTAGCTCTGGTGTATAAAATGGGGAAAAACATTGTGGCATACTGGTACATGATTAAGTTGGGGGCCAAATAATATATCATGACTTGAAAAATCATCAGCAGCAGCCATTGCCAAACTGGGAGGATAACCCCATCCAACCTGGAACCAATATCCTCCACTAGCTTGCCCACCAGTCCGCTACTATTTGTCTTGCAAGCAAAAATACAATCAAAGACCAAAAAAAAAAAAAAAAAAAGATAATAGACCAGGGCTGTTCAACTTTGAACAGGCCAAGGTCTACTTTTACCAGCCCAAAGTACCTGAGGGCTACTACACTAAAACCTCTACTTACGAATTTTATCCGTTCTGAGCACATGCTCATAAATAAAAATTTTTGTAAGTAGAGCAGTTTCCCATAGGATTGCATTGAAAACCATTTAATCTGTTCTGGGGGGAACAGATTTCAATGCGCCATGGCCCTTGAACTTCCTTTCTTGGCTGAGACAGGGAGGGGTGGAGAACATATCCCCTCATATTTTTTTCATTGAAGGTTGGCGGGCTACTTTTGAACCCTTTGCGGGCTACCAGTAGCCCGCGGTTTACCTGTTGGACAGGCCTGCAATAGACTATCAAACGGAGGAGATGTGTGCTTGTTTGTGCGTGCAGTTGGTACAGGGAAACCGACTTCAGAAGAAGAAGGAAAAAAACAGCCCCTGATCTCAGGGGTGTCACATCTAGGGAAAAGAGGCCTCCTTCTCCCATCCCCTGCTTCCCTCACCCCCCCTCACATACTAATAGAAACAGTTCACTCTGAAATCGTTTTCATGTTCATTGCCTGAGGAACAGCTTTCGTTCCAAAGCACTAAACAACAACAACAACAACAACAACGTCACCATGCCCCACTTTTCAATTAACTATTTATAATGTCCTGGGTGGAATGACAGTGGTTTTACTTTCTATCACCTTCGTAAGGCCAACTGGAATGTCAGAAAATGATGAGAAACATATTCTGACTCTTCTTCAGGATGGCTGTGAAGCCAATATAAAAAACACGAGAGGAAGAAAATTATGTGTGAGGGGGGGGGGACAATATGTCGCCACAGGGTTGTTGAGGGAAAACAGTCCAGTCTTCCTTTGGTAAGATGGTGGGTACAAAGTGAGACACCACACAATCTTATGCATGTTTGCTCAGAAACAAGCCCCACTGTGTTCAATGGGGCTTACATTGGAAAAGAAAATACACACCAGAGAGCTATCTTAATTAGATTAGATTGTATTATTAGTGAACATAAAGATGTGAGGCTATGTGCCTGTGAGAAAGGCAATACAGTAGTTCTTCTCCCTTTCAGATTGTGAGTGTTTCTTTGTGTGTGTGTGTATATGCATAACTAGCTGCCACTCTGATCTAAGGCAGGGGCTACATGGAATTCATGTTTGCTCAATAAAAAGATAACAGTAACTACTCTTCCCCCACTTATTTTGGAAGCCTGGAATCATCTGTTATAACAAAACAGAACCCTTTGTGATGAGTGAGGACTGAGACAGTTCAAACTGCGATAAGTGAACTCCCAATAATTGTCTCACTAGGAGTTTGATGGGGCAGGCTTTTAACTTAATGGAGTGTAAATGTGCTGTTGACTTTCTCATTTCAAACTGACTTGCAGATGAGAGGATCCATGTTGCGCTCAAAGAAAATCCATAGCCTGTGTTGTCGTATCACCTTTCCAACTAACCTCAGCTCAGGAGCCTGCGAGGATTAGCCGGGGAAAAGAAAAGCTGGAAACAGAAAATGTTTTCTATCTGATAGAAGTGGAAATAGAATTTCCTATACATAAGGGATCAAAACTATGCCACACCATATCTTTTGTTCAAATTCATAGGGCACACAGTTTCAGCTTGACTACTTCAGGCTTTGAAGACGGGGCAATTAATCCAGTCTCTTGGAAAGCTCCAGCTTGAAAAACTGCTTTCTGTCGAACAAAATTCCTCCTGTAATTATGAGTTGTCGCCTTTATAGGAAGCTGGTAATAGAGTACATGGTATAAAGCATATCATGGATCCCTAATATTATGCCTCTTCACAGAGGCATACATTTGTAGGTCACTTTAAGAATAGCTACAGCTTACTCATGTGTTCACCCCCAAATTGAGGAGTATCTGACACCGACAGTATAAGAACCTATGACTGACCTCCAGAGATTACCCTCCTGTAACTGAAGTCCAAATATTCACTGCTTTGAGCTGATATTGCAGGAGGTAGGACTGGGAATAGAGATGGACACAATCTGCACTTCAGTGCTTTGGTGCAGTTTCATGGGTCAGAGCCACAGATGTTGTGCAGATGCTTTGCATTCCCACTCTGACGCTTCCTGCAAGTGCCCAGTCAGAGGCAGCACCCTGGGCTCCACTGCCCCACCTCCTTCTCTGAATGGGTACCCGCGGGAGGAAGGCAGGGCAGGGGATGTGGGGCACCCATGCCACACTTTTGGGTCCATTCTGCCAAACCACAATGAAGCACCAAACCATGGATTGTGCCCATCTCTAGTTAGAAAAGTTCACTTCCCCAAATGTTGTTGGACTGCAGCTCATTGTCATCCTTAATTCTTGCTGACCACTGCCATGCCCTCTTGTCTCCACCCATCGATTCAACCTGGTGGCCAATCCAAGTTTAGTTTCACAACCCAGATTTTCAAATGCTTATGGATTTTAAAAGCCCTTTTCACTAATTCCAAAGAAGAATTATGTAGGCACTTGTGGAGCATATGTGTATGGGGGGATTTGCTAGCCCTGCCCACTTTTCATCTTTTTTGCTCACATGAGAAGTAGAAAGTCTCTTGGGTACATGAAGACCCTCCACACCAGTGAGAGCCTGAAAAATGAGGGTTCTCATTCATCACCAAAATCTGATCATAGCCAAAGCCTCATCAACTCATCATGGGCTTTACCCTCTGTACTGACCTTTTTTTCACTCTGCCAGAAGGACATCTAGGCTAATAACAGGGGGATCCATTGTGGCTTAAAGGAAGTTCATGATCTGAAAACTTTAGCTCTCATCAGTTTTACTACATGAAATAAATCACCTGTAACTTGTTTATTTCACATCTTAGGCTAGGCGACTCTATGAATCCATGGCCGAAGATTCTTATAGTTGTGCAGTCATAATGCCGGACATCACACAATCCTCCATTATCCAGCTCTATAATTTCTGGAACCTGATCTTTGTAAAAAAAGAAATTAGAGTGAACCACATTAGAGTCAATATGAAGGCTTGGTAAACAGCAACCAAGAGAAACAGCTTGTCAGAGTGGGGCAGGTTGTAGAGGCAGCACTGTTACAATGAGGCAGTTGTTGCCTCAGGGCCTACTGGAGAGAAGGAAACATCCACATTTGGCTGCAAATCTGTGGTGCAGCCAAATCTCACTAGGTGCTGCATCCCACAGGATTCCCTCCCTCTCCCAAGGTGGCCCTAGATAAGGATGGACATCTTTGTGTTTGCTTCTTTAGCACATGGCAGGCAATACTAACCACTCTTTTCAGTTTTAGTGCCACAGGGATATCCTGGTCACCCTTGGAGGCTGTGAAGAATTTTTTTCATGCTTACCTAGTGCTTGGTATGTTTTTTGCCTTCACTGGGGGACCCTGTGTGAAAGCTGCTTTAGTGAGCTTTTTGCCTCAGTTCATTTGGCTGACTTGCCCAAGCAGGTACTGCAGAATAAGATGGATTTGAAGCCCTTTCCTTCCCTCAATCCCATTTTAAGGCTACACTTATGGTCTCAATAAACTTGTTTTCTTTACCTAACATGAAGTATTCCTAACAAATAGAATCCCTTTTCATGTAATTTCAAACTATTGTTCCGAGTCCTAGTCTCTGAAACCATGGAAAACAAGCCTGCCCCTTCTTTGATGACATCCTTTCAGATATTTAAACATGGCTACCATGTCTCCTCTCAGCCTTCTCTGTGTAAGACTAAACATTCCCAGATCCTTAAGCTGCTCCTCGTGAGCGCAAGACATATGTTCCGGACCTTTAACCATCCTGCTCGCCTTCCTTTGGACCCACTCAAGGTTGTCAACATCTTTTTTAAATTGATGAGTGCAGACCTGTACACAGTACTGCAGGTACTGACAGAGCAGAAGAGAGTGGTACTATCACCTCCCTTGCTTTAGAAACTATGCTTCTGTTGATGCAACCAAGAATCGCATTGGCTTTCTTGGCCACTGTGACACACTGCTGACTCATGTTCTGGTCCACCAAGACTCCCAGATCCCTTTCACAGGTTCTATTCTCCACCCAGGAGTTCCCCATCCTATGTCTATGCAATTCAAATTTTCTGCCTAGATGCAGGACCCTACATTTCTGTCTGTTGAAACGCATTCTGTTTGCTTTGGCCCAGCACTCTAATCTGTCAAGATCATTTTGGATTTTCATCCTATCCTCTAGGGAATTAACCACCCCTTCCAATTTGGTATCATCTGCAAATTTAATCAGTCTACTCTCTATTCCTTCATCCAAGTCATTAATAAATATGTTGAATAGCATCAGACCCAGAACAGAACCTGGGGGCACCCCACTGGTCACCCCTCTCCATGCTGAGGAGAAGCCATTTATGATCGCCCTTTGCATATGATCAGCCAACCAATTACAAATCCACCTAAGAGTAGCATTATCTCTCACATTCTACTAACTTCTTTGCAAGTATGTTATGGGGAACCTTATCGAAGGCCTTAGTGAAATCAAGATAAACAACATCCACAGCATTCCCCTCATCCACCAGGACTGTAACTCTATCAAAGAAAGAGATCAAATTAGTCTGGCATTACTTGTTTTTGAGAAACCCAAGTTGACTTCTAGTAAGGACAGCATTGCTTGTTAAATAATTACAGGCTGTCTGCTTTATAATCTGTTATAGAATCTTTCCAGGAATAGATATCAAGGTGACTAGGCAAAAAATTTGGGTTCTCTTTTCCCCCCTTTTTTGAAGATGAGAACATTTGCCTTCCTCCAATCTATGGGAACTTCCACTGTTCTCCAGGACTTCTCAAATATTATTGCCAATGGTTCTGAAATTACTTCTGCCAGTTCTTTTAATATCCTTGGGTGTAATTCATCTGGCCCTAGGGACTTAAGTTCATTTAGTGTTTTCAGGTGTTCCTGTACTACCTTCCTACTTATTTTATGCTGCAATTTCCACCCTACCTCATTTGGTCTTCGACCTAACTGAACTCTTTTCCCCTTTTTTACTCAAAGAAGGTGTGGAGTAGTTCTGCTTTTTCCTTGTCTCCTGTTAGTAACTGGCTATCATCTCCACGCAGAGACCCGATCATTTCCTTATTTTTCCTTTTGCTGAGGACATAATTAAAAAAAAAATCTTTTTACTATCTTTAATCTCTCTGGCAAGTCTAAATTCATTCTGTGCTTTAGCTTTTCTTACCACCCCCTGCATATACTGGCTATTTGCTTATATTCCTCTTTGATGCTTTCCCCACTTTTCCATTTCCTGTACATTTTTTTTAATATTTAGCTGTATTGAACGTTCTTTAGTCAACCAATGCGATTTCCTTGGACATCTCCCATTTTTTTCTTGTTGTTGGAACTGTTTTAGATTGTGCCTTTAATATCTCACTTTTAAGGAATTCCCATCCATCTTGGACTCCCTTCTCTTACAATGCCTTGATCCATGGAATTACAGCCAATAATTCCCTATGTTTACAAAAATTAGCTTTCTTAAAGTCTAACATACTTATCTGGCTATACTTAGCCTCCCTTTCCCACTGTATAACAAATTTCAAAAAAACATGGTCACTTCTACCTAAAGATTTCACTACAACATTTACAAGGTCCTCCTTATTGGCTAAGATCAGATCTAAAATAGCTGTTCTTCTTGTCACCTCCTCCATTTTCTGGACCATGAAATTGTCTGCAAAGGCAGTGAGGAATTTACATTCATTTACATTCAAGGAAGGTTTAATTTTTTGTCAGTACAGGTTGAGCGTCTTTCTAGATTGCAGCACTTTGAACTGCAGGTGGGACATAACATAAATGAATATTAACTTATGTAAACAATTTCTCTAGATGTAGAAAAACAGATCCCAGAATAGTTATTGGCTATAATACTTTTGTCTTTACTTACTTTATGTGGAGAGCCCTTGGTATGCAATCTTGAGAATATCTACCTACAAAGTGAATTTCTGTGCTCCTGAAATAGGTTCATTTCTTTCTTGTAGGCTATTCTCAGAAGTATGGTTCATACAAGCACCAAGATTCTTTCATACTACTCATGGATCTGGAAGTTGAGTCCTGGCAACTGGACTTCTTTTTCTTGAGAGATTGAAATGTTTCGCTGCTCATCCAAACAGCTTTGTCAACCTTTTTGGATCATACTCATCCAAACCACTCATGCAATCCTAGACCTACTTACCTGGGGTTATAAATAAAAAGTTTATTATCTTACATTACTGAATTAAAAATAGAATAAAGTAATTTCCAAAGAAAGGAAATACCTTGTTTCCAAAGGAAATATCTTCTGTTTTCTTCCAAGAGGCAAATGTTCTCTAAGCTATACTGAGCAGAACTTGACAAAACACACCTTTTCAAGCCAGAGCTCCCAAACACACATGTACACATACCCCATGGCCAATAGCCAGTCTGCGATTGAGGCCAGAGAGTGGAATAGTAGGTATTACTGGAGATCCATTGAGCAGGGAGTTAAAACCAGCGCAAGAAAAATTGAACATATATGACTTACCTTGAGGAGATAGCACAGTTGCCGATGAGATAATACAACAGAGTGCTTGAAGCTAATACAGAGTGACTGGGTAACAAGACGGCTCACTGTGGGGCATGTTTGCCAAAAGCGTGAGGAAGGAGATAATAGTGTAGCCTGACTCACCAGATGACACGCTGCAGTCATAAGAGGTGAAGCCTCGAAAGCAAGCGCAACCCCATTCGACGCAACGACCCCTCCGGCTGCAGAGGTTGGGGCATTTCAATGTTAAGAGCAGTTCTTCCATTAATCCTTCCCTTCCTTGGGTGTGAGCATCACCTTCCTCCCAAACTCTCCTTTCACATTCGTTTTCCAGCAGAGCCAGGCTGGTCTTTGCCCAGCTGATATCATCCTTCAACTGTAGGTCTTTGACACAAATCATTACGGCGTCCTCTATCCGGCGGCCAAGGAGAGCTTTGCACGTCCTAGCTAGGCTGGAATTGGCAATGGCCTCTTGACAGAAAGCCAGAGCCTCAGACTCGGTGAGGCCAGAAGGTGTGGGCCACGAAGAAAGGACCTCTTGGTGGGTGTCGGCTGTGTGGTCCTCTGGAAAGAAATAGCTAAACCCATCCAGATCGGTTTGGCTCAGGCTCTGGGCAGGAAATATGGAGAGGTACTCATAATAATGCTGGCGCTTTGGGCGCTTTCTGACAGAATGCCTCCTGTGGAGCTCCTGGCTGTCATAAATGTCAGCATATCTGTCGGCTTCCAAGCTCCCGAGAGGTTGCTTATCTGCTGTAATGCCTGCCTTTGAATTTGGAAATATAACTAGCTCCCCAGAGGAGGATGTTTGAAGAGCCGTTTGATTGAGAGAAAGCGCTTCTCTGGAGGCAAAAACAGAGGAAGCTTCTTTGAGTACAGCTGCACGCTTCCTTAAGCCCCTGATATGATCAACTGAGCTCATATACTCAGCAGTAACATCCAGCCCTGGGATCAAAGTTGGTGGCCATGTATTATGTTCACTTCTTTTGCAAGGCAATGTGAATCCTGACTCGGAAACAGACTTCAGCCTATTTATTGGCTGATTGGTTACCACATCTGGCGTGCTACAGTGGCAGAACTGTGTTTCCTTGGCCGAGGTTGAAGGAGCTGGGATTTTGTCAAAGAGGCTCTCTCCTGGTGAAATCCTGTCAAAGAAAAATAACAGCAAAAAAACTCACAATGGCTGCCGCTCAAAGAAGCAATAGGCACATACTAAGAAGAAAGAGGAGAAATGCTGCTGTGCCTATTTTTAAAGTCCACAGAACCTAGAGAACCCACTTTTATGAATTAGCTAATCCCAGAATCCCCTGGCCATTTGCCTTTTTCAAGACTTTCTCAAAATTAAAATGTCGCTTACATCTTTGACACGGGAATAAGGTAAAGGTTCCCCTCACACGTGTGCTAGTCGTGTCCGACTCTAGCGGTGGTGCTCATCTCTGTACTCAAACCGAAGAGCCAATGTTGTGCAAGTTCATGGCCACATGGCCGGCATGGCTGCACAGAAACCCTGTTTTACCTTCCTGCTTTTTACAGCAGTACCTATTTGTCTACTTGCATATTACATGCTTTCGAACTGCTAGGTTGGCAGGAGCTGGGGTCAACAGCGGGAGCTCACTCCGCTGCGTGGCACCCAGGATTTGAACTGCCAAGCTGCCGACTTTGCAGCTGACTGGTAAAAGTGGCAAGCCAACTTCCAGCTAGTTACAAGGCTTTGTAACTAGTATAAAGATATTGGCCAAACTCCTCTTGCACAGACATGCCAACAGTACATGCTTTGAAGGAAAGTTGCCTCAAAGTAAAATTATTGTGTTATCTACTGTCCTGAGTCAAGTGATTCTGTATATAATAGTGTTCACAGCGATTTCTTCACTTGAAGCAATTTGTTTGTTATACAGAAGTAAATAGGCAAGAGTCCACCATTTCTTTGCATTACATGCTGTGTCTCCAAATGTTATATTGTAGAGATGGGTTTAGCTTTTAGAATATGTATCCTGGAACATGAAAAGCCTGTATCTTCTTATTTTGGAGATGGAAGTTAAAAGATCAGATGGATTATTTATTTATTTATTTATTTATTTATTTATTTATTATTTAAAATAATTCTGTCCTGCCTTTCTCACCAAAAGGACCCAAGGTGGCTTACATCATTAAAACAGTCTTTAAAAGCTAAAAACAATAAGTACTGTATATAAATATTTTAAAGAATTAAACAAGCATATTAAAATTTGAAACAACAAAGCACAACAATCCATTTAAAATCCCTCTCAAATCATAAGTCATTCAGTAATGGCCTTGCTGAAGAGAAAGGTCTCTGCCTGCCTGAGGAAGAACAGCAGAGATGGGGCCAGGCTGGCTTCCTATGGGAACGAGTTCCAGAGTTGGGGAGAAGCAACGGAAAAGGTCCTCTCCCATTCACCCACCATGTGTAACATTGAGGGTGGGGGGAATGAGAGAAAGGCCTCCCCTGATGATATGAAAGGCTGGGAGAGGAAGATGATGCATTTAGATAGCTCGGTTATTACAGTGGTACCTTGTATAGAGGAATTAATTCATTCCAAAGGAAATTCTGTTAAGCAGATTTTCCTTGATACAAATTTCCCATAGGAATGCATTGAAAACAGAGTAATCCCTAATCATGACAATTTTTATGTTGCATGGATTTGGCCCATAGGCGATTCTGTTAAGCAAATTTCCCCTATCTCCAGAATTTTTATGTTGTACAAATTTTATGTTATACAAACCATTTGTTATATCAGGGTCCACTGTATAAGATAAGCTGAATTCTCCTCTCTGAAGCACAATCTGTTTGGGTATTAAACTGAAAACGTATTAACAGTTTCCTTAGCGTTGCTGTGATTTACTGTTTTCATTTTGCTTTTTTTCCCCTCACAAGAAGCCCCTTTCCAGTAGGTCATGTTGAAAGCAGTAACTTGTCTAATGTCACTGTTTGAGCTTTATTGAGTAGGCCTGCAGTCCTCAACCCACCAGCATGTGAGAAACTCCTGTGCAACTCAGTGGTCCTTACTTTTGAGTAAACTTACATAGAACAGCAACGTAAATGGAAGAATTGATATCTAAAGTTACTATTCTGCAAATAAGGTATGATTTTAAAAGTGCAGCACATTGACAAGCCTGGTAAAGTAATTATTACCTCCATTCGCTAATAAAAGACAAATATGCATCAGTTTCTCTCACGATTTCAGCTCCATCCACATCATGATAATCATTCTCCGCAATGCCATCGAATGTCCCACAAAGTCCCAATGTATGCTTATAATCTGAACTGGGAGCTCTGAGAGTGAGACTCATTCCCCACTCACTCACATCCGCTCGAATGAAAGCTCCGGAAGAAAAGGCGATCTACGAACAAAAGGGCGTCAAACGGTTAATAGGAAGATACATCGAAAGTGAGTTTAAGGCATTCGGTTTCTAAGGAAATCTACTCTTTTAATAAGTATGTCTTCTTTGTTCCCTCAAAAACTAGGTGATTGATGCACACCAGGTCACTTCATCCATCAAAGCATGGGTAGCGAGTATCTCTCTAGTGGACTGACTCCGCTATTTTATCTGCAACCTCCTAGGACAGTGATGGTGAACCTTTTAGAGACCGAGTGCCCAAATTACGATTCAGAACCCATTAATTTTTCACAAAGTGCCAATACAGCAATTAACCTGAATGCAGGTCGCTGTGAAGGGGCGATGTCAGTTGCCCACAGAAAGGGCTCTGAGTGCCACCTTTGGCACCCGTGCCATAGGTTCAACAACACTGTCCTAGGAGGACAAAGATCCCGAGGTCGGAGGAACACCTGGTCCTAATGAGTTGAGCTATTCCAGAAGCAGCCAATACAATATCAATTCAGTAGGGAAGCAGCATCCTCAGTGGGAAAGTAGGCACTCCTGCTGATCGGGCTGCTAGTGCCCACCTTGGGTAACATGCTTCCTTAGAAAGCCAAAGGCAGGATCTGCTGCTTTTTAATCCTCAGTGTCCCAGGATGCTAATGACCTTACTTCCTTTCCCAAAGGTGTTATTTGCTACAAAGACTGTTTCTGAAGGAGCAGAGAGGGGGCATTCAGCAGAAAGCTAGTGTGGGGAAAGCTGCTTGCAGTGTGGTCCCCGTCCAGAGTGCCTCAATTTACAGATACAATGTTTTGCTTAATGTAGTATCTGCTTTAGCCCTAGAATAGTCCAAGAGGAGATACCTTATGTGTCTTCCAAAACACTACCAAATCACTTAATGAGAATGAGTGATATATGCAACGTGATACTTCATGAAAAGATTCTGGTCGTTATAACAATGTGCCAGGGTAATATATGGTTTTTGCTTGCTGGACACTTCAGTGGTTTCAATTTCTGGCTACAGAGCCAGACGTTCGGAGTTCAATTTCCTACTGTGCATCTAAGCCAGGCATGTCCAAAGTCAGGCTTGGGGGCCAAATGCAGCCTGTTTTCAAATTTCAAGCGGCTCGTAGCCTGCATGCTGTTATTAAAATTGTAAACCGCCCAGAGACTACTTGTAGTAGTATGGGGCGGTATATAAGCAGAACACTTTGCTTTGCTTTGCTTTGCTTCTGCTGCCCCCCAGCTCAGCCTGTCACTCATCCCTGCCAGCTGGCCCCTCCCCATACTGAATGGAGATGTCAGCTTGCAGGTTGATGGTTTGCCTGCCCACCCGGCCTCTGTCCATCCCCCAAGCCACCTGCCTAGCCTACCGTTGCTGCAGAGTCCTCCCTGCCTCCTTGCATGTTATATAGAGACTTGTCCAAAGTCCGGCCCGGGGGCCAAATGTCGCTGAATGGTCGGCCCCCACACATTTTCACCTCACCAAATCTGGCCCTCCTTCCAAACAGTTTGGACACCCCTGATCTAAGCAGAACCAATCTGTCTACTCATGCTCAAGCTGCACAGTCCCAGGATTTCCCCCTAGAAGAAGCGAATGGTAAACCACTTCTGAGTACAGTATTCTCTATCTAGAAAGCCCTGAAAAGGATTGCCTTATGTCCAAATTGACTTGATCACACGAGGGTGGGGGGTGGGGAGATGGATGGCTTTAGGAACCTTTTGAAAGATGCACTTGTTCAGACTAATTTGAGGTGGCATCTCTTTAATAAGATCCTATTTCTGATCATCTAATAGGAAGTAAAACACTACAGAAAGAAATCAACGCCAGGAATTGGTGCAAGGTGAAGAATGCTTGAACTACCCTTCCATTATCAGTCAAAATGAGTTTATGTTCTTAATATTATGGCTTACTTCTTGGCGAGAATTCCTTCCCTTTTAAAAAGTCCAAGTCATGAAATGGTAAGTGGGGGAAGAGAACATTTTACAATAGAAAGAGAGAGGAATAATTTTTGCAGTTTCGCTGCTAAAAAGTAAAGGACAAAGGACCATGAATGAATAACAATGCCGTATTTGTACATGAATATGCCTCAGGCACTTGCATGCTCTACTTCTCCTTCCTTGTCTGTTGCAGCTGCAAGGATGGCATCAGAAGCATTTGCTTCCACTTCCACTTCCACTTCACCATGATCTTGTAGTATGTTTGAACTATATTTTTCTAGAAAGAAGACAGCTTCATAATTCAGAGTTGGTGTATGTTGGCGAAGCAGTAATAAAGGCTAACCATACTTTGTTAACTGGGTTTGGATATACAGTAACATTATACTGCAATTATTTAAACTTTTATTTAAATTATTTGAAATTATTTAATTTGATTGAGCAGTTTAAGTGAAGGCTTCCACAACAATGCCAGCGGAGTAAGGGAAGAAGGAACACATGACCTGGCTCAAGCCATTCGCAAAATAATAAACCATCATTGTTTGAGTGTAGCCCTTGTACTGTATCTGCAAAAACTCACAGATATGCTTCTTGGGCCTAAATAACAGTACAGTTAATGGAAAAAATGATACACACCGTGACTTTTCTTCCTAAATATGATTCAGTGATCTTGACATGGTTGTCTACTGCATCTCTGCTCTTTACCGATAAGTGTGGCTGTGAGTCCTGCAGCTGGCCGCTGCACATGTCAAAGGCTATTATGTCGTTCCCTTCCCTCGCAACATATCCACAGTTACAGGATGCTGGGGAATACAGGCTGCCACAGTCCCACTGACGCACGTGGACTTCAAAATCACGGGCAGTACTTCTGTACAGCACAAAGGTTCCTGTTTTAAAATTGTCATACATCCTAGAAGAAAAGGGGGAGGGGGGGAGTACACGGAATCATTTTGATTTGAAAATACAGTGGTACCTTGTAGAAAGGAATTAATTCATTCCAAAGGAAATTCTGTTAAGCAAATTTTCCTTTATACAAATTTCCCATAGGAATGCATTGAAAACAGAGTAACCCCTAATCGCGACCGTTTTTATGTTGTACGGATTTGCCCCATAGATGATTCTATTAAGCAAATTTCCCCTGTCTCCGGAATGTTTTATGTTGTACAGATTCTATGTTATACAAACCGTTTGTTATAGAAGGGTCCACTGTAATGTTTTCAAGAAGTTCTGTTTTATGGCTATGTAAACTGGTCAACTGTTGTCATTTTTATTCCACTTTTTGGGGGGGCGGTATTCCAAAGCTTTTATAACCACATCCTATGTACATTTAAAGAGAGAGAGGCTCCACTGCAACCAATCACTTTTAATTCCAGGTCAGGGTGAACTAGATGTAAGTCACTTATCAGCAGGGTCAAATTACATGTGACTGAGGGCCAAACTAGATAAAATGCTGAGCCCAACATGATAAGGTGATGCACACTTCCCCTCTAGCAATGTAATTCCTTAAGCCTAAGCAATCAGACTTGCAAATTAAGTTCATGGTTATCTCCTGATGACCAATATAAATATTGAAAAGCAAGGTAATTTGCAAAATGTGCAGATGAAAAAAAGCTCATGCTGGAACAATGAGATGTTTTATCCTTGCAAGAGCATGACTTCTAGATGTGGGGTTGATCATCTCATTGACTTTGGCCCTCAATAGAAGTGATACTTTGCCTTCAGTATTTTTACTTAGTTTCTATTTTGCAAACTATAAATGAATTGAAATTTCAGCACAGTGCAATTTATGTTTATTCTTTTCCTTGTGCCATTTGCTACACACACAATGCCCGCCCCAGCACATGATACCAATATCTGTATCTTTTCCCCTGAAAGGAAAAACAGCACCTGGAGCAGGACCAGAAACTTTCAGCTACAAGTTGAAGGGAAGATCTCCCCCACTTAAATCTGGAACCCTCATAGCTACATTTTGCAACACAGTACAGTACAAAATTATAAAGATCAAAAGCAAGCTACATGTGACTGAGCATCAGATACAGTTTCAACAGAAGCTGTTCTGAAACTTTCATCTTACTTTTTAGATGCCGAAGAAAGGGTCCAGACTCCAGAGTCTACTGGGAAACAGATACATGCAAACAGGTGTTTCTGTTGCATGCCCTATTTCCCAGCAGAATCAGGTTCCATTCAGCAGCCATGTTTTAACCATGTATGCTAACCTGGGGAGATATGCACACAGATGCCTCCACCCCACTAAACTAGCTTTCTTTCACCTTGCCTTGTCCAGATGTGCTAGACTTAAATTGGCAATACTGACTGGAATGATAGGAGTTGGAATCTGATACATCTAGAGAGTGCTAGAAGATTATGGGATACAAAGTCCAGCATATCTGGAATGCAGAGGACTGTTATCTTGCCCAATTCTGAAATTTGTTGGCTGCAAGAGAACTAAGAGGGAGGTTGGTACCACTTTCTGTTGTTATTCTAATTCTTCAAGATGCTGATGCTCCCCCTACTTCCTAAATAAGCCACAAACAGAAGAAGGAGCAGCAACATATGTCATATTAAAATATATATGGAAGGTTGTTTTTATCTCTATATCAAAAGACTCTGTGACAGATCGAGAAAGACATACTACTTGGCTGCAGCAAATGCCATTAAGTCAGGCTAAACTTCATGTAGTTGCTAGGAGACTAGAGGCTGAACAGAATCTATCACTGTCTTTTTGCCCAGTTGATATGTTCAATGCACTGGCACAGCCTGTGCATTGATGGCATCAAGCTTTCGGTGGAACCACTGATTCATCCCACAGGTACATCCTATAATACAGTTCAATGTGCGCCACTAGAGCAAAGCGAACAAAAGCAGTTTCCCTTTAGAAACATACCAACTAGCACCATTACACCGAAGCATGTGCTAAAACGGTGGCCAAACTTCGGCCCTCCAGATGTTTTGGACCACATCTCCCACCGTCCATTGTCATTGGCAACACAGGCTTGGAATTCTGGGAGTTGCGGTCCAAAACATCTGGAGGGCCAAAGTTTGGCCACCACTGTGCTAAAAGAAATGCTTCTTTCTCTTATGTTGAGATTCAGTTTAGCCCAGCTGGTAAAAACAACAGATACTGTATTTTTTAATAATACCAGTGCACAGTTATACATTCACTTGCAAAGAAAAACACACCACAGTGGGAAGTCTTTGAATTACCTGCCATCAAATGTGATGATATGTGGGTCAGTAAAAGAATAGCAGTAGGCAGAAGGGAGATCCTTCACAGTAACCTTTTTGGGCAAATAGAAACAAGACATTCACAGATAAATCTGATAAAGAGGAGCCCTTAAGATAGTTGCTGGTAGCAGATCTTTATTTATAAGCATTTTTATCAGCCTACCATCCTGAATCTGCTTACTTTGGGCTGTCTCTCCTTGAATTCAATGGGATCTACTTCTGAGTAGACATGTTTAGAATTGCGCTGACCATATGTACCTGTTTTTGAGGACACTTTAAGCATCACTACTGTTTCCTCATACAGTACTTGCAAATGAAACCTCTGCTGAAGCGATCACAAAGTGTAAGAAGTTAATTTGCAAATTATGAGAAGCATAAAAAAGCTCCTGCCATGACAATTAGACATTTTCAACACTTATGGAATTCCATCTTCTAATGATGGGATATGTGTGATGGATATTTTTGTTTTGTTTGTAGCTAATGTTAAAAATAATCTGTATAGCCTAGAAAATTAAGAGAGTTTAAGGAGTTTGATTCTGCACTGTGACTCACAGGAGAAGAGTTAGCTTATGTAGACTTGTGAAGTCCCAGAATTGCCATGGAGGAAGAGAATGGTAAACTACTTGAGTACTGTGCAATATAACTAGAAAAACTTGGAAAGGGTTGCCGTAAGTCAGAACTGACTTGAGATCACGTTACTATTGTAATGTCATCTCAAGTCAATTCTGAATTACGGCGACCCTTTATTATTGTCACTGACTTACAGTGACACATTAGTACTATAATGTCCAAAAAACCAGAAACCAGAATCTTCTGTGGAGGTATAACAAATCATTTTAAAATTCACAGATGATGCTAAGGTCCTTACTAGTTGCAGGACTGCTCATTTTTAACAAAGTCAGAATGACATGTATAAAAAGATCCAAAGTCATGTTCAAACCACTGTTACCATCTTTAACACACATACAACCATATATTGGTGATGATATTGGCAATGATGATACTACCCAAGACTAATACTGTACATCCCTGTACATCCCTTTTCCTTGTGAGATTCTGATATGGTTTAAAATGCCCCTCATTCTGTGGCAAGGGAGAAGTTACTTGTTCTTCACAATGGAAACTGCAGCAACCTTTTCTTTTAAGGCAAGCAAGCTAAAGATGCACTCAGTGAATTTGAAGCATAATCACGAAAGGTAAGAGTTATAATTATTGTTATATTTATTTAAAATATTTACGATTGCTATTCAACCAAAGTGATACGTTTTTTAAATACATATCAGCTGGAATAGGACATAGTATTAGCCTGTAGGTTGAGGATGGTTAGCGGCCTGGGAACCCATGTAGGCTACTTGGAGTTCTGAAAGAAAAGTGGGATGCACAGTAAATGTCTAGATATTTAGAAATATAAATAAATACATGTGGCAAAACAGCAGGTTTTGTTTTTTGTTCTCTTTCTGAAATTAGAAGGGACCAGTTCTTACCTGAATGCCTTCTGGCATGTAACCATTCCACAGAAAATTGTCACTGACTATAGGTTCCACCACAATCCTGGTCCTCCTGTCTTCATCTCGAGTGAAATCAGACACTGCCATATAGTGGATGTTGGCCTGGCTACATGTTCCATTGAGGCAGGACTGGTGAAGAAGGTCCACGTGACAAGAAGAAAGAGCCAAGTTCAAATGGTCATGATCTTGACCTGTTTCATTGCAGGCAAACCATTAGTATGATTTAATCTTTTCACAGATGTCAGGCTTACGTTTATACATTTTGGGACTTGTAGGGAAACATAGGGGTGGGAGGGTGGGTTTGTTTTACATAGAATCATAAGGTTCCAAATGACAAGAAAGCAAGACAAGACCAGGACATGTTGGTAGCTACAACAATGAACAACACAAGAACCTCTTGTCCTCACCAGAATGTTAATTCCAGCTGTTTTGAGGGCGTGGGAGTGTTTTTTCTCTGTACCCCAGAGCAGCAGGAAAAATTAGCACAGGGTAAGATGCATAGAAGTGGAGCCCTGTATTTCATCACTACTCCCTGCCTCCAAATCCTTCCTTTCTAAAATGGCTGCCACAACCTACCTAATTTGAAGGGACAGCACTGATAGGCTGAAAACTGATCTTGGTTCCTCCTTTTCTAGTGCCTCTTTCCTGAAATTGTAACCCATTTCCCAGACCAGAATATACACCATAGTAAGAAGCCGGACCAAAAAAGAAATCAGTACATGAAGACTGCCTGTAGATGCATGGATTTCAAAACAGTGCCATCGCCTCTATTTAATGAGCCAAAGAACATTGGCTCCTTAAATAGAGGGCAAAGCAAGATAAAAATCCCCAGCACTTCCATGGGAAAAGTGACACATTTCAATGATAGAGCAGGTGGGTGCATGCAGAAGGTCCCAGTTCCATTCTCAACATGTCCAAGAGGACTAGTAAAAACTCCTCCCTGAAATCCTAGTGAGCAACTGCTAGCTGGAGTCAGTAACACCAGGCCAGATGGACCAAGAGTCACACTCAGTGTGTGTTCCTAAGCTTTAAATAGTTGAAACACTTGAAACACAAGTTCATGCCTGTTAAATCAGACTGACAAGCAAAGAATAGATTTAATACTTTTATACAAATACTTCTATCAATCTTTTCCTACACAAAATGTCTACTTGTGTTTCCTTCTACTGAGGGCTGGATCAATACTTTATCTCAACAGGTTCTTGACAGTATACTTACACTGCCAGTATGCAGTATATGCTAGACTATGGTATATACAAAAACATACAATCTCACTAACTCCCTACAGGAATATTAAGTCAAAATGATGTCTTAAATTAAAAATTCAAAGCAAAAACCAATATTTTTTTTAATTAAATCAGAAATTACCTTCTTCTACCGTATATAATTTTAATGAGATTTTGCAGTCATTTTCCAGCTGGCTAGCTTCAGGACAAGGAATGGGAATTTTGCTCTCTATCATCAGTCTGTGTTTCTTTCCATCTTCTGATATATATTCTGCTTCAGGATGCAGCTAGATATTAAGAGAAATGCTAAGAGTGCAAGACATATATATGGAATTACTGTATCTCACTGCATGAATTCATTACTGTCTCAGGAAAATGTTTAAAAGAATCAAAAGGGAAAATTGTCTTTACACTTATTAAAGAAAAAAGAGCAAATGACCCAGATGAAAACCTTGCTATGTCCAGGACAAAAATTCCCTTGCAATTATTTCTGTAACGTTGCAAAACGTATCCCAGTATAGAAGGAATCAGAAATATGGCTAGTTTATGTTTTTCTCTTTTTCAAACATGGGAAGTTCCCAAAGAGTTTCTAAAACCAAGCCTCGTTTACAAGAATGCATGGAAAAGGCAGCAAGGATTTACAAAGGATGTAGCACAGATGATGTAAACTGTACTTCAGTGAAATCCTTAGGATATAATAAATGACTACTTTTCACACGGTTGTAAATGGTATTTTGAAATGGTAAAGACTGATATTTGTAGACTTTTTTGAAGAGGTGTCTTCTCAATCAATAAAAGA
Organism: Phrynocephalus versicolor; assembly: GCA_023846285.1. NCBI lineage: Eukaryota > Metazoa > Chordata > Lepidosauria > Squamata > Agamidae > Phrynocephalus > Phrynocephalus versicolor. Next base: position 57,870,868 of record JAHTLZ010003542.1, on the reverse strand, counting down.
CATCGCTTTGTCATAGTATGTTATTTTCCTCATCTGCTCACAGTGCATTTAGCCTACATATATATTTACATCTGGTAAGTGGGAGGCAAAGACAGACTTAATTTGTAGATATGACTAATGGAGGATATTAGGAGAGGAAAAAACAAAAGAGAACAAGCATCCTCTCAAGAGCTTTTCTAACTAAACTCTAATTGCTATGCCCAACTAGAGAAGGCTAGTTGAATCATTTGCTGAATGGTAAATCAACATACATGTAAGTCACATTAATACAGTGAGTCTAGTCCAGTAATGGCGAACCTTTTAGAGACCAAGTGCCCAAACTGTGATTCAAAACCCACAATTTTTTCACAAAGTACCAATACAGCAATTTAACCTGAATACAAGTGGCTGTGAAGGGGCGATGTTGGGTGCCCACAGAAAGGGCTCTGAGTGCCACCTTTGGCACCTATGCCATAGGTTCGCCAACACTGGTCTAGTTTGTTTGGGGCTATTTACTGGATTTAGGGTTTGAACTGTAATATCAAATGGAACCAAAGAAGAACAACCAGACAGATCTATCATCTTTTCCGTATCCATCATGTAAATGAGACCAACAAGTGTTTGGTGGGGAGGGCACAAGTTTTTTGGGAAATTGAGTGGTTTTTCATCCAGAACATCCAAACCTAGTTCTGCCCCATACCTAACAATTCACCCATTGGAGGAAGTCTTGTATTTGCTACTCTCAGTGGTAGCTTTCCACCCAAGGAATAGAACGAGGCTATCAGGGTAACACAGACCTCTCTAAAGGACTTCCTCTCTACTGGACTGCAGATCTGAAGGTTAGCACTGCTTTACCTTTTTAGATCCAACCAAGGAAAATTACAGGTACATCAAGTGCCCACCATTTATTACTTTTAAAAGATACTGCTCCACTTATTTTATTATATACAAAGGAAAATGACTCAAATGTTGGCAGCACTGTTTCTTACAATCCTTGCACTCTTACACAGAGAAGCAGAAAAGTCACTTATTCTCATTGAAGAATGTTTTTTAAAATCATACCTTAATTCCTGCAAAGAATTCCGTGCTGTCGCTGAATGAACTTTGCATTTCTGGTTTCTCTAAGAAAAAGGTGGAACTGCTACAAAAGATCTATGAAAGAAACATGACAACACTGTATTAAAGACCAAAGAATGGCAACATAATTTTATTTGGATCAAAATTTAACATATATCTCAAAAAGGAGTTTGATATCTACTATTCCACTAACCATAATATAGAGAATACTATACTTGCTTTATCGAAGGTCTTGTACAATCAAGGCCATTCAGCAAATGATTCAATGGTAGTAAGCCATAACTAGAGGAGACCCACTGAATCGGTGGAACTTATGCAGGAGTTGATTCACCAAATCCCCACTCATTCAATGGCTCTAGATGAGATTTACTACTGAATTTTTATTCAGCTGCTCTTTATTTCTGATAATAACTTCACTATATTCTATTGGTTCTCCAGTTGTAGAAAATGTCCTAAATACAAATGTTTAGACTTAAATGTAATGGATGACTAGCTGCTGAATGGTGAGTAAATACTTTTTAAAACTCCAGAGCTTCAATGGGTCTACTCCAGTTGGGACTACCAAATGAATTCAGGCCAATAACCCAAACAGGGCAGTCTGTGATCCAAGAAGAGGGGAGCACTCAGTTTGTAGAGAAGAGGTGACCCTCTACTCAGTCCACACAGTGCTGGAAGCACCCACTAATGCATGATGGATGGGGGATGGAGTTGCTCTCAATTAGTATTTATGGAACAGCGCTGAGAACCATGTTGTGACCTTGTTGCAGGGCTAATGAAAAGGTTTCTTTTGCGAATACCAAAACAGACACTGCAGCAAACAAAAGAAAGGGTTTCCAAGGGCGACTGCTGTAATTGTCTCCCTTGCAACACTATTATCTCAGCACTTGAACTTGTCTGACTCTGGCACACTTGCACACAAATAACAGGAAGAACACAGGTGGTAATGACAAAAGAAATGATACATATGAAGATGTTTGTACTCAGTGTTTCATCCTCTGGTGTAGACCTCTTTCCTGAATAAGAATTGGCATTCTATACCTGTGATTAAAAGATCCCTGTCAAATTATACCTATGTATGGAAACATGAAACAATAATTATGACACTTAAACATACCCTGTCTCCAAGCCTAAGGTTTATACCATCTAGTTCTAAAAGTGAGAAAGGTTGGACGGTTGTCTCTTGTTTTAGTTCTTCTTTGATGCCTTCGGGAGACAGTCTGGACCAAGCCACAATAAAGCCCACAGAGGTGTTTATAGATGGAAAATCAAAGGTGCATTTTAGGAAAATGCTGTCATCAAGTAACTCTGCCACAATTTCAGGTGTACTTGGAGGAGGTGGTAAAGGAAGTGGCGATGGCAAGTGAGGCACTAAGCCTAGCAAAAGGGGGGAAAAAAGGAAAGGAGAACCAAGTTACTGTTATTAAATAAATAAAAAGCAATACAAACCATAAGACTATGCTTGGCCTCTTAGACATCCAAGCTCTTAAAAGGACCAATGGGGGTGGGGGTGGGGTGGGACAAAAAGAATAAGAATAAAATATGAATAATTATAATAATGATAATTAATAAAAAGTAAACAAAAAGATTGGCATAGGAACTGGCAAGCCACTCCAGTATTCCAACCAAGAAAACTCCACAGACATGGGGTCACGAAGGGTTTGTCACAACTGTAATGACACAACAACAACAAACAAAAAGTGTGAAACACGATTCCACATGAAATGATCTCCCATGGTCCTAAATGGAACGTCATAGTGATTCAGACTTTTGAAAGCTGAAACCCCAATCACACAGAAGGCTGAAGTACCTCCATACCTTGGGTGAAAGGAATGATGAGCTTATCCCAACAAGAGATAACAATACGTAGTGATCCACCCCAGAAATGTTGTCATCATTATCATCATCAACAACATCAAAACAGTTGTTGTTTTTGGTGAAAATCCTGTTACGTGAACGATGCCTGCATAAAAGTAAGTATGTCATCCAGCAGGGAGAGACTGTTAGCAGTTAGATCTTTCAGTCTTGCAGTTCTCATGCCTTGACCACAATCAATCTTATTGCAAACACATCAGACAAGCTCTGGGTCCAACAGAGGAGCTCTTCAGTTACAGCAGTTTTCACTTGCTTGAGATATTACCATCACCAGCAGACAGCTTGTAATTCCTGCTTTCATCTAGGAACTTATTTGGCCAGTGTGCAAAGAGAGTGATTGTGGAGAACTTATGGCTGAGTCAGGTTATCCCAAAGACTGAAGGAGGAAGTCTTTAATTACCAGAAATCTCTCTCTGCCCATGACATAGTTTTAGTTATTCAGCTGCACACTGGCAAATAACAAGTGAGATAGATCTGTTCCACTGAGTTAGAGAATGGTAATTTACCATTAAATTTTGAGATGTACTTTACCTTCCAAAGTCTTGTAATTTTTATATCTTCTTCATTGTCTGTCAAATCCACATACTTTCAGCCACAAACAACAAACTGGTGCTCATTAGCATACTTGTCTTTTGACATTAAACCACAAAAACGAAACAAAACTGTCTTACTGCAACTTCAGAAACAGCCAATAATGCAGGGGTGTCCAAACTTTTGGCAAGGCGGGCCAGATTTGGTGAGGTGAAAATGTGTGTGGGGCCGACCATTCAGTCATATTTGGCCCCCGGGTGAGACTTTGGACAAGCCTCTATAACATGCAAGGAGGCAGGGAGGACGCTGCAACAATGGAGCCGGGGGCAGGTAGGCTAGGCAGGTGGATTGGGGGATGGGCAGAGGCAGGGAGGGCAGGCAAACCGTAAAACTGCAAGCTGGTGTCTCCATCCAGTATGGGGAGGGGCCAGCTGGTGGGGATGAGTGACAAGCTGAGCCAGTGGGCAGAAGAGACACGTGGGCCACTCAAAATTTGAAAGCGGGCCGCATTTGGCCCCCGGGCCTGACTTTGGACATGCCTGCAGCAATGTCTGGACAGAAGCTTAATTTGTATATCAAAACAAAAATCAGCAGTCTTCCCTAGATTAACACACTTGTTCTTGTCTATAAATGTAACAAAAAAACAAAGACTGTAGTGTCAGTATATGACAAATACTTACTACTACAGGTGGTTTCAGATTCAGTGTCCCCAGGTTGACAGGCATGCTGTTTTACATCTGAAATAACTAAAGATACAGTGCTTACATTATTATGCCTTCATCCGTTGACCACCCAACAGGATCTCTAGCAAAATCAATTTGTTCTTTTCCCTTTGTTTGTTTATTTTGTTCTTTTGTTTCCAGATACTTCTGAAAAAGCTCAGTGGAAGCAAAGACTGTTGAGAAGTATCCAAAACAAACAAACAAACAAACAAACAAAAACTCAAACAGATAAGGGCTGGGAAATGTAGAGACATATTATCTTAGCAAAGGGCCTCTAGTGAGGGCAAGGTAAGTGCAGTTTGAACAATCAGACTGAAGTCAAGGGAAATGTTTTATTTCAGTTAGAAACAGTCATTGCCTTTCTTCAATACTGATTTGCTGGCCCTCCCACTATTATGTAACCTACCCCTGTCTCTTTCAGAAGCAAGCCTGAGAAAAACAGTAACCAATGGCCAATCTGAACCCCATCTGTTTTTCTTTTTAAAGCAATTATTATATATTCAAAAAGAGTGCACAAAAATATAATGGGCAAAGCAGATAACAAGACTTTAACTGGGAGGGAAAGAACTCCTTTTTGGAAGTGCATAGGAAGACAATATGGGTCTGTTTCTTCTAAACTCAAGTATTTATTACCACTCACAGTTCATCTTTAGAGCAGTAAGAGCGAGTGCATATATCTCTGTTGGATTCCTTGCACCAGTACGATACCACTTTAACTACCTTGGTGCCATTTAATGGAATCTTGGGATTTGTAGTATGCACAGTCAGTTCAGAATTATATATTAGAAAGCTCTAATTTATTACCTGGAGTGCAGTGCAGAATTCAAAGCAGGTCATCCAACTACAAATCCCAAGATTCCATGGTGTGGAGCCACAGCCATTAAAGAGGCATCAAACCACTGTAACTGCATAGTGTAGATACATTCTCACTGTTACATTTCATATTCTGAAATCATGCCTGGAAAAGTTTATAATTGGAAGTTCAGGTTTTTATTACAAACTATCAATACTGCATGAACTCTCTTTTACTTTCGGTATGCTGCAATTTCCTTAAATTGCATTAAGCTTTTCTAACTCATTTGTCTCTCTTTAAGACAGCTCATTACTTTCAGTTTAAGAAAGCATGTCAGCTCTCAGTTTAATGTAGCAATGAAAATGTTTTCAATATTTAAATTGTTCTCCACCATAAAAATAAATGGACTATTATACTACACACATTTAGCATTTCAGTAAATAAGTTGCATGGGATGATGAAGAGAGTTTATGCCTTTCGCCTTCTACTTTACTCTGGTATAATAAAGGAATCCATTAAATTATCATAATTTCTTCTAGCATGTAATCGCAATTAAAAAACATTATTATTCTTGACAACTCAGGGTAAATAACAGATATCCCTTCCTGATAATAAAAATTTTATTTCCAGGCTTTTAATTAAAACACCAGACTGCACTTATTTAAAACCTCCGTTTAATGCAAGAAAAGCAGGTTTACTATGAATTTTTCCCCATCAGTTGTGTGCGTTGCATTCAGTTATTAGACACAAATGGAATTCTTGCTTGATCTACTTATTTTATTTTGGCAAAATGAACATAGCTTTGCATAACAACAGCTCACATCATCACTAAATTAATTAACTGTTGTAGATGGTGCAGCAGTTTTGTCTTGACATAATGAATATATAAGTTCAGGCATTATTCTTTGCTACTAAAGATTTTTTTAAAAATCTTCTATGAATTAGAACACTGATTGCTAGTGCTTTGCATCATAATTCAAGGCATATAAAGAATATTCAAAAACTGAATTGAGGGCCCGCTTGCTTGAATTGGGTGCAATCCACTTTATCATTTCAGAACTCTTCTGCCTCATTCTTCTCTCTCAGTGGAAAGCTGTGGCCTGCATATTACCTTCACATGAATTCTGCATGGCCCTTGTAGATTCTGCTTTGTTTGGAGACTTGGTCTTTAAATTTATGTAAAATTATAGTACAGTAATACCTCGGATAAAGAATGCCTCGGATAACAAATAGAAATTTCCTCGGATAACGAATGTTCCCTATGGGCTGCCTCGGATAGCAAATGTTTCATAATGCCTTGCAAAAAATGTGTACCCTGCATGCATTGCAGGATGCATAGTTTATGGAAGGGTGGGAGGAGTTAGAGTGTTGTTGTTTTTCGTGGTGTTTTGGAGCCATTCTGGACATGTTTTTCCTGAGGGATTTGGACCTTTTGAACTTGGTAAGATAGGGAGCTAGCTTTTATCAATCTTTGCACTGCTTTTCTTTGCATTTTTGGCAGGAAGAGGCTGTGGCAGTCTTGCTGGTTTCATTTCTCCGTGTTTGCAGTCTTCTTTCATTGCTCTGCAGGCAAAAATGGGCTGTATTTTTCTTCCTTCTTATGTTTGTTTGTTTGCATTTTCTGCCTTCCACTTTGGGTGGGAACAGGCTGGGTTAATCTTGTTAGTTTCTCTTGTCCATATCTGCACTGTGCTGTAGGGGGATATTCTGGAGGTGTGTGTTCCAGCACTGCCAGCCTTTAAAGTGCACTTTATAAAGAGGTCTGGAACACACACACACAGCTTTTTTGTCTTTTTCGGACCTCTGGAACGGATTAATCAATTTCTCATCCATTTCAATGGGAAACCATGTTTTGGATAGCAAATGTTTCGGATAACAAATTGCCTCTGAGAACGAATTAAATTCGTTATCAGAGGTACCACTTTATGTTGGTACACAGGAAGTTTAGAACATCTGATGCGCATGGGCAGAGTACCAGAGTGATTGGCAGCTGGATAGCTGGGTGTTGATGGGTCAGCATGACTGGGATATTGTGGGCATGGGATCTGTGAGACAAATGACAACCATTTGGGGATGGGTGTCCTTTGGGTTAAAATGATTACGTTGAGGATGCCAGTGAGGTGTCTCGTGACTGCCTGGGGAACGTGTCACTCACTCAAGAGTGAAAGTAGCATGATGGCATGGCCCACCATATGCATCCCTCCTAGACTTCCAAACAGCTGCTCAGCTTGCTAAAAAGTGCCTTTGTGAGAAGGTAGAAGACATTCTGTTAGTCATCTCTGTGCACCTTTCTCCCCATATATAATTTTTGTTCTGTCCGTGTTGAAAGAAAAAGAAGAGAATAAAAAATATTTTTCCATGTTGGAAAAAGAAGCAGGTGCCCTTTTTCGACCCAACAAAGAGGGCATGTTGAAGGAAGATTCACACTGTATATATCACCAACATAAGCTTTGATTTCAAACACACAGGATTTAAACTTATCCACCCCTCCAAACTGAGATGCTGGTCAGAGAAAACAGAGAAGGTGTGTTTGCGTGCCTTGCATCTGTATGGTAAAAGCATGTATTTTGTGTATGTGTGTGTGTTTGTGTGTGTGTGAGAGAGAAACTAGAGTACTGTATATGCTTAGCATGTTCTCAGAAGAAGTGCTCATCAAGTCACAAATAGTATCTGCTTGTCAAAGAAAGTGAATTTTCTTACCTACAAATTGTGCATTTAGTGAAATAGGCTTAATTTGCAAGTCTGTTTCTCTGAGAAAATCCCACTACTGTATAGGAAAGTAGGATAATAAGAAAAAATACACATTCCTCTTAATATTTATTTTGACCCTCTTTGTGCCCTTATCTGTCTGTGAGGGTCGCAAGAAAGATAGCTGTGCTGTATATGACCCCCCCCCCCCCATATGCAGCCATCAGGACAAAAAAATGCCCACAACTCTTATGTCTACATTTAAGGTACTCTGTCTGTGTTGAAGCACACATAAAAATGTAACAGGGGATAAGAATAAGTTAGTGCAACATCTGGGGAATGGAGAACATAAATGTTGTGATACGTCAGCACATACTTGCTCATCTTCAGTATTAGTCTTATGGAAATGCATAACTTGGAAAGATGCACTAGGTTTTCCTCAGCAGGGCATGAAAGAGGTCCCCAAACACAAGAAATGTAAGATGATGAAGTGCTGCAATGCACAGCAAAAGGGAGATAAGATAATTAAGTGGAGGGTCTAAAAGTACCTAAATGCATTACCGCTCACCTTCTGCGCAATATCCCATGCACCCCTGTGTGGGCTGGAGCAAGTAGAGGAAGAAATCTCCACAGTTTCTCACGCTAAGGGGAATCCGGAAAAGACAGCAGTCTTTTGTGCTGCTGAAGAAGAACTGCCAAGTTGCACAGGCTGTCAGATGTTTCATCTCGCCCGGCTGAGGCAAAGATTCCGCTTCTTTCAGTGACAACCAGACAGGGGCCTGTGTTCCACAGTGATTCATCTTTGGGCACAGAAAGCAGGCAGGAAAAGATAATGAGTGCAGACAGAACACTTCCACCACTCAAGGTACGTAAGTAAGAATACGGCAAGAAATACGGAACACATCAAATCCATTTGACGGCTCCGTACACTCAATGAAACCAATATACTTTACTAACTTAACCTTCAGCCACCTGCTAGGTGCTACAAAAACAAGCACTTAAGAAGCCATTATACATGTTCACATGCAGGCTTTGGCCAGATGCTTCACAGGCCCACTGTTAGGAATTGCTTGAATCCATATGCTGCCATTTCACGTGGTGGACCATATAAATGCAAGTGATAGCATCTTCCATGATGCACCTTCTGGGAGGCTTCAATCTTCCTGGGCTGCTCACTAGATTCTTCTAGACAGAAAGACAGCTTTCTTTTCCATGCTGACCCTTACTTGAGTTATGAGGTCCTCCTGAACTTTGGTGTGGTCTTTCACATTGCCTTTGATTCTGCTTCCTCATTTGGCCTTCACCTGTGAATGGCTTGTGGTGCAAGTAAAGTGACAACTCACTCTAATAATTTGAGGCAAGACACCCTCTTGTTCATCTTCAGCACTCTACACAAGTGGTTCCCAGCCTTGGGACCCCAGGTGTTTTTGGACAAAAATGCCAAGATGCCTTGATCATTAGCATTCTGATCAAGATTTCTGGGAGTTGCAGTCCAAGAATATCTGGGAACCAAAGGCTGGGAACCACTGGTCCACACTGGTCAGCTCCGATTACTGACTTGTCCTACAATTCATAATTTCTCTGAAACTGTTGCCTGCCAGTTTGAGAAGTGTTTGGTAATAGCAACCTCCTAGAATATTCTTTAATGCTGCCATTTTTTGTATAATCCATGTGCAACTGAACAAATAACTATGTGCCTCCTAACAACCAATTGTCAAACAAAAGCCAGTTAATTTGTATCTTCGTGAGCTGTAAAATTCAATTTGAGAGTTAACAAATATTCATCACTTCGTAAAGGAACTCTGCTTTTAACTGTCATGCTGTCATCTTGTTTAGTTTCTTCCAAATTAGGCAAGGAAAGAGATAGGGGAGGATAAAGAGAGAGGGGGAGAGGGCACATGGCAGGGAAACTGCTTTCTGATGGCGTATAAGGCCTACTAGAAATATGGACTGTAAGTCTTGTTTTATTATTTTTATCTTTTGATATTGTATTTATGTTATTGTATCATAGGGCCTTTTTACACGACCCCTAAGATCCGCTGGTCCCTTAAATTCGGACCAGAGATCTTGAGGGTTTGTCGCTCTCCCTGCGTTCCCACCCCCTCCACACTTCCTTGTTCTGTCTGTGTGAGGGGAGGGAGAAAAAAAGGGAGAAAAGAATGCACTCTTACCTCCGGAGTGCCGTAGAAGTTGCTCCGACCCCCCCCCCGTTACTTCCTGATTCCTCTTAAAGGGGTGGGAGGAAAAAAAAACAACAACAACAAAAAGAAGCGAGGAGAGCCCAGCACTCTCTGCATCAAAATTTGTCACTCTCCCAGAGCAGGTACTTGAAAGGTGTGCTGGGTCGCGCGTAAGTGGGCGGGGTCACACTTAATTTTCTGTTAGCTCCGGAGCTGGTGGGGAAACATTTTTAAGCTCCGCAGTGGAGCTTAGGGGTCGTGTATAAACGCCCATAGTGATATTGTACACCACAGAGAGTGGCCCTTGGGCTGGATGGTTGCGCAGTTTAGAAATATGAATGAATGAATGAATGAATGAATGAATGAATGAATGAATAAATAAATAAATAAATAAATAGTTAGCTCCAGACCAGAAGAGATTCTCTATACTACAGATGAGGAATATTCAAATGACAACCATACATTTTATAGTTTTGTGAACTGGCTAGCAGGATGATGACATATAATTTGAGGCATAATGGTGCAAGGATGAAAGATCTTTAATTCATAGTTCTATACAAAAGAGAAAAGAAGTCTTTCTGATGATGCAACTATTTTTGATAGATTTAATGGAGTGTACCAATACCTCTACACACTTGGTTGGCATTTCAGCCCGTTTGTCAAAAATTAGGAAGCGATACCATCCAGGGACTAGTGAATGGTCACATATTAGGTCTTGAATAGCTGATTGCTGAAGTTGTGATGAATCAAAATCAACATTTCGATATGGACTCTGAAGAATCTGATGACCACCTGGATGGCATTCAGGAGCTGCAAAGATATTGGACACACATTCTTAAGCCTTGTTCTACAGCAGTGGTTCTCAAACTTGGGGTCCCCAGGTGTTCTTTGACTAAACCTCCCAGAATCCTTCACTGACTGTGCCAGCCAGGATTTCTGGGAGCTGTAATTCAAGAATATGTGGAGAACCCAAGTTTGAGAACCATTGGTCTATATTATTGCACTGGTTTATAAATAACTTCAACCACAAGCATGACAATACAACAATGCAATGAATGAAAACAAAAGTATACCATACTTTACTAGATATACTGTACTGTATTCCTATTAGTCATGATATGGTGAGCTAGAATGTAAAGCTCTCTAGTAACTATTCAAAACTCAGAGCAAAATCCAAATACAGTACCTTTGTACACAAAGGAAAACTTTATTGCTGATATATAAGGGAAAGTGATTTTTTAAAAAATGTCTGTTTTTGAGGGCATGGGCATCTTTTAAAATTACTCTGGAACAAAGAAGCCACCTTATATCAGAAACAACAGAATCTTGTAGGATCTTATAAGATTTGGTTTTGTTTTTGTTTTTGCATAAGCATATGTGAGCTACAGTCCACTTTGTCATATGTAGTACATAGAATCATAGAGTTGGAAAAGACCTCAAGGGCCATCTAGTCCAACCCTCTGCCATGCAGGAACCCCCATCACAGTATTTCCAACAGATGGTCACCCAGCCTCTGCTTAAAAACCTCCAAAGAAGGAGACTCCACCATCCTCCATGGCAGCATGTTCTGCTGCTGAACAGCTCTAACTGTCATGAAGTTCTTCCTAATGTTCAAATGGAATCTCTTTTCCTGTAGCTTGAGACCATTGCCCAGAGTCTTAGTCTCTGAAGCTGTGGAAAACAAACCAGTCCCTTCTTCAATGTGACATCCTTTCAGATATTTAAACACAGCTATCATATCCCCTCTCACCCTTCTTTTTGTAAGGCTAAACATTCCCAGCTCCCTAAACCGCTCCTCATAAGATATTTCTTCCAGACCCTCAATCATCTTGGTTGCCCTCCTCTAGACCCGTTCAAGATTGTCAGCATCCTTTTTAAAATGAGGTACGCAGAACTGGGCACAGAACTCCAGATGGGGTCTGACCTACTCCCTAATCCTAATCCACTCCATAATCCTAATCCTTAAAGAATAGTCTGAAACCTACCTCCCAGGTCAAACTTCCCATTTGCAATACAGTGGTACCTCGACAACGAATTTAATCCATTCCAAATGCATGCTCTTAAGTCGAACTACTCTTAAGTCGGGGTACCTATCTATAAATTGAAAAAATAAGTTTAAAAATCAAAAAATTGAAAAAATATTTGAAAGTCGAGCAGACCATATCTAAAATTTGTAAGGTGGCAGTTAAAATGCCAACTGTTTTCCACTCTTAAGTCGAGCTGCTCTTAAGTCGAGGTGCCACTGTGCTTAGTTTCAGGGATGGTTTATAGATAGATAAACTGGCCATTTGTACAAACTAATGAAGTCAAGTGAGCACCAAGCGAAATTCAGTGTCCTATTTTAGTACACTGCCTACAGTGAACTAAAATCAAGCAGCAAGTGTCTTTTTCAGACTGTTGAGCTCATATTAACTAGAAAAATAAACTTCCACATACTGTATTAGATTTTACATTGTTTCTTTTTCAGTTTCTCACCTGAGGCCATTCACAATACCGTAAATAAAAATCAACCAAGCATGGCTTTACTGTAAGCAACATTCGAAAGCTCTAAAAGTAAACACCATTTTCAGAGCAAACCTAACTGAGAACCTTCTTTGACTGGTGGAAATTTCCTTACACTGGCAGAAATGCCAATGAGTGGGTAGCATCTTGTTGCCCAGGCTGACCTCAGAGATGTCACAGGACAAGGATCTGCCAGAAGAGGTGTTCCAGATCTGCCAGCAGAAGAGCACAAAGCAAAGCAAAGCAACAAACAAACAAAAAATACCAGGGGCAGAGAGAGGAGGTAGAGGAGCTCCCTGTTATGCCAGATCCAAACCATCATCACACAAATTAGGTCACAGCAAGGGCAGTCTTAATTAATTTCCAGCATCTCCTGGTCAAGAAGGATTTGGATTCAGCACAGATTCAGCTGGTTGAGCAAACTAACTGCCCCCCCTTTAGCTAGTTAGAGCTGTGTTCTTGATAAGAAGCAGACAAGCTGATAACAAGCAACTTGTGAGTGGCATGAAACAAATGCAAACCCAGGACAACTTTTTAGCAGGGCCAACAGGGAAACCAGTACAAAGAAGCAGCCATAAGAACACCCACTGTGACATTTGCAGCACCCACTGCAACCTTAATACAGTGGACCCTCGTGTAACAAACGGTTTGTATAACATAAAATCTGTACAACATAAAAAATTCTGGAGCTAGGGGAAATTTGCTTAATAGAATCGCCTATGGGACAAATCTGTACAACGTAAAATGGTCGCGATTAGGGATTACTCCATTTTCAATGCATTCCTATGGGAAATTTGTATAAAGGAAAATCTGTTTAACAGAATTTCCTTTGGAACGAATTAATTCTTTTATGCAAGGTACCATTGTAATAACCGAGCGCCTCAAGCCGATTCTGACTGGTGACAACAACCCTTTCTACGAGTTTTTAGGTAGAGAATTCTTTACTGTTCTCTTCTTGTGTTGGCAGCTCCGGGCTTGCTCAAAGCTCCCTGGATCTCTCTCTCTCACACACAGAGAGAGACACACACACACAGCTCGCCCTCGGTCTCGCTCACCTCCTCGCCAGCCGCGGGCCGCCCGGGGCCACAGCAGCAGGGCCACGCAGAGGGAGAAGAGGGCGCTCGCCAGGCGGCTCCAGGGGCGCATTGCTCTCGCTTCGCCGGACCGAGCCCGGGAGGCGCGCCTCAGCTCCTCCTCCGCACAGCTCCTTGGCGCACGAGCCCGTGGCGCGGGTGAATCCGAAGCCTTCACGCCTCGAGCCTCGCCGGTTCCGTGCCCCGCGAAGGAGCCGGTCGGGGGGCGATGTTTGGCCGGCGACGTCGCCCGCTTGGCTCCCCCTGGACACACCTACACACGCGCACATAAGTCCCCGGGCTTGCCCTGGAAAGGAGGAGGAGGAGGCGGCGGCGGCGGCGAGGTGGTGGTGGTGTTGTCGCTGAAGGGGGACCTTCCTCCCGACCGACCTCCTTCAGGTCGGCTGGTCCGAAGCGATGAAAGGCGCCCAAACAGGGAGGGCGCACCTGGCGGGGGGACGGGCGGGAAGGGCGAGGAGGGGGCGGAGGGCAGGGCGGCCCTTCCTCGAAGGGGATACCTCCCTCCTTGGCCGGGGCCGGCCGGCTGACGTCGCCACGCCGAAAGGGAGCGAATAAACCAAGAAGACCTCAGGCGACACGTCTCACAAGGACACACATGCCTCGCTCCCTTCAATAAAGACAGGACCATGGCCCACCGACAGGGCTGTATCTCCTTTCCCCTTTTGTCCTCCCAACTGGGCTCTGTGAAGTAGGCCAGGCTGAGAGAGCGACTCTCCCAAGGTCGTCCCAGGCTTGGGAATTGTACCCTTTTCTGTAGCCCCTGCTTGGTGGAGACAATATGTAGAGTTAAAAAACAAAGACCCCCCCCCCCCGCCGCCCCATTTCATTTTAACTTGAACTGGAAATTTGGGGTAGATGCCCTAAGAAAAAAATAGTTTATTATGGGTTCACACATGCTAGTTACCTCTTATTGCATTCTCTTGTATAATTCCTTGCAGCTAGGAGTGTGACATGAATTGGGGGAAGATTGTTACATGGGAATAGTTATACAAGTAGAGAGAAAAGGTTTTTGAAAAGTACTGAAAGTGAACTTGATAGTGAGCTGAGTTTATGTGACTTGGAACAACTGATTTCTAGAACTTCAGCTAGGCTGAAGAAGACTGTAACTACACCCACGTTGAATTATGTTAAACCATTATGCTTGTAAGAAACTTACAATTTTATCCATTTGAGAACTCCCATCAGGCTTCACTTTAAAGGCTTAGGGAAAATCAGGGATGTTTAAAAGTTTTGGACTATTCTAGTGGCTAACTGGGGGCAGGTGGTCACAAGGGAAACATTTTGATGGTACCAATGTATTTATTCTTGAAGGCTTTCATGGCCGGGATCTGATAGTTGTGAGTTTTGCAGGCTGCAAAACGTCAGGAAGAAAAACTTCCAGAACACAGCCCAAAAAACTCACAACTATTTGATGGCATCAGTTCAACTTTGTGGCTATCCTGGGACAGGAGTGGCTATACACTGTCAGTACTTATATATGTTAATTGAAACTTGGCCCAGTCCAACAACAATAAATAATTGGACTTTTTGAATTGTTCAGTGGGATATGTTCTCTAGAGCTTTAAGATATTGTGCAAGATCTCCTACATGTACTAAAATGTTATTTTAAACACTTCGAAAAAGATTCTTCCCATTTTTTCCCATTCTCTGTGTCCACATGCAGGTAGATAAACATTTCCTGTTCTCCCTTTTCAATTTTTAGACAGACTCTTCAAAAAAACTACTCAACATGTGTTTTTGTTAATTAAACAGCATATCTGTTAATGGTTTCAGTGGACCTGTTGAGCAGGCTACATCTTAAGCTGCTCCGTAATAACCGTCTTACATTATGTAAGGGTCTTGTCAATTCTTCCTAATCAAGGAGAGATGATAAGACCAAACCATGATGTGTACTCACAAGAATATGGCTATAAAAACTTCCAGCATTTGTATTGGTAAAACAGTAGAGTTGCTGTGTGATCAGAAGTGGCTTCATAATGGTAAAAGGCATGGTGAGGTTGAGGGCACAGATGGGTATTGCCTTCCTAAATGGGCTGTTTGAAGACACTTGGACCCCATCCAAGGACAACCCACCACCAAAGAGCTTGGTAAAAAGCAAACAAAGAAAGTGTTCTGCATGTATACCCCCATAGCACTTATAGCGCTCTCTGGGCAGTTTACAATTTAGTTTTGCAGGCTATACATTTCCCCCCACCCCACCCCAGCAAACGGGATACTCAGTTTACCAACCTTTGAACAATACAAGGCTGAGTCTAACATGAGCCAGCTACCTGGGATTGAACCCCAGGTCGTGAGCACTGTTTTAGCTGCAGTACCGCCATATAACCACTGTGCCGCTAGGCTCCTGGTAGTAAATTGATCCTATAAAAATTGAAAGACAGTAAAATAAGTAGTTTACTTATGTTCCTATATTAGAAGGAGAGATGGGACAAGATCTACTTGGGACTTCAGAAGCATCCGCTTGACAGTTACACTGAATCAGGTGTGGACATGGAATGAGTGTGTATTTGAGTGCAGTTGCCTTAACATATATTGCATTATTGGAGGGGGTGCTACTTTGGGCAAGTACAGATGCAGTAAGAGGGCAGCACCACACCTTCTGCACATGCATGCCCTTTCTGTCTATTCACTTTCCTTTGGTTTCCGTTACATTTAAAAGACAGATTGAAAAAGCTTTTTGTTAACCACCAAAGGAATCATTTTCTTTAATAAGTTGGTTGTTGTTGTTGTTGTTGTTGTTGTTGTTGTTGTTGTTGTTATATGTGTCATTCGTTCTGTCAGCAGGCACTGATAAGCCTCCCAACTGCCATGACATCTGATCTATTAGGGCAAATGGAATGCAGGCATAATACAGTACAGGGATATATTGATTCTACATTTAATTTTTTGTTATGCCATAACAACTTATAGCATTTAAAAAAACAAGTCTTCCAAAGGTCTGTTAGACATTTCATAAAGTGGGCAGAAGAGGGGCAGATCTTTCAAGAAACCATCTGAGAAAATAATAGTATTTTAAAATATGGCCAAGTTGACAAATAAAAAGAACCACATCTCTCTCAATCCCCCCTCTGGCTACCTTGTTGCTTTATGTCCCATTTATTCCACTTGGCACTTTGTACCCCAGCCATTCTGAGACCACCCATGGACGCAGGGAATGCTTTGAGCAACTCATTGTCAAAGTTGTCAGTTGAAATCAATATAAAAGACACCCGGCAGACTGCATGCAATGGTGCAACAAAGAACTGAACTGCAGAGAAAAATGCTTACAACAAAAATGAGGACGGCAGAGGTGGGAAAATGTTGTGTAGTGGCACGTAGGACATTTTGTTTCATGATGCAAGCAGGATATACTGTACACTGTGTGATGTTAAAAACATGGAAGATTGACATTTGTTTTATTTTGTTGCATCCTATGTTCAAGAAACTCAGGGCAGCGTGCATAGACAGTTCATAAACAGATTTAGAGACACGGCTCTTTAATATGGGGTGAGCTGTCCCTACTGCTTGTTCCGTTCACTTTTCCTGGTGGTGTAGTCCTCCCATCTTCCCTTCATATCGCTCTTGTAAGATAAGTTCTCTAGGAAGCTTCATCACTAGAAAGTGAATTGAAAACCATCTCATTTTTAAAACACTCTTCTGTGGTGGTGTTGAAGTTACCATGGGTTACTTTTAAAAAGGGATTAGATAATTTCATGGATGGCACAGGTGCCTGGGTAACTCAGTGGTTTAGGTATGTGGCTGTGGAGCCAGAGTCTTCATTTCCTCGCTACAATTCCTGGGAGAAAAGCCAGCCTGTGGGGCCTTGGGCAAGCTGACCAGTCCCAGGTTGTCCCCAAAAAGGGGATGGTAAACCCCTTATGAATATTCCCTACCTAGAAAATTCCGCAAAGGGTTGCCATAAGCCAGAATTGACATTACAAAATGTGATGGTGATGATGATGATGATGATGATGACGATGATGACGATGACGACGACGACGACGACGATGTAGTAGTAGTAGTAGTAGTAGTAGTAGTAGTAGTAGTAGTAGTAGT
>JAHTLZ010003542.1:57840876-57853385 GCA_023846285.1 Phrynocephalus versicolor | reverse complement strand
TAGTAGTAGTAGTAGTAGTAGTAGTAGTAGTAGTAGTAGTAGTAGTAATCTATCATGGGCTACTAGTCAGAATCAGGGTTGTTAGGTTAGCAGCATCCAGTTCTCTGCGATTTCAAGGGTAAAATGTGAGATCAGTTTGCAAGGCCCTTCTACAATCTGATTTTGAACTGTAACTCCAAGAAACTCATAGCTTGCATGATCACCAGTTGTGCTCTGAGTATCTTTTAAGGATTGCAGAATTTTTTTAAAAAAAATAAATTGACTCCGCCCCCACACCCCACACCACTTTATTCTTCCTCGGTTAGGGACTTGGTCTGGATTCAA
The DNA here is from genome assembly GCA_023846285.1 of Phrynocephalus versicolor. NCBI lineage: Eukaryota > Metazoa > Chordata > Lepidosauria > Squamata > Agamidae > Phrynocephalus > Phrynocephalus versicolor. The sequence goes on along the minus strand of JAHTLZ010003542.1, from coordinate 57,853,061 downwards.
CCAAGTAAAAAGCAGTTACATCTTAAGGTGTACTAACTTTGAAAACCTAAAGAAATCTAATTAAACACACAATTATTTCTGAGGTCAGCATGCAGAGGGCTCTGCTGTAACTCTCACCTGCTAAATATTACAGTACAGTACTTTGAAATGGTAATTCTTGCTTGCTAAATATAGCTGTATCTCTCCTTTGCTATCCTCCCTTGCAACTTGGCAAGCAAGGACTGGTATTATGGCAAACTTGTTTTGCTAGAGATACCGTAGCAAAGATAATTCATTTTGTATAATTCTGATGACAACCCAGGGCCCTGGAGAAATCTTTTATTCTCTTGACCAGGATAGTTTGTGACCAGGGCAGAGGATGCCCTTTCAAATGCTGGAGTGAGGCAAACCTGTCTCACTCCACAAGCCATCCCTACTATTGACATTTCATGTATCTTCCATCTATCTCATTCTAGCACTCCAAATCTCACAGTTCTTGCTTACTTTGATCCTGGAAACCTCCTTTACTTTATGTGCTCAATAATGCAATTCTTACTTCTGCATTGCCAAGCCTGGTGTGTTCATTTCTTCCTTCCTTCCTTCCCTTCCTTCCTTCCTTCCTTTCTTATCAGAAGTAGGAAAAGCAGGATACACCTTTAAAGAGGGAAGCAGACTCATTTCGAAGTAGTAATGTCCCTTCCTGAGAACTCTTGACATGTTAATTACAGGCCTAGGCACCAGTGAGCAACATTAATCACCGGACAACAGTATCTCCACTTCCAGGGCAATAATCTGAACAGCAGGTTTAAGGAGAGCTGATTCATGCATCTTAGTCTCCAGGACAACTTAAGGTAATTATTCTGTCAATCTGCCCTTGTTACCTTTTTGGCCAAGGAATTTTCCCTTCATTGTTAATTGTGCAACTCATGTTTTATCTAAGGAGCTTTGTGAAGGGTGGCCTATATAAGCTGTACAATTACTACTTAAGCCATTTTGCACATACCACGAGTTCATCAATGTAACACCTAAGCATGTCCACATTCTTTTTGCCCCCTTCTTTGATTTTTCTTATTTTTAAAAGAAAAAAAAACTGTTCAAACAATACCATAAAACATCATCATCATCATCATCATCATCATCATCATCATCATCATCATCATCATCATCATCAACAACAACAACAACAACAAGCTGGTAATACAGTAGTATTTTAAGGTTGTTGATTAAAGTACTCAAAGGTTGCAGTATTATGCACATTTATTTTGGAAGTCTGCTTCACTCAATTTAGTGAGGCATACATCTGAGAGTGAGCCAGTGTGATGTGGTGGATAGAATGGTAGATGAGAACTCGTGCAAACCAGGTCCAAATCCTTGCTTTGCCATGGAAGCTCACTGGGGCAAAATATTACTACTAAACTCTTTCTGTGTGTATGCATGTACATGTGTGAGAGCACATGCATACATACATCTGTCTCTTTATCTGTGTGGACCCACATGCAAATTTAAAAGAAAGGAGGAAAGTGTTAGGTTGTGGCTAGTGAATATCTAGTTGCAGATAATTGCCCAAGGATGTGAAATTTCAAGTTTAAATCTGCATTTCAGTGTCACTGTTTTTTATCTACAAGGCTCTAACTGTAATCAGAGGTTTAAAAATTCAGAGTTGTTGGTTATAAAAGGCAAATGTATATATGTCAAATTTATGACTTGCAAGGAAAAAAGCAATTGGGAGGAGAATTTTTTTAATGGCATTGCAAGAAGTATATACAGAATATATAACAGAGCAAGTGGCTTCCTGCAGAGGATGTTATTTAAAAACCTGTAATGATGGCCTTCAGAATATAAAGAGAGCTTTGCACAATTTTATAATTGTGTTCTTCAGACCAAGGCAAAGGCAGAATTTTGCTCCAGGGCATCGACTTTCTTGAGTCACCTTGTTCTTCCACACAGAGAGGTGAGGTGAGTGACAGCTTTTGTTCCGGGCAGTAATGAAAACAAGGTTGATGAAGGTTTGTGCTAAAGAGCTTTACAGATGGCAGTCTGGAAGTAGAAGTCCATGTTTATTATTTAGGATGCAGTGTGCTCTTCCCATTTGTAATTTTGATTTGGCTTAGCCATGTACCTGAAAAAATAAGCATCATATTATGACTTGCTCTATTCATTTTTCTTCTGTATAATAACCACTAAGCCCATTGTCACTATAGGACATATTTTTAAAAAACTTAACACTCATTACCTCTATCAAATGACTACTCAAAGGAGCTAAATAACCCAAATACTGTTCCCAGATTCAGTCTCTTCATCCCTTCCTTAAATGTCTCCCAAGTGCATTGAGCTTTATTTTTTTCTCATTCATTTTTCACCTGGTATTATGTGTTAGTTTTTTCTATGCATTGGTGTAGAATAAAAATGAATATCTGCAAATATTTGGGATTTTTTAAAAAAATTGCTCATTTTTTTAAAATGATGGAAAGTCATTGCCATTTCTTGTTATTTGAAATCACACATTTTTAAAAATATATCCTAGAATTATTATTATTTTTTGAAATTCCACAATTGCCCCCTCCATGTTAGTCAACAAAGACAACATTATAGGAAATAATTGTAAGACTATGACCACTATAGTGCCATTTTACAAAACCTTAAGAACATAAGAAGAGCCATGCTGGATCAGGCCAAAGGCCCATCTAGTCCAGCTTCCTGTATCTCACAGTGGCCCCACCAGATGTGTATGGGAGCGTATGAGACTAGATATCTGTCTCCTGATACCACTCCCCTGCATTTGGCCCTTGAAGTACCCTGGTTTTAAGCCTGGAGATTACACATCTCCATCATGGTTTGTAACCTGTGATGGACTTTTCCTCCAGGAATCTGTCCAATCCCCTTTTGAAGGCATCCAGGCTAGATGCCATCACCACATCCTGTGGCAGGGAGTTCCACAGACTAACAATACACTGGGTATAAAAATATTTTCTTTTGTCTGTTCTTAATCTCCCAGCCCTCAATTTGAGTGTTAATCTCCCAGCCCTCAATTTGAGTGTATGTCCCCTAATTCTGGTATTTTGTGAGAGGGGGAAGAGCGTCCCTCTATCCACTTTACTCATGCCCTGCATTATTTTTATTTATCCTGCCCCCCACCCTAAGGTAACTTATTAGAGAATGCTTAGACTTGCAAAGCCAGAAGGGAGTCTTTGGATCATTAAGTCCAGCCGCTGCTCAGGAGGCAGAGTGGGGATTCAAACTCCCAGCCTCTGGCTCCACAGCCAGATGCCCAAACCACTGAGCTAACACTGTGACTTGTAATACAATGCCTTTGAACTCTGGAAAGGTATGGAATGCCAATCTCCCTTGCTTCCATTAAGGAGACCGAATAACAGCTTGGCAGTGAATTGGCCTAAGGAGATTAGACATAGAGATTAGATCAGGGGTTTTGAATCCGGGTCTGAGGGAAGGTAAATGGGAGTGGGCTCAAAGGAGCATGATGAAGATGTTCGGCTATGAGAAAAGCTGAAAACCACTGGTTATGTTTAGTCTGCAGAAGACGGGGGGGGGGGGGAGTATGATAGCTTTTGAGTAGCTGAATAGCTATCCCATGAAAAAGAGCAACGACATATTATCTGCTACACCAGAGTGCAGGAGCACATTTTGGTTGACTGTAAGGTGAAATATTTTGCTGCAAAGTTCAGTTCAATATGAAACAAAAGTAAAGCAAAGTGTTCTGCTTATATACCCTTCCCCTTGGAAGGATGGAAGGATGAGTCAACCATGAGCCTGCTACCTGGGATTGAACGCCAGGTCGTGAGCAAAGTTTTAGCTGCAGTACAGGCATTTAACCACTGCGCCACAAGTCTCTAACCACTTGGAGGTCTTCAAACAGAGATAGGACAGCCATCTGTTGTAGGTGTTCCAGCTCTAACGTTTTTTACTTGAACAGACAATTGGTCTAAGTAACTTAATCTTCAGTCTAAGAAATTATCCACCTATGATTCAAAGACCAGGCATACAGCAGTTATTCAGCACTGGAGCCAATACTGTTTCCAAGTTCCTCTGATTTTCTTGGTGATAGAACTAGGGAGTTACTCATGAGAATAGACTGATAATGCAGCTGCATGGACGATTTTTGCAACTTCATGCATGACGTTGTCTTCTAAAATGATGCCAATATCTTCTGGACATAATAATCCTATTTAAGCATTTGTCTGAAGGATATGACTAGGACTCTAATTGTTTTGGTGATCTGATCATGCACATAAGCCCATTTCCCTTCCCAAATATTCAACTAAATGCATGTAAATACAGAGCATTTGTCCCCAGGAGCCCTGCATTATTAGGGTTCCAATCCAAATCATAAGCTGTTTGTAAGCATGGTTAGGCAAATAAACATACCAGGTCTAACCAATACCATGTATGTGTAACAGAGAGGGAAAGGCAGAGATTATGAGCATGCCCGGGTCCTCCTCATGATTAGAGACCTGTTCAAAATGTTCAGTCAAATACCAGACTAGACCTGCAGAGCATGAGACCAAGGGGTAACATATCCCAGCATTAGTTTTCCAGTAGTGTTCAGCCAGATTTCTAGGAAGGCAACAGATGTTCCAATATCAGGTGGATATTACAAGCAATATCCCTTTTCTCTCATCTTCCTAGCAGCATAACTCTTGCAGAAATGTTTTCTCAAGTGTCTGCCTGACTGCCAAGGAGTTTCCGTCCAGGAGGCTGGACTAGATGGGTATTTGCTGTCGTTTAAGTGAATTCTTATTTTATTTTAACAAATAAATTATCCCGCCTTTCTGCTTAGAAAGGACCCAAGGTGGCTTACATCATTAAAAGACAACATTTTAAAGCTAAACACAGTAAATATATTAATATTAAAAAGGACCGAACAAATACCATGCTAAAAGATAGCAAACAAAAGCACAGTCAAGAATACATTGAAACCATCAATTTAAAAAAACCCATTCAGGCAGCCCATTAGTTAAGGGAAAGCTTTTTTACCAAGACTTTCTGGAAGCAGAAGAGATGAAGAACAACTGATAATAGACCAACTGGCTGATCAGCTTCTACAAGAAACTATGATTTACTAAGCACAGCACCTCATATTAAACTCCTTTTTAAAATATTGAGCCATACCACTCTGATAAATGACAAAACAAACAGTATCCATCTCCATTTCACCCAGAACAGAATCTGTGGTTGCAGATTCAGCATTGGTGTGAGACAGATATTATTTAACTTCATTTCAAAAAATTCCACTTTGGACATGACTGCACATCTGATTTTTGAAACCCTATTGTGTAAAATTAACAAATCTATACTTCCCTGGTTAAAAAAAAAAGAGCTGTTATAGCGATACTTGAGGTTTTTTGGGCACACACCAAACCACTGTCCTCACACTGTCCTCTTTATTTAACAGTAAGGAACAGACTGAAACTGGGGAGTTCCTTACATACCACAAAAAATTTGAGCTATTGTGTAATAAAACTTAGAACTTTTAACATACCTGTTTCTTTCTCTCTCTCTCTCTTATTTTAAAGCAAAACTATAGCAAAGCTATAGGCCTCTGTTTTACATTCAAAATGCCCAGTAAGGACAGTGAGAAATGAAATTAAAAAAAAGTTCTGTACAGTAATAACAATTTTTTTTTTAAAAAAAATAAAACTCTTAAAATGAAATTTTTTCTTTTACCTGAAATGCAGCTGTCTATGTCATTTCAAAACAAGCAAGCCCCTTTTAAGATGCATTTAAAAATCTCTTTAGAGAAATGCTGGATCTTCTGTTAAGTTCCACACAGTTCCCTAGGTAAATCAGTATCTTGAGACCTAGATATGACTACATTGGACCCTCGTATAACAAACAGTTTGTATAACATAAAATCTGTACAACATAAAAAATTCCAGAGATAGGGAAAATTTGTTTAACAGAATCGTCTATGGGGCGAATCCGTACAACATAAAAATGGTTGCGATTAGGGATTACTCTGTTTTCAATGCATTCCTACGGGAAATTTCTATAAAGGAAAATTTGCTTAACATAATTTCTTTTGGAATGAATTAATCCGTTTATACAAGGTACCACTGTACTTATTTCTTCTTAGTGCCTCCTTTAATGGCAGACACACAATCTGGTTTTCAACATCTTTCAGGAACTATAGCCTTCTATCTGTTTGCTGCTGAGCATTGGGCAAGGCAAAAACATAGGGCCAAAAGAAGGAGGTCTATATAAAAGTAGCTACCGAAATTGTATGTGTGCTAGTTGTAGTTTATGCGTCTCCAAGTTTTATACTTTTTAACAAGCCATTTTGGTGGTGCCTGAACAAATCTAACACAGCTAGGTAAAGTTATGTCATGCATAAATGTAATTCTTAGCAGCTGGAATGCAAATTATGTCTTTTAATACTTTGGTGTTTAAGGATGGGAACAGCAGGAGATAGCCTTGAAACCCTAAAACCACCACGAAATAGCTTCTGAAAGCAACTTTCTAACAGCACAGTAAAAAGCACAGAACCTATTTTTTCTTTTCTTTGAAAAGAACAGTGCTACAGTAAAGATGCATATCTATATATTTCCAAGCCTGCATGCTTTAGTGCATCTTCATTTGCATCACAGCAAATATATTTAAATGGCTCACATTTAGCAATGTTTAGTCTCAGTTATTTCAGATGTAAATATCCACACTCGGAATATGTGCAGAGCTCCTGATGTATATTAGTTAAGGCCTAAAATGGAAGTGCACAATTCTGAGTCCCATACAGTGGCATGTTGACAGCGCTCACATTTCAAGGTGGTATTACAAATTTTTACAGATTATTTTTGAGTCCGTGTTTGGCTCGGAACCAGTGTCCAATACATTAAATTGATAACACTGAACTGTTTAAGTCTGATTTATTGAAGCTAAACCAAAAGTAACAGTTAGTGGTCTCACCCTGGATGGTGTGAGTAAGCCCTGCTCATTTGTTCAACATCCAGTTTTATACATAAGAAACAGTTCAAGGTTTCCCTTGGTCTGCATTGGTGGGTGATTGTTCACAGTTCTCCTGATGATCCAGTTTCCTGTGCCATCAAGCTCTTGGTGGTTTACTCCTTGAGTCAATGTTCCATATATTGGTGTCCTCTTGTTCAACTGGGTCCTGTCTGGCTAAGAAAGGGAATGTGAAACTCCAGACAATGGGACAATCTCCTGTCCCTCAGGCACAGTTTACTCTGGGGATAATCCTCTCATTCAGGTGTTCTGCCACTTCCTGGAGTCATATACTTCCAGTTAATTTACATTCTTAATGTATTCCAGTTCCTATAATTTATCTAGCTAGAATAAATGTTTTGGAGCCTGATCTCTCATGGTATCAGTGGGACATGACTCCCCCCCCCCAAAAAAAAAAAACATTATCTTCTGATATTTAGTCATATCCTTCTTATTCCTGGTGTTTGTGGATTCTGTGAAGACTCTAAATTACTTTGCACAATTTACTCCTTCATCATTGGTTCCTAGGCTGAGCTTAGCATTGAAGACAGATGTTAGGGCTGAGCTTCCTGAGCCTTGGCATGATTCTGCTCGTTCTGATGAGCACAATATGAAATATCAAACCTTGGACAACTGAGAGCTATTGTTGATGTTTTGTACTGATGCTCACGCCCAGGGCTAGCCCTGCTATTCCCAGATCAACTGCAATATAACACCTTCCATCTCCCTTCCACTTATTGTTATCATGTTTTTCCAACTGTTATAGATAAGAAGACTCTCTTTAAAGTACAAAGAAGCTTTTTAAAAGAAAAGGACTGACTTTTATGTGGTCAAAGCAACAGTGCATGTCAACATTTTTTTTTCAATCTTGACATTTTTGTTTTTACTAAAAACTGGACAATTCGGTGCTCTCTCTTCAACAAACTATCCAGGATGTTGAAATACCATTAGCAAATGCTGTATAGGGATATCTTTCTCTTATGCAACAAACCAGCTTCCATATGGTACATGAGTTATAATTAAACTGCAGAAGAAAAGCTTTGAACTTTGCAAACAAACCATAACAAAGGAAGAATATGCTGTTTCTATATTTAATACAAGCAGGTTGGTAATTTGCATCTCTCTTCCATGTCTACATTTGGAATTCATGCATGTTAATGTGGAAGGGATATGCAGATTTCCACATTGTGCACGAAAAACTGTTATTGGTACTTCTCCTGTTGTTCCGTTTGCAGTATCCAAAGTGATCTTAGCTAATCTATTGCCAAAAAATGTATGTCACAGTTTGTAGCAGCATTTTCACAAATATAACCTGTTTTCCTATATAGCTACCTTCTAATTGTAAAATAATTTAAACTTTAATCTGGTAGGAGTAAACTTTATTGAACTCACCAGAATTTCGCAGTAGATATGAACAGGGCTGAACTATTACAAGTGTTGTTATTGATGGAGATGTATATAACTTGGATCTGTACTGCAAACATAAAGCAAAATAAATAGATTAGGCAAAACAAGGTTACAGTTGATCAGATAATAGTGGTGTGACTCAGCTGGAGTATATAAGGATGTCCAGTTGGCTAATCAAAAATAAAAGTCCATTGATGGAAATTTCTATGCAAATAAGAATCTTTAACACAACTATGTAGAAGGAGACATTGGCGTATTTTTAAATCCTCAATGAATTTCTGAAACACTATAATACCTCTCTTTTTGTAGCTCTCATTATTATTTACATTTGGTAAAAGAACACTTCCTTCCACTTTACCTCCTACAGGGGTGGGATTTCAGAGGCATCACTTTTCAATCATAATTCACAGAATTTTGAAACATTATGAACACAAAACAGTCTTTGTTCACAATTGACAAGCTGCCTGTTTAAAAGGTCGGTACTAAGGATGTGAATTTCACACAAGGCAGGGCAACGTAGTTTGCAAGCCATTTTCCATTAAGAAAATAAGGACTGTGGATGCTTTAAGTGTTTATGACAGTAAGCATCCTAGACCTGTCTACTCAGAAGTAAACCTGCTAAGCTGAACACGTCTTATTCCTAGGTAATTACCAGTATATATGGGATGGCAGTCTTAATGACGTCGGCCTTTATTGCGCAAACCACAAAAAGTTGTATTGCAGAAGCCCGTGTTCATTACAACTGGTATATATCCCTGAAAATATTAAAGTCACATTTTAATCTCCAAATACGACCTGATTGCTTCACCCCCTTGATTACAGCATTATTTGCTGTGTTGAGGCAGACCCTAATCTTGACATAAGATAGTGCTGGAAATAATTCAGTGTTGCTCATGCAATGGCATTGATCAGTGCTGCGGTGGAGGGATTTAAATCAGAGCATAAATCGCTGCTGGAAGAAATTATCGAGAGAACTCATCATCATGAATGATTTTAAACACTTCTTGGGGATCAATAGAGAAGTTAGGAAAATAATGGTTGCAGCAAGACAAGTTGGAGGAGAAGAATTTGTCAATATGCTTAATATGAAGAAGTGAAGGAACACATTGAAAGCCATTGAGAAATGTTAACAAACGAAGAATTGAAATAGGAAGAGGAAGAAGCTGAAGAACCAGCAATGTGGACAAGCAGAGAAATTTTCTCAAGCATTTTGAATTGCACAGGTTATAAAGGATAAAGGTATGGAATAAGATCCTCAAATAGAATGTAGCATTAAGTCACTTGTACAATCACTAAAATACAAATACAAGATGGATTGACTCCCTAAACGAATCCACAATCCACATGCTTGAGTTTGTCACGGCTGAGCTGGTCTGTTGAGGGCAGGTCATTGTAGAGATCACTCATAGGGCAGCCACAGGCAGTAGATGACTTCATGGGCCATAACAAAACAGTAACAGTTTGGTTGTTCTTGGTGGTGATGGGGTGGTTTCCATCTCTCAAACTCTTTTTGTATGTTTTATGAGTTGCAAGTCATAAAAAGGTGATCCTGTCCTCCCATATAATCTAGAGAGGATGTTAGCTATAAAATAACCCATAAAAAACTGATAAACCAGTACAGTGGTACCTCGACTTCCATTCCCCTTTGTGTACCTGCCACAACAGAAAGGAAGTAACCCAAAAAGCCTTCTGCTAGGGCAGGCATGCCCCCCCCCCCACGCACACACACATGCACACACACTCCTCCTGGCTGCTTCGATCTCTTTGCTGGCAGTCATGGGGCATTGCAGAGAGAGCAAAACTGTCAGGAGGAGGGGGGGGAGAGGCAATGGAGACAATCACCCAATTTCTCCTCCTCCTGCCCCAACTCAGCAAAGAAGGGGAAAAGCTTTCCCCTTTGCTGGGTTTGGGGTAAACCACCTCAATCAACTCTCCACAGCCCCCAACAGACAGCTGATTTTGACAGGTCAGATATGTCAAAATCAGCTGTCTGTCGGGCTGCCGATTGATTGAGGTGAGTTGGAATAGCCTGCCCATGGGAATGCAATGGAAATTAATTAACCTGTTCCCTTTTTTGTATTTTTTTCCAACTTCCAGAATGGATTGATTTTCAGTGCATTCCTATGGGAAACTGTGATTCGAGTTACGAAAAATTCAACTTCCGAAAATGCATTCAGAATGCATTGATTTTGTCCCACTATATTTTAGGTGTCACTTGCTGAGCTATAAAGTTATGCTGGCCAGATTACTTTTCAGTTACATCCTCCGTCCTGTGGCCCATAGCAGCTTTCCAAAGATAACTGGGATTTTATAAGAGCCTTGTGTCATGCAAGGCTGATAAGAATCATACATTTCCTATTTCTGAAATATAACCACATATGAGGATATTACCAGCTTCACGCAGGATTTCAACCACTGAATATAACATTTTTGTTACTGCAGAAAATTAACATGGCTGATATTTTTCCAAGAATGAACTGTGAAGGGAGAGATTGGGTTACACTTCCGTTTGTGTTAAGTGTGCTGTCCACCTTTCCATGAACTGTCTAAAGGGAAAAGTCGCTTATGATACTCTTCCTGCAATTAAGAAGTAACAGCTGTGTCAATCAGGTTATCCTGCATAGAAATGTGGTCATATGAGACAGACCTTACCCAGGTGTTTGGGGCAGCACATAAAGAAAGCATTGAAAAACCAAAATGATTGCTACATATATTAACTGGCATCATATGGAATACTGTGGGAGTGGTAATCAAAGGGAGAGTGTGGATGAGGTGTCTTTTTGCCATGGCTTGTAAAAACAGGGTCAATAATAGAAAAACAAAGTCATGGTATCCTGCCTAGAATAATCTAGCCAGATATTCATTCACTCTAATTTGTATCCTACATTTTTTCTGAATCTCTAAGGGAGACTTCCATATCAATTATAATAATATCAGATAATATCATATATTTGTTTGCAGTTCTTCCTTAGAATATTTGTTTGCAGTGCTTCCTGAAAAGGATATCTGTGTGGACTGGTTTTACCTATTGCTGCTAGTTAACTGCAGCTGTTTTAAATGTGTTTAAAGTCAAATTTGCTGTATATATTTGTATTTTCTCCTCCTGTTAATTTAAACGACTTCTCTTTTTATGGGTAGAATTCAGCCTCTTTGTTTTCAAAATATTTTCTGTTTCCTGGGTTTATTTTGCCCATAAGTCGGCCATGTTTTTATATAAACTGGCTCTCCATTTTTCATAGCAATAGAACTGAGGGGAGAAAATGAATATATTACTTTCTCCACTGAACCAATGATTTGGGAATCCTGTGTTTATCCCACTGTTCACATTTGTAACCCGGGACATTCTATAAGATGAATCTCTCTGCAGACATGTAACACATGAAGTACAGTTTCTTCTAGTGTCTCAAATACATACACAGAATTTCATGTTCAGTACTGTTAAAGCAATGGTTATTGCTTTTCATTTTTTCTATTTTTTTATTCTACGGCATTTTGAACCAGATGTTAATTTAGACATAACTTCATAGAAAATCTTCTGAGGTTTATTGCGACAGTAGGTATGGAGATGGCAGCTTATTCATCCATCTGCTTTACCAATTATCAAAACAATTACAAACACCGTGATTATTTCTGTAAGAAGGGACTTGGCAAATCTGCCAAAAATTTGGAAGAGTCACAGGAGTCACATATTACTGGATTATAATCCAACTCCCCCCCAATGGAAAAATCTCTCTTAAATTTGGTTGAACCTAAGGTTGCAATAGGTGCCTACTATCCTGTGGCAGTCCTCATACATGAAGATAGATAGATAGATAGATAGATAGATAGATAGATAGATAGATAGA
>JAHTLZ010003542.1:57830015-57840866 GCA_023846285.1 Phrynocephalus versicolor | reverse complement strand
ATAGATAGATAGATAGATAGATAGATAGATAGATAGATAGATAGATAGTGCTGGGGATCTTGGTGGGCGGGTGGCCAGTGCTTTGCTGCTGCCACCGCTGCCAGCATCATGGACCTTGGGGTGAGGTAGCAGGGTGGCAGCAGGGAAAGTGTGCGCCCTTGGTGGGTGGCTGGGCTTGAATCACTTTTTTAAAAGGCATGCCTTTCCCCCCAATCAGGTGGGTTGGGGGTGGCAGTGTGCCTTTTTTGAAGAGGATATTCAAGCAGTCCAGGAATTTACCAAGGCAAGCAGTAGTGGCTGATCGGATTGGGGGAGACCTTGGGGAGGTGGGGGGGGCAGTCAGGATGCTTGCTCCTGGACACTTGCACGCTGCCATGCCATACCTCCTTGCTTGTCTCCTCAGTAGGAGACTCTGCCTCCTACTCAGGAGCAGTGGTGAGGTGTGCACACATACACTTCAGAATGGAGCCTGCGGGGACATACAGGGCTTTGGAAATGAGCCCGCAAGGACATGTGGTGGGTAAAAGGGGCCCATGGGCTGTTCAAAGTTGGACAGCCCTGTCCTAGAAGATGGTTGTTCCATTTTATCTGCCGTTGGGGCATAAAGCCCTATCCTGCCTTCAAAACCATTGACCATCTTCTCCTCTAACCCTGGGAAAGGGCCCTTATGAGGTACTACCAGCCGGGCCAGCTGGACCAAGGTTTTCTAAAGGAGATATTACTCCTCCCTTGGTCTTGCTCCAGGACTCCTGCTCCAGATTTTGGTTTGAGGGTAAATCCTAAAACCTTTCCCATAGATGGGTATAGCCCCAAGGCAATATACCCCCTACACACAGCACAAACCAGGCTAAGGTTATTATGTCACCATAATAACTCCCTGCACTTAGACTCTCTGAGAACTAGAATGACAGCTTCCAATTGCTTTCCTGTCCCTGGCCTCCATGAGATCACGTCTGTTCTACACTGAAGTTCCTTAGAACTGGTTGTCATGAACAGGTCTTTGTGAGCTCACTGTATCACTTCCTGGTGGAAGGAATCCAACTTCATCTAGTGAGACTTAAGCTCTGATAAGACTGTTTGGATGACAGTCGCCATCGGTTCAAGGGAATTGTCACTGTTCCTTTCATTTTGGTTGTTTGATTCTCTACTAAGGTAAATACAGTAATTGTTTGTATATTTGGTGTCTAGCCCAGGGAAAGTAGGAGTCTGGGATTTAAAGTTAGGAAGAACTGAAACAACTTTGGTTATAGTCCCAAATGATAATTCTATAATTATGGTTGCTGTCCAAGTCAGACTTTTCTTAACATTTTATGAATGCAAATAATAATGGTAGCTAATATTCCAGATAATTGAAGGCCAAAGGCACTAATCCATATAGTTTATCCACAACTGTGTGCCTGTACAAGATGAAATTATTGTAAATGTACAAATGACTACAGTGTTCCTGAATTGCAAGATTATATAAACTTAAATAGATCAACAGCATGTTCTGCACGTTTTCTGTCCTCTTCTGGGGATACAAAAAGTTCCAATTATAAAGAGAGATTTTACAGACTGTTACTTGGTTAGCTACTCTCTTAAATCTCTTCCATATGTTTTTGTAATGCAAGAGACGCTTTCCTTGTATTGCATTAAACTGTTTTAAAAACCCAGACAAATATTCCCCCCATTTACCTTTAGTGACCCAGCATAAATGTAGAGTTTGAAGTTGTGTATCAATACTACTACAGATCAACAAGAGGTAGCCTCAGTTCTGCACTGGTCAAACCTCAGGCAATGGGGTGTTAGAGCCATGAATCCTTCAGCAAGGATGGACTTGAAGTGCCCAAATGGGACATGAGCTGTGAGATCCTGCCATTTCTAGGGTTTCAAAGGCTGGATTCTCAAAAGAATTGGCCATGTGCCTGAGTTGGAGAGACAGGATGGACCACTTCCCAGTTCCTGAGAATGTCTCTGCTTAAAAACACAAGCCCAGCTGGAAAACCCCAGCTGAAAGGCTTGGATGGAAGAAAAAGCTTTTGAGGAGGGGGGCCTTTGTAGGAGTAGGAGTGTCCATGAGGGAGATCAGTCAATCAGATTCTACAGCTGTGCTCTGGGAAAACCTCCCACAACGCCCTGATACAAATCTTAGGCTGGGGGTGAGAGTTTGTTGGAGACAATGCCTCTTTTAGCCTTAGACGTACAGTATCTGCTGTGGGTTTGACTGTTCCTGCTGAGTCCCTGGATAGGCACAACTTTTTGACGGCTTAACTCTGCAGTATATTGGAGTCTTCTTTTTCTTTAAGGTTTCAGATACTTTGACTAGCTTGACTCTGGATGACTCTTTGACTCTCAGAATGGGATTAGATGGCTGTTTAGCTCCCTATGATCAGCTATGGCACAGTTTGATTTGATCTATTTTCTGGTGATCACATGATATATAGGAAATTGGAAACCAACTTGACCGTGCTCCATGCGGAGTCTGGACCTTTTAGTCCACCAGTAGGGCCACTCTCTTGTTTTAGACATGAGCTGAAGTGATTGGGACTAGTTTTTTCTGTGAACAGAATGACTTTAAAGGTTGCAACCAGCATGATCCAAAACCAACACCTGATTATACCCTCATTTTTCTTTATCTAGCTTTCCTGACTTTCTGAAATGCCAGATCTCACATCTGCCTTAGTCCAGAACTTGAATTTCTCTGTCTGAATGTATCTATTCTATTTCTATCATGGTCTGCCAAGGCCTTACTCTTCAGAATAGCCTGTTGGATAGCAGAACAATGAACGAGACTGACACCTTATGAAAAGAATGACAGATGTTGACTTCAGATTTAGAAAAGATATGAAATTATTGATATTTTTAGGTTCAGAAAACAGGGTCTTGGACATTTCTCTTACAGTAAATTATCAAGTGACATAAGTTTCTTGGTGTCTGAAGATTCTTGGTGCAGGTATAAAAAGATACATCCATTGTTGTTGCCATCTTCTTCCTTCTTCTGGTGTTTAATAGCAACGTGGGGCCTATTGTCACCACCTACAAGGTACATCCATTAGGCTGAGGCTCTTAAGATGATTCTCTATATGTTTCATGATTTGCGAAGAGCAGAATCCTTAAACAAGGCATGTCCAAAGTCAGGCCTGGGGGCCAATTGTGGCCCGTTTTCAAATTTTGAGTGGCCTGCAGCCTCTTCTCCCCACCAGCTCAGCCTGCCATGCATCCCCACCAGGTCACCCCTCCCCATATCATATGGAGACCTCAGCTTGAAGTTTTATGGTTTGCCTGTCCTCCCTGCCTCTGTCCGTCCCTCCAGCCACCTGACCAGCCTACCCACCCCCAGCTCTGTTGCTGTAGCATCCTCCCCGCCTCTTTGCATGTCCTCCCTTCTGGAGGCCCCCAAAGGCCCAGGAAGGCCCTCTCAGGCCCGTTTGGGGCAGCACCAGGCTGGGGGTAAGTACAAGAGCCCCCAGCTAGGCACCCCAGGCCCAACCCAACCTGCATCCACATTATGCAGATTTTCAATGATTGCAGGTCAGGTTGGGGCCCTAAACCCCGCAATAGGCGGAGGGTCACTGTACTTTGTCCACACCGTGTATGATTTTATAAACGTCAATCAGGCCAGTAACACGGGTCTCAAATAGGCACATAAGAAGAACAATGGCCTGAATAGGCTCGTTAGGTAGACAGCAGTCTCAATAGCCTTAAGGTGAACCATGGCCTAAGATTCTGAAACACATAAAGTATGGGTTGTTATCTATGACCTTGGTGGTGAAGGCATGAAGTATTTTTGATTTGTCTGGGTAATGTTGAAATCTCAGTCTGATAAGTGGCAGAGAGACTGTGCCTGAGCCCCCCACTTCTTTTGAGAGAGAGGTTTTCAATGCTCACATGAATGGCTTCACTGACCCCTCTCTCAAACCACCTATCTTCCCTGTCTAATATGTGTACATCCTCATCTTTGAATGAGTGCCCTTTGTCCTTCAAGTGGAGGTGTACTTCTGATTCTGGTCCTGAGCTGTTACCCCTCCTATGTTGGGCCATCCTTCTGTTTAATGGCTTCTAATTTTCTCCAATGTAGAGGTCTGCACACTCCTCACTGCATTGGGCCGTGTATACTATATTGCTCCTATTGTGTTTTGGTATCGGGTCCTTGCAAGGATTTTGAAGGAGGGCATTTGGTCCAAGTATAGTATTCATTCTGTAAACAGTAGCATGAGAGACTAGGATTTGCAACAACAGAAATTTCCTTCTTATCCCCCCCCCCCCAAAAAAGGATCTTAGATCAATTGAGTCTAACACTGAATGCAGCTAAAGTGGGGTTGCCTTTCACCAGAGGGCAGGAATGATTCTCTTTAGAGATGGGCACGGAACGAACATTTTTTCGTTTATGTTACCGTTTGTCATTTCCGTTACGTAACGAACCGACAAACGAAAATTGTGATGAAAATGCAACAAAACGAACAGAACCACGAAAATTGTGGTCATTACGTTTTGTTTCCGTTAATGGCGATGCACAATGAAATGAGCTGTTTTAAATGTTAAAAAACACCCTGGACATCCGTAAAAATGCATGATAATACCTACCAAGGGGGTTGGGGTCCTTAAGATGTTTGTTTTTCTTCTTCTCCCATCACAATGTATTTTTCTTTTCCCTTTAAAATGGATGTCGCCACCAGCCACAAAATGGAGGCAAGTCATGTGGTGTGGGATCATGTTCAACCAATAGCATGCCCAGGTTGCAGACTGGGCAGGCAGGTCTGGCAGAAACAGAGGGCATAAAAAGCTCTGGCAGCCCCTGTCCTCCTTGCAGTCTCTGGTGGGAGTTAGGGTGGGATTGCTGTCTCTGCGACTCTAGCTTCAGTCCTGCAGCCTCCCTGTGTGCGTGCGTGCTGTGTACCTCTCGGTGAGTACCCTCTCTTGCCCTGCAGTGCAGTCACTCTGCGGCTGCCTTGCACCCTGGGCAACGCCCGCCGCTGCCTTTGCAGCCTCCCTGCATACCTAGTCTATACTGTGTATCTGCCAGCATCCTTTTTTTAAAAGTGTTTTCCCTCTGGTCTGGGGCGTTGGGGGATGCCTGTGCATGGAAATGCTTTAAAAATTGCGCAAAAAGCGGGTAGAAACGACAAACAAAAAAACGAAAAACGCTAACGAAATTTTTTAAAAAATTCACGACAAACAGAAACAAACCGAAACAGACCTCTCAACGACAAATGAAAAACCGAAACACCATTTTTTTGTTTCGTGCCCATCTCTAATTCTCTTCTCCATTGCTTTGCTTTTAATTTTCAAAGTTCTTTAAGGATGCTGTTTTTAAACTGAACATAACAGTACTTGTTACATCGATGAAAATAAGCAAATGCCGGAAGAAATAATAACAGATAATTCATACTTGGTCAAAATATGAAGATGTATGCTGTAGGAGTTAGAGCAGAATTTATAGCTAAAAGGACACCAACATCCTGTTTAATTGTCTGTAACAAAATATCCTAATCCTGCAGTCTCAGGAGATGATGAGTCCTCAACAAGTGAGAGTTAAATATATGGCTGTTAAAAATGGAGCAAGTCTGTGCAGTGAAGCATTTTGTGTACATGTAATCAAATATAAATTGTAATATAAATCAGTAGGAGGAAATATCAGGGCAAGGAAAAGAAATAAGTGCTAGGACTATAGGAAATGAGTTGAATTATTTACACATAGAAGATGATAATGTTGTAAATATTTCCGGAAACCTGTGGTCTGCCCTTTGTACACTGTGGGTTCCAATTAACCTATAGCCATGAACATCCAAATCCATTATATTCAGAGCGTTGTAAAGTGAATGTAATTGATTTAATGGTAAGTAATGGCATGTAATTGTATACAGCATCAACAACAATTAGAAGTTGTTTTCCAGTAATAATGTGGTGATAGTTAAAGTAGTTGGACCACTGTTCATTTGTTCTTAAATGCCTGGCAGAATTATAGTCTGAAGGCTCCTTAAGCAGCTCCTTATGTATTTATACAGCTGTACTGTTCTCTAGGGTGTCTTGTCTAGAGTTGTGTAGTGGATACAGTGATCAGCTATGACTCTAAAGATCAAGGTTTGAATGCCCACCTGACCATGGAAAGTCACTTGAGGGTGGAGCTAGTAAAACCACAACTTAAATGCCTCACTTGCCTTCAAAGCCCTATTAGGTTCACTATATGTCTGTTGCAGCCTGGCAGCACATAACTGAATTTAGCTCTGTAACATGGACTTTTGGATTCTAGTATCACTTTGCATACTATACAAAATTGTTAATTTTGGAGGCTTTTTACATTATTTGGGAGTTTGTATTGTTTGTCTCACCACTGTACCATATGTCTCCCCTTGGAAAGATTACCTGTCCTGTTCACTATCTGATCAATATAGTGTATTGGTGTTTTATGTCCTCCCTTGGTACTGCTACTGTTATTGTTTGTACTAATAAAGCTGTTTAGCAGAACATACATGATTACTAGTCAAGAAGGTCTTGAGTGAGTCCCTTATCTGTCTGCTCCCTATGGGAACATGGAAGGGTGATAGCAACAATGTGTCTAGAATGGCAAGCACAGGACACCTGAGTGTCCATCTAGAATTAGATCTCCAAGTCTAAAATCAAGAATATTAAGAAAAGCATTTTTATCTTATGAGAACCATGGATTATGATGTTAATAGGATACAGCCTCACCGAGCCCCTGTTCTGGCACCAATGTTGTTTGACTATGGAGCCTGTGCAGTGAAGCAACCATGCAATAACACGATATAACCCTAAGGGTATGACCCCACACTAGGTACTCCCCAGTTTGTTTGTTTATATCACTAGCCTTCATGTTTCTTTCTTCATAGCACCAGGCTTGTCAACATCACCAATGTGTCCTCCGAACTTATGAAATTTTTAAAAAAGTGTTCTGCTTATATACCACCCCATACCACTTCAAGTAGTCTCTGGGCGGTTTACAGTTTTTAATTACAGCATGCAGGCTACACATTGCCTGCCTCCCCCAGCAAGCTGGATACTCATTTTACCAACCTCGGAAGGATGGAAGGCTGAGTCAACCATGAGCCTGCTACCTGGGATTGAACCCCAGGTCGTGAGCACAGTTTTACCTGCAGTACAGGCATTTAACCACTGTGCCACGATGTTCTGTCCTAGTTATATGAACTTCATATGGTCTCTTGTGAAAGAGAAATAACCACAAAGCATCTGTTTTTCTCTGTGTGTTCTTTGGATCATCAGGAGCAGTGATGTCAAAGGAAAGGGGCAGAAGCGCAATTTCCCCAACTATAGTGTTAATCACAACTCCTGTTGCCATTATCACCAACAATAGGGAGAGAGAGGGAAAGAAATTGCACCAGCCATGATAATGGAAACCCCATGGGGCTTGGCATAATAAATTACAATAGAATTGGCCCAATAATCTGTAAATTCTCTTGATTCAAAGAAGGCTACTTTCACAGTTACTATGCTAAAGTCAGCTGCAATTAGAGGAGGCCCATGTGCACAACACACACACACATGTGAATCCAGGACTTATGCAGGAGTTGACTCACCAAATCCCTGTTGATTCATTGGGCAAATCTAGTGCAGTTTTTGACTCCAAACAACCGGTTTTGTCTTTAGTTAATTCTTCATTAACATCAAATAAATGTGTGTACAGGAAGGGAGGCAATTCCCCAATGCAATCTATTGCGTGAGAAAAGATAATTGGTGAAGAACTAAAAAATTTGTTCAGATACGGTATGTATACATTCACAGGTATACCATTTAAAATTCCACTGTCAATCCTCTTCCTGTATAACCACTGATCTTTTTAAAAAAAAAAATTGCTGCAAGTTCATTAAAACTGCATTTCTGTCTGTCTGTTGGGCACCAACAGCAGTAGAGAGTGTCAAAAGCACTTAAAGTGGCATCTCTACCAGTCTGTGTTTTAGCAGAGGTATCAAGACAGAGAGATGACTGCACCCAGGGTGTGCTCCTGAAACTCCCATCTGGGGTAATTTTGTGTTCAGGCAATACCTAGTGTTTTGCGTCTTGGCATTTCAGACCATGGCAGTGTTTAGCTGAGTCTTTGCTGTGGTCATGTTCAGTGTGATATTTGTTTCCATTAGTTATTGATCTTTTCTTCCCTTTTTGGAGTATCTTGATTCTTCTAAGAGACTCCCTTCTTAATTGTATTTCCTTTTTGTTGCATCCCAGTGTAGTTTATATTTCCTGCTTATCTTTGCCCACACTGGCTGCGGTTACTCCTGATTTTATTTCTTTAAATCATTTTGTGCTCTCATTCAGATGTAAATGAATAGTGCTTCAGGCTGGAAAAAAATACCAATTTGTTTTGGAGACCAGAGCAGGTTTCTTGTTGATCTTGAAGATGCTTCTTACCACAGCAAGTAATACTCTGCCATCTAGTGGTTAATGCTGTATGCAGTTTTTTTTAAATTTAAATATTCCCAACACAGGCATTCCTTTCAGCTTTATTACACAGAAAACAATCCTTTGGGTTTAAATAACACACAGCTGGATGGATAGTTCAGTGAGTTGGGTTCCTGGTTGCAGATCCAGGGCACTTGATTCTCTACACAGGGGTGTCCAAACTTCAGCCCTCCAGATGTTTTGGACCACAACTCCCAGAATTCCAAGCTTATGTTGCCAATGACAAAGGACCATGGGAGTTGTGGTCCAAAGCATCTAGAGGGCTGAAGTTTGGAGACCACTGCTCTACCACATATCCCAGGAAAGGAGCCAGTGTTGGTTCCCAGAGTGTGCCCCTAGAAGAAAGGAATCGTCGTTGTAAGTCAGAATTGGCTGTGAAGCCTCTCGGTCATCCAGGTGAGGTTATTTGGAAGTTGAGTCAACTTCAGTCTCTTGTGAGACCGAAATGTTTCTCAACTTATCCAAGCCGTTTCGTCAGTCTGAGGAAAGTCAGAATTGACTTGACAGCATATAAAATAATACACTCTTATTTATCTGGGAGTTGAGTCATGGCAACTGGACTTCTTTTTTCCTTGAGAGATCAAAACATTTCACTTCTCATCCAAAAAGGAAGTCCAGTTGCTATGACTCAACTTACAGATAGCCTCACCTGGATGACTGAGAATCTTCACAGACACACACTTATTTAAGTTTTCTGCCCATGAGCAATCAGTTAAGCTTATATTGGATACAAAAAATTACGTTAATGCTCCATTGATGCTGTTCCTTCTTTTCAGGTTGGATCTATGTAGAATGGTGTCTAAAATGATCCTTTACATCTTCTAATGTTTTCCATGTTGGATTAAAGAAGAAAATAGACATATAAGTAGGAATCTAAGGACAGGCTATCCATTATAAAGGGAAGTTATTAACTTGTTCATATTTTTCTGACACTGCCTTGTTGTATGATATCATGCAGAGCTACTTCACCATTTCTTTTTTTTTAATATTTCCCTTATTATGGCAAACCAATACTTCCATTGTTAAACATGTTCCTCAGCATTCAGTTTGTCATTGCTCAGATGTTAGTCCAAATATCATATACAGCCAATTCATGAGGGAAAAAAACTGCTACAGATTAAATATTGTCAACCAACCTTGGATAATCAATTGCCCTCTATTGGTAATCAAATATAAGCCTTTTGATCCTCTCCTTCCAATCCAAAGCTTTTGTGATAATCATTAGGAAATTGCAAGCACTACTGCCAATGGATTTGCAGTTGGCCCAAGACATGGTATCTGAGGAGAAGGATAGAATAGCGCAGAGCCCTGAGCTAGCGGGACTGGGATTTTACTGTTGCTTTAAAATGATGTGTGTGTTTGCATGTTGTGTCATTACAGTCATCACTGACTCTTCATGACTCCATGTCCATGGAGTTTTCTTGACAGGAGTACTGGAGTGGCTTGCCAGTTCCTTCTCCAGGCGCCTACAGCACCTGGTATTCCCTGGTGGTCTCCCATCCAAGTACTATCCAGGGCCGACCCTGCTTAGCTTCCGAAATCAGGCGAGATTGGATGTGCTTAGGGCATCTAGACAGCTTCAAAAATGATGATGGGGTGCTAAATTCCTCAAAACCTTTTGGCTGCAGGACATCTCAGACATTCAGGGCAGATATCCTAGGACATATGCTTTTATCTTTCAGTGGAGAGATTCTGTGACACCCTCTAACAGACAGCGTCTTTTACCTGACACAACCACCTTTCCCCCATGTTAGAGATCCCTGCGTGGATCTTAAAATAGCTGGTGTTCTAGTCAACTGTAGTAAAACTGTGGGATTCTCTGGTTTGGAAGAGAAATAAAGGAGATACAGAAACCAAGCAAGGAAAGAAAAACATTAATAATGTGTCACATATGTATGCTTTGCTTTGGATTTCCTTTAAGGACTTACCCAATCTCACTCCATTTCCTGGATCATGTTTCCTTTCCCCGTCTCTTTCTGATACCTAACTTGTGACAGAAGAGGCCTGAACTTGCAACTGTACTTCTGTGCTTCAAGCTAATTTTATTTAGCCAACAGAAGAACTATTTTCAGAGGGTGGTTTTTTTTTTAATTGAGTGGATTCCTGAGCCAAAAATGTCTGGTCTCTTAGCAACCCGGATGAGTACAATAAGTGTTCAAGCTTCTTTGTATACCAACAACATAAAAAGCACAGAACCTTCTTTCTAGAACAAACATTAGTGTGAATTCTTTCCCTTGCTTGGTTTCCTCTGGTACTCAAGAAAATACTGTGATCTGGCACAAAAAGTTTGCAAACTATTTGGTTTCATAAAGGGTGAGTACAATCTCTTCACATTTTCAGCTCAGTTATTGTTTTACAATCTGCAGTGTTTTACTATTGTTAATAAGTGGTCTCTATCTATCTATCTATCTATCTATCTATCTATCTATCTATCTATCT
>JAHTLZ010003542.1:57798121-57823105 GCA_023846285.1 Phrynocephalus versicolor | reverse complement strand
GGGTAGGTTTTCTGTAGACCTTGTGTCCTAATTGGAGGTCCAGTTTGCATATGACCATGATATCGTAAGAATGGGAGTTTTCCCTCTATTTCTTTTTCCATGGTGAATTGTATATTTGGGTGGATATTGTTGAGGTAGTTTAGAAACTCTTCCAGTTTATCTTTACTGTGGCTCCAAATTATGAATATGTCATCCATGTATCACAACCAGGCTGTGGTTGCAAAGGGTGCTGCATCCAGAGCTTGTTTTTCAAAATGTTCCATGTAGAAGATTGCTATTACCAGGCTGAGGGGGCTCCCTATGGCAACTCCATCTCTTTGTTCATAGAAGTCATTATCCCACTGGAATGAAACTTACAGTGAAACTTCTTAATCCCTCCACATCACAATATGATGACTAACACCTGTTCTCCTGAATAGGACAAGTTTCCCCTTTCTCACAACTTAAAAACCCACAATCTCACTCATTCAATATTCCAAGGCACAGACAGAACTTCTAGCTCCCTGAACTCCTGCTCTCTGAAGATGCCAGCCACAGAGTCTGTAAAACGTCAGGAAGAAAAACGTCCAGAACACAGCCAAACAGACCAAAAAACCACAACAGCCCTCAGATCTAGGCCATGAAAGCCTTTGAGAATACAGTGCCAGGAATACTGGGGAATCTCAGTAAAACCTGTGGCTTTGCCTAGTTTTAATTTAAGGAAATGCAGCTAGAGAATATAGACAATGAGGTCTGTAAGGATGATGCTCTGAGTGGGTACTTTGAAAGTACCATTTCTTTTGTATAATGGAATGAACAATTACTCGTTGCTTAATATCAGGACCATACGTATCTGAAGATTCTCAGTCATCCAAGTGAGTTCATCTGGATTCTGCAAGCAGAGTCATGACAACTGGACTTCTTTTCATGAGAGATTGAAATGTTTCACTGCTCTTCCAAACAGCTTCATCAGTCTGAGGAAAGCTAGTTGCGAGTCCTCCATTTTTATAGTTCACTTTGACCTCATGTCACTCTGGTCTGAAATAGGCTCATAAGATGAACAATGGCCTGAATAGGCTCGTTAGGTAGGCAGTAGTCTCAATAGGCCTTTAGGTGAACAATGGCCAAAGGTGCTGAAACCCAAGTATGGGTCGTTAGCTATGGCCTTGGTGGTGGAGGTGTGGGTATCATCATGTAGTCTGAAATAACAACATAATAACTGGATGCTTCTTGATCAAGAGGCTGAAATAATTTAGCTTGTCTGCAGAAAGCATTTTCAAACAAGGTTGACACGGAAGGCTTTATGTATAATTAATGTCCATCATACCATCTGACAGCAGCATCTGTGACCTGATGATGTTGAATGGAGCGTCCACACAGCTGTATATAGAACATAGCAATGTTTGACACAGTCAATTCTAGACCAGGCATATCCAAACTTTGGCACTCCTGATGTTTTGGATCACAACTCCCAGAATTCTAAGCTAAGATTGCCAATGGCAAAGGACTGTGGAAGTTGTGGTCCAAATCACCTGGAGGGCCGAAGTTTGGACTTGTCTGTTCTAGGCAGATATGACATAAAATCTGGGTTTTTCTAGTTTGTTGGGCTTGGGAATTGGTGCAGAATATAAAATGGTTTGTGGTGTTCATATTATTATTATTTAGTGTTTTATGCTTTCCCCACTTTTCCAAGACAAAACAACAACAAAACAAACAAAAATAACCACTGAAACTTTTGAAAGAGGTCACTGGCCCTTTTTCAGTCAGGCGGGATGGACCTGGTGTCTATGCTTAGACATTCAGTAATTCAAGGGCAGCCTGTAAAGAATATGCAGTCTTCCAGAGGCAATTTTGAAGCCCCCAAGACAACCTGAAAGCCTTCCATTCAGAACATTCCTGTATGGTCCACTATCAAAGTGATGTCGTAACTGCCTATAAATCAGCTTCCATGGAGATACATATACAGGGTCACTTATAAATGAGGGATTGAGTAAGGCAATCTTCAATTTCTTTGGTGAATGCTTTTTTGATAGTAAAAAGTATTCTGCTTATATACTTCCCCATAGCGCTTAAAGCACTCTCACCTTGCCCCCCCCAAGTGTGCCAGGTACACATTTTATCGACCTCAGAAGGATAGAAGGAGGAGTCAACCATGAGCCAGCTACCTGGGATTGAACCCCAGGTCGTGAGCACAGTTATAGCTGCACTACAGCTGTTTAACTACTGTATGTGTTATCCATTTCCAATATACCTAGGTTCAAAAACACAGGTATGCTTAAGTTGTAAGACAAAGTGTCAGACTTGAATTTATGGATAATACTATGCTTTAGTTAAGTCACATTATTATTTATTTTTAAAAAATATTTGAAATATTTTATTCCTCCTCTTTTCTCCTTAAAAAAGACTGAAGGTAGCTTACAATAATTACAAGACAATATTTAAGCTAACAACAGTGAGTCCTTGAAGAGTTCCAGATACATAATTCCATTCAACTTTTGTTTTTGAGAACTTAAACGCACAAACAAAAGCTCTGAATATGTCTGGAAAACCAATCCAAAGCAAAGTTCTGCTTATATATACCGCCCCATACTACTACAAGTAGTCTCTGGGCGGTTTACAATTTTAATTACAGAGTGCAGGCTACACATTGCCCCCCCAGCAAGCTGGGTACTCATTTTACCGACCTCGGAAGGATGGAAGGCTGAGTGAACCTTGAGCCTTCTACCGGGGATTGAACCCAGGTCGTGAGCACAGTTTTACATGCAGTACAGGCATTTAACCACTGCGCCACGAGCAAGAAGATATGAAAATGATAGGAGTACTTAAAGAACTTTCTCATCTATTTATAAGTATTCCACAACATCCTGCTGTGTATTGTGGATTATTCAGTTGCCGTACATCCACCACTAATATATCCTTTTAATGCATTTTAGATGGTTTTACATTTTACATTTCAAAATCATCTTATTGAATTTTAATGATTATTTTGTTTAATCGTTTTAAAATGGCTGCTTATATGTTGTTTAATTCTTGTTCTTTTAATGACTTGTGAACTGTGTGAGTCCCACTGTCAGGAAAAAGGTGGCACAGAAGTGCAATAAATAAATACTGAATGATGAGCCAAAGGTTAGGTAAATCCCATTGATTAGCAAGATCCGACTTAGACGGCCCTACCAACTGGATTCAGTTTTCCTGGGGTTTTCAACAGTTTCCTCCTGTTGTTTCAATTCTTTCTTCTCCAGAGGCACAGAAGCCAGCGAGGTGCACATAGTGCCTTTATAGAACGGGTGGATGAAGTGTTGAGCAAGCTGTGGCTGGAAGAGGTAAGTGGTGATGAGACAGACTTGTTTAATCTTTAAAGTCCAGTGTCTCCCAAAAGAATCCTTGGAGTGTTTGGATCATCTTGTTTGTAGAATACCGATGGGAGGTAGCTCTGCGTGTGTGAGGAGCCACCAGTCTTTCAGCTCCTCAACACGAGACTCTTCTGAGCTCAGAGTTTCTTTGGAAAACTCGGATATTGAAAGCACTCACCCGTATGAAAAGCTGTATCAGCAACTGTGGTTGGCCTGAGTCTGGAATGAGTTTCTTCCTTACATAGTTCTTACTGGGGATTGAGGAGGAAGATGGTTGCCATGTAGAACTTTTGTTGAGCTTCTAAAATATATATGCTATACAAATTCTTCTGCATTTGTTATTCTGGAATATTCTGGAACAAAGAATCATCTAAAAAGCTTTAATGTAAAACGAATCTTTCTCAGTGCTAGAAAGGAGCAAGCACAATGCTCCTTGGACGGTTGTGTCCTGTTCACTATGACACTCTTGTCTGATTGACTCAACCATAGACCCCAGGAAATTTGCCTGACTAACTTGAGCTGTGGTCTCAACAGAAGTGTAGCATGCTTCCTGCTTTTATTCATGCAGGCCAGCTCTGTGCTGTGCGGCAACCTGTGCGCACACACTGGAAAGTTGCATAGTAAAGCAGTCTGCGCTTGGGCTTATTTCTTGTGGTTTACACTACTGATGTGAAATGCCTTTAATTCACCAATCTCAAGAAGTCCCATCCCCCGGGAACCTTCATTCTAAAATTCATCATGGAAGATTAGGTTACAGGCGATACCTTTATAGGCCATTATAAAACATTTTGAAAAGGAACCTTTCAAGCTTTCGAGTGCAGTAGATCACCCTTCTTCAAAGCAGGTCCCCCAGAAGTTCAGACATGGTAAAAGATGACCTTTACCAGGACTTTACTTTTAAAGTCCTTTGTTAGAATGGTGTTATTAATGTCCATGGCTAGATGATGATGGAAGATTATGGAAAGAAAAGATGAGAAAAATAAGCCTTCAGTTTAATTCCACAATCAGTGTGTTGATAAATGTGCAGAGGAATGACACACGTCAGGTGCATGGCTGAGAACATATAAGGAGCATAAGAATGAAATACATCTGGAGGTTTCTAATCATTCCCCCTTCCCTCCCATAAGGCAAGAGAGAAGAAGGCAAGAAGGAGTCGGAAAAAAGCAGCAGATAGCATTCACCAGGAAACACTGAGTGCGACTGTTTCCACCGAGAAGTACTTGGATATGGAGCTGTGGGCCAACAGAGCAAAGGGCCTGCAGAAAGGATGGCTATCTCAATCACCATCTGTAGGACCCCATGTCCAGGGAATGCCCCTGGCATAGGCATCTCTTTCTCTGCACATCAAAGCAGAACCCATGGGGTTCTTGCTGCCAACTGGCATCACTCCAAGTGTCAGAGCCGAGGAGCAAGTAAGAAAAGGAAACTGACATTTTCTGTAACTCTTCCGGCGAGACCTATATTATGGTTGCTACTGTTCTTCAGCATCTGTTGCATTCTGAGAACTGCAAGAGCATGTGTTGTCACTCCATTAACTTACTGGCTGTTACTAATTGTAAAAAAAATTATATGCTAATATAAGTACTTTGTTAGATTATTTTTGTTTTTGTAGCAAGCACTACCTAATCTCACTCAGTCATTTACATAAAACGACGCAATAAATGTTATAAAACCATGTCGAAGTGTCGCAATGTGTCCGAAAAATATACATGTACTTGGAATCCTTGAAGAGTGGGATTTCCTTAGAAAGGAAGCACTGTTTTTTTAAAGAATAAAACTGAACTCTGTGCAGAAATAGTAACTCTACAGTTATTGTATGTGAGGGGGAACAAATCTGGAAAGTCCTGAATGAGGTGCTTCATGATACCTGAACTGATGGAAGCAGGATTTAAATAAAGCAAAACAAGAGAGCAAGCAAGCAAGCAAACGGAAGCAGGCAGTGTGCTGAACCAGAAGAACAAACTGGAAACAAGTTAAAGCAGATTTGCAACCCAAATTCATAAAATAATCTCACTGTAGGCTTCTAAACAATGTAATCACAATTCCGGTTAATAGCTCTTTGAATGACATGGGGCTATCCATTTAAAGTAGGCACAGCTCAGTGAATGAAGTTGTGTTGCTTATTAGGAGCCTGTTCTTGACGCAATATATCTTTCTGAGTTTTGAGGTTGATTCCCTTGTGCCATACATTTATATGATGCGTCCATCTAGAAA
This sequence comes from Phrynocephalus versicolor, assembly GCA_023846285.1. Classification (NCBI taxonomy): domain Eukaryota; kingdom Metazoa; phylum Chordata; class Lepidosauria; order Squamata; family Agamidae; genus Phrynocephalus; species Phrynocephalus versicolor. Next base: position 57,817,559 of record JAHTLZ010003542.1, on the reverse strand, counting down.
AAAGAGGGAGGGCTAGGAAAAAAGTTAATATACTTGTTCTGTGAATATTGGAACCCCAATATTTACAGCACACCTAGAACTGGAGTGGTGAAAAAAATATCACAGCTTCATGAATAGAATAGACACTCACTAATGAAGCTGAAAGCGATTTCCCTGGAAAAGAGGATTGAATTCTTTGAAAGCACTCACCCATATGAAAAGCTGTATCAGCAACTGTGGTTGGTCTAAGTCTGGAATGAGTTTATTCCTAACATAGTTCTTACTGGGGATTAATGAGGAAGATGTTTTTCACATATAACTTTTATTGAGCTTCTAAAATAGATATACTATACAAATTCTTCTGCAATTGTTATTCTGGAATCATGAATCATCTAAAAAGCTTTGATGCAAAATGAATTTTTCTCAGTGCTAGAAAGGTTGCACACCATTTCACTTTGACAACTGCCTGTTATACAACAACCGCTTCTGAAGTTGCTTCCAGTACTCATCATTAGAGATGGGCACGACTTAGCGGTATTTTCGTTTTCGTTTTCGTTTTTCGTTTCCATTACGTAACGAAACGAAAAACAAAAAACGGCTCAGAACTGGAACGGAAACGGAAACGAAACGACTAATTTTGAGCCAATTTTCGTTTTTCGTTACTGGGAAAGCACTTAATGGAGCTAAATGGGAAGAAACGAAAATTTTTTCATTTTCGTTTTCGTTTTTTTCATTTTCGTTACGTAACGAAACGAAAACGAAAAATTTTGAAATTAGCTCACGGAAACGGAAACGAGCTGAAACAGACCCCTAGACGAAAACGAAAACGAAAACGAACAATTTTTCTGAGTCGTGCCCATCTCTACTCATCATGTATTGAGTAAGGAAGGAAACGTGGCATTCCTCACCATTCCTAAGAGAAAAACAGAAAAGGTCTTGTGTCACTTTGAAAACAGAAAAAAAAAGAAGTACAGTAAAGCAGTGTGTTCATTTTACAAAGTCCTAAGAGATGCCTGGCTTTGGTATTAGAATGGACCAGGGTTAATAGGCTCAAACTGACCCCAGAAATGACAGATTTTGGTTCCTGGAGGCCCCATCCAATAGATTGTGATAATTTATCCCCAGACTGGATGACATGGCCCTCCCATTTAGTGACAAAAAATCCTTCTGGAATTGGCTCTTTCTTAGGATTCCCGAATTTCTGCTTGCAGAAACCCCTTTCCTTGGGTGTTCCTAAAAAGACAGGAAGTTGTGCTGACCAGACCAAAGTTTGTGCTTTGTTTTCACAGACATGATAATTCTTCCCACAGTTAGTACCACGAGTAACTGCACGCCTCTGTGGCTTTCATCAGGCAGTAGCGACGAGGGTGACAAACATGAACCTGACCATATCTATTTCTAGCATATAAAGAGGAAGCACATATTTGACACACATTTATTCAGTCAAAGGCAAGCTGGGTTGTGTAAACAAAATGCAAGTTAAAGATGAGCAGGCCCTGCGCTGCTTGACTTCTGCACGGCTAACCAGATATGCCTGATAAAACAAAGCTGCCTCCAACCTCTATTCACTTCAGCAGGGACAATGTGGAGGGATGACATCTCAAGGATTTAGAAAGGATGACGTGTGGGGATCCTCTTCAAGTCGATGTTGTGCATTGTGTGGAAACGGAAAATAGTTTATCCACACCTAAGAGATTATTTCCTGTGTTTCAGATTCACTCTTCAAGCAACACTTCTGCAAAGGGACAAACCATGAACACTGCATGAAAAATCACATTATGTAGAACATGTGTGGTTCCCCCCTTTCCCTTTTTATAAATGGTGGACATGGACTGTAGACCCACTCACCGCCTTACACAACCTCTCACTATATGTACATTGTATGTACAAAGTACGTGCAGAACACATGATTTTCATGTTAATCTGTATACAAAATGCTTCCAGATCTGGAAAAAAATAAAAGAAAAACAAAACAAAACAAAAGACAGAAAACATGTGGCACCTTAAAGACTAACTTTCATATTTTAATGTAACATTTTGTGGAGACGTCCACTTCTTCAGACATATAGCAGCAGCAGAAGACCTGCCAGAATTCTTTTTTCGTTGTGGCATCTTCATTCATTCATTCATTCATTCATTCATTCATTCATTCATTCGTTCATATCCCATCTTTCTCCCCCAAAGGAGAAAAACCTACCATTAATATATCGTTATGGTGTCCCACCTGAGAGAGACAATGACCTTTACACTAAGGTTCACAATAACAGATCACATATTCCTCAGCTTGTTTTAGACACCTAGTGCCACTTGGACAAGGGTCAGGTTAAAATGACAGCCACCTCCAAAACCTCAAACAAGGATTTAGGTCTGCTCTTGTCCTGTGCCCCGGCCCAGGCCACCTTGCCCAAAGTTCACATATATTTTACATTTAAATGCTGAGTGAAAAGGTTTCTCCTTCTGTTGCCATCTCTTCTTTTCCCTCTGGTGTTAGGTATAGTCTTATGTAGTGTGGGAGTAACATTTTGTTTTCAGACTGCTCAATAGGTTTTGATGTGCATGTAAAATTAAATGACATGGAGAGTTTTGTTCTGAACGAACCAAAGGGTTTTATTCAGGTTGCATAGGTGGAGGGTAGGAAGGAAAAAGTAGATTCTAGGATACATCACCCAAAAAGGGTAAAAGTTCTATAATAGAAAGACCTTCTTCTGTATTCAGATTCAGAATGACTGCTTTCAAAAATTCTGTACACAGCACATTCTTGATAAGATTCCTTTCAAATGCTTTACCACAAGACTCTCATTAATTCTGTCTCTCCCCCAATCCATCGACTAGATTCTGCAATGGACCCTTACTAAAACACTCTCAAAAACAGACTGACTTAAAACAGACTACCTACAACAGACGAAGAGTCAAAATACCTATGGGCTTGCATTGGATTTTACATGCTTGAAATCTATTTAAAAATATCCATTTCCACAATGTACTATTGGAGCATTCATTGTTTTCTGGCTGGGAAGCTTTTTGTTTGTTTGTTTGTTTGTTCAGAAAGTGGAGGCAGGGGCCAGTGTCTTGTCCTTTAATTTAGGTACTGTATCAAAATATTGTGGGATGGTCATCACTGACACCTTTTCATTCCTTCTCTTTAGTCTCTTGGAAGCAATTGTTTGATCTGTACACAACTGTGAGAACCATCTTTATTCTGTCTCGTACAAAAGTCTCAGTGAGTTATAAAGACTTTAAGTGAAGAAACTCTAAATTACAGCAGGTTTTGAAGTTCTGGGAAGGAAACTCAAGAATTCTAAGGCCCAGATAGCCTTATCAGATTTTGGCTATCAAGAAAAACTCCCCGTTAGAGACGTTCAGCAGTGGAACCAATTACTTTGGGAGGTCGTGAGTCCTCCAATGCTGGTGGCATTCAAGAAAAAAAAATAGACAGCTATCTGTCAGATCTACTTTGATTTGGACCCCTGGTTGGAGGAGGGAGTCAGACTCAATGGCTTTATAGTCCCCTTTCAACTTGTGATCCTGTGATTCTATGGTTATCCCCCCCCCCCAAATCATTCTGAGGTTAAAGATCATAGCTTTAATAGACTGTTGGAGGTTTCAACAGTCTATTAAGGTAAGCAGACTCTTGGAATCAACTGCCATGGATTTACTGTATGTACTTCTAATGTCTTGGATAGGTTTAAAGTACTGAATTGTTTTATAATTTTACTGTTGCACTCTGCCTTGAGATAGCAGGCTATTGGAGGAAATATAAATGCAACTAAATATAATAAATCAGTTTCACCCAGTTTTAGATCTTGATTTGCAAGCCTCCTTGCTATGTGATGTTCTCCAGATCCTTCAGGCTTTGAGAGACCCAAAAGAACTGCAAAAGATCCTGTCCTTATGCCTTGAAGAGGAAAAATGTCCCTCCTTGAGTCACTTTATCTGATACTCCGCCTTCCAACTCATTTCCAGGGTTCCCTTCCTAATTTCCCAGCGTCTCCACATACAGAGATGATGGGGATCCATCCTCGCCTCTCATCCCATGGGCCAGGTCTCTGCAAACCCCACTCAAAATTCATCGCTGGATGCATGAAGGAGCTGTCCAGCTGCCCTCTCTTGAACGGTGCACGTTTCCAGAGTCTTCCGGTCGCTCAAGTAACACAACATTATGTCTGTGAAGATTCTCAGGCATCCAGGTGAGTTCATCTGGAAGTTGACTTCTTTTTCTTCAGCGATTGGAAACGTTTCGCTGCTCATCCAAGCAGCTTCGTCAGTCTGAAGAAGCTGTTTGGGTGAGCCGCGAAAGGATTCCAGTCTCTCAAGAAAAAGAACTCCAGTTGCCATGACTCAGTTTCCAAGTAACATTACAAAAAGCAAAGTCTCAGGTTTTAAAAGCGGGAAGTGTTGTGTGTGTGGGGATCCCAGAAAAAGCGTCAAGGGGAACGTTCTGCTCGGGAAGGATCGCCTCCAAAGGGTGGGGACGCGCCTCTACAAGACAAAACTGGGATTGAGAGTGCGAGTTCGCGACGCCCTTCGGCTGCCTGGAGGTTTCCGGCGCGCCGGCGGCCCTTGAATGTCTCGCCTGTTCGCCGACACAAGGAACCTTTTGAACGGGGCCACCGGGTGGAGGAGGAGCGGTGCCTCGGAGGGTGAGCCCAGCCGAGCGACGGATCAGGCAGGGAGCCGCCTTCTGGGGGCGCGCCGGGTCCCGCCCACCTTTCCAAGCGTGCCACAAAACGAGAGAGCCGCCCGGCGCCTTCCAGCAGCAGCGGGACAGTGGGGAGTTTTGACACTGGTGCTTCTCCACCCCACCCCACCCCACCCCACCCTTGTTTTCGGCCGCAGCGTGGCCCGCGGGGCTTTTATTCTCACGCCGCGATGCCCCCGCCGGAGCTGTCCCACAAAGAGTTCGCCCACGCCGGCCGCCAACCCGGGCTCCAGATCTGGAGGGTCGAGCAGCTGGAGCTGGTGCCCGTGCCCGAACCTTTGCACGGGGATTTCTACGTGGGCGACGCCTACCTGGTGCTGCACACCTTCAAGCGGAGCCACGCCGTCTTCTACAACCTCCACTACTGGCTAGGTGGGTCGATGCAGGGCATCCCCAGCGAGGTGCCTGGGGTAGGTGGGTGGGTGGGGTCGTGCGTGGATTTAGGGCAGGGGGCGCCGCTTGCTTGGGGGGGGGTCCCCGCGAATAGACGCGATCGCAGCCCCGGAGGGGTCCCCGAGATTTAAAAAAGAAAAGGTGCGGTGGGTTGCGATCAGGTGCGAGCTTGCCGAAACTCGGTGAGACTTCTTGCTGCTCGAGAGATCTGGGGATACCCCCCCCCCCCGCTGAACTTAAACTGGTGCCACTGGGACCCCCGCTGGTTTTTGCTCGGGAGAGACGATCGGCGCCCTTCGCTCAGGTAAGATCATGTGGGGGAGTCATTTCTGGTGCTCCCACCATCCAGCGTATCCAGGGAGGGAAGGGAACAGGTGCCCCCTTCACGCGGAGAAGAAGTTGGACAGGCCGTTATGGTTGAAAGTGGGGGTGATGGAGGATAGTTTGAGGCGAGAATGATTACTCAAAAGACGCTGGGGCAGAGTCCACAGTCGGGATCTTGGGTCAGTCTTCCTTCAGGGATGTGCTCCCTTTCATGACACCGCGATCTTGCACAACGTTCCAACTTCTCTTTCCAAAAGTTTTGGCCCGATGACGTCACCGGTGCCTTGCTGTTTCTGCATGTTTCTGCCCCCCCCTGAGGATGGGAGGCCATCCCGCTTTCAAAAAAAGACAGCCATAATGGCAGAGAGATAGGTATCTGTTCTTCTCAGAAGTGCATTGCTGTGCTGATCAGAGGCAACCCGAGTTGGTATTGCACAAGAACTTTATGGCCTCCTCTGTTTTGTAAGCAGAAGCCCTGTTTTCCATGGTGTGCCTAAAAGGGAATCTTGTGCTTCCCTAGTACAAGCAGGATCATGCTTCCCCAGTCTGGCATCCTCTGGAGATGCTGGTGTGTGTGTGCAACCCTATGCTTCTGCAATGTGACAGGCCGGAGAAGGCTGATTTAAACTGAAATCAGTTTGGGGACAGGTGTGTCCATACTCTTGCACTTGGTAAATGCCCAACCACATGGAGGGCTTCCTGCAGCAGACAAGATGAAACATGGCAGCTTCCAATGCATGCAAGTCTTTTAAGGATGAGGCATTATAGAACAGGAAAGGAGATTACATAAAATGCAGAAAAAGAATTTTATGGCAATGTAAAAATGGTCTGTTTCTAGGTGACACAAGATTCTCATTTTCTGTAGCCAATCTCTTCTGGATCACACAGCCACTGTTTATCTTGGGCTTGAACCTGAACACTTAAAACATTATTTCTTCACACACACACACCGTTGGTTGAGGGCTATATTTAAAGAAGGGGATTTAAGTATTAATTCATAATCAGAAGTATATTTTACTCATATGCAAAGTGCAACCCTAAGCAAACACAGCACACAGGGTCTTTTGGAGTGGGCTGGTGTGGGTTCATAGGGTCACTCAGGAATGGGTAGAGGTCCGGTATGCCACTTGGTGCAATCGTCCTGTCCAAGTGGCATACAGGACCTCAACTGTCCCTACCTGTTCTGGCTCTTTCCACTGGGAATATCTGATATCATGAAGATGGTTAAGAAGAGAGTCGCTTCAGGATACTGGGAAATTAAACACTTCATTGGCAATTCCATGGAGGTTCAAAGGAAGTTTAAAAAATTTTTTAGATTTTATTAAGGCAACATTGATGCATTGCATCAATTATAAAAATGTTGAAAACTTCCTCCTGGAAATGAGAGGAGACAGGAGGGGCCAATGAGAAGCTTGTCTTAGAGGTCTTGTCGAGAACTTGTCTGCAGCTGAATCCACTGCCAGGTACTGGCTGCTGGTGGATTTGGGTGTGGACAGGTTTTAACTGCATCTTTATGACAAATGAAAAAGGAGATGGGGGTAGAAATGCCCTCCATCTCCCCCCTCGTCTCCTGCTACTTCCAGGAGGAAATTTTCTTTCTTTCTTTCTTTCTTTCTTTCTTTCTTTCTTTCTTTCTTTCTTTCTTTCTTTCTTTCTTTCTTTCTTTCTTTCTTTCTTTCTTTCTTTTAAAAATTAGAAAACTTAATCTGCACCAAAAAAGCAGTGGTGGGGGGGAGCCTGTGACAGGGATCAAGAAAGGTTTGGGTAGGGAACATCTTGGGGGTGGGGTAGGCTAGTTCAGTGATGTCATGGGATTACAAACCAACCCTTCTTGCATCTGACCCAACCGTGGGTTAAATGCCCATCTTATTGCACCCAGGGTTGATCTCCATACACCTGGAGTGAAAGAACTGGGGTTCTCTCTGGAACAGGTGGCAGGCTCCCATACAGATATGAAAGCTGTCAGTGCTTAATTTAAGAGATGTCCCACATATATTTTTATTCTCCCCGTCTTCCACAATACTTCTCTGTTCTTATCTTCACACCATTCTTTTGAGGAAGCTTTGACTAGGAAAGAATAACTGGACTTTATTGTCAGTCAGTCAGTCAAGTCAATCAAAACCTTTGATTAAAGACAGATACACAAAGTGCATTCAACAGAACTTAAGTAAAGATTTTTAATATAGTAACAATGTTTATTTAGATTCTGTGTAATTTGATTGTTTATGCCACAAAGGCCTTGTTGTCTAGTAAGATGCATGGCTGAGTTGGAATTAAAAACTGGGCCTCTCTCCTCTTAAATCAGCATCAACCACTACTCCACTGCAGTTCTCATGGAACTGTGGTGTGCTACGCTATGTGTTCTCCAGTCGGTTCTGACATATGTCAATCCTAGTAAAATTTCCACGGTATGAGACACATTTAATGGGTGTTTTTAGCAATGACACTCCCCAGGGAGTTTCTATGTTTGAGTAGGGAGTTGAACCCACGTGTCCCGAGCCTTAATCTGATACTCTGTCTACTTCTGTACACTGAACTCACTCTATGGTATACTATGCTGTACTATACTATACTACAGGGCTGCTCAACTTTGAACAGACCAAGGTCTACTTTTTCCAGCCCAAAGTGCCTGAGGTCTACTACACTAATACCTCTACTTACGAATTTTATCTGTTTTGAGCACGTGCTCATAACTAAAAACTTTTGTAAGTAGAACAGCTGTTTCCCATAGGAAAGCATTTAAAACCAATTAATCTGTTCTGGAGGGAATAGATTTCAATGCATCATGGCCCTTGAACTGCCCCGCTCGCTGAGACAGTGGCCTGGCAGACCCAGAACGCTGGGACAGTGGTGGTCCTTGGGATGGGGGAGGGAGGGGTGGAGAACTTATCCCCTCACTTTTTTATTGATGGCCGGCGGGGTACTTTTGAACCCTTAGCGGGCTACCAGTAGCCTGCGGTCTACCTGTTGGGCAGGCCTGCTATACTAGATGAGCATGGTACCGTTTCTGAAGTAACTAACAGGCAGCCTTTTAAAACAGGTACAACCCACAGGTATAGCAGGTCACTGGCACCAGCTGATTGTTCATGATCTGCAGCTGAATCATCGTGTCCTGATCCAAGGCAGTGGATTGGCACCATTTCCTTATGACTGTTTGTTCAAGTGGGTGTGGCTTTTGGAGCCATCAGTCAGGTCAGCTCTGTTTCGCTCATGTTCAGCATGTAGCTGCACTTCACGGGCTCAACCACATGTCAAGGGGTGTGCTGTTTGAGCTTATTATCATTTTTACACTCCCAACTTAAGTCAGAAGAATCAGAACAGGCGGGGGAGGGTTAAACCTTGACAACAACAATGGAGCTCCTTGCCTTCTGAAGATGCCAGCCACAGAGTCTGGTGAAATATCAGGAAGTAAAACATCCAGAACACGGCCAAACAGCCCGAAAAACTGATAACAACCATGGACAAGGATTTGTTAACACAGGAGTGAGACAGTCAAGCTCTTTATTACATGAGATAGCAAGCCATGGACATTTGACTGTCTCTAAAATCCTAAGTGTTGTTTCTCGGACAGGGATCAGAGTCTGTTAAGAGAGACAATTATTTTATACCAATAAGATGCCAAAGAAAGCTGGGTTATTAATACTTGCAGTCTGAAATCCTGTTGTGCAGTTCTGTGCCTCAGCAGCAAAGATGCCACCATCAGAGACAAATCACGACTGATTAAAGGCTTCCTTTGATTATTTCAGGGTGCACACAACCTCCCCAATGTGTATGGCTCACATGTACCCTTGTGTTTAATTTGCATAAATTTGCCACTGACGATGGGGCCATTCCCACTGTACACTCTGAGCTGCGCAATGGGATTTCAGCCATCATGTGCTAGGAAGCCATGATCTCTATCTGTATAGGCTACTGGAAATGCTCTGAAACTTGTTTATGTATCTAGTTTCTATTGCCTCTATTGTTCTCTTCTAATTCCATTTTCCCCATGGTAGCCCTTTTGAGTTCCATAGCAGTGTGTCCTCGGAGGCTAAAGGGTTCTTAAACTGGTTTCCCAGAGTTGCTGTTACTGATGTCAGATTTGTGCCCATTCATTCTTTTGTTCAGAAATTATCCCCACTTGTCCTATGCAGAATCATGCATTGCACCCCTGTAATCCAGGTTGATTTTGGGATTAAAAAATAAGCTTGTTAAAGCCAGGTTGTAGCAGGGTAGAGCACGAGGCGTTTTTCACCGTTGTTCTAGATCAGTTCATTTCACAGGAGTCTTAGTGCCAGGTGAAAGCATGAGTGAATAAGATGCAAATGAAACTTGGTGAACTCGTTTTTTTGTAGAGAAAGTGCTGGAGGCTATTGGCAAAGTTTGGGCAGCTGGCATTTTTCTTGCTCAAAGGTTGTTGATCTGATGTATAAGTGAGGGATGGAAATAGAGATCTCTAAGTTTTGTAAGTCTGCTATGGTTGGTTTTATAGGCATATTAGCATAACCATGAGTGACAGTGAGACTCTTTCAGAAGATCCATAGTAGATCTTTTCTGTGTCTAGCTGTAGTTGAAAAGAATTCTCTGCAATGAAGAATTAGGTATCTTCCTTTGTTTTATCAGGAGGCAACATAGCTTGTTCTCTGCACACATAAAGCAGAACGCACAAGAACCAAAGATCACAACTTTGGCTACATGTGGTGGCAAAAGATAAGTAGTACAGGGACTAAAGATTATATTTGAACTGTGAATTACTGATATTTTTGCATTGTAGGCATAGGATCAAATGATGCTCTGCAGAGATGCCTGATGTAGAAATAAGCAATGGCTCCTTTTAAGGAGAAAGGCAGGGTAAAAATGAATCAAAGGACAGGTTACAGTCACCACTACCATTTCACGGTTCAGGTACTGCGGTCCCACTATATCGCGGGATGGCGGGATCGCAGTACCAGCACCTTGGAGCCATGCAGAGGGGGCAGGGGCGATCGCATCACCCCACCCCGCCGCCCCACGCTCCTCCGAGAAGCCTCGGGGCTGCGCGGGGCGGGGGGTCATATCTCCATTGAAATGTATTGGCTGAATGCATTTCAATGGAGACGGCCCCGGATGAGAAGTCTCGGGGCGGCGCGGGGGCGGCGGCGGCGGCGGCGGAGAGATCAGATCCCGCAATGCCGCCGACGCGCGCCGCCCCAAAACCTCTCAGATCAGTGCGCGGCGGTGGCAGCAGGGTGATCTGATCACCCCCCCGACCCCCAGGCCCCACCCCACCCGCTTCCGCATATCACGGATTTTCAGGCATCGCGGGTGGGGTGGGTCCCTAACTTCTGCTATAGGCGGGGGGGTTACTGTATCCCAATTAGGAAGCTTAGTCTTTCTTATAATAGGTGGGTTCATATATGTGTATATACCATTTTAACTTAAAACATATATAAACTTTTAGGAATGAATTGGAACATAATCTGATTTATGTTTACCTTATCACATTGAAAAAATACTTGAGGAAGTGACATTGAATATCATAAAATGGGGGAGTAAAAACAAGGGAATGCGGTTGGTGGCATGGCTAGGAAACACACACACACACACACGCACAGAGAGAGAGAGAGAGAGAGAGAGAGAGAGAGAGAGAGAGAGAGAGAAATACCCCCCACCCCAATAGGAAAGTGTTCCAAAGGGCAGAAGAAGACTCGGACAGGAGTAAAACAATATACAGTTTGGGATTTCACTGTCTTTTTTTTCTTGCAAGGCTTTATTGTAGGTATAGTATATATAATACATAGAATTACTTGACACGTATTCCAGGTTTTCTAGGTATAAAGTTCTCAGAAATAGTTTACTATTCCCTTCGTGTGTGTGTGTGTGTGTGTGTATGTTGAGGTACCCTTTATTGTGGTTATAAAATGCAAGCTGAAATGGCAACATCATGTCAACTTAGCTGTTAAACATTTACCTTCTCTAACTTAAAAGGAGCTGACTTCTTAGATTGTGGGGCTCATGGTGTTGTGAATCCTTTCCCATCAGTTTGCCTGTCTTTAACCTCACCTCCATCTCTGGAATGTTGTAGGGATTAAAATGTGGAGGAAGAGAGCTCTATCTGCCATCTGGAGCTCACTGGAACAAAAGCAGAAGAGATAGGGAACTAATAAAGAAATAGAATAGAGGACTGGTATCTTTAATGTGTGATCTCTCTCTCTCTCCCTGTCCCCGACTGTTTTGAAGCAAAACTGTTTCCTTTGTATTCTAGGAAAAGAGTGTTCCCAAGATGAAAGCACCGCAGCTGCAATTTTTACCGTTCAGATGGACGATTTCCTCGGAGGAAAACCTGTGCAGCATCGAGAAATCCAAGGATATGAATCTACGCAATTTGTTGGATATTTCAAAGATGGCATTAAATATAAGGTATGCAATTGTATCTTGTTGGTTTGTGATTGTATAATAAAACACATTAGAATAGAATAGAATAGAATAGAATAGAATAGAATAGAATAGAATAGAATAATGTGATGTTACAGTGTCTTTCAAAAACTTTGAAAACAGAAAAACAGGTAGCTGAAAGGAGAGAGGCAAGGGTGAAGTCAGATTACACATTGAAACAGATTTTTGGCTTCCCTCAGAATGTGTTTGTATAACACATATGCATACTACTGTGTTCCTTCAGTCAGAGGAGATCACAAACTCAGTGAGGGAGTTTGAATGGCCATATGTTGTCTTTAATATGTTGTGATATGAAGAATTATTTGGCCAAGAATGCATTCCCTTCATAAACCAGGTAGTTTTCCATTTACTGTTTTGTCTGAGTTTGGATGCTGTGGTCAGCAACTTGTTGCAAAAACAATTGACTATAGTTTTGAGACTGATTTAAAATGGAGAACTAGTTATTGAAGCACTTTCACTTTTTCTGGAAAAGACAAACACTTTACATGCAGAAGGTCTTGTGTTAGCTTCTGAATAGGGCTAAGAAAGAATCCGGAACCCAGCAGGGAGTCATTTGTTTGGCTTGTTTCTGTGACCAGCTTCTTGTGTACATTAAGAATCCTTTCCGTATGACAGTAGATTCAGCGGCATCCAGAACACCTGGAAGACACCAGGATGCCTATCCCTGTTGGACATAATGAAAAATCTTGATATCCTACTGGTAGTGATGGCAGTGGAGCACTTAAAATGCATACTGAATGGATGGAAAACAGAAACAGTCAAGCAAGCCTAATTAATGTCTTTTCTATGTCTGGCAACTGAAACCATGGTGTGGATTGTAACCTCTATGGTTAGTGCAAGCATACTGTGCATTGATGACAGAGCTTCTGTTTGTGTACATGGCTAAGTTGAAGTATTTTACATAGCTGGCTCTAAGAAAATTGTGCTTTTAGCCTACATTTCAAAGAACCTCCTAGCTTGCTTGACTCCAGCTAGACTGGCTCAGAGTTCTGGTCTTGGTAATCCAAGAAACTAACTTCTCCAAATTTGAAGTTGACAGAAGGAACCAACTAATACTCCTTTTTTATATTTACTTAGGCTGGTGGCGTTGCTTCTGGGTTTAAACATGTTGTCACAAATGACCTCAGTGCTCGGAGACTTCTACATATCAAAGGCCGGAGAGTGGTTCGGGCTACTGAAGTTCCTCTTAGCTGGGACAGCTTCAATAAAGGAGACTGCTTCATTGTAGATCTTGGAATGGTATGTGGCTACTGAACTATGTTTTCCGAAACAACTAACATAACCTACAAACCCCACAGGTTTATTAACCTGAAACTCCAAACCCGCTTCTTGTGTACATTAAGAATCCTTTCCCAATGACAGTAGAGTCATTGTATCATGAGGTGTTTCTGATGTGCTTCTCACCACTTCCCTTCAAGCATTTGAGCAAACCGGGTATTTATAAAAAGATCCACTTCCTGTATGAGTGAGCTGCTGAATTTTGAAAGCATTGGCCAGCTTTCAAAAAGCCTCTGATACATAAAAGGTAGAATATAGCTTTTCTTGCTTTGTATTATGTCATGGGATGCAAGCCACGTGCTATTGACTTAAACCAGAGACTGCTGAAGCAAGATATGTTGAACGCCAGCCTCAAAAAGGAAAAAGGCAAGAGTGAATCACGTGAAATGAGGGTGGAGCTTCTGCGCCATTGAGAATTGTGTAGAGGAGGAAAATTCAGTGTGTGTGGCTTGTTTGTGTAAGAACATTCATGGTGTATTGGCTGGACGATTATACTAGGGCAGTAGTGGCGACCCTTCGGCACTCCAGATGTTTTGAACCACAACTCCCACAGTCCTTTGTCACTGGCAATCTAGGCTCAGAATTTTGGGAGTTGTTGTCCAAAACATCTGGAGTGTCAAAGGTTTACCACCACTGTACTAGGGCATACCTGTCAAGTTATCCCTGACACTGGCCAGGACGGTAGGAGGGAGGTCTAACGTGCATGCGTGCGCAAAAGCATGCACACACACCTGCCCCCACATGTGTGCATGTGTGCACCCACCCACCCACATGCATGCATGCATGCACACACACACACTCACAAATGGTGGTGGTGGTGGCGGCGGAGGAGGAAGCGGAGGCAGCGGCTGCAGCGGATGTAGAGCTGGGCCTGGGGGGAGCAGGCAGAGTCGTCGGGGTCATCATTCTTGCTGTGGTGGAGGCAGGCTGTGAGCTGGAGGGGCTTCCTCCACCTCCTAGGTCCCCGACAAGTTGCGCCATCACACCCTCCCCAAGTACATGCTGCTGGTCGCCATCTCTCGCCCACATGTGTGCATGCATGCACACAAATGCCAGCCTGAGACATTTCCAGGAAAATAACCAATCAGGGACGACAGCGTGAAAGAGTGATTGATCCATGAATGTCCCTGCCAAAACTGCACACTTGACAGGTCTGTACTAGGGGTCTAGAGACTTGGGCTCCAATTTTCACTCAGCCGTATGACTCACCAGGTGATCCTGAGTCAGTTGCACTCCATCAGCCTCAGATACTACACAGCTTTCTTGTGAAGATGAAACAGAGAGTAGGGGAGCTATGCATGTGGTTGAGCTCATTGGAGGAAAGATTGAATATGGATAACAAATAAACAGACAGAGTATTAAACAGCCTGAGCATTCTAGCCATTCTAGGACTGAGGAATGTTTGAGTTTTCAGATTATTTGGACCTCAACTTCCACCCAATATATCTAATGGTAAGGGATTGTGGAATATGTAGTGAAAAGTGAAGGGCCAAGATTCTTCAGTCAAAGCTAGATGATGGATGATTCTAATCTCAACCTAGCTCAGCCATGAATTCATATAGCAGTTCTAGAAAAATGTACTGCTCTCAGAATATAAGGTATGTAATACAGTCGTTCTTTGTAGGCTTGTATGAGCTAGTGACTGAAGTTATTTTGTGCAGTGGGAAAACTTTTAGAGATGAACTGCCATAAATTTAAAAAATATACAGTATCGAGTAATAACTTGGTTTATGAGCACAATTGGTTCTGGAAACATGCTTGCAAACCAAAATATACATATATCAAAGCAAATTTCCACATAAGAAATAATGGAAACTCAGATGTTTCATTCTGGGGCCCCACAGACCACAGACTAGACACAAAAAATCCTAAAACTCACAAACTAAGTTGGCTAGAAGTCCACATCCACACCATGGTTAAGAACTTGGCTGCAGAATCTGCTCTGCTTGGGACTAACAATTGGAGTTTACTCTGTGTTTTTAATGTTACAATCATAAAATGCAATTTGTAGCCCTATACACACTTGACTAGCTCACCTATGACTAGAAATGATTGAAAAATAAGGATGTTGAAAACAAATTCAAGAAAAGTTTAAATAAAAATAAAACAACCCCCTATCCTGTACTCCCCTTTGAAAATGTTCCTGGCTGGTTACAAAGGAAACCTCCATTCCTCTTTCCTCTCTCTGCGTTGGAGGCTGCCTGAGATGGAATGTTCCAAACCATCACCCACAATCCAGCCAGGGGAGAGCATGGGCCACCATTGACTCATTTGTGATCATGTGACCTGCTCCAGTTACTTGTATTGCAAGACATTGCTCATTGATCAAGGTGGAATTTAGAAGAAATGTTTGCTTGTCTTGCAAAATGCTCTTAAACCAAGTTACTCTTAAACCAAGGTATTACTGTATATCTGCAGGCATCACCTGCAGTCACACAACTCCATATACAACAGGGAATGTTTACAGAGATGACTTGACCAACAGCAATTTGCTTCCAAAAGTGATTACATTTGTGTAAGTACACAACAGAACTTCCGCCAATGTGTACTGAGTGCTTGGAGTGCTTAGCAAAAAAAAAAAAAAAAAAAAAAGCATTATATTACATTACTCTACTGGTAAAGCACTTGATAAGATAATAAGAACATTTTTCCTAATTGTTTGATATTTCTCCTGACCACTGTATTGACTGGGAAAGGCTGCAACTCTTGAGTAGAACAACATGTCTAATTTACACAGGAGTGGACAACTTTGTTGTGTCTACTTTTCTTCCTATCCCAAATCAATTGACAAAAATCCAAACCCCAAACCAAACGAAGGATAAAAGGCAAATATGAATGTTGAAGTGTTTAGAAATGCATTTCCAGCTGTGAACAATCAGTGTTTTGGGTAATTGGTACAGACAGCTCTGTGGCCTATTTAAAATCCGAATTTTTTAGAGACTCCATGGAGCTGTAACTCACCTTTTCTGGGGTGGGGGTGGGGATTAAGGCCAGGGAATGATGGCGACATGCAAAGACAACCTTACAGAAGGTCACATGGGGCTCCAGAGTTGCACTTTGTCCACACTCAACAGTAAATGGAGAAGATCTCAGATCAGTGTTGGTGAATCCATGGCACGGGTGCCAGAGGTGGCACTTGGAGCCCTTTCTGTGGGCACCCGGCATCACCCCTTCACACCCAACTGTATTCAGGTTAAATTGCCGCATTGGCACTTTGCAAATAATTAGTGGGTTTTGAATCACAGTTTGGGCACTCGGTCTCTAAAAGGTTTGCCATCACTGTCTCCGAGGAAATGCCTGCCACCTCAGGTTCAAAGGCTCCAGCACTACAAGTGATAGAAAACACTTGGCTGAGAAATGAAAGAGCTGCTCCCAGTCAGAATAAAACGGGCTGGGATCGCTGGACAGAAGTGATTTAAGGCAGCTTCCTATGAGGGACCCTTAAATATTTCATGGAATGATTCTGCCCCTCCTTAAAAGGAATACTGTATTGTAGAATAAACGTATGATGTCCATGATTATGGTTGCAGACCCATACTGAAGAAAACAATTAGCCAAATCTGTGCTTGCAATTTCCTGTTGACCATAAGATGATTTCCATCCATCTAAACTCATAAAGCATTTGCACATTTATGGTTCTGTGTTTCACCTGTTCTCCCACTGGTAAGCTCCCATCTTCCACATAATAGGTGTTCTTCATCCTTTAGAGCTGGAAACTACAGAAGTAATTTGGGATTAACTGCATCCCTTTCCAGAGTTCTGAGGACATGATGCACCTAAATTAGCCCTCGGTGGATATGTAATTACCCATGGTGGTTGCATCGTGATCGATTTCTTTAATTATGCCACTTCCGTTTGGCTATTAAAATGCAGGTGAAATGTACTGTCATGACTGAGTTCGCAGGAAAGAGTGCAACAAGAGAGTGGTTTCTGGAGATGTAAATCTATTTAGAAGTGCCCCATCTTATTTTATCACAGCACCATTTGTCAATTATGCAAGAAAACAAATGGAAAGCAAACTACTTTATTTAGTTCATCTATTCCACATTTATGGAGAGCATGCGTTAAAACACTTTGGTACATACTGTATGTGTGCAGAGTGGATGTCTCAACTCCCTATGATAGCAGCGGAAAATTTCAGTCTTAACAGGATGTTTTTACAGAGTTCTGCATTTTTAAGAACAGAACCTCTTAACGGAAACCTTTAAATCATCTGTTTACGGTTAAAGGTGGCTATGATTTTATACTTAGGAAATAATATGAGGCAAAAATCAAAGAAAAATAAAACAAAACACCTTAAAGACTAGCTTTCATATTTTAATGTAACGTTTCGTGGACATGTCCACTTCTTCAGACATACAGCAGCAGAATGAGTTGTGCAATATAATATGAAATGGAACATATGTTTCATACCAAGTCTGGTTGTAAATTCCCATAGAGACAGAGCTGGGGTGAGTGTAGATGGGGGAGGGGGAGAGGAAGAGGGGAGTTGGTTTTGAAAGCAGTTTGTTGATACATAGGTGTTGTTTTATAGCCATGTGGTACACATGGCACAAAAGTTATTTGTAATTAGTTACTTCAGGCTTTGCATATGACTTTGCATATGAACAAAAATATTTCTCATTTTTTAAAATTCATTTACATAACTACCAGATTAGGGCTGCATGTCTCAGACATGCCTTCTTGAATATCTTATAAAATTGTACATTGAAGTTAATTTATTTTTCACATGCCCCTCATGTGACAAATAAACTGAGATCTTATAATGTCATATTTTAGCACAGTTTTGCATTTGTTTCATCTGTTTGGAACTTGGGAAATCAAATGCTTAATGAAACAATCTTAATGGCTAATGTAATAAACCTTCCTTATCAAATGCATGCTAGCATTGCTAAATGAGAACATTCTGCTTTAGTCATTTTGCATAGATACGTGTACTGATTACCAAGAATTAGTCATAATCATTTGAAGATAATACAAAGCACATGAGGGAGGGGATGCTAGTGTTAGTTGCAAGGGTCGTTTCCAATTCAGAGGTTATTGTGATAAGTTGCATCTTAATCTGACTCAGTTTTATTAGGATGCCAGTAAGCCAACCAGACTTCTCAACCACACTGTATTTGACGCCATTACTGAATGATGGCAAATCTCTAATCATTGATGGATACAATTATCATTTTCAGTCAAGACAGCTGTTTGGTTCCTCTGATTTTTATGTGGAAGCAAGATCCAGACTTGTTTCATTGGGCTTTATGGACTGAACAAATGATCTTGAATCTGCTGAGCAGGAAGCTCTTTTTGAAATTTTTGAGGGTCTATACATTCTATATCGCCAGGAATGAGGAGAAGGTATAGAGTGGAAAACAAGCACACAGGAAATCTAGCTCCAAGTTGGACTTGATTATGGAAATTTGCTGGGTACCGTATGTGTGCGAAAGTGGCATACTCCCCTCCTTCAATGTTTCACATACCTTCGCAAATCTATTACACAATTAGATTTGCAAATCTATTACACATTTTAATATCACTTCAACTGTTGCAACTTCATCTTAAGAAATTATAGGATTTGCAGTTTGGTGAAGTGAGCTAAACTCAGTGGAATTTCTACCGTAGAAACCAACAAGTGGGATGAGAAATTGGATTTACTGTATGCCTAAGAAACATGTTAAAGTGGTCACATTAGAGGAATTTACAGGTATTCAAATGCTGCTGAAATCAGGTGGCCGTCTTGGAAATGCAACCCAACATTTTAGCAAAACTTATTCTAGAAAGATTTTTTTTCAGTTCCAAGCAGGAAATGCTATTCCTGTGTTCCTGCTCTGGGTATACACTCTGGATGAGTGGCCATGATTTCTGTGAGCTAAAGAACAAGATGTTTGCTATTAGAGATAAATTTAGGCCAAGTGCATGAGCTTGCAGCTGTGGTCTTCATAGTAATCTATTTCATCTTCTGTTTTTTCATAGATTCATAGAGTTGAAAGAGACCTCAAGGGTCATCCAGTCCAACCCCCTGCCATGTTGTGTCTATTCATTGTGCGATATGTTCTGTCCAATAATCACTCGTGTGTCTTGAAATCATAGTCCGGCTTTCCAAATAAGCTTACTTAAAACTATTTGTGATCCTTATTTTTTAATTTAGTTTGTGAGCTTCACTTCAGCATGAGGTCTTACATGAGTCAATGTTAGAATGAATAAAAGAAGCCAAACTAGGTTTATGTGATACTGCAATAGTTGGACAAATGGAAAGTTAGAAGCAAAAACACATAAACTTAATGACAATTTATTTTTCAGAGGGGCATAAGAATATCTATCTATCTATCTATCTATCTATCTATCTATCTATCTATCTAT
>JAHTLZ010003542.1:57774352-57798111 GCA_023846285.1 Phrynocephalus versicolor | reverse complement strand
ATCTATCTATCTATCTATCTATCTATCTATCTATCTATCTATCTATCAGAATACAATATATATTACAGTATATTAGATATATGGAGTATATGGTTGAAAAGCCCCTTTCTCCCAAGAACTCAAATGATTGTAAGGTTTGAGCAAATGAGATTGATGGAAAGTGGTCCTAAATGTGTTTAAAATTAAAAATCAACCACCCAAACTTTGGACTGCATTCCAAGGATATAGCCCCTAAATCTAAGGCTGCACTCTGTGAGCTTCTGTCCTATGGGCACATACTCTTGAGAAAGTTGCACTCCGTGGAGTGAAACTTTACTTTTCAGTAAACATGGACAGGATGCACAGTCATTTAAATTGAAAGAGTCAGTGCAATAAAACAGAAATTCAATATGCAGTTGATTGAAAAGGCACACCCAATTAATTGAGGGACACGTTTTGCTAAAAAGATGTTGTTTACTTTTAACAAAATCAGTAGTACAGAACCAGCATAGAATCATAGAAGTTGGAAGAGACCTCAAGGGCCATCTAGTCCAACCCCCTGCCATGCAGGAACCCCTTCACAATATTTCCGACAGATGGCCATCCAGCCTCTGCTTAAAAACCACCAAAGAAGGAGACTCCACCACCCTCCGTGGCAGCATATTCCACTGCCGAACAGCTCTGTCATGAAATTCTTCCGAATGTTCAAATGGAATCTCTTTTCCTGTAGTTTGAAACCATTTCCCCGAGTCCTAGTCTCTGAAGCCATGGAAAACAAACCTGTTCCCTCTTCAATATGACATCCTTTCAAATATTTAAACATAGCTATCATATCCCATCTCAGTCTTCTTTTTGAAAGGCTAAACATTCCCAGTTCCCTAAGCCGTTCCTCATAAGACATTTCCTCCAGATCCTCAACCATCCTGGTCGCCCTCAGAACAACTTCCATTTCACTGAGTTGGCATCTGTTGTGACAAAGATTTGTAATTTTTAAAAATATGTGGATTAGAGGTGCACAGGATTGCATCTCTGGTACACCAATGGTTCCCAACTTTGGAACCATAGATGTTCTTAAACAAAAACTCCCAGAAGCTTTCACTAGTAGCTGTGCTAGCCAGGATCTTAGGAGTTGTAGTGCAAGAATATCTGGGGGACCCCAGGCTGGGAAAAACTGCAATACAATGTTACTGTTGGGAGGGAGCAGTCCAAAGAACAGGTTGGAACATTTGGGCTTATTCTTGAATTAGGACTATGTTTTACAGAGTGGTACTAGACACTGCAGAATCGCAAATGTTGGGAAAGATTTGGCTGAGTTACTTTTCAAGCTCTGAATATTATTTGAAAATGTAATACAAAACAAAACAAAACCTCTTCCATTCTCCTTTGAACCTTCCTGCAACAACCACCACCCCTCCCCGCACACAGTCAATGATATGGTTATTTTTTACATGCCTCCTCTGGCTTCCAGAAAAGAAGATGCTTCCCATCCTTAGAAGATATGTGATCTAAAACAAAAGATGCCCATTTACATAGGGGAGTCTTTCATAAACTTGGCTACCAGGCCTGTTGGAGTATAGAAGTAGATAGAAAACTTTATAGAAAACAGCTATGATACAACCTTTGTTTTTATGAGTTGTTAACTGATGGAGGGGGGAGCCTGAGTCAGGTTCTGGGATTTTCCCTTGTTTGGTGTCCCTTTGTAAATGGTAATGAGTAAGGAAGAGGACATTGAGATAATCTTGACAGCTGACATTCTGCATAAAGCTTGGCATCTTTTCCCTTGCTAGTATTGTGGGCACAATATTGCAAAACAGTGTTGGTCCATTTCCTGGTGTTTTGAATTGTGGACACAGAAGCAGTATCTTACATTCAATTTTTATTTTATTTTTATTGTTTGAAGGACTGAGTTTCCTCCAAAGCTGTTGTTCAGGTAATCCGCTGTTTTTTATGTAGATGAAAGCTGACTAGATTCATTAATTCAGGTTCCTTGAATTGGGTGGCAACTGTTTTTGAAACTACTTGGTGCCAAAAATCAGCTGTCCTTGCGTAGATGCCCTGTTCATAAACAACCGTGATGTTGACCTCTGTTGGCCTTTTCTCCTTTTTTCATCTCCAGTAAAGTTTTATGGAAAGTTTGCCGCCTTTGATCTGGCAGGAATTTCCTCTGGTTGAAGACTGTGTTTTCTTTGTACAAACAAATTGTTTCCATAGAGAGCAAGTCAAAATATCTAAACTGTTGTGTCCAGCTAGTTTGGTGCTTGAACTGCTTAAGTAGTCAAGTATTTTATTCCTTAATCATTTCTAGTACTCAGACTGTAATTGTTGATGAGCTACTAGTATTATTTATTTATTTATTTATTTATTTATTTATTTATTTATTTATTAAATGAATATCTAGCTACATGGCCACTCTGGGTGGATTACAGAATTGAACAAATACCAAAATACAAAACATAGCCAAGAAACTTTACAATAAATAAACAATACAGTATAATAAAACATAATAGCTTAACAAAACAAGACACCCTCAACTGGAATGGAAAGGATGATGATGTGGAAACATAAACAGAGGATCCGTTTGATAACGAGTTGAAAACTAGAATACAGTAGGAAAATCATGTTCTCAGTTACTAGTCTTTGCCCTCCTCCCTCATCTGTAGATAAAAGCCTCTTACATAGAGAGGAGAACTGGAAAATGATACATGTCAGTAAGATAATAAATTATGTGGTCACAGTGTCAGATAAGCCTATAAAAAATAGATCTCATTGTAAAGTATTCTGCTTATATACCGCCCCATACCACTTCAAGTAGTCTCTGGGCAGTTTACAGTTTAATTACAGTATGCAGGCTACACATTGAAGCCCTGCCCCAGCAAGCTGGGTACTCATTTACTGACCTCGGAAGGCTGGAAGGCTGAGTGAACCTTGAACCTGCTATCTGGGATTGAATCCCAGGTCGTGAGCACAGTTTTACTTGCAGTACAGGCATTTAACCACTAGTAGCCTGTAAAGGAAAAGATATAACCGAGTCACTGACTAATGCTCACATGGATAAGATAAACTCGCATCTGAAAAAAATAACGGAAGAAAAGTGTGCAAGTAGTTTCAGTTCTTTTTTATCCTATGACCCCTGGCAATTAGGCTTTGATATCATGCTCACATGTGCTGGGGAGCATTACTGTAGGAACCATGTTCCAGCTTCTTGCATTTGCCCAAAGGGGCAGCTGATCTGTGTAGCAAGTCAAAATGCTTGGGAGGAAGTAGCTGGTAAGTATGACAAAAGCATTGATTCTCACCATGATGAGGTGTTCCCAGGACCAGCACATGTCATAATACTGGGTGCTCTTCACAAAGCACAGTGGCAGGAATGCCACATAGTAAGCACTGAAGAGGGAATTAAATAGAACCTCCTTGATTTGGTGGTTGAAGTCTGCTTTCGGGCATTCCACCTTGTTGGGAATCAGATCTGAGGACAAGGGGCACCTTGAAAGTTTATGGATAGATTCTCCCAACAGTCTCAGGGCTTCTGAAATAAATCAAGTGTAGTGTGCCAATGGAAAATAAAATTAAAAACCATATCCATCATCATCATCAATTTATTTATTTATTTATTTATTTATTTATTTATTTATTTATTTATTTAAAAGCCTTCATTATTATCTTGTCTTAAAAACCAGTTGTTAGATACCTCCTTGTTGGACAATTTTCTTGCTCTGGATTCAGGAAGCAAGAGAAAATTGCTAACTTTTTATTTTAGAAACATTGATTACATTTCATCCTAGAGCCTTGGATTCCTTCTTAATACATCCAACAGAAAAGCATGTTTATTTAGGATTATTTCTTTAACAAACAAAATGTTGAGTAAATATTGTTCCCTCAGTCTTTTGTCCTTTGCAGCGTTGCTTATTTTATATGTCGCCATTTAAAAAAATTAAAAATAAAAAATAAAAAAAGTCGCCATTTCAATGTATGCAGTATAAAACATACCAAATGTTTACTGTGATCTCTCACTGCTTGTTTGCTCACTCTCTAATTAGCGTGGAAAAAATTGTCAAAATGTCTTCACCTTAAATTATTTATATTGTTCTGGAACCACAACATGTAATCTTTTTCTTTGAAATGCTTTTTATCAAGTTTTCCTTTCTCTGTTTTAAAGCGTCTTTTGAAATGTTGTTTTCAGAAAACCTATTACACACTTAAAAACCAGTGTGGCTGTTATGTATAGTCTTGAAACCCTGTTAATAATTAGAACTTTCAACTTGATTAAAGAGGTGCACAAGTCTACCTAATTAAATAGAGCAAATCCAGCATTTTTTAAAAAATCAATTAGTTTTTTGTGCTATCTTGTCACAAAACACCTTTATTCTTGTTATGAGACATATTGACCTTGTGGTCCTATATGAGAATGTGCTGTCACTAGATCTATAAGTAGCACTTGGTGGGGTCAGCTCAGATAAAACGCTAAAATATGCTTTAAGTCTGACTTATGAGTCACATAAATAGCAACTTCCAAGGTTTTGGAAAACTATAATTTGACTTGGCAGATGAATTGCAGCTTACAGGATGTGAAGGTTGGGCAGTCAAGAAAGCTGACAGGAAAGCAATTGATTGATTTGAAATATGGTGTTCTTGAAGAGCTTTGTGGTTACCTTGGGCTGCTAGAAAGATAGATAAGTCAGTTCTAAAACTGGACTAAGGCTTCTGAAAACTGTTGGCTGCAAAGTCGGCAGCTCGGCAGTTCGAATCCCAGGTGCCACGCAGTGGAGTGAGCTCCTGCTGATAACCCCAGATCCTGCCGACCTAGCAATTCGAAAGCATGTCAATGCAAGTAGATAAATAGGTACCGCCATAAAAAGCGGGAAGGTAAAACAGTGTTTCCTTGCAGCCACGCTGGCCACATGGCCATGGACTTGAACAACACTGCTCTTCGGCTTGAATACGGAGATGAGAACCTCCCCTAGAGTCGGACATGACTAGCACGCATGTGCAGGGGGAAACCTTTACCTTTACCTTTTTAAAGGAAGTCAAGTCCAAGCACTCGCTAAACACTCAACTGAAGCTATGGTACACTTTGGACATAGCTTAAGAAGACAAAATTCACTAGACAAAGAGAATAGTGTCAGGAAAAGAGGAAGGCGGCTGGTTTATGTCTCTTCCCAATGACCCCCTTTTCTGGGAAGCCTTTGACCGTCTCACTTTATTGTTACTAAGCCACAACAAAGGTAACCAAAATTATTGCATACCCTCCCTTGTTGATCCATGCCTACCGTGGCCTACCTCTACTCTCTGTGATTACTTGAGATTGTAACCTCCTGGGTTAGAATATGTTCTCCCGGTTCTTTGTCAAAGCATAAAATACCTTGCACAGATAATGCTTTGAAAACAGGAAGAAAGGGAAGAAAGGCCCTATCAGTGATCTCCCCCCCCCTCACATTTTTTCATTATTTATTCTAAAGACATTATAGCTTGTTTACACAGAAATAAAAGTAGCTAGTTCAGTTTGGTTCTGCTTCTTTTTTATCTTTCTTCCCCGTGGGATTTCAATTAAACCAGGGCCTTTACCACCTCCTTCCAGGTTTTGTGTTTTCAAATTTCCCTGGGAGGCTTGCTGTTATGTTGAAGTGGCTTTTCTTTTGACAGGTGGGGCTTAGGGCTATAGTGATTCTCTACAGAGTTCATTTCCATGTCAGAAGCTCCCATTTTGGAAGGCTTTAATTAACTCTTTGTTAGTTTTAAAAGTGTGGAGAAGAAGAGCCCAGAAGCAGAACTGCAGAGAATAAATACTTTGTAATTGCTTCTTTCCTGTGGTGAAGTAATCAAGCATCTGGTTTCTACAGGGCCATGTAGAACCAACCTAGTACAGTATCAGATAACTCTGCTCCCTTTGAGGGTGAGCCATGTGTACCTATGTTCCTTTGCTGAGGTATTTTTGCCCATCTGGACAAGTCCTTGGCAATGTAAGCCACCTTGGATCCTTTTCCAAGGAGAAAGGCAGGGTAAAAATATTCAAAATAAATAAATAATAAATAATAATTATCTACGAGTAAAGCCTTGGTATTGCTTCTAATGTTGTGCCTACTTAGTATATTGCCCAGGTGCTGTTTGTGTATGGGTAACTTTAAGGTTTGCTGCCTTCTTCATTTTAATTCTTTATCTTTTAGTCACACTTGGACTGGGTAGTCCTTCAAGTGGAGGAGGTCTTCAAAAGAAGGATTGTCCTCTGGGAGCCCTTCAAATTGAGGTTCCTCCATAAAAAAGGGGCATGTGGTCACTCTACTCCAGAAATCTTCAGAGCATTAGATGAGAATAATATTCAGTTCTGAAGCCAGAGCACTCACTCTGAAGGGAGCTAAGAGGAAAATACTGCATAAATCTTCAAGAGTGATCTGATTTCATGTTTTCTGGGAAACTCTTCTGAAAAACTATTTATTGCAAAAGAAAGGAAACCTATCTGTTTCTATGTTCTTGTATCAACTTCTGTTTCGGTGCTGAGACCAAAATAAAATTCTCTATGGTATTCAGAGTAACTCTATGAGATTATTGACCATATGCAGTGTGGTGTAGTGGACAGAGTGATGAACTAGGACACTGAAGACCAGGATTTGAAACCTTGCTCAGCCACGGAAGCCCACTGGGGGTATGGAACTGGTAAACCCATTGTTAAGTATGTCACTTACCTTAAAATCCCATCAGGGTTGCTTTAAGTTGGTTCTGAGTTGATGGCACTTAAATACTATAACTAAATATGAGATTAGATGTACACTTTCCTGCATAAATGCTGTAAACTGAACACAACTCTGTTTTTCTTCCCCAGGAGATATACCAGTGGTGTGGCTCTACATGCAATAAGTATGAACGCCTTAAAGCTACTCAGGTTGCCATAGGCATTCGAGACAATGAACGGAATGGAAGAGCACAGCTGATAGTTGTTGACGAAGGAAGTGAACCAAAGGAACTCCTAAAGGTATTGTATAATCACTTGCTTTTGCCAAAACTGTTAGTGGTGCTGTTCATTTTTCCTGCTCTGCAGTCACATTTCCTTAGACTGGATTTCATCAACTGGGAAGAAACAGGCACGTAACAACCACAGAAGACACTGTCTAATATGATCCCCAAAACCCCTGTTGGAGCACTACCCTTGCTAATTTCAGTCTTGATAATTTGATGGTGTTTTATGTTGAAGCAAGGATCTTGTTTGGCTTCTGGGCCCTTCATAGTCTAGAAAATGGGCTGTGGGAGAAAGAAATAACAGAAACAGCATCTGCACAAAGAGGGGACCCAAACCCTTCACTGGCCAGTTAGTTTAAGGAAGGAAGTGAAGAGATGTGTTTCTGATGTCTTTTTGGTGCTCCTTCGTAGTCATTTATTAGAACGCCAACAATCAGAGGACTCATCTGCTTCAACTGCTCTGTTAAACAGCCCTGCCCCCTCACCCCCACAGTATATAGTGATTAACACAGCCTGTCTCCTAAAGTAGAGGTGGAAGGTAGGAGATCTGCTGTGGGTCTCCTGACCCTCCCAATTATCCAGTGTCTTTCCCCTATCTATTTCTTATTGAATGCTTTTTCCTCACTGCTGTTAGCAATTTGTGAGCAAAGGCAGAGAGAAGGCTGTCTGCTTTTTCCAAATTTCTTCACTCAAAGGGAATTGTAAATCTAAGTTAGACCCTTGTTCTACCAAGAACCTCCTATTGTCATGACTGATGGGCAGCACCTGCCATGAGTTTCTAGCAGATTTTCGTGTATCATGACCTGAAGATGCTGGGGATTCAACTAGGGACCTTCTGCATATAGTGCTCTGCCATCAAAGAGACAGTGTTGTGTGTAGACAGAGGGACTAGAACTCGGGAGGCCTGGGTTCGAATCCCTGCTTAGTTATGGAAGGAGTAAAACTGCTCTCGTGTACCTTGAAAGCCCTACTCTGGTCACTGTGCATCAGTTCTGACCAGATAGCACATAACACACTATCTTTAAAAATTACCATCTTTTACTTTTTCACTGGAAGAGCAGCCTTTCTCTCTCTTTTTTGTCTTGTATTGTCCTGGCTTTGCTTTCGGGTCCGTTGGCAGGAAGTGGTGCAGTTGCTGTTTTTGCTGAGGTTAGGAGTTGCTTTACACTTGAAGGAATGAAAAGGTTCTCTGTTTGCTTGCCCTTGCTGCTTGTTGTGCTGGGAGTATGTTCAATGCTGCGTCTTGGGCCTCGAAGCCTCTCAGTGCTTAGGCTGGTCCCAAGGGGCATGGGTGGCTTCCTCCAGAGGTACTAGCAACTTGACCAGCAGCCAGTCTTGGGACCACCGTGGCAGATTGTCTCCTACCCAGCTGCTGACCTCTTTGGGAGCACCAGTACCTCCTGGATGCCTACTCATCTATGGCGTCTTCCAAACAGTCCTCTCCCGTGCCACTCTACTCCTTAAATGCCAGTCCTGCTGTGGCTTCAAAAGCACAAAGTCAGGAATCTTACCCTTGCTCCTGGGAGGTGAAAGGCCCACCCCTGTGAGCAGGGAGACACTCATCAGTCCCACAAGGACCCAACTGCCCTATATAATTAAGGACTGAAGCCTTAATTATATAGGGTTCCATAAGGAAGAAGGGGAGGGAGAGTTAATTAGTAGAAATGGTGAGAAGATTAAATGGTTTTTGTATACTTCTCCTCCTCCTCCTCCTCCTCCTCCTCCTCCTCTTCCTCTTCCTCCAAGTTAATATTTCTGTATCCCCAATATTCAATCTAGTAAATGCCATTGAAAGCAAAATGGAGTTCTCAAACTATTTTTTTTTGTTTCTAGAGATATATACTCTCAATGGAGATGAGAAATAATAGGCCACATCATCCCTGTTGTCTAATTCTGAGTGGTTATTCTTGAGGGATCTTTTCCCCACCTTTTGATTTGATATAATATTCAAAATTCTCAGACATCTTAGAATATCACTAGTGTTGTTTTCAACAGTTTCCTTGAAGAATGCTGATTCCTTTGCAGTTGTAAAGGAAAAAAGCTGTTTATATCTTGGCTTACTAAGTCAAAAGGCACTTGTCTGGATTGGCTCATTGCAGGTGGATATTCGGCTCAGCAGTTAAAGTAGGAAAGCTTAGTTAATTGAATGAATAGTATTTTCTCTCTGTCTCATGCACACACATATACTTCTTCCCAGTGTCAGGGACTCCAGAGCATGAGAGGAAAATCGCAGAACTGTTATTAGATGTTTTCCTAAAAATGTGATCTGAGATGCTTTTTGGCACAGAAGCAAACGGAATATGTAAAGTTGACCTCTAGGAATGGCTAGTAATATGAAAGGTCCAAGAAGATGCAGAAGCATTGGGGAATTGGTACTGCTAATTTGATTGGCTCTTCTATGAATACTGTATGATTATGCCTGGGTCTGCCCATGTATATTTATTCCTTGGTGGGTTTTTAATTTCTTTCCATTATTGCAGGAAAAGTTTGAATGTATTTGTGTGCATTTTGTGTGTGTGTATTGTGTGGTTTTTAAATGCTGGCCTTATGCATAGAAACAGAATAATAGATCTAGTAACAGAAGATGATAATTTGGACTTGTACATTAATATTTATTTTCAATCATTCTAAAGCTACTAAACTGAGAATATTTGCTTCCCCCTAATAATGACATGCCCCTTTCTCACAGGATTTAACACAAAGGAAATATTGACTTCTGTTCCATTCACATGAATCTTTTGTGCATGATGATAATTGATCTAATCTACTGTAAACCTTCTTCAGTCTACTTCATTGTTACAGTATGTCCATTCTACTCCTTGCTTCTGCACAAGCAAATGGTGTGTTCAAAATACACACACACAAGGAAAAAAAATATTTGAATAGAGCCACTGGGCCAGAATCCAATAATTTAAGTACTTTATTTGTTGGGAACAAACACACTGTACTCTGCTAAAAACTTCACGACAATTAGAAGAACTGAAATAGACTAACAAGGAATTCTTCAGTGTAGGGTTGCCAATACAAAAATAATGTGACTCTTAACTAGACAAGTCAGACTCCCACTAGGCATGGGAAATCTGTTACTGAGGTCTCCCATAGGTGTCTGCTGCCCAGCTTACATATGAGGGCCAAAATCCTGTTGAAGAAACTACACGTATAAAGTAATTGTGTCACAACAAAGAATTATTTCACACAATGGGGCAAAAGTTTGATGTCTGTTGCTTTACTCATACATGAAGTGTATATCTTCGTTTGAATAAAAAAAGTTCCAAAAGACAAACTTGAATTTCTTTCTTTCTTTCTTTCTTTCTTTCTTTCTTTCTTTCTTTCTTTCTTTCTTTCTTTCTTTCTTTCTTTCTTTCTTTCTTTCTTGGGTTAGAGCAATGGTTCTCAACCTGTGGGTCCCCAGATGTTCCTGGACTGCAACTCCCAGAAGACTCCACTACTCGCTGTGCTGGAAGAGGTTACTGGGAGTTGCAGTCCAGGAACATCTGTGGACCCACAGGTTGAGAACCACTGGGTTTGAGTAATTACGGAAGGTTTATGTTATCTGCACTGCTAGAGGTCCAGGTTCATAGGTCTTAGGAGCATCTTTCCTCATTCTGGTGCCCCTCAATTGCAATTCATTGCTAAACCCAACAGCATCAGGTCTTGGAAATGATGGGAGTTGTGTTCTAAAACATTAGAATGACATCAGATTAAAAGAAGTTCCTTCTTCTTACTCTTAGCACACCCCCTCCCCTCTGGATAATAACTGATAAACTTAAAGTCTTGTTTGTGGAATTTTGGGGCTAAAATCTGCAACAATCGTTTTTCAGTGCCTCCAGTGGGGGTGCAGTCTCAGCATTAGTCTAAATCAGACAAAGACACCCCTTCTGATACCGAAACATCCAAGATCAAAACCCTTCCTTGCCAACTAGTTTTTGCAGGTATTCACCACCCTTATTTTGGCTGAATAATACACATTGTCTTCCCTTGTGTAAATAACTATCCGTTTCTTTCTAAGTTATTCAAATAGTTGCAAGGAACTTCACTCCCATTTCCTAATAACACTTAAGTCAATATTCAAGTTAAGATAGGAAACCTTTTGTCTGGTGTCCAGTATGCTCAGCGTAAATAGTAATCCGATGGTTATCTCTGCTAAGCCATCAAGTTCTGGGAAGTTTGTTTTTTAAAAAACAAATAGTTCAGTTGTGACAATAGAATTAAAGCTGTTTAATATAGAGGTTTAAATAGTTGCTTCAAACCATGGGGGGGGAAAGGCAATAGCCTTCAACAATAGACCTAAGTCAATTTTTGTATCATTTTGGAGAAATATTCATTGGAAAGATTCCGGTTCTTATTTGTGAGGTGACTGACGGCTGTGGGGGTGCATGTCTTGTATTTTATCGTACAGTCATCTCTGAGGCCCCTCCCGCGCCTGTTAAAGCCTGGGTGAAGCTGTTCCCAGAGGTTCAGTCAGACACTTGACTGAAGCTGGATCACAATTGGAATAACTAGAAGCTGAACATGGACTTCAGCACCAGGATCCATGAGCCACTGGCCATGCTGGATGGGAGATTCTGGAACTTGGAAGTTGAAAAAAAGCAATATTTTATTTATTTATTTATTTATTTATTTATTGGATTTTTATACCGCCCATCTGGCAGTGAGGTCACTCTGGGCGGTTTACAACAAGTAACACATTCAAACAATTTATACAATAAAACCATAAAATAGTAACACAATCAAATAAAATTAAAAATAGCATTAATAAAAAGAAATATTTGACTAGAAACAAATCACACAGGCAAACAAAAGCGAAGAAGTATGTGTTTTATTAAATAAAGGTAAAAGTGAAGCTTTTCCTGGCCAATTAAGTCCAGTCATTTCCAACTCTAGGGGCTGGCGATTATCTCTGTTTCTAAGCCAAAGAGCAGGTGTTTGTCTGTAGACGTATTCCTGTGGTCATGTGGCTGGCATGACTAAATGCGCAAGCGCACAGAATGCTGTTCACCTTCCCAATGAAGTGGTACCTATTTATCTTACCTGCGCTGGTTTCAAACGTTAGGTTGGCAGGAGGTGGGACAAGCCATGGGAATTCACCTGTCACATGGATCTGAACAGCTGACTTTTTGATCTACAAGCTCAGTAGCTCAGCGGTTTAACCTTCAGCACCACCTGTGTCTCTTATATTTGCAAAAAAAAAATGTATCTTACACTTTTGCTCGGAATAACAATTGTATATGTTACGCAGATTTTAAATATATTTACAGCATTAGGCTTCCCTGATATACAGTAAAATGAATATATCTATCCTTCCCTTCTTTCAAACACTGATGCTGAAATTCCCTTTATTTTGTCACTTGACTATTTAGGTAATAGTCTCTCCCGCTTTTACTGCCACCAAACTTATATTGCCCCATGTGTATGTATTTGTTCTGCCACTTTGGTGCTTGTACCACCTTCCAGACAGCTGACACTCAGGTACTGAGCTCTGCAACACTTGGCTTGAATTAACTTTAGAAAAAATTGTTAACAATGTCCAAATGATGTTCCTTATTCCTAAGCGTTCAATTCATTCATCAAAATTCCCCACTCTACCACCTATCTTCCCATCAGACCCCAAGCTTTTTTACATTAAAAATTGCCCTCTACTTGATCACTCTCCTCAAAAAACTCAATCAAACTCTTTTACCCTCATTTCTCCCAAGTAATCAAAACTGTTTGTATCAGCATTCTGTGATCCACACTTACCTTCTCCCATCACATCCT
The DNA here is from genome assembly GCA_023846285.1 of Phrynocephalus versicolor. Classification (NCBI taxonomy): domain Eukaryota; kingdom Metazoa; phylum Chordata; class Lepidosauria; order Squamata; family Agamidae; genus Phrynocephalus; species Phrynocephalus versicolor. The sequence goes on along the minus strand of JAHTLZ010003542.1, from coordinate 57,785,427 downwards.
TGTGCTGAATATGATAAGGCGATATTTTAGGAAATAGCCTTCAGAAGGAAGCTTGCACAAAACAATATGACATTTATTAAAATCCTCAGAAAGATTAAAGAGTCCTGTGTTACTTGAAAGACTACCACACTTATTAGAGCATGAATTATAATCTTAGTAGTGCTTTCGTGAACTATAGTCTTTGTACTGTATTAATTTTAGACATGGGCACGGAGCGGCCAAATTGTTGTTTCCGTTTTCGGTTATCATTTCCGTTACGTAACGGAAAAGGTAACGATAATTAGACCGCTCCAGCTCGAACCCGAACCAAAAAAAGAAAAATTGGGTCTTTTTTTTCAGTGTCGTTAATGGCATCGCGTGATCGCGCAATGCCAAGCAGCACAGAAAAAAAGTTTTAAAAAGTAAAAAAAAAAAAAAAAAAAAGACTCCCGGCCAAAAAAGCAGGTTAAAATATGCCTGCCTGAGGACACCTACCAGAGGGGTGGTTTCTGGGGGGGGGGCTCCCCGGCCTTCCCCCCTCCTGTCCTGGGCTGCTTGCACCAGGCTGGGGGGGGGGTCATCCTCGTTGTCTGTCTTGCATGCCATACGGTAGGGGGGGGATCCAAAATGGCGACCACAATTTTTCTTTAGAAATCGTGGTCGAAACACACACCAAATCACCACAGAAACATGTGAAATTTATTTATTTTAAATGCCTGATTTTTAATAGTAGCAGCAGTGGGTTTTTAATAGCAATAAAACGTCGCATTGATTTTATTTTATTTTATTTTATTTTTTATTTTTTTAGACCTGCCCATTTGGGCTGGGCATGGGATGGGACCATGCAATTTTTTTGAACCATTCCACCAATGGCATGGCCAGGGTTTGACTGACACTTCTGGATGTGCCAGAGGGCATAAAAAGCCGAGGCACCTTCCAGAAGTCGCAGTCGGGTCTTGGATGTGGGCTAGGGTGGAGGGCTGTGTGGCTGGCTGCTGCTGGCTGATTGGAGGGAGGCTGGAGGCTTTAGATTTAAGTTAGGCAGGCAGGGAGGGAATTGAATTTAGAAAACAATTTCTTTGATTCTCTGCAGCTTTGTCTACTGAAGGAAATAGCAGTTTATTTATTTTTTCCTCTGGCAGTTTGTGAGGATTTTTTTTCTGATATTGGGTAAAGGGGGGGTTCGACTGGGAGGAGGTATGGATTTATTTTAAAAATATATTACATTGGGACGTCAAATCACGCTAAATCGTGGTGGAAACGACAAATGACAAACAAAATGACGAAACGACAAAGTTTTGAAATATTTCGCGACAAACGGAAATGATCCGAAACGGACCCGTTCTGACAAACGAAAACTCGAAACGTCATTTTTTTCTGGCCGTGCCCATGTCTAATTAATTTATTAATCTTCAAAGCACCATAGGATTTTTTGTCATTTTTCTGTAACAGACGAACATTGTGAAGAAGTGGTTTGGACTCGCCATATACTATAAATAAATACATTGTGATTTAGATCTTTTTTTTAAAACATTAATTTCCATCCACCATGCTTATGACCTACCTGGAAGTGACTTATTTTGAATTGTGAATCCAGGCTCCCACTACTTTCCTACTGGCTACATTGGCAAGCAGGTTCTGGGAAGTGTGGGTTTGTTTGTTTTTAATTTCATTTCAAAGCTTTCAGCATAAGAATGATCAATTTGCTGTTCTTTCCAGAATGGAGTGAGTGACATGGATCATGCATGTATTATAAAGTATTACTGCATTTACCCAATGGAAAATTGACATTTATTTATTTATTTACTTGGTTCTTTAACTGCTTCTACCTGCATAAAGTATATATACAGTGTATCTTGGAGAGACAGAGGAGAACCTTGTAGGTTTCCAGGATGTGTGAACCATTTAAGGTGTTCTTTACCTTTGTGCTGTATACTTTGGCAGTTTCTCCCTTACCAAATATTTACATTGTCAACATGGGACCCCATGTTTGATCAATATCTAATCCGAACTGGGCAATATTACATTGCACTTATCTCTTTAAAACTATTTACGAGTTACACATTAAACAACATTAACCAATTCCTCTCTGGTGAAAGTGAACTGGATTTCAGTGAAAGGTGCCATATTGATTGACCAATGGATATATAGCAGCCACAACAATATGGTGATCATTTTATTCTGCTCTGAAGGCTTAACTTTAATGTTCCCCTTTTTGTTAGGTGGTGTTTACCTTGGCAGGCCTTTTCAGTTAATGACCACTGCATGCTACCACTTAACCTAAATGCAACAAATATCTCTGCACCCAGTCACGTGTTCCTAGCATATGCATCATAAGTGCTAATGTTTTATTTTGTACATCTGGGGAAATCTATTTTAATTTTAATAACGATAGAGTTACAGTGGAACTGCAATCTTAAAAGACTTTTTGTCGTTATATTGCAATAGCGTAATGCGGATATCATTTTGGAAACTGCTACAAGTCCAATTTCTTTTGAAGGTTGGAGTTCAAGCTACTGAGAACTGCACCCTAAAAGTCACATGGTAGCTAACGCATGTGTCTGCACTTATGTTGGGCTCAACATTACCTTCCTGCAGACAAGCAGTAGGAAGCAGCATGGAGGGGTCCCAGTTTCGTTTTGGCACTGCCCTGTATTCTTTTTCACCATTTTTGTGCTTTGTTCTGTCAGTTGCACGTGTGTCCTAGGGTGATGATGATGATGGTGTTTGAAGTGGGACACAGAATAACATTACAGTGGGAAAATCCCCCCTAAAGAACATGATTCTGTCTCCTGTAAATAAGTTTTCTGTTCCTGGTTTTCACATGGCTGTCAAGTTTAGTGCTGTATCAGATAAGGGTTGTACTTTGAATCAATCCCAGAAACAGCCTGGCAGCTGTTGTAATGAAGGAATTACATGCTCCCCATAATCAGTGCCAGTCAGCAGTCTGGATGCAGCATTTTGAGCCAGCTAAAGTTTCCAAACACTCTTCAAAGGCAGCCCTACATAGACCATGTTACAATAATCTAGATGAGATGTAATTAAGTCATTTGCCACTGTGGTTAAATCAGATATCTCAGGGAAGAAGGACAGCTGGCACACCAGCTTCAACTGTGCAAAGGCTTTGCTGGTCATTGCTGGCTAAGTTCAGAAGCATACCCAAGCTGCCAACGTGACTTTTCAGGGGCAGTATAAACCCATCTAGTACAGGCTTTATCCCTATCCCCTAATTTGCTTTGTGACTGACCAGGAGCACCTCTGTCTTGTCTGGATTGAGTTTCAATATGTCAGCCTAGTCCATTATTGACAATAGGTGCTGATTTAGACACAAAACAGCTTCTTTGCAGTCAGATGGGAAGGAAACTGATGACACCAAACCCCAAAACTTTGGACAGCCTCTCCAAGAAGTTCCATGTAGATGTTGAATATCACAGATGAAAAGAACTGATCCCCGGAGGACACCCCAGGTCAATATCCAGGGTGTAGAAAAAGATGCTCCCAATATTACTTTATGAGTTGGGACATCTAGGTAGAATTGGAGTCACTGTTAGGCAGTACCTGCAAGACTCATACCAAAAAGGTGCCCCAGAAGGACATCATGGTTGGTGTAGAGGTTCAGTAGAACCAACATGGACATACTCCTCATGTTTTGGTCCCAGTGTAAGTTATCTAGCAAGGCACCCAAAACAATCTCTGTTATGTAACCATGGCCAAAACCAGACTGAATTAGATCTAGATAATCTCCATCATCCAAGAATCTCTGTAACTGGGATGCCACCACGAACTCTGGAACTTTGCACAAAAAGGGAATATTGAAGACTGGCCAATAATTATTCAATACAGTGGGGATTTGGGGGGGCTTTTAGGAACAAAAGTCACTATTGACTGAAGAAGCTACTTGGATGAGTAGCGAAACATTTTGATCCCAAACGAAAAGAAGTCCAGTTGTCATGACTCAACTCCCGGATAACCTTACCTGGATGACTGAGAATATATATCTCCACAGACATATTAATTACTATTGCCCCTTTAACCCGCTCAGCCATTCTGCCTCTTCTAGAAACCAGGAAGGGGAAAGGCTCCAGCATATATGTGGGGGGCTTTCACCACTCTAAGGATCTTGTCCACATCCTCCGATTTGCATTACCTGAAACATAACAGCACGAGCAGGAGGCCAAGTTATATCAATAGGACATATATCAACTACAGTATCTAAGTCAGAGCAGATCCAATGGATTTGTTTCTGATCTAAGAGTTTTCCCATTCAAACTTCTCACAGCTGCATTTTCATGCAGTGTAGCAACAGAAAATCAATAACCACAGCATCTTATTTTAGAGTAAAAAAGAAAAAAGAAAAAGGGAAATGGAGGGGCAGAAATCATCAAACAGGTAGGGGAATTGAGTCCATGATCTTGCAAGTCACACAGTATGGAAGATGAAGAGACTTTACAATAAACACCCAGAGGATAAACGGGTCCCTGTTTGAGTGTGAAACCAGAAATAGCAAAGCCAGAAGAATAAAAACTTATCAAAACGGTCTCAGCTTTGTTCAATGCTAAAGCTTGGTCTAAAGGCAGCAACTTGGAGGTCTAAATATAATCAGAACCTGAATGGGGAATTATGTGGCAACCCTAGACACATCAGCAGTGACTGATAAAAGAAGGAACCATGACAGTTGGTTCACTGAGCCCAAGCCTAATGATTTTTTTCAGTGGGAGAGAAGACCCACTCTGTGAGTCTTCTACCCCTCTGTGGATATGTTTAGAATTGCAGCCTTAAATACAGCTCAAGGAAACTCAGCCCTCCAGATGTCAGTTGTTGTAAAAACTACACAATAATGTTAAAAAACAAATTCTATTATCAAGTAGCCATGCTGGCAGAGGAAAAAGAAAAGAGGAGGATTGATTTTCAAAATGAATTTTAATTCCACTTTTTCCAAAGAATACCTAAAACAGAGGCCTCGAAGAAACAAATTCAGCATATTTTCACAGGTAACTCAGCCGGTTTGTTGGATTTAGTATGAATTTTCACAGGTTATACTCTACAGACACACAAAGAGGACACAATGTGACTGAAGAAGATTACAATGAAATTAATTTGTTAGTCAGCAGTTTCTTAGCCATGCGGTACCTTTGTTTTCATTTTTGCTCCAAATCTGTGTAAATTCAGGATACAGTGGTACCTTGTATAACGCAATTAATTCGTTCCAAATCAAATTACGTTATACAAGTTTTCCGGGGCCACCAGGGCCTGGGCCGTCGATGGGGACGCGGGCAAGGGAGGAGGGCAAGCCGGAGCCGCCCTTCGGGTGCGGATCGTGCCCCCCCACCCCCGCCCCAAGAGCTCCCCACCCACCCACCCATCCGCTTTCCCGCCTGGTCTCCCGGGGAGGCGCCCCCCGACCTATCTGGCGCCCCTCGGGAGGGGAGTAGCGGCTCGCTCGCCTCGGGCTGGATGGGCAAGAGGGGCTTGGGCGGCCGGGGGGGCGGATCTCCCCGTGGGGTGGGGGGAGGAAGAAGAGAGAGAGAGAGAGAGGAGGAGGAGGAGGAAGGGGTGGTGGTGGTGGTGGATCGGGCCCCTTCCTGGCACGGCTCCTATCGCTGCCGCCGACGGCGTCTCCTCCGCCTCTTCTTCCTCTCTCTCTCTCTCTCTCTCTCTCTCTCTCTCTCACACACACACACACACACACGACCCGCCAGCCACCCGCCCGTTCCCGCCGGCCTCCCTTTTCCTTTTCTCTCTCGCCTCCCCCGCCCCCACCACCCTCCCTCCCTCCCTCCCTGCCGAAGAACCCGGACTCGCCTCTTCCTCCGTTCCTCGGCTCCTCTCCTTCCTTCCTTCCTTCCTTCCCTTCCCCGGGGATTCCAGCCCCCGGGGGTGCAGCCAGCCAGGTAGGCAGGCGTCCGTCCCCCGTCCCCCCCTCAGGGCGCAGCCGAAGGGAGAAGCACCCCCCTTCCTCTCCCCGTGGGTCAACAGTCACTTCAGCCCTTTGGTCCTCTTTGAAGGGGGTGGTGGGTCCCCTTTTCCCCTCAGCCGCCTCCGTCCCTGCCTGCCTGAGGGGGGGAGAGGGGGCGGATTTTTTTTTTCGTTGTACGGATTTTTCGTTAAACAAACCCTCCGTTGTACGAGGGTTCACTGTATATCATTCTTACAATAGTGTTACAGTAGCTGAACTTGACACATATCATATGGACATAATCTGGGCACAGTTGCAATAGATTCTACATTTCTGGTTCAGAATCTGCACTTGGTCTGCACTTTCCCACAGATTTTTGGATAGCATTCTCCGGCATGAGAAGTCCAGTGCTGAAAACAGGAGTAATGACAGTCGTGGATAAGATGATTAAACCTTCCACCTGTAAATACTCTTACGGCATGAGGGAACCCCCCCTAATGTGTAGAGTCAGCCTGATGGGGGCACTTGTCAGACCCATATATGCTGCATAAATACAAGCCAGTTTATATAAGTAAATATATGAAACCCAGGAAGCACATTGAAAGGGGTGAGTTGATGGACTGGTGGTTAGGGTAAACAAATGGAAACAGATGAAAAGGCAAAGCAGCAACCAAGCAAGTAGGTTGCTGAGCACAGTGTGTTTGCTAAACCACAGGGAATAGGGATTTTGCTGCCAGCCAGACTTGAGTGTGCTAGGAGAAGGGTGGTGGCAGGCTGAGAAATACTTGACTGGAGGTTCAATTTTAAACAGCTTTGTGCAGTATACACAGTAGGGACTGCCACTAATATGACATTTGAGGAACTGGAAGTTTATGAATCCCCCTACAAACTAGGTCTGATGTGTATCTGTTAACTACCTGCAGAGCCACCTCGGTTTAATTGTCTCCAGGATCTTCTTACAAACTATTTGAACTGTTGTACCCATCAGAGAAAGGTTATGGATATAATCCCAATGAAAATACCCATGACTTGGTCCAGTATTCTCTGTATTAACATATCCACAGTATAATGTCTGGAACGGAATTGGATTTTACATTTTCTTGTGTGTGGCTGCCCGATTCTTGGCCAAAAAAACATGCTGAAGTGCATTTTTAAAAGTGTATTGGTGAAATATGTTTAAATATGTTTTCTTATTGTTTCTTATTGGGGAAAACTACTGTATATTCAAAAATACTTTTGCACAGTGTCTATGTAAGCATTTTGCGCAGTTGTTTTGAAAAATCCACATTTATATACCTGAACAGATGCAGGAAAAACATGTGCCAAATCTACCTGTCCCTGTCCCTGTGCCTCTGATACTGTTCCTTCTATGCTGATGGCATGTTAACGAGGGGGCCACCCTATATCAATGGTCAGCAAATAGCTTTCCTTTGCAAATTTCATGATGTTGATGCCCGGATCCTAGCAGCTTCCCACATATGATGGATGTCGGGACAAAGGAATGCAAGTCAATCTAGTGCTGCATAGCATTGAACCAGAGAGAAGGCTAACAATGCTGGAGCTATTAGGCGTTTCTCTAAGTCTGCCATTAGCAAAGGGGCTTTCCAAAGGTCATAGCTCAATAGTTCATTCTCTAATTCTTGGCCACAAAAAAGACTGGATGTTTAGTCCACAGGGGTTTCACTTTTGGTTCTCTTATCCAAAACTATGGGATGATGTCAGTTAGTCTTCTTCCAAGATGACCACGTGGGAGAACATCTGAATCAGATTCTTGGCCAACCATGATTTTGTTAAGTTATTCGTCTGGTTTTCTGCCAGCATATCAAGTTTTATGGTGAATATAAGCCACTGGAATTCAGAACAATTTGTTATTAACAGAGTAATGTTACCTTCTCTTTAAGCTGCTGCTATAGATACACCAGCTTTTCACCAGCTGATCAGCCATACCCAGTCCAGGGGAACACACACACATAATCAGCTTTAAAAAAGACTTCATTAAAATGACAGGCATGACTACAGATCCATAGAAACAGTCCCATTTGTAGGTAATAATAATAATACCTTTATTGTTAATGTACAACATGTGCACAATGAAATTGGCTGAGTCTCCCTTTCCCACCCCCACCTCCATCCCATGCCCATCCCACTGGCAACCACTCAGTCTTATTACACCCTGTGTACTTGACACAGAATGTGCCAGCCCACAGGTCAGTTCTTCTATACTTGTCATGGAATTATTTCCCATTGAGCAGTCTGACAGCCCATGGATAAAAACTGTTCTTTAGTCTGTTGGTGCGGCAGGCTATACTACAATATCTTCTGCCTGAGGGTAACAAGGTAAAGAGGTGCTGACCGGGGTGTGAATCATCCTTAAGAATTTTTTCAACCCTCCTAAGGCAACGATCCCTAGCGATGTTGTCCAGTGCACTTAGGGGACAGCCCGTGATATATTGAGCTGTGCTTACCACCCTCTGTAGAGTCTTCCTATCAGCAGCTGTCAACCCAGCATACCAAATGGTAATGCAATATGTGAGGATGCTTTCAATTGTGGACTGGTAAAAGGAGATCATCAGTTGTTGCTTCACTTTGTTCTTACGCAAGACCCTAAGGAAATGCAGTCTCTGCTGGGCCTTCCTGGCCACTTTGGTTGTATTGATTCCCCAGGCGAGGTCTTCAGTGAGTTAAACTCCCAGGAATTTAAAGGAAGAAACTCTCTCCACACAGCCCCCCTGGATGTACAGTGGGGCTGGTTCCTCTCTCTTCCTCCGAAAGTCCAGCACCATCTCCTTTGTCTTGGTAATATTTAGATGCAAGTTGTTTTCTAGGCACCATGTAGATAATTTTTGAACCTCATTCCTGTATGCTGATTCGTCTCCCCCTGTAATAAGACCCATTATGCTGGTATCATCTACAAACTTAATAACCACAGTAGATGAATCAGATGATACACAGTTATATGTGCACAGTGAATACAGGAAGGGACTAAGCACACAGCCCTGTGGGGAGCTAGTGCTAAGCTTCAGGGAAGTAGATGTAAAAGGCCCAATCCTCACTGATTGTGAGCGGTCCCTTAGAAAGTCCTTGCAATGATGGTGCTCACCTACTGAATGTACAGTGGACCCTCATATAACATACGGATTATATAACATAAAATCTGTACAACATAAAAATTCCAGAGATAGGGGAAATTTGCTTAACAGAATTGTCTATGGGGCGAATCCATAAAACATAAAGATGGTCGTGAGTAGGGATTACTGTTTTCAATGCATTACTATGGGAAATTTGTACAAAGGGCAATTTGCTTAACATAATTTCATTTGGAATGAATTAATTCCTTACAAGGTACTATCTTTAGGGGAAGACACCTATATTGCTCAACACACAGTATCCAATGATTTCTCCAGATTCCCCCCTTCAACTGTGGTTACAAACAGCCATGTTTGGGGCTGGTGGTTTGTGGCTGGGCTAGTGGTGCAGATCTCCCCCCCCCCCAAAAAAAAACCTCCCCCCCCCTCCTCCCCACCAACTTAAAAAAAACTTTCAAACTGACTAGACCTGAAGGGAAAGGCAACCAAATGCCCACATTCGCCCTGTCTTTTCCTTCTTGGCTAATAGCATGAGTTTAGGGGAAGTGGGGGAAAGGGGAATAAGTAAAAAAGATGAACTCCTTGGCTTTCTGTGACTTAAATAGAATTGTTAGTCCCAAATAACATGGATCTGTTGAGTCAGTGGGATTTACGGAAGTATTCACTTACCCATCACCAAAGGATGCAATAGGTCAACTCTAGAGGGAACTAGAATTTAGCCCTGCATCTCTAACGCAGATCAGTTCCTTTTCACCCAATAGCTGTTGATTATGAAAGGAGTTGAGGATGTTTTGGGTCAGTTTCCATTTGCTCAAACTTGACGTTCTTTTAACTCAAATTACAGTCATCCACAGTTTGTCAACGTTCTGCTAAACAACAGTAGAAAGCGGACCAAACTAGAGTGATTTTACTTATGTTCAACTTACATTCCATCTCTTTCTTACCCTACCCTAATCTCTCTCTCTCTCTCTCTTTTTGCACCAAGGTTCTAGGGCGCAAGCCAGAACTCCCGGAGGGAGATGACAATGATGATGAAGCTGCTGATGTTACTAACAGGAGAATTGCCAAGCTGTACATGGTAAGTACAGAACCCTCTGCTTTCTGTTGACCGGCTGTCAGTGAAGCATATGTGAGCCTGCACCTGAAGTCAAACTAGAGAATACATACATTGGTTTATATTTAAAAGCAGTGCTCCCTCAAGTGGTGGAAGCTCATCATAGCATGCACTTTTTGTTGCTTTTTCCTTTTATTGGTATAGTACAGTACTTTGTTTTGTAGTTGGTCATTAGACAACTCACTGCTGAGGCACAAGGCTCTGAGGATATTTCCTTGCTAGAGTTAAAATACCATAATCACATGTAGGGAGGCTAGATTTTAGAAACCCCCGCCATTAATTATAACTGTGATGTGACCTGGTTCCTTTTCCGCTGTCACCCATTTTCAAAGCAGTTATGATTTACCTACCAAAATAAACAGAGACTGACACTTGCTAATGATTCAAAATGAGAATGTAGTATATTTAAGTTGCAGGATAAAGGATCATCAAAACATACTCTTCAATTGAGGCTTTTTTTTAAAAAAAATCTGACTATAAAGCCCATAATTCTCAATTTTGTGAGTTCTGTTTGATAGACAGGCATCTTACAGACAGCCATCTAAACATGACTCCCATGAGTGAAAAGCCTCAACTAGAAGACTCGGAGGCTTTGCTAGGTCTGTGTGTGTTGTGTCGTTACAGTTGTGACCGACTCTTTGTGACCCCATGTCCATGAAGTTTTCTGGGCAGGAATACTGGAGTGGCTTGCAAGTTCCCTGGTGGTCTCCCATCCAAGGACTAACCAGGGCCGACCCTGCTTAGCTTCTAAAATCAAGCGAGATCGGATGTGCTTAGGGCAAGCTCCACCTAAAGTCCTTTCTCCTTTTGTTTCTGAACAGGAAGCTAAATGGAGCTAAGCCTAGCAAAGGGTCCAAGTTTTCCAGTTGAGGTCATTCTGTCTCTCAGGTAGAACTCCAAGAACAGAGAATTGTGGAATTTGTAGTTCAAGAAAATTCATTCATTCATTCACAGACAGACAGACAGACAGACAGACAGACAGACAGACAGACAGACAGAC
>JAHTLZ010003542.1:57757224-57774342 GCA_023846285.1 Phrynocephalus versicolor | reverse complement strand
GACAGACAGACAGACAGACAGACAGACAGACAGACAGACAGACAGACCATCTAGTAGTCCTGCCTCTACACTGGGCGATCTCCAAAAACCATATCCATGAAGATAACCCTTAAGATCCAGTTACGCCTAGAGGCATTATATAAGTCTTGAGTGAATAAAGCAGTGTCCAGCAATTATAGCCCACCCCAAATAAGGCTATAGGGTTTCAAAGCAGGCATGTGGCGGTCTCTTCTGTCTGCTGGCAAGTGTTGACTTAGTACTGATTTTAGTCACTTTTGTCCTGGCAGAAAGGCATAATAAGCTTGGACCCTTCTGCCTATTGATAGCAATGGCAAACGGTAAGAACAGTTTCCCTGTGATCTGCATACTCTTCTAGCTCAAAAACAGCTTTCCAAAATGCTTCAGGCTGTGGAGCAGAAATGTGTTGAGATATCTCTTCTCAATGGAAGGCGTGAACTTAGTTACAATAAAATTGGGTGCTCCAGCTAACTGAGAAAGTAGCTGTTAAGATCTGATAACTTGTCCTCTTATATTAGCTACTATAGTAGTGTTTGGTTTTACTGTGTACAGCTCAGTCCTGTTGGTTCTGAGGAACTGACAAAATTCACCTATCAATATTCTTCATGGTCCTGGCCATGTCATCCCCCCACCTTTTTATACACCCTTCTCATTTTATTGCATTCTATGACACCTCTATAATGGAATTTTTTTCTTTTCCCCCTCCCCGTTGGTAATATGTTCTGACGTTCTGGGACGCGTTTGGAGGCTTTAGGTTTTTATGATTTTAGGATTTGTTGTTGTTTTAACTTGCTATTTTTGTATCTATTTGTTGTATTAGGATTTGTTGTTAGCCGCTTAGAGTCCTGTCGGAGATAAGCGGGATACAAATATAAAAATAAATAAATAAATAAATATTTTCAGCCCAGACAGTGCTTTTTTTAAAGGAATAAATATGTTGTTTACTTAGTCAAATAAGCACAGTGATAATAGGAATTGATGATATTGGTGATTTTTGCACAAGTCAGTGGAAGTGCGTAAGTTGAAGTGGCAAATTGCCACGTCATTCATGAGAGCTGGCTGCGTTCCAGGTCACGTGCCTATTGCACAGCGAGGGACACAACCAGCACCTTATTAATTATGAGCAGTTTGTTGCTGTGACTACTGCAACTTCACTTACACATGCGCCAATTGTCAACAGGGTTGGATATCTTAATTATGGACATTATAATCATCATAACAGAGTAGTGATGGGGGTGGGGGTTGTGTGATATTAGGTGTAGGCTGAGAGGTTTCCGCCTAAAATTGGTATAGTGTCTTATGAGAAAACCTAATGAAACTAGCCACTGACATTCTTTTTTTTTTTTTGTCATCTCTTGCTTATCACATCTCCCTGCACTCTTAGGTATCGGATGCCAGTGGGTCAATGAAGGTTTCGCTTGTTGCTGAGGAAAATCCTTTTTTAAGGGCAATGCTTTTGTCAGAGGAGTGTTTTATACTGGATTACGGTGCAGCAAGAAAGATATTTGTATGGAAAGGTATGCGACCAATCTCTTTGTCTCTCTTTGTTAATGTTCTCCCTAATAAATAGCTGTAGCACACTTCAATCTGCAGGCATGCTTGTTTTCTAGAGTCTGGCTTTATGTGCGCTGCCCTTTTTGTTCAGTTGTGGACCGAGGGACTATGCACCATTATCTTGAGTGATGTGTGGCCATGAGAATTCCTGTGCTCAGAACAGGCCCCTAAAAGAGCAAAATCCATATCTTCCAATAGCCACTTTCCCCATTTACTCCTTATAATTGGGAACAGTCACAGAGACATAATGGATGGAACCATAATGCTTAACGTCATAAGTTGCAAGTAGAGTAGGCCCATTGAATCAATGTAACTTACAAAGGGATTGGCTCAACAAATCCCAACAAATATTTGAAAGGGTAATATTAATGAGAATGTCCATAGTTGAAAACATTAGTAACTATGGCCCTTTGTAGAACTTTGTTAGCTACTTTTACAGTTGGATGTAAGGATGTATTTGCAGGGTAATAGCTGGAAACCATAGTTCAGGGTTTACCTAGTCACCACAGAGTCGAGACCATACTAAAACATTTTCCTGACCCAAAGATGTATCCCAGCATTCTTAATAGCACTGCAAGGGATTTGATATGTACCTCGTGAGTTGCATATTTCTTTACTAGGGCCATCAAACAGATTGTAGCTTGAGCTGCTGGTATAAGGAAGTCAGCTCTGTGGAAGAGTGAAAAGTGTTGTTGGGTGTATAGGATTGGCTAATATCCCTTGGGTGGGGTGGAGGGGGGTGGAGAGAGAGAGAGAGAGAGAGAGAGAGAGAGAGAGAGAGAGAGAAGGGGTTAATTCTGGATTTTCCCTGTGGAATTTCTTTGTGTGTATGTCTAAATGTTCTTATTCTTGCCTTCATTTTCTTGAATTACCCAAGGTTGCACATTCTGTGCATTACTTACTGAAAGAAGTCTACATGTCGGCATGGTGATGCCAAGAACAATCACTAAGAAGAAAAACAAGATAACTTGAGTGAATTTTATTATTCTTTGTTAGCTACCTTTATGGTTGTCTGTAAGGAAAAATTAATTCATGTCTCAAAAGCAAACCTTGTTCCCAGTTAAAATCAACAAAAGCAACCATTTTAATCAGTGCAATTTTCTAAATTATTCTATTATTTACCATGTAATGGGTAGAATTTGTCAGAGCTGTGTCCAGGAATATCTCCTTGTTCACTTTGCCTAATCCTATACTATTGTATTTTAACAAGGTAAAGATGCTAACCCAGCTGAGAGGAAAGCCGCCATGAAATCAGCTGAAGAATTCATTCAGCAAATGAATTATCCTGCCAATACTCAGGTATGTCTGTGAGAGAAAACAACACAAATGCATCAAGTATGGGGACTAAGTATAGCTCCTATAAGGTTCCTTTGCCTCTAGCTCCTATAGGGAAGCATAGCTGCATGAACTAGTAATGAAGATGGCATGTTATTTATAGAGCAGTGAGACCTTAACTTAATTAAGTCAAATGTACTTACTGTGCTCCAAGCCTGGAGGCTGGAAAGTGTGGGTGGGAGAGAGAATGTTTCCATAGATAGATTAAGTCAGTGAAGAAGTTGGATGGGTGGCTGATGAGGCCTCAGTAAACTCCAGGAAGTCATGAAGGAAAGCAAAATGATTTGTAAGCGAAACTCATACTTGGGCTGACAAGGTGCGAGTGATAGTTACAACTGAAAAATGACATTTTGCCTGAAAACCAACAATTAGCTATCACAGGTATTATAGATTTTAGGTGAACTAAGCACTCTTCCATTTTCCTCAATTTGTATATTACTAACTTATGAAGCAGGGAAGAAGCATACGTATAAGTTGGACCTGTATGTTTTCCTGGTCTCATATATAGATCAATTGGCAACCAGCCTCTACTTCCTGATAGATTAGCACAGAGTATGGGACTATAAAAAGAAAGTTAACAGTTTTAAGTTTTTCGATTCTTTGGTTTCAGATTCAAGTTCTTCCGGAAGGAGGTGAAACACCAATGTTCAAACAATTCTTTAGAGACTGGAAGGACAAAGATCAAAGTGATGGGTTTGGAAAAGTGTACGTCACAGAGCGAGTGGCAAGAATCGAGCAGATCGAATTTGATGCTACCAAGTTACACGAGTCACCACAAATGGCAGCAAGGCACAACATGGTAGACAATGGCTCTGGGAAAGTCGAGGTATGTATTGTTTCCCTTTTTGTTGCTGTTGAGCTTCTTGACTTCACTTTAGACACTGCTTTGCCTTATATTGCTACATTTACAATATTGGGTTTCTGTCCCCTACACCTCCACATAAATGGTTGAAGCTCAGGAGTCTCTGAAATTATCCTAGATCATGTATATGAAGGTCAAATTACATCTTACACTTAATGGTTAGGGTCAGAAGTAGGTGTTTGGTTATCTCAACCTTGCACATGAGGATGAGGGACTACAACTGTCTTGTCCATTTTGGCAAGACATTCCCTGGTGTACCTGGTATGCTTCTTATGTTAGCAAGAACAATGTTTTGTGCAAAATATGCTCTTCTTGCATGTAAACAGCTAAATTTTATGCATCAGGTCTCCTTTTCTTTTGTAGGTTACAAGAGTTGTGGGTCTCGCCTTGAACTAAGATTACTGTTACTGTTTAATAATCTGATGCACTAGATGGGTTGTTCACATCTTTCTTAATAATTAGCCACCCAGTCCTTCTGCGCTTTACTCTGTGTGTGCACCTGTGCCATTTGCTTTTCAAAGGGAAAAGGCATAAAGACGTTTTGCCCAAATTGCAGAGAACTTTGAGGAGGAAAAAGAGCTTGTTTCACTCTCAGCAGGAGTGAAATGTCACAGAACTTTTATAATCCTTGTTGAAGGTTCTTGTAATATCAGTACCACCTATATTGATAAAAATGAGGGATTCGATGAGTATTCTCCCCCCCCCTTACTTCAGATGGCATGTCTGGTTTTATGAATTAGATTTGTGTTTGGTGCCAGTGTTGTAGGGGGTGGAATTGTTACTGGGATAGCAAAGTATAGGACAGTGATGGTGAACGGAGACCGAGTGCCGAAACTGCAATTCAAAACCCACGGTCTTGTTGAAGCCCACCATTTACACAGGATGAAGGAATGGGGAATGAACAATTTGCTTTATTTTGACATAACCAAAAGTGAAGCAAAGTGTCCTGCATGTATACCACCCCATATTGGGTATAGCACTCTCTGGGTGGTTGACATTTTAATTGTACAGGCTACACATTCCCTCCTCCCCCATGCAAGCCGGGAACTCATTTTACCAACCTTGGAAGGATAGAAGGCTTAGTCAACCATGAGCTGGCTACCTGAGATTGAACCCTAGGTCTTAAGCACAGTTTTAGCTGCAGTACAGCAGTTTAACCACTGTGCCACAGAGCTTCTCCGGTTAACTATTATCCCAGATTGCCTTGATTTATGAGTCAGCTTGTCAAATTGACATATTTTATACTGTGACCTTTGGTTCCTTGGACATGTATGCCAACAATAGTAGTCAGACCCTGTGTTTGTCTACTCAGTGCCAGTTTCATTAAAGCTTACTGTAAGTGGGCATGGGTGTATTATATTTTAATTTCTTCTTGAAATTATCACAAGATTCCTTATTACCTTGAAGTTGAGCCGTGTCGACTTGACTTCTTTTCTTTTGAGATCGAAACATTTCACAACTCATCCACAAGTTTTTTCAGCCTGAGGAAAGTTAGCGGCAAGGCCTCCAATTTATCGTTCACCTTGGTTTTCCATCACCCTGGTCTGAATAGGCTTGTTAGGTGGAAAATGGCCTGAATAGGCTCATTAGCTGTACAATGGCTAGAGGTATGTGAAAGTCCCACCTATGCAACCCATACCAACACCCATTACGTATGGGTTGTTAGCTGTGGCCTTCCTTGTGGAGGTGTGAAGTGCTTCTGATTTGTCTGGGGTTGATGAAAGGGCAGCATTATAAGTGGCAGACAGACTGTGCCTGAGTCCCCCACCTAATGAGCCTATTCAGACCAGAGTGATGTTGAATCAAGATGAACTGTAAATTGGAGGCCTCACCGCTAACTTTCCTCAGACTGATGAAGCTGCTTGGATGATTAGTGAAATGTTTTGATCTCACAAGAAAAAAAGTCCAGTTGCCATAACTCAACTTCCATACAACCTCACCTGTATGACTGAGAATCTCCACAGACAAGATTTATTACTTTTGCTGAAACAGTCTAACATAGCTCCCTCTTTGTTACCATGTTGAACGTTCCTTTGAGAATCCACACATGCATGTATATTTTCACTGGCTGCTTTTCTTCTTTAGATCTGGCGTGTTGAAAGCAATGGCAGAATTCCTATAGAGCCTGAGAGTTATGGGCAGTTTTACGGTGGTGATTGTTACATCATACTCTACACTTATCCCAAAGGACAGATCATCTACACATGGTATATATGGCTGAAGTTGTGCTATGCTTCACAGTGTTGTCCCTACAACCCTCATGCAGTTGGAGAAGCCCTGCTGTTTGTAGCAGTCCTTTTTTTGTGTTAAGACTCGATGTTGTGTCTTAAACTGCTAAATCTACAACAGGGAAGCTCAAATTGGGTGTTGGAGGGGGAAGGACTTGAACTTCCATGGAATTTCCCCCCTCAACCTCAAATAGAAGAAGAGAATTCCTTTTTGCATTATGCAGTGGAAATTAAGTGGGGAAAATTCACAAGACACAGGATGTCTTCAGATTTATTATGTTATATAGTGTTACTACTACCTAATCCTGCCCTGTAATCCTAATTAATTTACCATTTGAGTACAGGATATTTGAAAAAAGCACCTTCTCTCATATGAACCTGCTCATGCATGTACAGTTCATTATGCAACTTATACAAACCTGATTCAACATATGGTTCTCTTATATCATGTTTATGGCCATGACCAGGGGGGAAAAAGGGTTAAGTACGGCTGCTTTAGACAACTAGTTAAGAGTCAATTATTTATCAGAGGGTTCTTACATTTAGTACTGCCATCTGATTTATTTTAAGGCAAACCCGTATTTTATTCATTGAATGCTGATTTTGCATTTGTGTTTTATTTATTTTTAAATTCTTCATAAATTTACATCACTTCAGTTACTCATTGAGCAGGGAGACTGTTGGCTTTGAAAAAAACAACCCTGAAATTGCTGAAAGAAAAAGTAGCTCCTTGGCGGTTTTGCTGGGATGGGAGTGACTACTAAACTAATCATTTTTTTAAATAAAAAAAACCAACACTGTAGTTTTTCGGGCCATTTGGCCATGTTCTGGAAGTTTTTCTTCCTGACGTTTCGCCAGACTCTGTGGCTGGCATCTTTAGCGCACAGAGAGAAACTTCCCTGAGCTCCTTTCCCTCTGAAGATGCCAGCCACAGAGTCTGGCGAAATGTCAGGAAGAAAAACGTCCAGGACACACCGTAACAGCCCGAAAAACCCACAACAAATATCAGACCTTGGCCGTGAAAGCCTTCGAGAACAAAAATGTAGTTCTGAAAGAAGACCAAATAATGTGATCTCTTCCAGCTGGTTCCTTCCTCTGGGTATCCATTTTCTTAATCAAGAGAGGCAGGAGCTCTACTTTATGAAAAGCTTTGAATGAGACTTCACCTTTATTTGTGTCTTCCCCATCCGCAGGCAAGGTGCCAATGCAACTAAAGATGAACTGACTACGTCAGCATTCTTAACTGTCCAGCTGGATCGCTCTCTTCAGGGACATGCTGTCCAGGTTGGTGCCTTAGGATGAGCAGAAAAAATATTGGTGGCACAGGCATAGGGCCCTTCTAGCAAGCTCAAGGGGCCATTTTGATTTTGGTTTAGTAGCAATTCAAAACCTACATAATTTTGGTGGATTTTCTGTAACTGCAGTGCTGAATAGGATGAGTTATCTGTGAGTTGGTGACATTTCTCCTACACATACTTATTACTGACCTATCTGGTGTGATAAAAGTTTATAGCATTCAGCTGCAGGCAAAACTTCCCTCCCTCCCTCAGAATGTACAGTCTAACACAGGGGTGCCCAAACCTTTTGTAAGGAGGGCCGGATTTGGTGGCTGAGAATGTGTCAGGGGCCGGTTGCTCCCCAACCCTGCCACCCCACTGCAAGTTCCACCCACTGACCCATAAGCCCCACCCACTGACCCCTTGCAACCCCACCTGCAGGAAGGAAGGTGGGGACCAAGGGAGGGAGGGAAGGAGGGAGGGAGGTGGAAACCAAGAGAGGAAGGAAGGAAGGTGGGGGGCAAGGAAGGGAGGGAGGGAGGGAGATGGGGACCAAGGGAGGGAGGAAAGAAGGAAGGTGGGGACCAAAGGAAGCACAGGGAGCTGTGGCCACAGGTTGCTCCTTGGAAGAGGCGATCTGTGTGACTTTGCACCCCACCAGCTCCCCAGCGGTGGTGACAGCTCACCCGCCAGCCCACCCCAAAGCTCCTTGGCGGTGGCAGAGGCCCGCTGGCCTGCCGACCGCCACACATTCACCCGTGGTGCCGGTGGTGGCAGACCGCCCGTGCGCCCAAGCCTCCCAGCGGTGCCGGTGGCGCGGTTCACCCGATCACTGCCCTGCACGTGCGCCCAACCTCACACATTCCCCTGCGGTGCCGCCCAAGCTTCCCAGCTATGCTGGTGGCGGCGGCCCACCCGCGAGCCACCCTGCGCCCATGTGCCATGCTTTACAAGGTTCCCAGCAGTGTCAGTGTTGGCAGAAGATTTTTTTTTTTAAAAAAAATGGGGCAAAGGAGGGGGAGGGAGGGGCGGGCCAGCCAGCTGCGGGCCGCTCAGAATGGCCTGATGGGCCGGATTTGGCCCCCGGGTCGGGCTTTGGGCAGGCCTGCTCTAAACCCACAATAAACTGCAAATCCCAACAAGCCCTTGGCTGGAGCCATTGCAATTAAGTTGGAATCAGCCAGCCAAAAAAATTCTGTAGAGTAGATACACTCTTAGTTCTACCTCTGCCTTTGTGAGCCTTTGTTTTTGTAAATCGCTCCTGATGACGGGCCATGTGGTTCTGGAGAGTGTGTGTTATTGAATCTATCACCTCTTCCTCTATAATTGTCTGGTTTAGCTCTGCCACTAAGCAGGACAGATATAGACTTCAATGGATAATTGGAACTGCGGAAAAAATTATTGCTACTAATTTGCCATCTACTGTATACCACATGAGCTAAAAAGAGGGCGATGAAGATATATACAGACGCCACATATCCTGGACATAATCTGTTTCAACTGTTACCCTTAGGACGACGTTTTAGGGCATTGCATACTAGGACAACTAGATATAAAGATAGCTTGTTTCCAAGTGCCATCAAACTGTTGAAAAATTATTTTTTTCTTTTCTTCTTTTTTAATAATAGTTTATATTGTGTTGTTGTACTGTGTTTTTATTGTTGAATATATGATTCTTATATTTGCTTCTTGCATATGGAGAGCATTTTTTACCAAAACAGTTTCTGGGTGTGTCCAACCACACTTGGCCAATAAAAGGATTCTGATTCTGATTATGAAAATGAAAATGAAAACTCAACCCCCTAAAATTAGCTCTTCTGGCCTGCCATAAAGTGCAACTACCTTATCAATCACTAGATGGCACTGCAGCCTACGCTAGGATAAATAGGAAGCTCCAGAAATGTGAGTTTAACTTAAATTGAGGTCCTTGTGAAAGGTGTTTCCCTGGGTTTTCTTGCACCTTCAGATAACTGCTGCCTCTCTACCCCATGGGATTTCTGGTGTGTAAAGCCAGGTTCATTTGAGCAGCTCCTTACATCTACAGGTCGTGCTGCTACGCAAAGACAGCACTGCAGGAAGAGGAAGAGCAGGGAGATTTTAGTAATATTTTGTATTTTTAGCTTTTTAAATTTTGGTTCTTCTGATTGTTGTTGGGTTTGTTTTTGGTTTTTTTATGTCATATTGTGGAACCAATGATTATTTTTTCTCTGTATTTGTTGTATGCTATTCTTTCTTAACCACTCTGAGTTCCCATCTGGGAAAATCTGGTGGTACATAAATATAAAAATAAATAAATAAATAAATATCAATAGATAAGTAAGTAGGGTGGGCTGGGGAAAAGATTGTCTGCCATCTCTACAGCGATGTAAAGGTCCATCTTGAGCCTAATATTGCCTTGCACTGAACTCCAACCCAAACTGCAGGAATGCCGATTGGGTTGTGGGTGAACTTAGACCCGTTTTTTTAAAAAAAACCTGCTTGAATCTGAGCATCTGTTGTGGTAGGGTGAGGAATCCAGCCATTTCTTAAATGTGACATTCCTTTCTTATGTTTTCCTCACATTCCCTTCCCTTTGCTTATTGTTCCTTCTTTGTTAGGATCCCCGATTATAAATCTATTGGGAGGAAAGATCAATCCCGTTGCCTGCTGTAAAGCAGCCTGTTTCTTCATTTGCGCTATAGAACAATATCAGGCCTTTGACACAGAGCGGCTTGGATGCCTTAAAACAGGCCATGACCGTTCCTCGCTGGGCTATATGGAGGACTTGATAAAAGCAAAGTGTTCTGCTTATATACCACCCCATACCACTTCAAGTAGTCTCTGGGCAGTTTACAGTTTAATTACAGTAATGCAGGCTACACATTGCCCCCCTCCCCCCCCCAGCAAGCTGGGTACTCATTTTACTGACCTAGTAAGGATGGAAGGCTGAGTCAACCATGAGCCAGCGACCTGGGATCGAACCCCAGGTCGTGAGTGCAGTTTTACCTGCAGTACAGGCATTTAACCACTGTGCCATGGGGCTCAGTGAGTTGGAGCAGGGGGGCTTCAATTCCTCACTAGGCCTTATTGGAGAAGAGCCAGCTCACGTAGAGGAAACTACCCAGTGCATAGAGAACAGCAATAAACATGTTGCTTCAACCAATCTAGCCTTAGTTTTCCCCCTCCCCTTTATTGCTATTCTCCGTGTATTGAGCTGCTTGTTTTCTTTTCTTTTCTTTTAAATTTAAGCCACAGCCTTTCTGGCTGCGGCCCATTCTTGTGATAATTTGCTCCCCCAGATTGTTGCAATGTGAGCCATAATAAGGCATTCTCTTTTTAAAAGCCCCTTTAACTTCTTCATGGCAGATTTTCTCCTAATCAGCACCATTTGTCAATTTCCATCCCCAGATGGCTTTTTTTTTTTTTTTTGCTCCCTGCTTTCTTCCAGTTTCAGGCAGAGAGATACAAAAAGATATGAAGAGGCATTTGCTTTCTGCTACATTGAAATGCAGATATCAAACCAAACACACAGAGAGAATATGATGTTAAAGGAGATACATTTTGCTCCAGCTAAGATGAAGCAGGTGTAACTGCATGCGTGTTGTCGTCACAAAATCTTCAGTTATTCAAAGTAAATGTTTCACTCTTAATTCTTATCCTGTAAAAGCCTCTGTTGGCCAGATCAAGCCAAGGCAGCCTCTCATAAGGGTTGTAAAATCGTTTGCTATGCTGTTCCATTTTGACATCCTGCAGATCAGAGTCAGCCAAGGCAAGGAGCCGCCACACTTGTTGAGTCTGTTCAAGGACAAGCCGCTCATTGTTTACAAGGACGGCACATCCAAGAAAGGCGGGCAGGTGCCCGCACCTCCGACACGCTTGTTCCAAATCCGCCGAAACCTGGCATCCATCACCAGGATCGCAGAGGTAACAAATTCAGAGCCAGAAACCTGGATCTGAAATAACAGCTTCCAGTTGTAAAAGTGGGGTTGTAATCATGTGGCCTTTCTCACTGTCTCCCCCACCCTCAAAAGGAGAACTGCAACTCTATTGGGGGGGGGGGAATGGTAAAGGTAAAAATTCCCCCCGCACTTGCGTGCTAGTTGTGTCTGACTCTAGGGACGATGCTCATCTCCGTTTTTAAGCCAAAGAGCCAGTGTTGTGCAAGTCCGTCGCCATGTGGCCAGCATGGCTGAACACATTTCTGTAAACGTAACACTGTTTACCTTCCCATTTTTTTTAACGGTGATACCTATTTATGTACTATTTACCTGCTTGGGGGAATGAGTCTTCTCTAAAAGAATGGATGGCCTCCCTAAGGCCTTTGCTTTAGCCAAAAATCCTCCCTCCACAACCAGAAATTGTTTGCTCCCGGCAAATAAATAAATAAATAAATAAATAAATAAATAAATAAATAAATAAATAAATAAATAAAGAAAGAAAGAAAGAACACTTATCATTTATAATATTGTATGATGGGCGTGGTGTTGCTTCCAGAAGGTCTTGGGGTTGGAATGTTTTCTGGATTTCCAGATCTTACCCATCTCTGGTATAAATAGAATTCTTCCTCGCTCACTTAAGTCAGGATTTCTCACTTAACTCACTCACTTAAGTCTCAGGATTTTTTTTTTTTTGCCACTGTAAAAATGCAAATTGTGAATTTGAAAATATCTTTGGACATACAGCGGGCACACTGCATGGCACTTCTGCTAATTGCACCAAGCATTGGCAAAAATGCTTGGTATGTACCAACAGCTAGTGGTAACGAGGCACAGGATGTTTTGCTGCCCGAGGTAGATTTCAAGATGCTCCCAGATTGCACATCATGACACTGAACATACACACAGAAGCCAACTGGACTAGCTGGTGAGAGGACAATCTCTTCTACCACAACTGGGAGAAGCAGTCTAGTTTATGAGTCATATATAGGCCTTGTGGCACACATAGCTCTCTGTCCTCCGATGGGGGGAAATGGTTAGAGGTTTATGAGAAGCAGCCAAGGGGCTGCAATGTTCTGCTACCTTAGACAGGTACCTCCTTCTGTCTAATGGTGCTGTTAAATGTCTGAATCATTCCCAATTGCATCTCTGTAAAACATGGACCAAACTAATGAATGAATATAAAAATAGCAGATTATGAAAGGGGGGGGGGGGAGTCCTGCACTTCTTGTCCTTGGCTCTTTTTTGTTAGTATAGATTCATAGCTCTATCCTTCCTTGTAGCCATGCCGGCCACATGGCCATGGACTTGCACAACACTGGCTCTTCAGTTTGAATACAGAGATGAGCAACACTCCTAGAGTCGGACATGACTAGCACACATGTGCAGGGGGAACCTTTTTTTAGGGCGGATATGTGGTTAAACACAAGCACAGCTACCTCCGTCGTGTCTAATTTGTCCTGTTGAAAAGCACAGAACATTAATATTATAATTAGAGATGGATATGAACTGAACCAGAAACCAGGGAAAAAAAACACAAAGTGGGCTGGTTCATGATTCAAATTGTGACCTGGTTTGGGAAGCCCAACAAAATGGTGAGGCTTTTTTTTTAAATCCCTTGGCACTTCATTTGCTTTGGCATGCCAGGATGGGCTGCCTGCTCTTTTCCCACTGCCCCGGTCTTCTGGTCCACCTGCTACTGTCTCTGCTCTGCTGCCACACTTCTGCCTCCTCCTCTTCCTTCTCCGGGGCCCAGGTGCCATGCTGTGAGGCAGAGACTGGCCTTCTTGCAAGGAAGCCAGTCATGGCCTCAACCTCCCTGAAAAGAGCCCCGTTGCTGCCTTGGAGGTGGAAGTAGTAGCATAACAGGGGCAGGTAATCCCTCGCCCACCCCCGGCACAAACCAAAAACCTAATCATGAACCAGTTCATTTTTTCCCAGTTGGGGTGCAGTTTGTGGCTAACCACAAACCATGAAACCACAGTGAGCCACAATTTTTCAGGTTCGTGCCCATCTCTAATTATAACACAGTGGCCAAAATCCTGTCGCTTAGCATAGTAAATTGCACTAGAATATTGCACTAGAATAGTCCCATTGCATTGAAGAGGATTTCGGGAGTTGACTTCAAACGGGCATAAGCTCGCTGTGACTTACCATGCTAAAGTCACTTGCAGATAGAGACTTAGAGTAGGTCCATTTGAATCAATGGAATTTGATGCTGCTCAAAAAGGAGTTTCCATTGGAACCAATCCCCTGCTAATATAGGGGTCCCCTTGTACAATGGAAAGCTAGGTGTCTATGTTTTTTTAAGCAGTAGAATAAAGTGTTCTGCTTATATGCTGCCACTTTAGTGCTTAAAGCACTCTCTGGGTGGTTTACAATTTGTTTTATGCGGGCTACACATTAACCCCCCCCCCACACCAGGGATTGAACCCCAAGTCGTAAGCATAGTTTTAGCTGCAGTACAGCCATTTAACCACTGCGTCATGAGCCCCAGTGGTTAAATAAATTGTTGGGGATCTTTGTTGGATGGGTGGTTGCAGATGATTTTTAGTTGCTTAATGAGAGACACCTCTTGTGTTACTATATGAAAAAGAACTATTTATTTAACTAGAAGGGAAGGGTACACGGGAGGTTTTCTAACTATAACTATTCTAACAGCCATCTTGCTAGGCCAGGAACATGCTTCTCTTCTCTAAGAGTACAAGGTACACACACTAACTAGACTTCTACCAGAACATTCCAAGTGGTGTGATCTCAACAACCAATCGGCTTTGCTCTTCACATTAAATCCAGCCCATAATACTCTACATTCACATTAACCCTGTAATGGCTGAAATGTAAATATTGCCAAATATTCCAACATAAATGCTACTGCATTTGTGGTTTTTTTTGGGGGGGGGGGGGGTTTGAGGTCAGGGAATCACACAACCTATTTTAATTTCTTTTCCTATATAGTACTTTTTTTCTTTAAAAAATAATAATTAATCATTTACCCACCCTTGGAATTAGTTTTTATATTTATTTTATATTATAATGCCCCATTTTTTCTCCAGAGGTGCAATGATTCATCTCCAGGGGTATCCGCTTTCCCTTTCTCAAACACTCATACCAAAAATAAATGTAGTATTTCTTTAAAACCATTAGTATTCAACATTCCTTTTAAAATTTTGGTTTCATGGGTTAATTTGCCATTGATGGACATACTCCACATTTATTTCATTTTCTGCTCTTTGTTTCATGCGTAACTCATTAAAATTGTAATTTGTGACTTGCCTCTTTGATTTATTGAAATATTTATATACCACCTCTTGAAACAGAAAAGTAGTTTGAAGTGCAATAAGTGGAGGAATAAAATAAAACAAAATATAGTAAATCAGAACAACATGAAATGCATAAAATGGACGGACGAATGAAAATCACAGTTTGAAAGATGGTCCCACATTTAATTACAAGCTCACTGGAAGAATCAGATTTTTATAGCCTGTTTAAAAGTCAGGAAGGAGGCTGTGCACCTATCCTATTGTGGTGTTTTCCATAAGGAAGAATGGGCCATTGCAGAGAAGACATTTGTAGAAGTCATTTATAGTTGATGTTCTTGGGTAGTATTTAATTTATGAGGGAGTGCACATCATTTTGGATCGTTTTGGAAAGAACAGAAATGAGGAACTGAAAGAAATTAAGCCAATTCATTCTCGTCTCAGGTTGATGTCGATGCAAGTTCATTGAATTCCAATGACGTTTTTGTCTTGAAACTGCCAAATAATTCGGGATACACCTGGGTTGGGAAAGGAGCAAGCAAAGAAGAATTAAAAGGAGCCGAATATGTAGCTGGTGTGCTGAGATGCAAAACCTCAAGGATTGAAGAAGGTGAAGAACCAGGTTAGTGGACCCAAGGTCCTGACAAAAAGTTGCAGTCTATTATCTGGAGGGAATGACCAGGAAGACTTGCAGTATGGATGTACACACACACACACACTCACTCTCACACACACACACACACACACACAGAGAGAGAGAGAGAGAGAGAGAGAGAATACTAAGAAAGTGCACACCTGCTGAAAGGTCAGAGGGGAATGAGAAAGCGAGGAGTAGGGAAAGATAGATTAGCATTAGTGGACAGATATTTTAAGTAGGTACAGGGTAACTATTCCCCTCAAAACTTGATTGCCATGCAGTTCATCAAATAAATGTTGTGTTGTATATTCCAGGGGAGTTTTGGAGTGCCCTTGGAGGAAAGAAAGCCTATCAGACCTCTGCACAATTACTGACAGAGTCAGATGATCATCCACCTCGTCTTTATGGATGCTCTAATAAGACCGGCCGGTTCATAGTAAGTATAAGACCAATAGTTCCTGTTCTGTCAGTTGACTCATGTGGCCATTGTATATCTGGGTCTTGACCACCCTTGGCAAGAGAAGGAAAAATATATTTTGCTGGACATAAAGACAAAAGGAAGCCCATTGATCACAGTGGAGCGGTTCAGATATTTGCTGCCATACAAAAACTGGTATTATAAAGGGATGCTGTCATCACTAGCAATTCTGCATCCCCTCCTCTTCTGTCCTCTTCTGTCCTTTTTACCCCATTTAATTATTTGTCTGGTCAGTGCCCCACCCCGCCCTCTTTCAACTCCTTGAGCTACTTTACATTACCCTCTATTATGCAACACTGTGGGTCAAAACCCTGGGAAAAGTGACATTTCTGTTGTAATTTTGGATATTTGAATGCAATGTGACATGTTCTAAATTCAAGTTTGATGCAATTCCTTTCCCCTCAGTTCCATTTTATATTTGTTCAAAAAGGTCCTGGAAAAATCCTTCATTGTCTACTTTAGAGTTCTGCTACTTTTCTCCAGGACCTTTGTGAATAACTACAAAATGGAACTAAGGGGAAAGGACCTTGGGTCCTTTTGTGGAGAAAGACAGGGCAGAAATAGATAGATAGATAGATAGATAGATAGATAAATAAATAAATAAATAAATAAATAAATAAATCCTTTATTAGATCAAGGCAAGCTTTTGAATTCTTCAGATGTCTTCCTCAGGCAAAGATGACATAAAACTTGAGTTCTGAGGAGATTTCTTTAGCGAGATGAGTCCATATATTGGTATTGTCATCACATCAGTTTCACATAGAATCTAAAATTAAGTTATGCTTTCCTGTTGACATCAGTGTTTGGATTTTAAGCTTCAACCTCAAGCTTTTATTACAGACACTTAACATCTTTTCTTATTTGTAACATTTTAGTTAACCATTTTAGTTAACCATATTGCCTAACCCAGAACTCTGATCACATGAAGAACAATAGCAGAGTTGAAAACAACCAAAAATTAGAATACTTTACCTAAGCCAACTCCAGCTGGTTTTACAAATATAGAATCTATGCAGAGGATTGTCAGAATGCAAAGAAGGATTAAAAAGAGGGATTTGTTTGCTCTTATCATGTTCTGCCTTTAACAACCATATCTTCCTATGAGAATAAGCAAAGCTTTGGGATAGATAATTTTAACAAATCAATATTTCCAGTTATAGGGAAGATGTGCGTAATTTCTGGAGTGAGTTATAAAATTCTATACAAAGATTTATTTTTTTACAAGTTGTATAGGAAGGGGTGATGTATCTTCTTTATTTGCCTCATTATGCATTTATTCTTTTGCTCCAGGAAGCATATTCTGTTATTAATGAATGGAAAAAGTGAATTTAGTAGTTTTTCTGTATTTGGCATTAGATCTGATCAAAATAATGACAGCTCATTCACTAGTCAAGTAACAGGTGCCATGGAAATTCCATGTACACATCTGTCCTGCTTTAAAGAAACACAGTGTTCTGTAACAAAGCTGTTTCCCATCAATGGATTTTCTGTGTGTGTGTGTGTGTGTGTGTGTGTGTGTGTGTGTGTGTGTGTGTGTGTGTGTGTGTGTGTGTGT
>JAHTLZ010003542.1:57723937-57757214 GCA_023846285.1 Phrynocephalus versicolor | reverse complement strand
TGTGTGTGTGTGTGTGTGTGTGTGTGTGTGTGTGTGTGTGTGTGTGTCTGTGTGTGTGTGTGTGTGTCTGTGTCTGTGTGTGTCTGTGTGTCTGTGTGTCTGTGTGTCTGTGTGTGTGTCTGTGTGTCTGTGTATCTGTGTGATGTGGCTTGGAGTCTAGTGTGATGTGGCTTGGAGTCTAGTTAATCTAACTGATTTACTACATTTCATTTATGTACATCCCTTCTGAATCTAGTCGTGTAGTGACTGTATTATATAGGAATGTAAACTGTTTATTAACAAAATCATTACTACCAACCTTAAATGTCAATGCCTGCACAAGTTACTTAATAGCTGAATCACCAACACAGTCCTCGATCCAGCGATATAAGTTACCCATGTTTCTCTAAATGAAAGTTCTGTTATGCAAGTAGTCTGCCTCATTCATGGAATGTGACAGCTTCTATAGTTTAGACTTTCCCATGGTTTGTTGCCATTTCTTCTGTGTTTTTGTCTAGTAACTCAAATGCGGAAAGACAGAAAAGCCACACAAGTTCTTTTGACCTTGAAGCTTTTGTTCTGGAATCAGCCCTAGACCATCTCTGTCCCAGGCTTAGTCCAAGATTCTGACTGGTCCAGTAGAAGATGCTTGATTGGGCAGATTTCTGATTGGCTGAAAATAAGTCTCAGGGTTCGATCTTTCCCAAAGACATGAATGCTGCTTCCAGCTCCAAACCTGCAAATAATGTTTTGTTTCTATTGCTTTGTCCTTGGTTTCTCTCCTACTCCGCCTTGACCAGGATTGCTGACTTTTGCATCTTGACTGTGACTCTTTCTCCTGCTCTTCTCACGGCTACATCACTTGTCCAGTGTTTTGCAACCTATAAGCATTGTTTTTGCCTGATGTTTTGACTCTTGCCTTCGCTGTTGACTGTATGATTTCTGCCACTACATTTGGCTCAAATTAGATCAGAGGACATTTTAGACTGTTGTGTTGAGGCATTGATGCAAGGCAGTAAATATTTTTTTTTGTTATGTATTATAGATTGAGGAGGTTCCTGGAGAGTTTACTCAGGATGATTTGGCTGAAGATGATGTTATGTTGTTAGATACTTGGGATCAGGTAAGTTTTAAAATTACCGGAGATCTTTGGGGTGATTGATATTAAAGAGGTTATCCGGGCATTAAGTGGCAGAGTATGCAAGTGGTTAAATTTAATGTAGCATTTTATTGTACTGGTCATGTATTCAGATCTCCTCTACAAAACTAAATCTGCTTGCAAACCAGAACCAAGCACAGAAAAAAAGGCCTAGGGTACAAACTTCCCCTCTCTAATGGCATTCCCCCCCCTTTCTAGTGAATTCTGGGTTTGCACAAAAACCCAGTGAAAAATTCAAATGTGGTGCCCCCCCCCCAATAGTCTAAAGAGGTACAGCCCTTGTGGGGTCACTCTGCTGAATACTTCAGGCTAAATGAAAGGATGTAGTTGACTGAGCAATTTGGAAGTATGAAATAAGACTGTATTAGAAATGACTGCAAGGACATAACCCCACAACAGTGTAGTCTCCCTCCAATGTAGAGGGAATTTAAGAGAGAAGAACAGATTGTTACAACAGATCATGTTTCAGTGGATATATTAGATATATGACTCAATACCAATGCATTATTTACCAGGAGTGCATCCTAGCTCTGTTGCTTTCTTAGCGTCCTAGAAGGAAAGTGGGAGTAAGTGCAATTGATGAAGCCCATCCATAATAGGATCATAACACAAGCAGCAGTGACTGAAGGGGACAGGCAGCTGGAGGAAAGAGATACAGGGATGAACTGATAGCTAGTAGCTGGTTGGATACCTCAGTGAGTTAAATATTTGGCTCTGAATTGATTGAGTGATTGGCCTTCTATGCTGTCATTTCTTGATGATGGAAATCAAGACGGCTCATAGATCATTAAAAGAGATAGGAGTTAAAATATTAAAAAACGTGAAAATTATTAACTGTGGAAATATTAAAATCATCATATAAAACAAAGTATAAGGGCATTTTTAAAAGTAAGGATACAATATCAGCAAGCTTAGACCAAATACTGTAGGTATATTTAAATTTGATCTTTTCAGTTTTCCATTGCCAATAAGAATATACTGTACCTGAATGTGGGACAGGCAATGGTGTCTTCCATATTCTTTCTTGGTTCTTAGGGAATCAAATCTTTCTTAGCAAGCCTGTTTACATTATTATTATTCAAAAGGAAAGCTTCTTCTTGGGAAAAAGCCATAAGTGATCTGTGAAGGGGTTGGCATTTGACGGAAAACATGAAAAAGCACAGAATAGCACAAATAATTAATTAGCATGGAAGGAAAATTGAAAATGGTCAATTTTCATAATCTGTTCATTGCCTGCTGCAATCTTCTGTAATAATTCACATGTTGCCAGCCTGCCTGAATTCTTTTGCTCTGGCAAGAAGCAGTAGTTGAATGAATATTTTGCTTATTCTTGGGAAAACAATGGAGCTTAGAGACAACAAGAGTTGAATGTAATAGATATTGATGGAATTAGTTCTGCTCCTAAATTCCCTTGTCCTGGATTCACCTTCATGGAGAGCATGTGGGCAGAGTGCCACTGTGGAAGAAACCTTATGTGCGGAAAAGACCATTGGTTTATTGAGCTGAAAGCATGGCAGGAAAAAGAGTGCACTCATTCAGGCCTGCCTGCTTCGCCGCTTGCCTGGCGTGCAGCGGGGGAGGCAGCGGAGGGGGTGCCATCACCAAGACTTACGGGAAAGGAGACTGCTGGGTGGCAGGACGGTGCATGGCTTCCTCCTCCTGCTCCCCCTCCAGGCGCCCCCAGATTGCTGCACCCAGGGCAGATGTTCCCTTCTGGCCCCCCTAGATATGCCCCTGTGTGGAGCCAGAAGTTGGGTTCTCCACTGTGCTTCCTGCATGTAAAGCCATCCTGTGTGGCCTTGGGCAAGTTGTGCAGTCTTAGTATGCACCCAGACGAAGGGAATGAGTATTCTCCACGTGGAAAACTCTGAAAACAGTCACCGTAGGTCAGAATTGACTCGACAGTAGATGATGAAGAAGATGATGATGATTGATGTGAAGAAAGAAAACACACATCACCTAGAGACTGAAGGAATACTGGGAGGACACCATGGGAACAGCAGAGAATTAAAAGACAGTTCCAAAGCTGTGGGCCGTGGAAGTCACAGTGATAAAAAAGAAACCCATGAAAGTTGAACCTTAAAAACCACCATCTTTGGTTACAAACCTCTAGTATTTTAATAAGGCATAGTCTGTATGGCTGTTTCTGATTTATTCCAAAACTACTGCAACCGTTTTGTGTGTGTTTTTTTTATCTCTAGGTGTTTGTCTGGATTGGCAAAGATGCTAATGAGACGGAACGCACTGAATCAGTCAAATGCGGTAAGGAACCATACAATTCATCCACAATCTGATTGTAACAGGTACCAAAGTATTTCGGTAAATGAAAAATAATGTTTGAATTGCTATTCCAAGCTAGTTTTGGAAGATGAAATTATAATAATCCCTAAAGGCTCAGCTCTGGCCTGACATTAGCTTCATAGACTGT
Source organism: Phrynocephalus versicolor (assembly GCA_023846285.1). Classification (NCBI taxonomy): domain Eukaryota; kingdom Metazoa; phylum Chordata; class Lepidosauria; order Squamata; family Agamidae; genus Phrynocephalus; species Phrynocephalus versicolor. Next base: position 57,753,648 of record JAHTLZ010003542.1, on the reverse strand, counting down.
TGACTGATGCTATCCATATTGTGTGTTTCTCTCTCTCTCTCTCTCTCTCTCTCTCTCTCTCTCTCTCTTTCTCTCTCTCTTGTTCGTGTGCGTGTGCATGCATTCAAGTATGATTATTTATTATTATTTGCCTTGTTACTGTTTGTTTATATGCCAGCAAGGGCACCTTTGTATTTTCTGGTGTACTTTTAGCTGCCATATATTTGTATGCATGTATTAATTTTTCAACTGATTTAGCATTTGGGGAACCTTTTAATAAGCCATATGCATGATAGCTGCTTAAATCCTTGACTGTGCACAACTGAAAGTACAATATTTTATATCAACAAAGTTCATCAAATCATGGTGGGTGCCCTGCCATCGCTCTTATTGGTGGAGCTGGGGTTCCTTGTACATAACTCCATGGGCTCAGCTTCTTGACACACATTAGCCTTTATTAGAGTTTTAACAGCATTTCGCCTCCCACCACCACCAGGCCACAGTCCCATAGGACTGAATTACCATGTTATTTGTGTAAGAAAGCAACAGAATGTCAGCCAGTAACAATGTTTGGGAATGTGCTGTAGGGCAGTTCATGGGTGATCGTATGCATCTTATACTCGGATATGTTACTTCCAGTAGGTATGCATATTGTTTCGTCACAAAGGCAAAAACATTGGCCAGGACAACGGAGAGACTGGTTGGTCTATGGTTGAACCTGAAGAAAGCAGGGCCAGGCTGTAGAGTAGGCTGCCCTGCTTTACCTGGAAGAGGATTCAGCTCAACTTCCTTTTAGTATTCCACTGGTCTGGGACATACACATTATTTATTTATTTATTTATTTATTTATTTATTTAGAACACTTGTATCCCGCCCATCTTCCGAATTAGACATTAGTACATGGATCCTTGCTATTATCAGTAATCAAGTACAATGAGTTAATGTATAAGAGCCAAGGGAAAACACAGAAAATTATATGGATACAGTTTATAGGGATTCTGGTGGAAAGGATACACAGTATACACATGACAAGAAGCCTCTCCATTTGAGTACAGTGGTACCTCAGCTTACGAATTTAATTCGTTCTGAATGCATGCTCTTAAGTCGAACTACTCTTAAGTCGGGGTACCTGTCCAAAATATTGAAAAAATAACTTAAAAAATGAAAAAAATACAATTGTAACTTGAGCAGACCATATCTAAAATTTGTAAGGCGGCAGTTAAAATGCCAACATTTTTTCGCTCTTAAGTTGAATTGCTCTTAAGTCGAGCTGCTCTTACGTCGGGGTACCACTGTAGTTGGAAAAGCAAGATTGGAAACTGGAGTGGCAATTTCTCATAGCTACTACAATGATTTCATGTTCTGCCTCCTTGTGATATTCTGTTAATAATATTTTGCATATTCATGTATTTCAGCTAAACGTTATATTGAGACTGATCCTTCCGGACGAGACAAAGGGACTCCAGTTGTCATTGTTAAACGAGGTTATGAACCTCTGACCTTTACTGGCTGGTTTTTGGGTTGGGATTACAACAAATGGAAAAACTGAATAGCTACAGAAGCCTCAGCCGCATAACAGGTCTCAGGGCACAGCTATTCTTTGGCAGTTCTAAGCATGTGTTTAAAAATCATTGTATATGCAGCTGCTGTTGTAGTCCATATGTGTACTTGGGCATAATACAGCATGCACACATTTTATAAGAATTCGTCCATCATTCCAGATACAAATAGAAACATCCTCTCCACTAATCTGGAAATTATTCATACATATGAAGTGGGGAGCTCTGTATCTCTGCACAGTGTTTCAGGCTATAAAAGCATGCTTGGTCAGATTAAAGCTGGCTTCATACTTGAAAGGAGAATACACAAATCCCACAGTGGCATCCTGCTTTGTATACAGCAGGCATGTCCAAACTTCAGCCCTCCAGGTGTTTTGGACCACAACTCCCAGAATTCCAAAACTGAATTTCCAATGGCAAAGGAATGTGGGAGTTGTGGTCCAAAACATCTGGAGGGCTGAAGCTTGGACATACCAGATATGTGGCTTGGCTTATTACATTCTTGATTGAGTGCCTGTCCCTATTATGAGTTGCAAAAGTCGGCAGCTTTCCTTCAACACAACGTTGGAAGAGGTCACCAAGTGTTCGGAAAAAGCTGGTCTGTTTTCCGAGAGTTGTCTCCTCTCTTATAATATTGGTGTGAGCTTGACATTTGCAGGATATAAGCTTTGCTTCCATTTTAGCTACTGTCAGAAAACAGCTGCATTTTCCGATTAGCTTAGTCTAAGCCCTGGACGCTTATCTCAGGTTGTCTGTTTAAGGACTCCAAGGAACTGTACGGTAAACTCTTACTGTAGGCCGTGGTTCAGGGAAGCTTGCAACAAATATTAGAATGCAGTCAGGCCCAGAAAAGGCCACATATTCCAATACCTAGTCAAAGTTGTACCTCCAGCCAGTATAGTTTGCTCAGAGATGTAGCAGAAAAGACGCTCAACTTTTTACTACTGTTCAGAATGAAAAGCTGCAGCCCCAATGTCTGGAAAAATACCCCTTTCTGTTCAAAAAACAGTGGGCTTTTTAAGCATTTCAACAAAGCCAGGTTGCCTGCAGTGCTAATGATCACTGGGTGTTCTGATGATCACTGGGTTAAAAATGCAAAAGGTATCGTCCCACCAAAGATAACATCATCTATGCATCGCATCCACCATTGCTCCCTCTCATATGGTCTTCTGAATCAACTTCTAATTCTTAGTGGTTCCTTTTGAACAAGATAATGGATTGGCAAACATGTTTCACAATGTGAAATGCTCATGAGTGGACAGACAGGGATTGCTCTTTGGACACAAATATCATTTTGTGTTTGGATCACACTGTGGGTTTTTCAGTACCCTGATCTATCATAGATACCACATGAGGGAGCCTCTTTCATCATACCACTGTCCTTTTTGTACTTTGGCACCCATGGCTGAAGCCAGACTTTTATAGAAAAAAACACTGATGGGGGCAATTAAAAATTTAAAATAAACATATGCATCTCCAGAAAGTGACATTAACTTCTGCAACTATGTAATTGAAATGTATTTCTTTTTTATAGTAAATTAAATGTGACTCATTTGTAGATGCACGAACCTTATTTTGCCAACTAATAAATGCTTCATAATTCTGAAGAAATTTACATCGTTGTCATCCTTCTTTTATAGTGGTATGATTAATTTTGACATGGTAGCATAGGAAGCTTATTTTCCCATTCATCTACGTACTTTGAAGACCAACAATACTCTCTGTGATTAACATCAGTCAATCATGGCAGAAGAAATAATTTCTACCTGTTACAGTTTTACCCCATCCTTTCTGTAGCAGATTCAAACAACATACATTGTTTTCCACTTAACCGGTACATTCTCGCCGTGATCCTGTGATATAGATTAGATTGGCAGCCAATATCACCTTTAGAGCTCAGTGGGCAGACCAATGTAACAATGTGCCACAGGATCTCTTTCTAGCCATGAACTGGTAAATCTTTCACATAAAATAGCAAAACTATTAATAGATCTAAAGAGATCTCAACTATCTTTTCAATTATCTCTAACCTTTTACCATAGTTTCTTGATGACAAAATAATAAGTTAGGGCGCTTTTACACGACCCCTAAGATCCGCTGGCCCCTTAAATTCGGACCAGAGATCTTAGGGGTTTGTCGCTCTTCGTGCGTCTCCACCCCTCCGTACTTCCTGGCTGCTGGCTGTGTGAGGGGAGGGAGGAAAAAAGGGGACAAAAGAATAAAGCCTTACCTCCCGGTGCTGGTGGAAGCTGCTGGGAAGCCCCGGTCACTTCCTGGTTCCTCTTAAAGGGGCGGGAGGCAAAAAACAAAAACAAAAACAAGCGAGGACAGTCCAGCACATCCGCATCAAATATTTTTCAACTCCCAAGAGCAGGTACAAGAAAAGTGTGCTGGGTCGCGCTTAGGTGGGCGGGGTCGCACTTAATTGTGTGCAAACTGCGGAGCTGGTGGGGAAACATTTTTAAGCTCTGGAGCTTGCAGCCATTTGCGGCGGAGTTTAGGGGTCGTGTATAAACGCCCTTACTTTCCTACGTAACTCTCCTTGTCTCCTTGTAGCACCTCTGACACACCTGATCATAAGTGACTTCAGTTGACATTTTATATGACTTCATTATTTTAAACACAGATGCTAATGAGAAAAGCTCCAAGTTCAGAAATTTCTTATACCATCCCAGAACATTTGGAATAAAATTTCCACAGTAGAAAAGGATCAGGAATGTAGGGCTGTATTTCTGACACAAGGAGTTTTTGTGGTTTGATAGAACTCATACAGCTGCCCTACGTCATTCCTTCCTTCCTGGTACAGTTAAGACATACCACTTTTTATAGGCTTAACAAGAGATAATACTCCTGGGAGTGACATGATGGTCACTTCATGTCTAAGATCACCTTGCAAATAAAGAAACAAAGCTGGTTCTTATTTGCTCAAAAAAGAAGGAAGGAAAGAAAGAAAGAAAGAAAGAAAGAAAGAAAGAAAGAAAGAAAGAAAGAAAGAAAGAAAGAAAGAAAGAAAGATCTAATTAGCAATTTCCTTATATAATGCAATCAGTAAAATACAAATCAGATGCATTGCTATATTCCTCCCTGCACCCTCAGGAAATGTCTTAAATTGCTTTACTGCAGCAGATTAAAAAGCTGTTTTTTGTTTTGTTAAAACATAAATCTTGATAGTATTATTTGTACTTGGGTGTGCATTGTTTTATTTCTGTCTGACAGGAAACTAGACACACTTTTCTATCCAATATTATTTATTTATATTTATTTTATTTTTATGCTTGTTAACCGCCCGACTTTCCCTCGGGAACTCTGGGTGGAAAAGACAAATAAATCAAATAAAAGGATAAAAAGCAGAACAACAGCCCTACAATAAACATAGACTCCGGCAAGAAAGGGTGGGACAGACAATACAAAACTAACAACAAACCATCGTGCACTCAGCGATCACCAAAGCTTTCCCTAAAGAGCCAGGACTTTAACGCTCTCCTGAAGGCTGGCAGAGACTCCGCCAACCTAATCTCCATTGGCAGTTTATTCCAAAGAGCCGGGACAACCGGCGAGAAGGCCCGATTCCAGGTAGAATCCCTTGGAGTGGCCACCCAGAGTGAAAGGGAGAGTGAGGCTCTGGTCAGTTGGGATGAAGCTGACCTCTGGGAGATCCACTGCGCCAGATAGGCAGGTCCCAAGCCATGGAGGGTTTTGTAAACTAAAACCAATACCTTGAACCTTATTTGGGAGGCAATAGGTAGCCAATGCAAACGAGCCAGGATCGGGGTGATGTGGTCAAACCTGCCCGCACCAACCACCAGCCTGGTCACTGCATTCTGCACCCACTGCAGTTGCAGAACAAGGGTCAAGGGAAGCTCCATGTAAAGAGTATTACAGTAATCTATCCTTGAACTCACCAGCACCTGCACAACCGTCCTAAGTGAATCTGCATCCGGGTACAGGTGAATCTGGGCGATAAACCTAAGTTGGTAAAAGGCCGCGCTGGAGACATCTGCCACCTTTGCTTCCAGAGACAAAGCTGGGTCCAGGATGATGCCCAAACTCTGCACACTCTCTGCCAGCTGGAGGGTCAACCCCCCCACCCCACCCAAACTGTGGAGAAGGCCACTGTACCCATCCAGGGATCCCCTGAGGAACAGAACCTCAGTCTTCACAAGGTTGAGTTTGAGCCTGTTAGTGCTGGTCCATTCCACGACTGCGGCCAGGCAGCGGTATAGGGTCTGCACAGCCTCCACTGCAGAGGTGAAAAAGGGGAGATAGAGCTGTGTATCATCAGTATACTGATGACAGTAGACTCCATAATGGCCAATGGCCTCAGCCAGCGGCCTCATATAGATGTTAAGAAGCCTAGGGAATATCACAGGCCCAAACTCAACAAATCGGGATACAGCACAAGCAATTCTCGGGGACAGATTAGTGGAACCGGAGTCCAGATCGGCCAGGGTGGCCTCTGTTTTAGATTTAAAATGGGATGCAAAGGACTTTCAGTAGTGAAATCACTAGGAGGAGGCCTCTACTTACCAGAATTGGAAAGGCCTTGAACCACCCTGAATAATTTAGCCTGGTGGTTCAAGGCTTCACCAGTGCCCATGCCAACCACCAGCCTGGCATGTTAAGTACTGTTTTGCCTAATAAATGTATGGCTCCAAGCATGGAGTTTTGTTCCAACACAACTACCGGTGCATCTGCTTTTGCCCTAGTGCATCACATTAAGTCTTACAGTGTGTCAGCCACCTTATTGGAAGGCTTATTATGCTAGGAGTGTCTGGATTCTACATTGTCAACAATAATTACAGTTTTTTGACAAAATGTGAAGAGCAAATGTCACTATAAATTGCACATCAAATGTATGGCTATCATGAAGACATCGTCCTCATGAATTGAAAAATGTAATTAAGAATTTAGAATGTGTAGGATGTGGATGTTATCAATATCGACTTGCACTTAGAAATGTGACTCATAGTTTCCATTTCCAAGAGGAGATTTGAGTGCCGTATATACTTGAGTATAAACTGAGTTCTTCAGCCCTTATTTTGGGCTGGAAAGAAAAGCCCTTGGCTTATACTCGAGTCAATAAGTTTTCCCAGTTTTTTTTGGGGGGGGGTAAAATTAGGGGCTCAGACGGCTTGGGGAGGGCAGCAAAGGGCAAGTCCTGATTGGGCGAGAGAGAGCAGTGCCTCCGCTTCCCATATGATCCCAATGAGAAGGTCTAGAGGCACCCTTTTTGGATAACTCAGCCCCCTCACCCCCAAATGTTTCCAAATTTCAGGGGGTTCCTTAAAATAACTTTCTGAAGGTATCCCTGCTACTTTGGTGTCCCCAATGTAATCAACGCTATCAGCTTATACTTGAGTTTTCCCAGTTTTAGGGGGTAAAATTAGGCCTCAGTTTATTCTCAGGACAGCTTATACTAGAGTATATACTGGGTATATTTATTGTCATTGGCGGGCAAATCAGTTAAAATCATGTTTTCATGGGTGAATACTGAAATTACATTATATTTGAGGGAATGCCTGCTTAAATAGCCCCAATAAACCTCTTTTATTTAATCCTCTTTAAATTTAAATAAAAGAGCTTTATGGATAAAAGAAGCCAGATCTTACCGTATCCTCTTGATTTCGTATGATTTTTGCATGGGATATTTCCCAATCACCATAAAATCATCCTCCACACAGATATATCTTACAGCCTATCTCTTCCCAGATGGATCACTATATCTTACTGGTACATCATCTATTCCTAGGTCCCACCTATCTGCAGACAGATTGCAATTTCTAACCGACTGCCCTGACTCTCGAGCTACCCACAAATGAATACCTCTAGAATCCAGAGGAATAGACCCATATAGTATAATGAATCATTTTGTATTTTTGAAACAATCAGTTGCAAAGTTGGCAGCTTGGTGGTTTGAATCCTGGGTGCTACGCAGTGGAGTGAGCTCCCACTGTTAACCCCAGCTCCTTCCAACTTAGCAGTTCAAAAGCATGTAAATGCAAATAGATAAATAGGTACCGCCATAAATAGCGGGAAGGTAAACAGTGTTCCATGCAGTCAAGCCAGCCACATGTCCACAGACTTGCACAACACTGGCTCTTTGGCTTGAATATGAAGAGCACTGCCCCTAGAGGTGGTCACGACTAGCACGCATGTGTGTGTGTGTGGGAAGCTTTACCTTTACCTTTAAAATGAACTAAGGAATGAAATAAAACAAAATAAAATATTATTCTTCTGTTTCATGCCCATCTCTATGATCCATAAGTTTCCTTTTAGCTCTGCAATTTGATGATTCTGATGATTAAAAAAATATCCTGGGATAACTGATAAAAAGAGCATGATTTATCTTATACCACTTCTGATCATAAATAATAGATCAGCCGTTTCCCCAACTGGTGCAATGCCAATGTTTGGAAAGTACAACTCTCATCAGTAGAATGCATTAATTAGGCCTTGAAGAGTGATTATGAGCTCCTATTTTTAAAAGGCAAGATGTGACAAAGTTAGACAAACAACCACAGAAAAATACTAAGAATACTAAAAATTCAGATTTACACCTCTTGGTGTGTGTGTGGGGGGGGGGGGGAGGTAACCAGGTTTAATATGAGGCCTGCCCATCTCCAAACCTTAAGCATCTCCATGGTGTGCCCTGAAATATATTGGCTGAATTTCAACTTTTGTAAAATATTTTAATGGTGTCACTTCACCATGAAATCATAATAAAAATTAGAACAGGATTAATTATAATATAAGGGAAATGATGCTATTTCGACATCAAAGGAAACCTTGCCACACCTGGACACCATGTTACTAATTGATCAACACAAATACTTAATATAATTTTATCTTTAAAAAAATCACACATTTCAGACCAGGGTGACAAGAGGTAAAGCTGACTATAAGATGGAGGATTCGCACTTGCTGTATTCAAACTGATGAAGCTGTTTGGATGAGCAGCGAAATGTTTCTATCTCTCAAGAAAAAAGAAGTCCAGTAGCCAGCCCATGACTCAACTTCCAGATTCCTATCCAGTCAAGATTTTAACTTGGGTCTTTGAAGTTGTTTGGACTCTTTCTATCCACTACTGAAACATTAGTGTCAGGTCTAAGGTCTCTCGGTGAAAGGAAAATGCAAAAGCGTTATGGCCAGGTGGCAGGAAAAGACTCCTGCTTCTAATGTTTATGTTTCCCTGATAAAAAAATTCCATCATTTACTGGATAGTTTTTTCTTCTCCTCTCTGCGTGTTTTCATGCTATAATCTTAAATTGGAGGCTCCCTGTGTCGTGCAAGCAGTATTTTGTTTCATGATGATTGGAAATTCCTTAGCAGAGTGGGCTAAAATAACGGAGGCAGCTATTCTGCAAGAAGCCTGTAACAAGCCATAATAATGATCATATTTAGGAAGGTCTCTTCTCTATACACACACACACACACACACACACACACACACACACACACACACATGAATGAAAAAGAAATGGGAATTAACTAATGCAGGGGGAAATGCTGCACAAAGCAATGCAAAGTGCAAGAGGATAAGGGCTATATGACCAAGAGGATTAGCCCTGAGGATAAAACCAAAAGTTCAAATAGGTTTTGTTCCCCTGATTGACTTGATTTTAGAGGTACTAAATACACAGATGCTCCTTATAATGAGACACAGGTGGCATGTTTGGTGGGTATTGTGCTGTGACTGGTTGCAGAATGTGTTGCAACTGGTTCTGACTGGAAGGAAGAGAGCAACTGCTCAGACTACTTTCATCATGTCGTTTTCAGGTATAACATAACCTTTGTTGGATGTCAGCCCGAATGAGTGATCTTTTTTGCAGCCATGCTTTCAGTTCAATAAACTGATGGTCTTTTCCTCACATAAGGTTTCTTCCACAGTAGCACTCTGCCCTCATGCTCTCCATGAAGGTGAATCCAGGACAAGGGAATTTAGGAGCAGAACTAACTCCAACAATATACAGTATAGGTGTCTCTAAGCTCCATTGTTTTCCCAAGAATAAGCAACCACTTACTCAGCCACTGCTCCTTAAAATACCAGGGTAAAACAATTCAGGCAGGCTGGCAACATGTGAATGTGAATATGAAAATAAACTATTTGGACTCAGCCCCATCTCTGCTGTCTTTCCAGAAGCAAGTAAAGACTTTCCTCTTCAGGCAAGCTTTCCCCAAATGAGGGACTACCTATGTGACTTTTATATGGATTACCATATATGACTGCTCTGACTGATTTCATAAGAACACCATTGTTTCCATGTTTATTTTCCAACCCTCATAATGGAATTTTTTCTGTGACGTGTTCTTTGTAGCTTTAATGTTACCTTTTAATGTTCTAAGATTCCCTTCTAATTCCCTGTTGTTAATTTGAATATGTCATAAATGTTCTCGCTGTATATTGTCCTTCATTATTGTGAACCACTTTAGGTCCTTTTCCAAGGAGAAAAGTGGGGTAAAAATATTACAAATAAATAAATAAAATGTATTGGGCCATCCATTTTCTTCCACCACTGAGTCTATTTAATTGTAGTGCATTGTTTTTAGGTAAAGGTAAAGGTCCCCCCCCCACATGCATGCTAGTTCTCTCCGACTCTAGGGGGCAGTGCTCATCTCCGTATTCAAGCTGAAGAGCCAATGTTGTGCAAGTCCATGGCCACGTGGCCCGCATGGCTGCAAGGAAACAGTGGTACCTATTTATCTACTTGCATTTACATGCTTTCCAACTGCTAGGTTGGCAGGACCTGGGGTTATCCGCAGGAGGTCACTCTGCTGCGAGGCACCCAGGATTTGAACCACCAAGCTGCCCAAACCTTAGTCCACTGAGCCACCACGCCTATCAAACCCCTATCAAAGATAGAAGCCAGGACTCCCTCATCTCTGTTGTCCTTCCAGAAACAGGCAAAGTCCTTTCTCTTCAGGCAAGCTTTCCCTGAATGATGGACTACCATGTGTATTTTATACGAATCTATAGGGTCACATAGATGTGTTGCTTTAATGTCATGTCTATTAATGCTGTAGGACGTCCTTCAATTGCTTTTTCTCAAATACTTGAACATGTCTTAATTGTACTGGACTGTGTTTTATCCCTCATTACTGTAAACTGCCTTGGGTCCTTTTCCAAGGAGAAAGGCGGGGTAAAATACTTTAAAATAAATAAACTGTTTGATTACTTCCAATGTTTGGATCAGGTTACACTAGGTATCACAGATCCCAAGGTAGGAAGTGCTGTGTCAGCACACAATAAACAAAAGGGAACAAAACAGAAGGGTGTTGGCCTTTTTTAATTTCGCCTTGGGACATTTTATTGAATGCTTCAATGCGATCCCATGGCTTGCACGTGTGAATCAGCGTGCAGGAATTTCCAAGGAGTGCCATTTTTCTGATACGCCCCTCATGCCTTTAATAAGAGGTATAACTGCATGGATATGGGGGTCACGAAGAGCCGGTCATGACTGTAACGATGCAAGACACATACACTCGGGAAGTGTGCTCTGGCACTCATGAATCCGATAATCAGTCTGCCTCCAATGCTTCAGTCCCTAATGAGTAGCCCCGAGCACTTGAGACAACCCCCCCGCCCCCCACATCACATCTGGAAGGATTACGCGGCAAAAAGAGCGCGAAAATCCCCACAGGCTCCAATCCAGGCGATCAAGGGGAGGGGCGTGGCTTACAACGGCTGTCGCAGCAGGAGAGAGGGAGGGCGTGGCTAAGAGAGGACCCAGGGCGAGACACGCGGCCAACGAGCTGACGGTTCACGTGGCGTGACACCAACGCCCGAGGGCGCTGGACGAGTCCTGGAACGACCGCAGGGAGCAGCCGGTGGGGAGGGCGTGGCCACCGCGGATTGGGCGTTTTATGGCGGTAGAGGCGGGGTCGTGGGTAAACAGACAGCTTGCCCGGAGGGCGTGCTTCAAACGGGGTTGCTAGGAGACGAGTCTACTCGGGGACCAATGGAGGAGGATCTTCCGTTACTTTGACGTTCGGCCCCTCTGAAAGGTTCAAGCAGAAGAAGGGACGGTCGCCCTGGGTTGTCCTTCTCTTCCTGGCCCGGAGCCGCCGGAGGCGGGCGCCTGATTTTCCTCCTCCGTTTCCTCAGAAAACGACGGCTGTTCGCAGGGACGTGTCCAGAAAGGCGCGCGGCGCCGTGGCCACAGGTAGGACGAGGGTTTGGGAAGAAGAGCCGGGGCGCCACTTCAGGTGACCCTGAAACGTGAGGTGCGCCGGGCGACTTTCGGCTTTCTGAGAAACAGGCGAGGGCTGCAGGTTCCCTCAGAGAGAAAAAAAGAGGGCGGGAACTGAGGGAGGGCGAGAGGAAGGAGGCCGAGTTTGAGCGTGAAGAGGGACTTATTTATGTTTGTACTTATTAACCGCCGGACTTTCCCTCAGGAATTTTGGGCGGTGTACAACAAATTGCTGCTCGGTTCTTTTTTTTTTTTTAAATTAGGAGGTTTAAAGGGACCGGGCGTTGCAGTAGGTTTCTCTCACGAGTGCGACAAGAAGGGGAGGGGGGAGGCGAACCCTTGGCTTCCGCCCGCCTTCCCGCAGGTTCGCCCTGACCAATCGGGCGGGAGCAACGAAGGCAAGGGGATTGAGCGGCGGCAGCGGCGGCCATTGAGGGAAGAGGGAGCGGGAGGGGCCCCCTCTCCGCTCGCGCCCCGCCCATCGCAGGGACCTGCGTCCAATGAGAGGCGAGCGTTTCGGAAAGGGGCGGGAAGAGCGCAGGGCGGTCTGAATGAGGAGGAGGCGCGGCCCGGCTGGGATCCGGGCGCTGGCACTCTTTTGCTGCAGCGAGGAAGGAAGGGAAGCCATGCGGGAAGCGGAGGCGAGGCTTCGCTAAGGGACGGTGGGTGCCTCTCTTGAGCAGAGCTTGCCTACCCTGCACGTCCTGCTTTCCTCCCACACAGCTCCTCGATCATCCTCCGGACCTGCCCCTGCGTTGGTTTCGTAGCCGGGAAGGATTCGTGACTGGGGTTCTCCGGACCAGCGGCACCGTCGGAGGCGGGTGGGTGGCTTGAGGCGGCGGCGGCGGGCGACTGGTGCCCCCTGCTCGCCTCGAGCCCCTCCCCTGCGATGGGAAATGGGTTGTCGGAGCAGACGCCGATTCTGTCGAGCCTCCCTTCCTTCCAGTCCTTCCACATCGTGATCCTGGGGTTGGATTGCGCTGGAAAGACCACCGTCCTCTACCGGCTGCAGTTCAACGAGTTCGTCAACACCGTCCCCACCAAAGGTTTCAACACCGAGAAGATCAAGGTGACGCTGGGCAACAACAAAACGGTCACTTTCCACTTCTGGGACGTGGGGGGCCAGGAGAAGTTGCGGCCCCTCTGGAAGTCCTACACCCGCTGTACAGACGGCATCGTCTTTGTGGTGGATTCCGTGGACGTGGAAAGAATGGAAGAAGCTAAAACAGAACTGCATAAAATCACGAGGATCTCGGAGAACCAGGGGGTGCCTGTGCTCATTGTGGCCAACAAGCAGGACTTGAGACATTCATTGTCGCTAGCCGAGATGGAAAAAATGTTGGCCACCAGCGAGCTGAGCTCTTCCACACCTTGGCACCTACAACCCACCTGCGCTATTATAGGAGATGGCCTCAAAGAGGGACTGGAGAAACTGCACGATATGATAATTAAACGAAGGAAGATGCTAAGGCAGCAAAAAAAGAAGAGATGAGCTGCTGTTACCTCGAGGGGCAGTTCCTTTTTGGCATTTGATTAAAACAGTTTTCCAGTACCTGGCCTGCTTGTTTGGATCCTGTACAGCTTGACTAATAAACAGTTGGCCTGGTTGGAAGCTTTGCAGACACAAACCTTTTACTTGGTTTCCCCACATGATTTTTGGGCACTACAGTTAAAAAAAAAAACCCAAGACAAAATGGGTCCCTTGTTACATAGTACAAAATAGTCAGGAAACAGATGGGTGGGTAAAGGTGACCTGGATGTTTAAATAGCCAAATAAAACAACTGAGAGTGTTCTGCTTGGTGGTGTTCATGTTTGAGAGTGCCTTTGCAAGGCAATTGCATTTATGGCATTCAGTGTTATTCAGCTACTGCCTGTATAAGTGGAGTGTTTAGATGAAGATATACAGCTTTAAAATAGTATCTTTTAAACATATATGGAGCTAGAAAACCATTATTTAAGGAGGTGTTGAATGCAGAGGATTTTTAAATGGAGGTTGGCTGTGTGGTATGCTTTTAAACTGGTTTTCTTAAAATAACACTTGGTGATCAGATGATTTGAACTACCACTACTGTGATATTCCTGTTATCTGAAGCTTGTTAAAGGAAAAAAGTATGGAATATGTAAGAGCATGGATGAGTTTCCTGATAATGTAGCATGTCTTGGTGTGTAGGGGTTCTTTAGAAATAGCTGTGCATCGTTAAGCAGTGCTAATCAGGTTTGGACCACACTTGTTTGTCCTAGGAGACATGTTCTAGAAAAAGTTCTTTCCAAGAAAACCCCGAACAGTTAGGCAAAAGAGAACTACTACCATAAGGGACCTGGGTTTCAAGATTCTTATAGTGCAATATTACCTTTAGATGAAATAGATGGTAATAAAATTTGATCAGAATTCAGTTTAAATGAAGCTTAAAGAAGCAGAACAACATGTCCCGTGTGCCCAGAGTGGTTAAAATGTACATGAGGTTTTGTTCTTATGCTCACACTATTCTTAGGAATGTATTAAGGCTTTATACACTTGAAAACTTTGACACTGTGGGAAAAACAAAAGTTTAAAGATGATCTGTCTAATCATGCTGTAAGCCTTGTTTACAGTTATGCAGTGTTAGCTGAAAGGGTGGGACTTTGTATGGTGGAAAGAGGCTCCCCCCATTGGTACATTATTTTTAATTGGGCAACTTAAGTAGCAAGTTAAAAGGCTCAAGTAAAGCCTGTGTTGCTCTAATGGTGCTGTGAAATATAATAATTCCATGGAGAACAAGGGAGAATGTTTAAAAGGGTTGTCCTCCCCTTGGCACGAGAAACAAAGTTTGTGTGTTCTAATGCCTACTAGCCAACTATAGGGAGGAATAACCACAGTAATGAATGTCAGGAAATGTAAGTTGTATAAAATCAAATTTTATAGCCAGAAACTGCTTAGAAGGTAACCAAAAATGCACTTTAGTGTTTCCCAATACTGAAAGTGACAGCTTTTAAAAAAAGAAATAATGAAATCCTGGTCCTTTTTTGAAAGAATTGAAGTAGCTTCCAGTGGAGCTTTTGTACGGTGGTTATATATACCTGCACTAGTGACACTATAAGTCACTTAATGTCTATATTTATAGAAACATGGATAACTTCTTAAACCTCAGTCAGCTCTACTCCACATGAGTATTTGGTGAACTCTCCTTCACATGAGTAGTTGGTGACAGAAGTTGACAACATTTTACAGTGCGGATCTTGCTTTTTATCAGAATTGTCTGCATGAAACTGAACTCTTTATTCACGTGAGATTTGTAAAATGTGACAATGTTTTAAAAGAAAACCACAGGTATCTCATTAAAGATTTCATGGCAATTTGCATTATCTTTTGTATGTTCACTAGAGATGAATTTTACAAATGTGTTTACATTCCACTGTTATGGTAAATGATAGTTTCTAATACAAGAAAGGATCCTCTTGTGGAACACTAAACTATTACAAAAATGTGATACTTTTCTACAGCTTTGTCACAGAACAGCAGCATTTTTACGGCTGCTATTAAACTATCCAAGGCCCAGTGTACACAGCTGAATAATAATAGTGTTTCCTTCCTTCATTACTGCATGTATATTTCCAGAAGAGAAAATTTGAGCTACAATTTTCCCTGTGTGCATAAGTTGAATGAATACTTCAGTGGCAATTAAAAGCATTAATTATGCAATTGCAGTGGTTTAAGACCAGAGGAAAGAATATTGTGCTGTTTAGTTGAGACTATGTGCTCTCAGCATCCCCCTGTGCTCCAAAATACATCTACATAATACAATAGTTTAACTCATCAAGTTGGAGGCATTTATTTGCTGCATATTCTTTTTCACTGCTTTAACAGGTGTGTCCTCTGAAAACTACAGCTGTGGGATTTTCCAAGGTTTGGTAGCTGCCCTCGATCCCAAAAAACAACAACTACACACCTATTTTAAAGTTATGTTTGTTGTTATTTGACCTATTGGAGGAGGTGTGTGATCAGCTTTGACTTATGGTATTCTTTGTCTCTGCCAGCTCTTGCATTAGCAGCTGAGTCTAGTTCAGTCTTTATTACTGAAGTAAAAGCATTTACCAGGAGGAGAAAATAGCTATTTTATAGTAAACCACTCTAGATTAAAGCTAGGGAGTCTTTGTGGGAAAAACAAAACCTGTGGACAACTATGTAGTGGATTGGGAAATATTTCCCCATTTCCTGACAAAATCAGTCTGCAGTATTTTGTCAGTCAACAACATTCAGAAGTGAAGGAGATTCTTATATAGTTCCTGTGATACTTTGTAACTACATCTGGGCAGAGTCTTAAGGTGCTGGTGGACAGTTTTAAAGTTGAAGGCTATGGATACTATTGTCTCCCTAACGAGCCTATTCAGGCCATTGTTCATCTTATGAGCCTAATTCAGATCAGGGTGACAAGAGGTCAAAGCTGACTATAAGATGGAGGACTCACACTAGCTGTATTCAGACCGATGAAGCTGTTTGGATGAGCAGCGAAACGTTTCTATCTCTCAAAAAAGAAGTCCAGTAACCATGACTCAACTTCCAGATAAAGTTGATGGAAGTAATCTGTTACACTTTGCCCACAAATTTTGCACAGTCTTGGAGCAGACAACTTCAATGAATGTTCCAGGAAGCAATAACATTCAGATAAAACGAACTTTTGATGTCAAGTTTCATGTAATGAGATTTCCATGATCAATATGTATTCTAGTAAAAATATAAGAAATGATGCAATTGCATTTATACACTTTACTAGTAACAGTTTCCTACCTTTTGAAATGTAAGTGAAGCTTGGTAGCATTTATTGTAGGAAGATAGGCATTTGAAAACATACTGAAAATGTGTGTTTTATTATTTCTTTTTGGCTACGTGGAGTAAGGAAATCAGGGCACTGAACAAAGATACATAAGCAGTGCAAGGTTTGTATTTAATTATCTGGGGAAAATTGTAGCCTGTGTTGCTTCATAAAAGCTTCCTAATCATTTCTGATCTTAGTATTTTGAGACAAGTGGGACACACTTTTTCTCAGTATCGTTTTCAGCTTCACTGGGCATGGAGCTGAAGCAATGGAAGCTGTCTGCTGAGGTACTTGTTGCATGAGCTGTCATATGTCTGTTTTCTCACCAGGTTGATACAGCGAATTCTTGTGACTTCACACACATAAAAATCTAAGAGGATACTTGCTATAGGCCTCGTAAATATAACTGCCGTATATCATATGTGATATGAATGCATGGACAAAGCAGAGACCTCTTGGCATTGCTGTGCAAATGCTTCTGAACAGCAACACACAGGGCTTGTTGAGCCATGGTACTGTGTTTGTGAGTTTTCAGGGTGTGGAATGGTTAACGTGAAACTGAAATATATGCTCCTGGTAGTATAGACAAGATCGAAAGGGCCTTTGAAATAATTATAGTTCCTTTGCATAGCTGTAATGGTGTTTACTTGCGCTACAGCACCACAACCGTCTGTGTAGAACAGTAACTGAAGTTTCAAATCAGCCTGTTGTTCTAACCCTTCTATGTTTATTCTTTTATTCAGCTGTTGTTTTTTTCTTCATGCAAGTAGAGGTGTTTCAGGGTGACTGAGGGTCTGCCTGAATTTCTTTTTGCCTTATACCTCATCAAATTTTAATCTTAGTTCTCATCTTCAAAACCCAGTAAGAGTTAGGAACAAGTCTGATGGAAAGGCAAGGGCAGAATGAATCAGAGGCAGATTGGTAATGGTAGGATTTTTGTGGGCCTGGAGTGGAAAGCACTACAGGTGGACTATACATGGCATTTTGGAAGTGTCCTATTTAGAGTGATGCCATTGATTGCAGGCATGGCTTTCAGCATGACTAAGTTCCAGTGCCTCAAAGGGTTTGGAGGTGAAAGTGGCTTTGCACTGAGAGATACTTCAGAAGCATATGAGGGGACTTTAAACTTGCCAGGGAAAGTCCTACTAAGCTGGCTTATCTAAGAGGCACTGGAAAGGCAGCATGCTTCAGGCTTTTTTACAATAGGGATGATTTCTAAAAATATCCCACTGTTGCTAAGATCAGATGAGCATCGTTGTGTTAGCAGCCTCGGGGAGCCTGCTCTAAATGCTCTGCTGGCATTTTTCACACCATCTCATGACATAACCCAGTGTTCGTTGCTCATAGTATCTGGCAGCTCTCAATTCTGTCAGGTCTCATGTTTTGCTAGAAAAAACTACTGCAGAATATTCAGGAAACATCTGCACTACTGGGCCATTTTATTAATTCTGATAGAGTGGGGGTGGGGGATAGGCATATTAGGTGTATGTTTGTGTGTGTGTGTGCGCGCACACACTTACAGAACAAATGCCTGTGGCACAAAGTGATATCTGCATGGAGTCTTGGAAATGCAACTCAGCTGTGCTGAGAAGTGTGCATATGATAGATTTCGGCACTATGCAACAAATATCATTTCTGCTTTGCCAACTGTATCAGTGGAATGTCTTCATCAAGAAGCACTGGCTGCTACAAAACGCAGGGTGCCCCAGCACACGCCTTACGTAGGGTGTGCATCAGAATGATAGGCCATTTCTCCCAAAAGGCTGGGGCTTGCATTTTTTATCTACCACCCATTCATGTTCTATCAATGGCAACAGCGCTGTGACTTGCTGTCTTCCCCTCCCGTTTTCCCTGCTCAGACGTTAGACCGAGGATGGCTGACTCAGCTTCAGTGCACTAGGAAGGGCTGGCAAGACAAAGTGTAGAACATTTTTCCTAACATAAAGGGAAAGTAACAAGGGACAAGGTTCCGCTTGTTCATTTTGTGGGTCAGGCTGCCTTTAAAAGCACAGGGACAAGGCCAACAATAAATAAATAAATGGCAACTTAATCACTGACATGTCAGAATGGAGATTCAGAAAAGATTTCCACAATGTGTAAAACTGTTCCATGTCATCACCCTATCTTATCCTAACCCGTACTGCCTCACACCAACAATGCCATTGTCTAAGGGATAATCAGGGTGAGAAAAAAATGTATAAATAACTGGTCTTAAAATAGACTCAGGAAATGTTGAATCTTATAATAATGTCAGTAATGTAAGAAGGGATTTAGCCACTTGATTTTATATTTTTTTATTTTATTACAGTATTTTGAATATTTTTACCTCACCTTTGTCCTTGGAAAAGGACCCAAGGCGGCTTACAATAATGAGGGACAGTATACAGCTCAGGACTTTTAAGACATAATTCAACTTAAGAACAGGGAATTAGAAGAGGCATCTTAGAACATTAAAAGGTAACAAAACTATAAAAAGCATGCATAAAGAAAAAAAGTGTCATGAGGGGAGGAAAATAACATGGAAAACACTGGTGTTCTTATGAAATTAGTCTGTGCAATCATGCATGGTAATCCATATAAAAGTCACATCATGAAGAGGAAGGTCTTTGCCTGTTTCCAGAAAGATAGCAGAGATGGGGTAGTCCTGGCCTCCAGCAGCAGAGAGTTCCAAAGTCTCGGAGCAGCAATCCAATCCCCTCTCCTGTGAGGCTAACGAAAATATGATAGATGGTGTTTCCCTAAACTGGGTGCAGAACAAGATTCAGGGAAATTGAACACTGTGGGTGCAAGGTGTTAGATGTCCCCATGTGGCGTGACTCACAACATAATCATCTACATGAGATGCTAAATATGTAGGCTCTCTAAGTCAGCATTTCCCAGTAAATGCCTTGGGCTACATATATTTTGCAAGCAGCTATGCTGACTGATGGGACTTGTAGTTTGGCATGTGTGGAGAGCACCTACAAAGGGAAGGAAACTACATTTATTCCAACTGCCTAGATTTATTCTAACAGGGTGGCATATAAATGAATGCAATAATAAGTAAATTTATATTCTTCATGTCTGTAAGTCCCAGGAATGCAGGGCAATGTGTCTCATTTCGTCACTGCAATTTAGTGGATACATGCGCTAAATGGCAAAATATGTTCTTGGAGATGTGACTGCCATTATCCTAGTACTGGGCATTATGGCACAGTACTGAAGAACATGGATCTTTGAGTCTCTGAGAGTTGAATACTGATACATTGCGATTGATAGAATGTCAAACTGGAATTCAGGACATCTGTGTTCAATTGCACCTCAGCCATAGAAAATCATTAGGGGTCAGCACTTTCAAAACCAACCCTTAAATATCTCATAAACCTTGGAAACTCCAGTAGAGTCACCACCATAATTTGGATATGACTTGATGGCAGAGGATAATAACAATGGAAGAAACAGTTATGAACTCCCCTGACCTACCTTACAAAGTGATTGCAAAGCCAATAGGGAGTGAAGAGGTGTGCTGTTTATGCTGCCTTATGCATTGAAGAAAATGCTCGATTTAAGTTAAACAAATAAATGTTTACCTGGGTATTTTTATTTCAAAATGCACGTTGTAAGAAAAGGAGCAAGATAAACAGTTTTTTAAATTACTATTTTTAACATACGTTTGTCTTCTTTAATCCAGGGCTTGTAGAGTGTTGATATTTTTCTGCCCTCCAGACTTGAAGCTTCATAGATCTTTCCCTTGACTTTGTTGTTTTGCAGTGAAGCAGTTGGTGGTAGCACAGGATGTAGCTGCTCCCAGATGATAATGTAAAGTGAAAGGGTGGACTATACTATAGGAAGCCCCAGGGTGGCTCAGTGTGATGCTATATTCTCATGAAGAACTGATTGCTTTCCCATAATAAGAACAGGAACTGGGGCAGATAATCCTTGTAAATGTGCTTACTTCTGTTACTGATTCGCCAGCAGAATGTTTGTGTTTCAGAATAACCACTCTTGCTTCCCGAATTTAACATATGTACTGATAAATGCCCCTGAGAACACAGACTTTAGAGCTGTCCTTTTAGATGAATGCTGTGTCTTTATTATATTTCTTTATAGCAACTTTCAGCATTTATTTCAACACCGTGGTAAGTACCGTCCAAGATTATGAAGGAATGCAGTGTCGATCTAGAGAGCTCTGAAGGGAAACATTATCCCCAGTTAGTCTTACCCTTGCAACAGCCTAGCTGGGTAGATAGCTGTTGTTCTTGGTTAAATATGGGGAACATTTATTGATAAAGCCTTGTTTTTTTGTCAGTGAATTGCAATTTCATGTAGACGTCCATTTATTTATTTTTCACACTTATATACCGCTCCTACTTCCCGAGCGGGAACTCAGGGCAGTTCACATAAAATCACAAAGGCAAAGACTGTGGCAGCAGCAGGGACAGACTTACAGCATATGGGCACCCCCCCCCCAAAAAAAAACCAAAACCCTCTAGTCATTTTTGAAGGCGTCCCTAAAAAGGAGGTTCTTCAGACCTTTCCTAAAGGACGCCAACGATGGAGCCTGCCTCAACTCACTGGGTAGGTTATTCCATAGAGGCGGCACCGCCACCGAGAAGGCCCGCCCACGAGTACTCGTTTTGCGGGCCTCCCTCAGGGGGACCGTCTGAAGCGAGAGGGCCAATGATGAACGGGTGGGTCGGGCCCGATCTAGTCGGTGAAGCCATGGAGGGTTTTGTAAGCCAAAACCAACACCTTGAACCTTATTTGGGAGGCAACGGGAAACCAGTGAAGGCGGGCCAGGATGGGAGTGATGCGGTCAAAACGACGTGCACCAACCACCAGCCTGGCCGCCGCATTCTGGACCCGCTGCAGTCTCCGAACAAGGTTCAAGGGGAGCCCCATGTAGAGAGCGTTGCAATAATCCAGCCTCAACATGACCAATGCCTGTACCACTGTCCTCAGGGAGCTCTCGTCAAGGTACGGGCGAATCTGGGCGATTAACCTTAGATGATAAAAGACCGACCTGGTCACGGCTGACACCTGGAGATCCCGGGTCAGACCCGGATCCAGGACGACGCCCAGATTCCTCACTCTTTGCGCCAGCTGGAGGGCGGACCCATCCAGACTGGGAAGAGGGCCACAGTACCCATCCGGGCCGCCCCCGAAGAACATAACCTCAGTCTTTCCAGGGTTGAGCCGGAGTCTGTGGGTCCTGGTCCAATCCAAAACTGCAGCCAGGCAGCGGTCAAGGGTCTGGACGGCCTCCACTGCACAGGTGGAAAAGGAGAGATAGAGCTGCGTGTCATCAGCGTACTGATGACAGCAAACTCCAAAACTTCGGATGATCTCAGCCAGCGGCTTCATATAGATGTTAAAGAGCATTGGGGAGAGGGACGACCCCTGAGGCACCCCACAAGAGAGTGTCCAGGGAGCCGACAGCTCACCCCCCAAGCTCACTCGCTGGGTACGACCCTCAAGGAAGGAACGGAGCCAGCGAAGGGCCAAGCCCCCGATCCTCACCTCCGAGAGCCGCCCCAGCAGGATACCGTGGTCGACGGTATCAAAAGCAGCTGACAGGTCGAGGAGGACCAGGAGGGTAGAGCAACCCCTGTCGGCCCTCCTCAACAGATCATCATGCAGAGCGACCAGGGCCGTCTCCATCCCATGACGCGGCCTGAACCCAGACTGGAAGGGATCCAGGACATGGTTCTCCTCCAGGAATGACTGGAGACGCAGGGCGGCGACTCGCTCGACTACCTTGCCCAGAAAGGGAACATTGGCTATGGGACGATAGTTGGACATGTCGTCCACAGCCAAGCCAGGTCTTTTAATAATGGGCTTCACCACCGTCTCCTTCAGCAGACTGGGAAAAATCCCGTCCCTGAAGGAGGCTGAGGCAATTAGCGAAGCCCATTTTGGCATGCTCCCCCCTGTGATCTTAATCAACCAGGACGGGCAAGGGTCAAACGGAGAAGCCGCAGGCCTGCAATGTCCCAGGGCCCTGGAGGTGTCCTCAGGTGTAACAGACCCGAACTCAACAAACCGGGGCGACTGAGGCGGCCCAGTATTGGCCACGCCGGGGACTGGATCAGGGCAACCGGCATCCAGCTCTGAACGGATGGCCTCTATCTTGGTTTTAAAATAGGCTGTGAAGACTCACTAGTGAAATCACTAGGAGGAGGCCCAGGCGGACCAGGATTGGTGAGGTCTCGAACCACCCGGAACAGCTCCGCGTGGCTATTCGAGGCCTCACCAATTCTCAGGGCAACAAATGATCTCCTAGCTGCCCTTATCGCTCTAGAATAGCGACTGGTCGACGCCTTAACTGCAGCCCAATTCAAAGCCGTCCGAGCATTCTGCCATCTGCTCTCTAGCCTCCTCCGTTCCTGCTTCATTGCCCGCAGCTCCTCGGTAAACCAAGGAGAAGGGCGGGCTCGGCACCGGATCAGGCGCTTGGGGGCGATCCGATCGGCTGCCCCGGCCACCTCCTCAAACCACCTTTTGACCAGGGAGTCGACCGGATCGTCATCCAGACCGTCTGGTAAAACCCCCAGGGCCTCCGAAAACCGCACAGGGTCCAGGAGCCCCCGGGGGCAGGCCCATTTAGTTGATCACATAAGCAGTTGTAATTCAGACATAAACAAAGCCTGAACAAGTTTTTCTTTTTGATAGAATTGTGCTACAACTCCCAGACCACCCTAGCCAATCTAATTGATGGGTTTCATGAAATGGTATTCAAAAAAGGAACACAGGAAATAACCGATTTTGTAATGGGTTATATTATGTTGCTAAACAACAAAGCAATTTTGTCTAGTGTGACCGTGTGTATAATACTGTAGGAGGGTTTCTCGCCAAATAAAAAATGGTGTGACTAATGGTTTCTTTCAGTAAAGGCATTGGTTGTGGAAGTCTGTAATATTAAGGGGCAGACATGACTAGGAGTAAGGAAAAGAAAAACACATATATTTAAGGACATGCTTCTTTGGAAATGAATGTCTATATGATACAAGCTTGGATAAATGTTCCCAGTTGGAGTCCTTCCAAAGTAAGTCTTGTTCCAAATGTGGTGAAGGGGCAAATGCAGAGAAGAAGTTTGAACCTTTTTTATATTATGGAAGATGGCTTCATTAAATGCCTTACTTGAGTACTTAGGAAGGATCCTAAAAATTGTAATCCAAAAATAACTGCTCTGGCCTTTGTCATGTGGCTTGACAGTTCATCCTAACCGTGTCTTAGCTTGCATAGTACTTCACTGTTGTTAAAACACAAGCTACCTTTGGAAAATAATAAGGAAAAATATTATGTTTTCAGAATCATCTAGTTACCAGATTATATGCACAGGCAGGTATTAGAGGGCTAAGTTCTAATTGTACCTTTGTGGGAGTAAAACGCAACACTAAACCCATCTCAAAATATTGAGCTGCCAGAGGCAAAGAGTAAAACTGCCATTCCACATACTGATTCTCAATGGGACTTCATTTCCACAGCAGAAGCAGAATGAAATCCCCCCCCCCCACGCCTAAAGGCATGGAGACTGTTGGATACACATCACCATCTTGCAAGAATAAGGAAATAGGGTCTCGGGAGAAGCTCCTGGGTGCTGCAATTGCTAGCCTACAGTATCCAGAACTCAAGACAACTGTCTGTATTTACTTGATTGTAGGGCAAGTCTTGTTTAAGAATTTATATTATGCCAGGTATGAACAGGATGTTCAGTTTGACTAAAAGCCTACCATGCACTCACACAAAAGGTCTAACTTTTAGATGTGAATTGCCGTAAGTTAAAAAAAATCTGTTGTATGCCAAGTCACATGATTGAGGGTGTGACTACACAGGGAAACAGATCTCAATTTGGGTCACTTGTGAAGCAGTCTGGTGTGATCTGTTGCCTGGTCATCACACAATTTTTGGGGAACTCACTCTAGCCCAAGTCCAAGCTGGGCCTTTTTGGAAGCCAGGCTGGAGTGATTCCCCAGCAGAAAGAAGGGAGTTTCATGTATACATCGAATACTCGTGTGTGGATATTGCTTTCATGCAAAGGGATTGCTAAATTGAAGTAAAACAGTTGATCTTTCTTTCTTTTTCTTTCTTTCTTTCTTTCTTTCTTTGTAAATTCTGCACTTTCACAGCACCCAAGATACATGATGTTTTTAATTTAGAATGGTGCTATAAAATTTGGCTCAGAATTTGGGCTGTCAGCATTTTCTGTTCTCTGATTCTGTTTCTGGAACGATAATAACTTTAAAAGCCATGGAACTGCACACTTATTTGAAAACTGGCCTGCAGGCTTTTGGGGTTTTTGGACTTTTTTCAAAAATTATTACTTAATTTGACTTTTTTTTCCAGTGAAATATAGACAAACTAAACAACAAGGGGAGTATTGTTTCTTTATTATAACATGCAGTCACCGAAATTGGCTTATTCTTTATTAAATGAAATTGTATTAGTCCATGCTTCTTAGTAGAAATCTTAGTGGTTCTTAAATCTGTGCTTGGTAGTCTTTTAGACCCTGAGAAGATAAGTATTTTACTCTTGGGAAATAAGATTCTGTGCCAATTTCTTGTCAGTTTAAACCTTGGCTGGTATAAAGTTCATTAGATAGCACTGACAAGCTTCCATTTATGAGCTAGGCTTGACTCATATCTCCCTGCCCTCTTTCACTTCTCCAGCTTTAGGGACTCTGAACTACCTGTACGCAAAAGTTCAAAGTCCATAATAGAAGTTCAACACATTTATAGATTCTTAGTCCCTAAGAACTGGGCAGAGGTGTGACTGGAACAAAAATTGCTTTATGGTGCTCTGAGGGCTTATGACAGTGTGACATATACAGTGGTACCTTGTATAAAGGAATTAATTCGTTCCAAATGAAATTATGTTAAGCAAATTTTCCTTTATACAAATTCCCATAGGAATGTATTGAAAACGGAGTGATCCCATTTTTATGTTGTACGGATTCTCCCCATAGGCGATTATGTTAAGCAAATTTCCCATATCTCCGGAATTTTTATGTTGTACAAATTTTATGTTATACAAGCTGTTTGTTATACAAGGGTCAATTGTATAAATCTAAATATATAGCAGAGGTGAGGAACTTTCAGCTCTCCATATGTTTTGGACTGCAAATCCTGGAATTCCGAGCCTATATTGCCAATGATAAACACCTGTAGGAGTTGCGGTCCAAAAGGGCTGAAGGTTCCCCACCCCGATGTAAAAGCTTACTGAGCACCTGTTGTACTCACAAGAATTGCCTGGCACCTTCAAAAGCCAATTGATTTACAGTGGTGTTGTCTATCATGGACTGTTACTCACTTCATCAGATATGTGAAATGCAACTCCATATACACTCACACAGTTTCATTTCATTGAGAGCTTAATTAAACCCTAATCTGCTGAACTCTACAGGGATGATTTGACTACAGATGTATGATTATGTACAAGAGACACAGGACATGGGTGCACAAACATGCCAGAGAAAGAAATTGTGAACAAGAGGGTCACATTACAACAAATCACAAAAGGCACGGTACATTCTGTGATAATTTGATTTGTGACATTTAAATATGGTCACAGTTAAAATAGTATCTAATGTTGTACAGTGGATAGCATGATGGACTAGGACGCTGGAGACCAGTGTTCAAATCCTCACATGGCCATGGAGACTCACTGGAGAAATGGAATGGAAGAGCCATTCATTAAATATATCACATAGCTTGAAAGCTCTATTAGGGGTGCCGAAAGTCATTTTGACTTGACAAGATAACTAACTGTTAGAGCAGAGTCTTTAAAACCAATAGGATGGTATTCATGTGACTAAACTACCTTATTTTACTAGGTCTAACTAAGGGAAGTAGAGTCAATCTAGTGCAATGCATAGAGTAATGGCCTAAGACTTGGAAACCCTGGTTAAAACCCCACCTGCTCATGGAAAGTCACTGGAAAGATGGCAAATGTAAAATATTATTTCACTGCTTTGGAAATCCAATTAAGTTTGCTGCAAGTCAGATGCAAACTGATGGCATATACCAGGCATGTCCAAACATCGGCCCTCCTGATGTTTTGGACCACAACAAAGGACTGTGGGAGTTGTGGTCCAAAACATCTGGAGGGCCGAAGTTTGGACATGCCTGGCATATACCAACAAAAGCAACCAAGTGAAATCAAACCAAGTATGGTTAAGCCTGGAACCAATCCTATTTTGAAGTTTGGAAAAAGACACGATTAGCATGCTGACCATTCAGGACAGCAGACACATTTTATTTAGAAAAGCATTTATATTCTATTTTTATTTTTAAAAGAAAAGGCTAAAGTAACTGGTCATACACACACTGAATGGATGGTCAGAGGAGGTGGACTCCCTTTCATTCAAAGTTTTTAAATAGAGATTAGATGGCCCTCTGTCAAAGTTTGTTTAGCTGAAGATTCGTTAGACTACATTAATCATGGGGTCCCTTCTGACTCTACAGTTTTATGATTCCATGATTTCGTCTACGATTCACATAATGCTAAGCCAACTCTCCAGTCTGTGGGGGAATTATCACAGCACGATTTCCCTTGCTTTCCTAAACCATGTTAATCTCTCCCCCCCCCCCCCCGCTGCCTTGATATATTCTACTTTTGGCTTCAAAATAATGGCTAACTATTGAATCAAAGAGTCGACAGCTAATTCTGTGAAGAACTAAACACTAAAACCACAGAGATCTTGACCTGTGATTGAGGAATCTAGCTGCTAAAAGTGGTCAAAATTGGGCTGACAGTGATGTCAGAAACTCCTTAGGAATGCAGAGCAACTTAAGATGCTTTTTAAAAGGGAAAAAAACCCAGCTTGACAAGCATCTGGGAGATTCTGAGAGAAGTGTTGAAAGGTCAAAGATGCAAGCATTGAGAGCAGAGAAACAGAAAGTAGGCTGGGAAAAGGAGGAAATACCATTATAATATGGGAGAGAGAAGTTCTGTAAAAAAATGTTGAGCCCACCCCATCGTAATTTGTACTGGGATGTTTTAGAAGAAAGAAAAGTGGAAATGTTAACCCTAGAATACCTAAGGTGGCCCCTGTTTGAAATCATCTTGTTGGAAGGCCTGCCTGGTCCAAAGGTAAAAAAGAACCATGACAAATGAGAAACAATCTTTGTACACTTCCAGCAGCAGCACTCAGGCAGCAAGCTATACATGTTCCAGATCTGCTCACAAGTGTGGTGCATGGTATTTTTGTTTAAATCATAGTAGTGATTTCCAATTTGCATCTATCAATGTTTTTGGTGATGCAACGTATTCCTTTGAAAATAATTAAACCCACCATTTTGACTAGCTGTTGACCATGCTGGTTGGTGTTGATGAGAATCACAGTTCAGCTTATTTGGAGGGCACTAGATTGGAGAAGACCAGTGTGAGACTCAACATTATTTCTCTAGAGTGCTTTTAACTGCTGAAAGAATCTTGCCAGGGGCAGATTTTGGATCACATCTTTCTGCTTGGGCAAAGTGATGCCTTTTAAGAATGATTATTATTGCTGTCCACCATCCAGCTGTTTCAAGGGTCAAGACCCATTAGGGAGGATGACAGAATGTTTAAATATCACCTTGTTCAAATGGAACAGGAGATAGCAAAAGTCAGCCTGAATTCAGATCAGGTAAGTATTTGTCAATTCCCTCTTATTTACTTTGGTTCACACAGCACAGAAGAAGAAATCTTTTCTTTGAAAAAGCAAGAGTGCTTTAGAACGTGCAGCTCATGTTGCTGTTTTCTGTTGCGTCGGATCAACATGGCATTTCATTTGTGGAGAACCACACATTATGCATTGCCACACAGACAAATAGTTCCATATTGCT
Source organism: Phrynocephalus versicolor (assembly GCA_023846285.1). Taxonomy (NCBI): domain Eukaryota; kingdom Metazoa; phylum Chordata; class Lepidosauria; order Squamata; family Agamidae; genus Phrynocephalus; species Phrynocephalus versicolor. Next base: position 57,725,325 of record JAHTLZ010003542.1, on the reverse strand, counting down.
GATAGGGTAGCCTTTACACACAATATACCAGTAATTCAAAATCAGTCTTGCCAGCACATATATCATTTCTAACAAACGAATCAGACATTGTATTTAATTAATCACAGTTAATTAAACAACGGGGCCAGAGGCCTCCTCCTGGCAAAACCTACAGTAAGCATTTTTTTCATCAGGTAGAGGCAGCTCAGTGGTGTTCACCCTGTTTCTTTGAAACAAATTACATACACTAGATAAATTGTCTTTGTTCCCCTTTCAAATAACACTGGGGACTCTAATTCAAATAGAGTACCAGGGAACAGTGTTGCCCACTATGTACAATGCAACACCTTGCTACTAGTAGGAAAGGAGTTGTGCCAGCATAATATTTATTTCAATGGTATTTAATCCAGTATCTAAAATTATCCTTATCTTGGATAATATAAAGATGGCCTGATTGGTTTTTATTTTCTCCCACCTAAGCACATACTGTAAAAGCTCAGTGGAATGGAAGTATTTTAGCTCTGAATTTACTATGAAGACTTTTTTTTGCCTGTGCTAATATCTGTGGCATATCTCTTTCATATCACATTATCTGCCATGGCTCCTTCCTATGGAATCTCGAATTCTTTATGATTAGCTGAGATACTTAGCATTCTCTGACAGAATGGCACGGTGGAGTCACCACAGTTAAAGCAGAGAATTTTAAGTCCCTCAGCAAACTATAAAGCTCAGCAATCCCTAGAATGCAGCCGTGGCAAGACAGTGAAATCAAACTGGTATCACTGTGTTATGCCGATATACTGTCATTTCTATGCCTTTTTTTTTGCACTGGAATCCTGTTGGTGGACTGTGTGCCTTTAGATCTAGTGAAAAAAGAGTGTTGACCTCAGAAGTCCTGATGCTTGTTCTCATTGTTACCAAGAAGTGGTGGCAATGAAAGTATTTGAGCAAACCTTGGGGATAAATAGCCAGCTCAGCAGGAGTATTCCTTTGTAATGGAGTCACTCTTCCAGGGGGAAGGGGCAGGCAGCTCATGGGTGTAACTACAACATGGAAATGTTGCCTTTTTGCAGCAAAACTCCCAGGATCCCCCTTCTGCTATAATATCAAGTGATGATATCAAGTAAAAAACATTTATTGCCAGCACTGTTTACTTTTATAAAGTAACAGGACTTTAGCATCAAACATCCTTGAAGCAAATGTTAGACCATAAATTCTCTCTTGGTGGAAACACTTGACCCTCACTGGTCTTGTTATCTCTTTTTAACCCAAAGAAACCGGTCTCCTTTCTGGAGCAATTGACCAGGCTACCCACTAAGCCTCTTTATGTCAATAATAATAATAATAATAATAATAATAATAATAATAATAATAATAATAATAATAATTATTATTATTATTATTATTAT
>JAHTLZ010003542.1:57700644-57713263 GCA_023846285.1 Phrynocephalus versicolor | reverse complement strand
ATCTACACTTCAGTGTCCATAATCCCCCAGAATCCTACAGTCACTGCTGGGATTTGTAGGTTTAAAAAAATCCACACATTTCCCATCTCTACATTTGCGGCCACATTTCAGCACCCCACTGGAATGTGTGGCCCACAGCAAGTCTTTGGGGAATTGGCTCTTGAACCTGTCCAAATTGTTCATTTCTGGAATACTACTTCCAGGTGTTCAAAGTACTTCCCCAATCCAATAGTAGTGTGATCCCTCCAACAAGTCTGAAAGTAATACTAGATCACAATTGTTATACCCACGATCCACTTAGGGTGACTGCAGATGAGAGTGAGTGACTTGCCTAAGATAACCTAGTGAACAGTTGGCACAGGAGATATTCACATTGAGATCTGCTGATTTATGGCTCAGATGGGTTCCTAAACTTTCCTTTGTACAGATATTAAGGGTAGGGGCTGATCTGAGATAATTTGGGCAAAGGGGCAAGACAGAGATCTCTGCAAGACAGGTGGAAAAGAAGCAGGAGGATGGAGTTGTGAGGTGAGATATTTATGGTGCAGCCATACTGACTCATTCCTGGAGGTTGCAAAAGATGTAAACATTGGTGTGCAACATTCCTTGTGTTCACCATTTTCTTTTCTCTTCTTTTTTAGCAGGAAAAAATTCATTAGATTAAAAGGGCCACCACCACCCCGAAAACAAAACAAACAAAAGCTCTGTAAAAGTTCTTTCTAATTGTTAGTGGCAGGAGTTCTTTAAAGTGGATGCACCCAAAGAGTCTAGGCAGGCCATTTCTCTCTCTCTCTCTCTGTCTCTCTCTCTCTCTCTGGTATCTAATGTCATATGGACTTAGGGCGGCAGTGGGTACTTCTGAATTTTCCCATTCTTTTTTTAATTATAAAATACTTAGACAGCTATATATCTGCTCCTCTTGACTGTCTGGCTGCCAGAAAGACTCCCTAGGGTCCATTACATTCTTAAATATGGTATCTGTTCATCTAACTTTCCCCTTCTTGTCATCTTGTGCTATTGTTTTTTTTTATGTCTCTGACTTCACATCAACAACTTCTGGAGTTCACGATTTCTCATGTGGTCTGGATTACAGGTGTCAGATGCCAGATTTGGAGGATTTTCCACACACAGCTTGTTGGCTTCTAAATGCTCTTACATGTGATGCCTAAATGATTAAATCATGCATAACCATAGTCCAGGCATGTGCACCAATTTGTGCACGTGAACTATTCTCGCACACCACGATGTGTTTTTCTCCCTTTGGAAAAACTCCTGCATATGCCTATTGTCATGTGGGGCAGGAGATCTAGTCACTGCGAGCAGAGCTGAACTATTTGCTTCCACCTATGCTCTACTTGTAAATTTGCAAATGAACCAAATATTACAACATGCGCTGTATGCTTTAAGTGATCTTTCCTCCTCTGGGCAGCCAAGACTAGGTCATGCTGTTCCTGAATTGCTTTGAAGGGAATAGAAGGGAAAAGAAGGGAATAGAAATGTTCTGTGTGGTATGTTGGAGGCCATTCAAATGACTCAAGGAACATTTTAGCTGCTACAGGGCTCGCCATACTATAGTTCCCTTGGAAAGTGCGGGATGCAAGAAGGGGCCAGATTCTAGAAACATACTTGAAAGCTTTCATTAGAAAGCTCTCAATAGTTAGTTACTGTTGCACTTGTTACTTAAAAAAAAGTTCACTGTTCCTTAAGCAATGTTTACTATGTCCGGTACTGGTAAGTAAAATACATTGTTTCCTTATTTGTCCAAAGTAAGTGCAATTCTATTTCTAGTTATATTTTTAAAAGCACCAAATATTACAAATTGCTGGTCTGTATTGCAAGACACAATCAACTTCTGCCTACCTTACTACTAGCAAAATATCCACAGTTGATAACAAGACAAGAGTACGGAGCCAGTACTGAACTTGTGAGGCCATCCTCCATAAGTACAAAAAAAGTAATTAAAAGGTTGGTGTGGCAGCAGAAGTAGCTAATTAGAAGTTACCAGTTTTAAATTTCTGGTAAAATCCCTTTTTGCTACACAGAAGTACAGAGACCCACAAAGAAGGACAGTGTCAAGCTTCCTGAAATTCTACCCCTTTCTAATGAATTGACACTTAAAGCCTCAATCCTGTAACTCACTCTCAGGCATTTATAGGAGAAAAAAATATAAAACAATCTTTACCTAGAATTGCTTGAAATTACAGACTTGTGTATGCTTGTTTCTTTAGTGCACACATAATTAGCAACCAGCTGAACAGATTGACAGCAAACAAACAACTGTCATCAACAGAGTAAAAAGAGGGAAAGAAACACTTGGTAGAGAGGTGGGACTCTCTTCAAATGCAACGGCTGAATGGAATGCTTGGTTAGTTCTGGACAGACAATCACCGCAGATGAAAAAAGTCCTTCCCAGTCAAACAAACCACAGACAGAAGGTGAAGCTGCAGATAAAATTCCTGAAAAAGGCTTCAAAATTGGTCAGTGCCAGGCTCCAGTTTCCTTATCTGAAGTCAGTGGAAAAAGCTTAGTAGGCAGATGAACTGAAAGCAGTTTATGTGGTGGCCAGGCCAAAGGGGAAAAGGCAAGACCAGTGTGTGCAAATAGCTGAGATGCCTGCACAGCTCAGGGAGGCCTTTTGTTTCCCCTTGCTTGGATTGTCCTCTTTTACTATGTTCCTTTGCAAATAGGAACAAGGAAGCAATAAACCCTTGCTACGTGGTCAATCTACACTCAAAGCTGCCGTGAGTAATTGGACCTTGAATGCTTTGCAACCAGACACATTGCGTGGGAACTACAGCCTGTGATCTCTGATTATACAGCTGCTGAGTTCTTCAAGGAGCTGGCTGATCTGCCTCAGGCCAGCTCTTTGAAATCTTCCTACAAGGCTTGGATGGAGTGGCAAAGGAGCAAAACCAGGGCACTTTCTCTTTCAACTGGAGCATTTGGATTTTCAGAGGAGGGCAGCTCAAGTCCCTATGGCTTCAGCCTGTGCCATTTAATCATTTATTAGATCAGTTCGTATGGCTCTTTCCTAGCATTATTGTTAAATTTGAAATGTATCCTTGAAGCCTTATCCTTGACTTGAAACTGAAACCAAAAGGATGACAGGAGAGCTGTGAGTCAACCTAGATGTGCGTCAGCAGCCGTAGAAACAGCAGTTTCAGAGTGGCAACCCATATTTATCTGAAGGTTGAATCCTAGCAACTGGACTTCCCAGCTCCGGAGCTTAAAATTGTTTCCCCACCAGCTCCAGAGTTTACAGAAAATTAAGTGTGACCACGCCCACCTAAGCCCAGTGCACTTTTCAGGTACCTGCTCTCCGGGGGTGAAAAATCCCTGATGCGGATCTAACGTAGAGAGTGCCGGGGTCTCCTGGCTTCTGTTTCTTGTTGTTTTGCCCCCCGCCCCTTTAAGAGATCTGAATGCTGCCGGGAACAGAGCGATACCGGCAGAACGGAGATAAGCCGGCATTCTTTTCTTTCTTTTTTTCTCCCTCCCCTCATGCAGCCAGCAGCCAGGAGTGCGGAGGGGATGGGAACACAGAAACAGCGACAAACCCCCAAGATCTCTGGTCCGAATTTAAGTGGCCAGCGGATCTTAGGGGTCATGTGAAAAGGCTCTTTGTCAGTCTGAAGAAAGCTAGTGGAGTCCTCCATCTTACAATTCACTTTGACCTCTTGTCACAGGCTCATCGGATGAACGGCCTGAATAGGCTCATTAGGTAGACAACAATCTCAATAGCCTTAATAAGGTGAACCATGGCCTAAGGTGCTGAAACCCATAAAGTATGGGTCGATAGCTATGACCTTGGTGGTGAAGGCGTGAAATATTTTTGATTTGTCAGAGTTTTGTTGAAATCACAGCCTGATTGAGAGAGGGGTTTCAATGCTCACATGAATGGCTTCCCTGACCCCTCTCTCAAACCACCTATCTTCTCTGTCTAATATGTGTACATCCTCATCCTTGAATGAGTGCCCTTTGTCCTTCAAGTGGAGGTGTACTGCTGATTCTGGTCTTGAGCTGTTACCCCTCCTATGTTGGGCCATCCTTCTGTTTAATGGTGGTTTAGTTTCTCCAATATAGAGATCTGCACACTCCTCACTGTATTGGACTGCATATACTATTTGCTCCTTTTTTGTTTTGGTATTGGGTCCCTTGGGTGGACAAGTCTCTGCGTTAGTGTGTTTGTGGGTTTGAAATAAACAGGGATGTGTTGTTTTCCAAAAATCTTTTTAAGCTTCTCAGACACTCCAGCCATGTAGGGAATGACCAGGTTCTTCCGTCGGGTCTGGGTCTCAGGCTGATCCCTTGTTCTTCTGGGTCGGCACACTGCTTTGTTGAAGGCCCACTTTGGATATCCACAGGCCTTAAGTGCTGTCTTCAGGTGCCTGACTTCCTTCTTGGCTTCTGTGGAGGTGGGGATGCTCTCTGCTCTGTGGCTTAGGGTCCTGATGACTCCTAATTTGTTTTGTAATGGATATTGGGAGTCAAACAGTAAGTACTGATCTATGTGGGTGGGTTTCTTGTAAATGTCTAATCCCAGGCTATGGTTGAGTCTGATGATGATTGCACAATCCAGGAAAGCCAGCCTGTTGTTGTGGGTGTCTTCCCTAGTGAACTTAATATTAGGCTCCACCGTATTGATGTGATCTGCAAAGGCCTATACTTCCTGAATTTTGATTTTTGCCCAGGTATCATCTACATACCTGAACCAGTGGGATCGTGTTGTCCCTGGGAAGGCGTTGAGTGCCTTCTTCTCCACTTCTTTCATGTATAGGTCTGCAACCATTGGTGACACTGGGGCATATTTTTTTAAAATTATGCAGGGGATTTTTCAATAGTTCAAACAACAGCATCTTCAATTTGCAATTTTATTCTATTTTTCTCCCATATATCTTTCCCCATAAGAAATGCACTGGAGAGGAAAAGATCAGAGATGGCTGTGAGGTTGTGAGAGCTGCAATACAAAGCATGGGTTTTTTTTCCTACTCTGGAAAGATGGAAGAGCAGTTACACAACAAGTTTTCATTGGCTGTGCTAAGAGCTTTCCTCCTCCCCTTCCCCTCCTAGAAGCATTTCTTGCCTCTTTTAACAAGTAGATATTTCTAAATCTTATTCCTCAATTTGAGCTTTGCGGCAAAACAACAAATACACAGTCCCTCCAGGTCACGGGGGTCACCGCCTTGGCTTCCTGTCACCACTGCATTATCCAAGATAAAGGGCAGGAGGAGACGGGAAATCTGGCTGCAAGCCCATTGTGTTGGAGGCAGAGAGACTGGGGTGTCTCTTCTGCTTAATGACTATTGCAGGGGTCAAAGGCAAGGGCTGTGTCATCCTGGCGGCTAGAGGGTTTACCGGCAATCTTAATCCACTGCATCGGGTTGATCTTAAACACCCCTGACAGCCAAGCCAGTTTAACCTGTGCACACAACCTGATGCAATTTATACCACTCAGTTAATATCAATTGTACAGTATATACAAGCTAATCTTCTTATGGTTTGTTTGACTGGCTTTTCTTGTCCTTCCTTTGGATCTATCAGTTTGTTTGTTTGTTTGTTTGTTTGTTACCAGTAGCAAATGGTCTTCAATCCTGTTTGGAAAGAAAACCAAGCCAGAACTAAATAATATGTACCATGTACAATCAGTCTGCTTTTTTCTGTCATTATTGTCACCCTCCTTTCACCTAGTATTCTAGCATTCCACTTCCGCTAAGCATCTTCTCACAGTGATATGAAAATACGGTAACCCCTGCCGGCCCCGAGGCTGTTTTTATGGCCTGTAGCTCCTCTCTCATCCCCACTTTTGCCAGAGGGGGATAAAACAAGAATTGCAACTTCTGAATCAAAGCCCTAGAGAGCGGGATGCATATGTGTTATGTGGCACCAAATTGCATTGAACATATGACAACTCTTAGCAGGGTTTTCAGGATGTGTGAGATGTCCCAAAAGTAGTTTACCATAGCTACCCTATGGTGAGCTTCCCTGGCAGACCAGGGATTCCAACTTCTACTGAGTCCTAGTCCAATATACTAATTCTCCAAGAGCCACAAATCACTTTGTGCAATAGCCACTTTGAGATCAAGAAACAAGAATCACAGCAAGTTAAAGTGTTCTGACATAGCCTTTTGTGTGTTGCTGTTCCTGATGTCAGGTTTGCATAATGTTGGTTTTCTGGCTGCAGAGTGATATGTTTGCCCTGTAGAGAATGAGGAGGGGCACTGCTGGCGGAGGATGGCATATATCTGGTTAGAAGATAAACAAGTAGATGACCCCACGGACATAGGTGGGACCTGTAATGTTATTGCTATGTAGATATGAAGGCACGTTTGGCAACCAGGGTCTTGTTCCTACCTCTGCATTCATGTTGTGTTGCTTGTCGTGTCAGCAATTGTTAAGGCTGGTGGCTATCTTTAAGAAAACATAGGCCTGTCACAGAATGGGCTGTAGTTTAATGATAAATGTGAGTGATATCAACTGGGAGCTGGCAGTGCCAACCAATGATGTCCTCTTCTTTTCTGTTTTCTGTTTGTCTTGTAACAAGACATGGGCATCTTGTTTGGGAAGGGGTCCAGTTCTGAAATGAAACACATCAGAACAGCTGCCGTTCGGTACCGGGATCCACCTTCCAGAATGAAATCAACCAGTTTCTTATTTTGTTTTGGGTAGCGCGGGGCTAAAACTCCAAACAGGAAGCAGCCTCAAACACTTCATCTTTCACTCTCCCTGGTGCTGGCCAGTCAGGCAGGGAGGCAGGATGATGCATGTCCCCACAAAGCTCCTGATTGGCCAGCACCAGGAAGAGTGAAAGATGATGCATCCGAGACTGCTTCTTCATTGGAGTTTAGCACCATGCTACCCAAAACGAGGTAAGAGACTGGTTGATTTTGTTCTGGAAGGTGGACCCTGGTACCAAACGGCAGCTGTTCTGCCATGTTTTGTTTCAGAACCAGACCCCTTCCAAAACAAAATGCCCATGTCTACTTGTAACATCTTGCTTCTGTGTAGCTGTCATGCCCTTCTCATTGCATTGAGTGGGTCCATAGATTACAAGTGCCTGCTATAAATCTGTAAGTTTTGAGTCTCTATGTTGTGGATCTCACCTGCACACTTTATCCAGAAGCTACACATATTGTGCAGATTGGTCTAGGACAGGTTCAGGGTGATTGTTGCGTGAAAGGTTTTGATGCGCCAGAGACACTTCTCAACTCAAGTGATTTCTCCCCAGGGATCCTAGGTGATAAAGATGTCTACCTTTCCCAATGATATGAGGGGTTTCACCCAATTCAGCTTCAGGCTGAAGACCTGGCTATTTAGGGACGCCTTCGGTAATTGCTAGGGGAGTACCGCTATCGTTCCCCCCCGCCTCTTGCCAATATTGTTTGATTGTTGTAGATGCTATTGATTTTAACTTTGTGTAAACCGCCCTGAGTTCCCGCTTGGGAAATAGGTTGCGGTATACAAGTTTGAAAATAAATAAATAAATAAATAAATAAATAAATAAATAAATAAATAAATGATCATGTTTGGACATCATTAAAAGTGTTCTGGTAGACAAGCAAGTACCCCAGGCCAATTCTTCATTGCCTTTCAATTTTGTAAACTCATTTGCACAGTTCTGCAAATCAATCAACACAAACAATTACTACGTGTGAGAAAAACAATGTTATTGGCCATCTCACGTTATTCTACATTGAAGGCCAAACTGTGTATGTGTGTGCGTGACAATATCAGAGTTTTTATACTTTAAAAAGCTGTGTTCTAGGAGGTCATGAGCAGGATAGCTCAGTGTTTTCAGTTTCTGGCTGCAGCACCAGAGGCTGGGAGTTCATTTCCCCACTGTGCCTCCTTGATAGGGGCTGGCTTTGATGACCCACGGGGTGCCTTCCAGTCCTGCTGTTTTAAGATGATTGTGATTATGATTAAAAACAAGTTCTTAATGCTCTCTACATGTCTCTGAAGATTAAGGTTTATTCTCTGACTCTCTGTTTTTTAGGGCTTCTGCGGTAATTGCTTTGGGTGTGCCTTTGAACATGTTTTGCTTTGATAAAACATCCCAGTTCCCAGAAGAGAAAGCAGTTGTTGTTAGATTTGCCTAAAGTTCATATAATAACATAGGTTTCTTTTTCTTACTAAGGAAAATAAAACCATACAGACAATAATTAACTGATCAGATCTTCATTGATACTACGTACATAGACTACCTCTCCAACATGCCAACATGATATGTGGGTCAGGACTCAATAAGAACACCAGCATACTAGAAAAAGAATGGTAAACCTGTGGTCTGTATTACTTCTCTAATTGAGATGCAATGATAATATTGACAATAACAGTGATGACACTGATTGTGCCGATGACAGCAGCAAAGACAGCACACTGTCAAGTAAATGGGATTAAACTGGGGTGGGCAAACCTGATCTTCCATATGTTTTTGGCCTACAATTCCCATCAACCTGTCAAGGAATCGTTGTGTAGTACTTTCCCAGACCAGCAGAGCCAGTGGTAGATAGATAGATAGATGAGCAATTAAGTGCAGTTTAACTAAGTCAAACCCACCTCCCAAGTCTAGAGGGTAACAGCTGATTATTACTGGGGCACAGAGGTTGCTCTAATACTGATCCATGCTAGTTTTCTGGATATGAATTCATACATCTACATCAAACTGTAAATGTTTAAACCAGGCATGTTCAAACTTCGGCCCTCCAGATGTTTTGGACCACAACTCCCATAGTCCTTTGTCATTTGCAATCTAAGCTTAGAATTCTGGGAGATGTGGTCCAAGACATCAGGAGGGCCGAAGTTTGAGCATGCTTGGTTTAAATGGAAAGCTATGCAAGAACAGTTGCATTCAAATGCTCAGGGGACTCTTACATTAAGTTATGACTATGAAGCAACATGCCATGTTTTAGTTACTGCAAAAAAAGAGAACTGATTTCAAGTAGCTAGTAACTTATAACTAGCATTAACTTTTAAAAATTATTACGATGCCCATATGGAAGCCCCCTTACTCTATCAATGAAAATAAAGAACATACAAATTGTTTCTGAATGTCGGTAAAAACAACCCAAAACATAGATGGCATTGCTCCACCACAGTCACAGACAGAAGCTCTTTGCTCTGCCCAGGATTTCACAAGTATTTCTCTGCCCAGGATTTCATGAGTATTACTGATCTGGTCTGCTTTTGCTCATTTGCCTCGACAGGATTCATTCCTATGTATTATTTAGATTTATTAGTTATTTATATATTTATAGATAAGTAAATAAAAAAGAATGATTTATCAATAGTTATTTTCAAGCTCCATGACTGATTTAAGGATAGGGAAACTGACCCGGGACTGAGCAGCAGTAGCAGCAGTCCCCCCCCCCCCCACCTCCACAGCCTATGATTGGAATAATAGTCACCCTGTCATTAAAACTCACAAATGCAAAGCAGAATTGAAATTTATTGCTCTGCTTATTACATTTGCCTGCAGCAGGGGTGCCTGAGCAATTGCTGATTGTGATGTGCCCGGGGTACAATGGAGACAGGTGACGGGTATGAATAATGCTTCTTGTCTGCTTTGCCTGTATAAATGTCCCCACCTCCTTTATTCTCCTGGACAGGCAGACATGTGGGACCCCTCTGTGTCAACAGCAATTCCACTCCTGTGCCTTTCCTCTTGCACTCAACCTTTTGGTATTTGCATGTGAATCCGCTTGTGGGCTGCTCGTGAGGCAGCATCTGACCTGTTCCAATGCAGGTCTCCGAGCCTCTCAATCATCTTATTATCCGTAACAGCTAAATAATTCTGCTGGCCTGAATATAAATGACTGGCAAACGGAGAGAAAAGGGCAGATGGAGGGTCTTGCATAAGGCTTCTGCTGGAGGCAGCAAACTGGTTGAATATTTAGAGCCAACGATTGACAGATTTTTGTATGGAGTGGAGAAGCTGAGGGAAAATTCCCAGTGGTGTGAAAAGTCACTTAGGGAAGTTGAAATGCTTCTCCTTGTCAGGCCAGTTTCCAGAAACTTTGTAAACAACCACAGCAAACTGGCATCTCTTGAGTATTTTCATTCCCAGTAAGAACAGCCTGTAAAAATAATTTATTTAATTTAATTGCTATATTCAGATTTTGCACTCTTCTGAAATTTGGATGTCCGCTCCTAGAATATTCATTTTGCAATTCAGTTCAGGTAAAAAGTAAGTCACAATAACTTCATTGGGACTGCTACTCCTATGTAAGCATGAATCGCAGGGATAAACAACAGCAAAGGGTTCAGGAATGGAATCTTTCAATTTTTTTTTATCTTGCCCTGACTGCAACTATCTGGCTGCTAAACAACACTGTCTTTACTGAATACCAAAGAATTTGAAAAGCCTTCCTTCTAATTCACTTGAAAATCATTTTGGCATCTATAACTTTACAGCCACATATTCATGGACAAGTATAGATTAAAACAGTGACAGAAAAGAAATGCCTTCAAGGTCTAAAGGTGAGCCATGGTCCCAAGTGGAAATACAGTGATATAGCTCCAAAGGACCCCCATAAAAAGTACATGAGATATGAATGCCCCAGCCATTCATCTCCAATGTAATCACCCTTTTTTGTTTTTATGCTAAAAGAGTTGTCTGGAGGTCTGGGAAGACAAATATCCTATATGGCCTGCTTATCATTGTCTTCCTGTTGAGTAAATGAGCCATTCTTGGTTCATTGTCTTTGGGATTAGCCAGGTCCCATCACCTCCTGGCAAATAGAAGGGGAAGAAATAGAGGCAATGACAGAGTTTATTTTCTTGGGCTCCTTGCAGATGGCAACTGCAGCAACAAAATAAAAAGACGCCTGCTTCTTGGGAAGAAAGCAATGGCAAACCTAGATAGCATCCTAAAGAGCAGAGACATCACTTTGCCAACTAAGGTCAGGATAGTCAAAGCTTCCGGTGCAACCCCTAGCCCACACCCCACCAGCTGTCCGGATTGGTATATATATTCCCTAGAAAGCCGGGACACTTAGGTCGCAGTGAGCATTTTGAAGCCACCATAAGGGATTCTGGTAACCCTGTATGCAAATGAGGCTCCACCCCCTAATTGAAGGGCCCGGCTGCCAGCACCCCGCCTCCCTGGAGCTCCCAGCGCCCGCACCTCTCTCCTTCCATCCCGGGCGGTTGTGGGGAACACTTGACAGCTATGTTTGCACTCCAGAAAAGTAACTTCTCCAACCTCTGACCAATGATTGTCACTTGACTGGTTTATCAAGTCACATTGTACCTTTCAGAAAATCATTTGAATCTCAGACCTTACTTCTGACACCAGTCCTGAGTGCAGAGGAGAAATTACAACCTGGCCTGTGATGATGTCACCGGATGTGGTTTTATAGCCGATTGTGTGAAAAGTGCTTACACGAAGTAGCTTTTATCTATCTCCACCCTTGTTTCTTGGCTTTGAATGAACAGTTTAATGAGTCAAGCATTCTGATTTTTTTAAAAATGGTAAGCTACTCAGCAGGGTCAGAAATAATGTAAGCAAAAACACAAAAATGCTAAAAGAATGAAAGAATTTGGACCTCCACAAGCCAAATGACACATGATGTATTATTTATTTATTTATGTATTTAGAATATTTTACCCCACCTTTCTCCTTGGAAAAGGACCCAATGAGACAGCTATCCAGTCCTTGGTTTAAAAACTGTTGACAGGAGTTAACAGGAGGCTCAGATTGCACCCCTCCCACTAAGGAGATCTGGGGTCCAAAGCTTTCCTGTGCCATTTTCCCCAACCAGCTGTGCTGGCTAGAACTGGTGGGAGTTGCAGTCCAAGGTCAAATGGAGGACATAATGTTCCTCATTGGTGCTTTAAATGCATTATTTGCCTCGTGTGGCAAAATATAAGGATGACACGTGCTTAACGGTTTTGTCTCAGAAAAAAATTGGAGCTAGGAAGACAACTTTAATTGGAAGAATGGGTTAGCTTGACCTCTCCCATTGCCATGATTTCAGTCTAAATCTTGGCTGGCTGCTACTAATATGCCTTAGTAATGTCAGACAATGTTCTCAGAAATTTTGATTCATCCACCTGTTAGTTTTAACTTATGTTCATAATGTAGAACATTTCAATGAAAGCTTTGTGCAAAGGCACATAAGAAACAAGGAGACTAGGCATTAACTGGTAATAACTTGAGTGGTCTGTCTCCTTTATATCTATTTAAATTAAATTATAGTTATTATTTCCAGGGCTTTTTTTTCCCTGATGGATCTCACCAGAACCAAGTTCTGGCATCTTTTATTCTGTTAGTTACTTGCCAGAGCTGAGTTCCACCACCCTTTTCTGGTTTTAACTATATTATATTATATTATATTAATTATATTATATTATATTGTGTGTCTTTGAGAGGAGCTGGACCCATTGATGCATAGCATCACTTATGCAGTTCAAAGGTTATTATATTATATTATTTATTTATTTTTATATTTATATACTGCCATCTGATTTCCCTCAAACGGGAACTCTGGGCAGTTTACAATAACAACTTACAAAACAGCACCCAAAATAATAATAATAATAATAATAATAATAATAATAATAATAATAATAATAAGAAGAAGAAGAAGAAGAAGAAGAAGAAGAAGAAGAAGAAGAAGAA
>JAHTLZ010003542.1:57687526-57700634 GCA_023846285.1 Phrynocephalus versicolor | reverse complement strand
AAGAAGAAGAAGAAGAAGAAGAAGAAGAAGAAGAAGAAGAAGAAGAAGAAAATAAAAGGAGAACAAAACAAAGAAGGGAAAGAAAAAGCAACAACCCCAATATACAAAGACAAGTAATGACTACAACAACAAAGACACCCGGCAAGAGGCAAGACACTCATGACGGACAAACAATGAACATAGGGAGGACAAAACACCTAGCAATTGCCAAAGCTTTCATTGAAGTGTTATGTTATGAACTTAAGTTAAAACTAACAGGTGGATGAATCAAAATTTCTGAGAACATTGCCTGACATTAGTAAGGAATATTAGTGGCAGCCAGCCAAGATTTAGACTGAAACCATGGCAATTTAGCAATTGCCAAAGACACCCCTAAATAGCCAGGTTTTCAAGGCTTTTTTAAAGGATGCCAATTTATTATATTATATTATATGCCCTATTTTACTACTGTTCATTATGACTCAATTACCATCTAATCCTCCAGAAATGTTAAGTTCATGAATTCCACTATCTTTTATTTTTCAGGGAAAACAAAACAAAACATTGATTATTTCTGATTTTGAACTCATATCTGCACATTAGCAAATGTATATTTAATGTCAATAGACTCTTCTGGGGTGATGTTTATCTTAGCAATGCAATCTAAGGGCCAAATCCCTTAGATTGCATTGTTTGGTTCAACGAAAGGGTTGTTTCAAGAAGGGACTCAACTGCATAAAGAGGTTTAAACTGAAAAGGACAGAAAAGAACATGTCAACCTCCAGCACTCCTCATAGCTTTTATTAGCAGCTACATTTAAATGTGAAAAACCAGTCTGGATCCTCAAATTACAACTGCTGTTTTTCTCAAGGCATCTGGTTCAGCTGGTGTGTGAAGTGCTAATCTTTTTTTTTTCCCTGACAGGAAATTATAATTGCACTTTTAAAAGACGAGAATATATTTGGCATATTGCAAATACAAGATATAAAGGGACTGAATGAATGAGGAGAAAGGAAGTGAAAGGAAATGTGATGGATGAATTATATTCAATATTGCAAACACCCACTTTTGTTAAAGGACACAATGTGTGGCTACGCATGGTTTTAGATTGCAGTTCCCAAACCATTTAGCCTGAAGTAGGCACTTTGAAATCAATGGCTTTGTTCCAAAAAATTGTCCAAGGAAAGCATTTTTATACCCTAGATCTGAATACATTACGTGGAAGCTCAGAACTAGAACGGGACGATTGAACAACCCCAATCAGTGAAATTAAACAGTCATACAAGGCTCTTGCTCATATACCAGATTAGTGAAATAAATGTATTTCTAATGAATAGGGATGCATAGAAACTACCCAATCCTCCCCATTCCTGAGTACAATGCATACAGCTTAGGTTGGCCCACTCAGTGCTTCTTGGAACCTGTAGTAGACCTGATTGTAGTCCACGTCCATGACAGTATTTAAGGACTTCCGCTTCTCCACAAAGATCACCTTTCTGCAAATGAGGAAATGCAAATGGCAGGATCAGGTCAAGGGCTGAATGGGGCAGCCAGAAAGCAGGGCTTCGTGGCACCTTGTGGCGCAGTGGTTAAATGCCTGAACTGCAGGTAAAACTGTGCTCATGACCTGGGGTTCAATCCCAGGTAGCAGGCTCAAGGTTCACTCAGCCTTCCATCCTTCCAAGGTCGGTAAAATGAGTACCAAGCTTGCTCGGGGGGGGGGCAATGTGTAGCCTGCATTCCTGTAATAAAGGACTCTAAACTGCCCAGAGACTACTTGAAGTGGTATGGGGCGGTATATAAGCAGAACACTTTGCTTTCTAATCAGGGTGGTGGCAATTGCAGAGCTGCACACTTCATTTTATTTCTATTTTTCTTCTTCTTTTTTTCTCTAGCTGCCAGGAAAAACAAGCTGCTGAGAAGTTTCAGAATGCAGTTACCCGGAAAGGAAGTAGGGACCCACTTTAAAAGGCTACTGCTCTTTGATGCTTTCCTGAGAGGGCAAAGCAGGTGAATCTGCTCACACTTTCTATCCTTTCTCTCCCTACCTGTGTCCTTCTCCTTACCATTCCCTGGGTCTGAAATCAGTGTTGTTCGAGCCACAAAATTTTGGTGACTTAATCAATGACTCGGGGGTAGGAAAGGTAGAGTTTCCATGGTCAAGAGTATGCCTTCCTTTGTTTCCCTTGGTGTGAGTAGCCCCAGTTGCTCCCTCCATGACAGCACAATGGGAGATGTCTGAACACAAAATAAACTTTCATTACAATTAACTTTTTAAAAGGGTGTGTATGGTAGATAGGCCAGCCTTGCCTGCCATCTCACTGATATTGTTCGTTTTGACAAAAGGCCTTTTCACACGACCCCTAAGATCCGCTGGCCACTTAAATTCGGACCAGAGAGTTCGTTGGGGGTTCGTTGTTCTTCCTGCGTCCCCACCCCTCGGCACTTCCTTGATCCTGTCTGCATGAGGGGAGGGAGAAAAAAGGGGACAAAAGAATGCAGGCTCACCTCTGTTTGCCGGTCCAAGCCTCCCCAAGCCCTTGCATCATCATGATTCCTTCTCTTAAAGGGGCGGGAGGCAAAAACAACAACAAACAGAAGCGAGGATTGCCGGGCACTCACTCCTTTACATCCGGATCTGGGATTTTTCACCCTCCAAGAGCAGGTACCTGAAAAGTGCGCTGGGACGCGCTTAGGTGGGCGTGGCCGCACTTAATTTTCCGTAAACTCCGGAGCTGGTGGGGAAACAATTTTAAGCTCCGGAGCTGGGAGCCATTTGCAGTGGAGTTTAGGGGTCGTGTACAAATACCCAAAGTCCCTGAGAAAGCATAGGGAGGTGTCCAACTGAGCTACACAGAGTATTTAGGGCTGAAGCAGGAAAATAGCCCTTCTCTTCAGCCAGCCCCAGCACCCCAGATAAGTGAACCAGGCAGCAAAACTGCTGGATGGAGATGCTAACTCATCCTCATAGCTGCAGCTATGGAGCCTGGCTGGAGGCCTTCTGCTGTGAATGCCTGGAAGGTGACTGCTTCCTCAGCATCAAATACTAGGCTAATGTGTTTCCACACAGGGTCTATACGCAAAGGAGATGGTGAGAAAGTGGTTCCATACAACAACTTTTCAGCATGTTCTGCCAATTTGTCTGTCAGTTCCTCATGCTGGTGCTTGCTCTGGATGTGGCGTTATTGGCACACCTTTGGTTCTCCAGGTTCCTGGCCTTGCCCCTCCCAACCTAAGGGGCCTCTTCTGGGGGAACCCAGAAGTTGACCCACTCATCCATCCAAAGGCTTCATGTCCTCAAGATCTCCCAGGTTTCTGCCAAAGAATTTGGGAGTGGGGCCACTTCCTCTACGTGGCAGGCATCCCAGTCAATAACATGGGCCCAGTCTTCTCAATCTTGCTTGTTCATCAATGACTTGGGTAAAGGAAAGTCATTGCTCGTCTCAGGTGCTACAGGCAGTTGAGCTGCCCTTTCCCCAGTCAATAAGCAAACAGTGCAAGATAAGCAGCACTGAATTGTTCAAGGCAGGGCAGCCATGTATGAGGAATGTATCCTGAGCCAGCACCTCTCACTGCTATCATATCTGGAAGTTGAGTCATGGCTACTGGATTTCTTTTTTTGAGAGATAGAAACGTTTCGCTGTTCATCCAAACAGCGAAACGTTTCTATCTATCTCTCTATCTCTCTCTCAAAAAAAAAAAAAAGTCCAGTAGCCATGACTCAACTTCCAGATAAACTCACCTGGATGACTGAGAATCTTCACAGACACACTGCTATCATACTAGTTTTTTCCTGTTTTCTTTCCCCACTTCTAAACATGAATGCTGGGTTTCATGCAAGGATTCCATTGGTGTATACTGTTGTGATCTATTAATGCTTCTTCTGGGATCTCTCCTCTACCCTGTTCTCACCCTAGAAATGTTTATACATTTGGGCATAGGCAGTGCTGCTGCTTTGCAGCTAGTCATATAAAATATGATGATAAACAATATGGATCAATAACCTCTCTGTGTGCCTGAAAAAGAGTGTTATAGTGAACAAGAGAGAATGCAAGAGGGAAAACGGGTCAGTGTTGTAGTAAAGTCTCACTGTAGTAGAGTGTGATTCAAATATATCAGTAGTGAACTCTAATGTTCCATCTAGTCAGTCTCAGATAGTAGAAAGAGGCTGTGAGATCAGACCTGCCTATCAGCAGTGTGAAAGCACCCTTCGACTGAATTTGTACAAAACACTAATGAAGACAAACAGTCAGTTTCAATGGAACTGGAAAGTACCCATTGACAGAGCAGCTGGCAGGATTGTCCTCCACGGAAAGACAGAAGCCAAACAACCAAATTCATGACAAACTGAGATGACAATGGAATATGTCCTCATTAGCACTTCTTTTCTTCTTTGGCAGCTATTACAATTGCATCATCGAGCATTTGAGGGAGCAGTTTGACACTGGCAAATGCTACCAAGTTAACAGTACTTTTTCAAATGGTTGGGAAGACTGCATATATTGGTGTGTAACCAGTTGACCCCAGATATCCAACAGTGAAAGTTCTTGGAGGGTGATAAAGGAATGGTGAAGATGGTGTGATTTGTGTGTGTGTGTGGAAACGTTTGTTGCATGGAAAATGCATTGAGTGCCAGGGAACCTAAGGATATATTTTATCACTGAAATTACTTGTCTGAGGAGGGAAGTCCTGCTGCAGCCCTCAGTGTGTGTAGAACAATGTGGTAAGGTGTGGGAGGCGTACCTTTGTACAATGCAAGTTACCTTGCATTCCCTGTACCACTCAACTGCCCTCTGGTGTGGTGAAAGATGCAGTCCTTTGCTAGTTGTTGAAGTTCCCTTTAATTACCATTTTGGTAGGCCATTTTGTCTTCAGTATGGGCAGTAAAATAACATCAGCTGCCTCTGTTGATAGAGGTACATCATGCCCAAGAAACTGCAGGCCCCAAAAGAACAAGCAGAAAAGAGATATATAATTCAACCATGTGGCAAATGCAGATTTTGCATTCAGATAAGGTGATTTGACGTTAAGGAAAAGGCGATTCAAAACCTAAGTGCAGTAGAGGTCTTAATAGATAGATAGATGATAGATAGATAGATAGATAGACTTACACACACAATGGAGGCTGCTTGTGGATCAACAACATGTTGATAGCTTATTGAACACCCCATAGAAACAACACCCTGAAGATTTATTCAGAGCAAAGCATGTATTCAGACTAAAGCTTTCCTACTGAGCGGCCCAAAACCCAAAGAAAGAGTTCCCATCTGCCCATTATCACTTCCCACACTTAGCCAGATCTTATAAGCAATGCATTGCACAGAAATGTTATCTGTTATCTGTTACCTTTTGGTTTAAACAAATGTTACAACTGTGTTTCCCTTTTTAAGAGGGATGTATGTAAAATATCTGATCATGTGGCTACTTTTTTATTTTTTGCAGTGGATAGCCTTTGCTCATTACTAGTCTTTTCTCATTGTAGCCACTCATTAAATCACTCTTGGAAAGAAACTTTGGAGGAATTGAGGGTATTTTTAGCTGTATTTATTTATTTAAATGTCAGCAATAAACACAGTGATGATATCCAGTTCCAACAATTAACACAAGTAATAACTAACTTTTAAAAAACCAAAACAACAGCAGCGACATCATTCCTTGTTTTTCCTCACTTTTAAAATTGAGGTAAACTGTTTTGGCTAGAATTTAATATCGACATATGTGACTCTGTTTACCAAAACCTGCCCTGGGTTGGGAAAACCACAAGAGAGTAGGGAAGGATTAAATTTGGTTAATTCTCTTACTTTTGTTTCACAGTCTAAAACTGTTTAGCCAGTCTCAACTAGGGTGCAAATTTGAATAACCCTAGACGGTTTTTGCTTACTTCTGTTTTTCTTGTTTTTTGCTCCAGGGCTTTGATGTTCAGGTCGCTTCATTCCCAGAGGGTGACAGAAGAATAAAGTCTCCTATAATTGTATTCTTGAAGGCTTTCACAACAACTGTCCTATAATTCTTCCTCAGGAGTTGGAACAATGAAATTCCCATACCTGTGGCTTCTACCTTCGGATGACTCAGAGCATGGTTTCGAGTTTTGTTTTTGTTTTTTGTTTGTTTGTTTGTTTCTTTGTTTGAGACCATTAGTGTTGTTCAAAACATCTGCAGCAGCTTGTAGAAAGCTGTGGGACCAAGACGCCTGAGATTCACAGCCTACATGAAACCAAGCATGGCTTGCAATGAGAAAAAAAAAAAGCAAAAAGGCCACCAACCGTGCAATGATATAAATGTCTGCTCAGAAGAAAGCCCCACGGATTTCAGTGGAGCTGATTGCTAGTAATGTGGGTCTTGGGCTGTAGCCGTAGATTACAACTCTGTACCCTCTCACTGGGCAGTAACCCTAATTGAAATCAGTGAGGCTTATTTGTGTGTAGATTTACCTACGCTGCCATGGCAAATCATACACATATTCTTTAAGCAAAGCAAAGTTGTGCTCTGCATTTAAATTTAGGCTCTTGCAGTTCCTGGAGTTCTGGAATATTCCCCCTCCCCAGTTTCACTGACTCAGCCTCCAGTACGTGAGGAAAGGGCTGTCCTTTGCTGCGTGTGGTCTCCCAGATGACAATACTGGGAGCGCCTGGCGGCATTCCATAAAGAATTAATTGCCCCGTTGCTTTTGGATTGCAGGGAGGCCAGACTGGCTGCCCACACTGTGCTTCATCCCATCTCTAGATTGTATTCTACCCGGCCAGCTGGTCAGTGAATGGAACTTTTCAGAGCGAGCCTAATGGTTCGGTCATTGTTCATGTCGGCTCTCTGGTTAATCTAGCGACAAACAAGGTTCAGGCTGCTGCAACTGACATACTCTTTAGTGCTTCTCATTTTCAGGGCAAGGAAAAGAGGGTGAATATACATATATTCCCCCCCCCACACCAGCTCCCTTTGGTGCTCTTTTGAGAGTTGGAAGGTTCGTCCTGTGATGGGCCACTGCATTTCCCAAAGGAGATTTAACTAAAGGCGTTCATCAGAATTCAGACTGACTTGCAGTCTTTGTTGTACAAATGGACCCAGCGTTTGTAGCATAACCCTATGGGAGCAGGAAGCAAATGCCAGAATAAAAGATGCAAATTGTGGTCCAGCACACCGCATCTTCCATCCAGGGTCCTTAAGGTGGGAGTAGGCAGCCTTCAGGTTTGTGGAATCTACCAGAGTGGGCCTTATCTCATAAGGTAGATTAAAGCAGAGCCCTTCAGGCAGCAGATGCTAGTTCAGAGGAGTATTTAACATTCAATATTAGCTGAGTAAATCAGCCTGCTGCTGATACTCTGTCTGCTGAAGAGATTTAGCAACTCGAGAGACTGGAAGTAAGCATATAAACATACTTTTCATTTGAAAGTAATTAAAGGAGGGAGGGAGGCTAAGAGTACCAATCTATACATTGTTCTAGAAAAGTAAAAAACTTTTCTAGACACCACACACCAAACACCGCAAAAACAAAAAAAACACCACACAACAAACACCACATAAACAAAACAAAAGCAAAAACACCCCACTCACCAATCTAGCTGCCCTTCCAACCCAATTATTCTATGATTCTATGTCAACTAAATTAGCAGATGAATCTTATTCAATTTTCTGCTGCACTGAGGAAATCTGGAAACATGGTATTCACAACTTAGGTTTTATTTTAACACCATGTTGCTTTCGTGTTTTGGCATCTTAGTGGTTTCATCACTGGGTCTTCTCTCTCATAGCAGAAAGTAGAAGTAACAACAAATTAGAAGTAACCACAAGAAAAGATTGGTTGTTTGTTTGGTTGATAGTGCTTGGAGAACTCTCTGGACAGTTTATAACACTATGAGGCATTTTGCCCGTCCACCCAGCAGGATGGATACTCATTTTTACTGATCTTGAACTGGCTACCTGAACCTATTGGGATCAAACTCAGGTTGTGAGCAAAGGTCTTACTGCAGCACTGCAGCCTAACCTTAGCATTAGGGGGCAACTTGATTGGGAGGTTATCCCTGGGTTGATTTTGGCTGAACCACCATTGATTTCGCACAAAATCGCCCTGGCTAGCTTTTCAGAATAGTCAAAAGTCTGCTGCAGGATGACTAAATGTTTGAAGCGATATGTGATAGCTTAACTTTGATAAAACAGACACACTCAGTAAACAGGTATGCTTGGGATCAGTTAAAAATTTCTCCATGTCCAGTCACTTAAGCCTTATTTGGCATACTCTGGCACCCTTTGGCCTGTGTTTGGATAAGAAGAACAGATTGTGTGTTTCCTTCAGGCAGTGCCCATAAGATAAACTTTTTGATCCTCGGGTCATTCCAATAAAATGAAAATGAAAAACATGACATTCTTGGAAGAATCTACCAGTACAACAAAACCCCTCAGGGGCATTTCTATGCATCATGTTTTCTCAACAGACAGCAGTGTGATTTTCTGGAAAACAAGAAATTGTGCAATGCTGGCACTGATGAATAGAAACATTAACACAATTATTGAACTGCTAGATTATTTTTAAGTCAAAGGAGTCTATAATAATGGTGGAGGGTGAATGGATTAGAGCCCATATACAAAGAGAAGGAAACTTTTACCCTTATACTGGAAAGAAATGAACTTTATTTCGAAGCATGATATGATTCCCCCAGCAAATTACTGCCTAAATCATTCTGCTGGTGACCACTTACATTCCACTCCAACAATACCATATCCTGTAAATGTTTTTAGGGACTAGAAGTCCCAGAATGCTCACAGCCTTGCTGTTGTAGTCCCCCCCCCCCCCCAAGTAGCATTGCCACCTCTGGATAAGAGCAATTTTATTAAGATGCTGCTTCATCTTAATGTGGACTGAGGAATAACGGTGCAGCAGTAATTTAATGCACCTGTTGTAAAGTTCTTGCAAATGGGTTCCTTGAGGGTGCCTGAGCTGGCTCAGAGTGTTTTATTTCTGTGAGTGGACATAACACAGCTTGCACTGAAGTGTGTATCTTTGAATGAGAAGACAGAGAAAAGAGGATTTCGTCTTCCTAGACCAGATTTGAGGACTTCCTCAAGTTTCCTTTATTGACGCTGACATTTCTTTCCACCTAGACCAGTGGTGGCGAACCTTCGGCACTCCAGCTGTTTCGGACCCCAACTCCCAGAATTCCAATCCTGTATTGCCAATGACAAAGTACTGTGGTCCAAAACATCTGGAGTGCCAAAGGTTTGCCACCACTGACTTC
This sequence comes from Phrynocephalus versicolor, assembly GCA_023846285.1. NCBI lineage: Eukaryota > Metazoa > Chordata > Lepidosauria > Squamata > Agamidae > Phrynocephalus > Phrynocephalus versicolor. Next base: position 57,691,428 of record JAHTLZ010003542.1, on the reverse strand, counting down.
GACTGATATCTTCTCTACAGGAGGACATAGCAAGCATCATGCCTTTGTTTTCAATAGGTGAGGGGACAGCTATGACTCCATGCATCTCCGCTATTAAAAGATAGAATTGTTGTGTCATTATAGTCGTGATCGACTCTTCATGACCCCATGCCCATGGACTTTTCTTGGCAGGAATACTGGAGTGGTTTGCCAGTTCCTACTCCAGGCGCCTACAGCACCTGGTAGTCCCTGGTGGTCGCCCATCCAAGTACTAACCAGGGGCGACCCTGCTTAGCTTCTGAAATCAGGCAAGATGAAACATGCTCAGGGCATCTATGATTCCTATTATCTTCTGTCCTATGATGCAGATGGCTGAAGAGCTCAGCGGTTTAGGTATGTGGCTATGGAGCCAGAGGCTGGGAATTCAATCCCCCACTGTGCCTCCTGGGAGAAGAGCCAGCCTACATGACCTTGCACAAGCTGTTCAGTCCCAGAATGCCCCCAATAGAAGACAAGGGTAAACGTGAAATGAACCCAGACATATTAAACATACACAATCCAGCTGTACAGAAAGAATCATAGGTATACTGAGACCAATCAGACCAGTGGAATACATGTGACAATATTAGGCTTTAGCTATGAGATCAACTGCTCCTCTGCCCTGTTCTTGAGGCAAGTTGAGCAGACCAGCTGGCGGCTTAGCTCTGATTCCACGATGCTGCTCTTTCTACAAGTTTTATAGGACACAGACGTCCTACACATATTGTAGTAACATAACAATGTAAAAATTATAGGCCAGCAATTCATAGGTATTCTTAATATATTCTCTAGCCTACTCCTTGATTTGTTTCTGCAAATGCCTTGGCTGAACATTAAGAAAACAAAAACAGAATTACCTGGCTTTATTCTTGATTGTATGAATGCACATCATATAATGGGGTAAATCTCTTTCAGATAGAGTGATGTTGTGGAGCGAAATATGGTTTCAGGCCAAAAGTGCTCCATGGGCAGTTTCTCTTTCATTTATCCCTTTGCCCCCCTTTTCCCCACTTTAAATAAGGTCAGAGTTTTGGAATTCCTTCAGCATATAAACCACAGAAAGTCTTGCTCAGTTATCATCGCTCCTAGGGGTTCAAGCGAGGAACACCAAGAGGAGTGCTTAAGGAAGACAGAAGTAAGTACAGTCCTTGAGATGTTTGTTTTCTGAGACTCTCTACAAGGTAAGTAAAAGTGAGACCAGAATAATATTCCCATCCCTAGAACCACCACATGGTCATTTCAAGGTAAAACTATTGCTTTGATTGAAAGTACAAGGGACAGGTGGGCTGGCTTTTACATTTTTAAAAGTTTTGTTGTTTGATTTTGAATGGGGGGAGGCCATGTATGGTGGTGAGACATGACCAACTAACACCAGTTAAATTGATTTATTGTTAATATAAAGATTATTCACCAATGTCTAGGCTGATCTTTCAATGTATATATTGATCTGATAAACTTTGCTTTCATTTCAGAAGCTACAGATAGTTTCAGACTGAGGCTTCTTTCTGCCCCTGCAGGTCTGTATTTCTGTGGGAGATTCAGACAGAAGTACACATATTAGTTTCTAATTATTTTTGTTTTGTTTCTGCATTTCTGAATATAGTCAAAGTGATGTACAATGCAGGAAACAACATCCTATACTAGACATCTGTCTGCCATAAATTATGGTGTTCAGTGAGGGCCTCAGTTTTGAACTTTCCAATTCTTGTGAGAAGCTAGACTTCAATTTAAGATGTAGTGGTGAGATCTTAACCACCAATATATTACTCCTAAGATGAGGTGATATGATCTCTCTCTCTCTCTCTCTCCAACTTGCACACTGCATAACATTTACATGGTTTACAACAGTAAACAGTATAAACATAAAATTTATATCAACAAATAACACCAACCTATGACTAGTGCTCCACAACACTCAATATACAATTCATTAAAATCAATGACAATCAGCCAGATTAACTGTATATTCTTTATACAACAGCTCTATTACAAGAAGAATGTAGACCAGGAGAATTTTAGAAATATCCATGCAATTCATATACCTTTATATTTTATTTTTATTGTATAGGTAAAGGTCAGCAATGAATTAAGCACCTCTGGTTTAGTTTCAGCACTGCATATAGAAGGCTGAACTCATTTATACAACTGTTTACTGTTTTGGACTTAGTGGGAGAACCAACGGGGAGCAAGAACGGTCAAACAGAAAAAGTTTTCAACAGTAGAAATTTAGATTTGGACCTAATTTGAGATATCTATACACAGCTTTGAATGCACTAAAGAATGTATGCCCTTTATTTTTAGTTAACTTCTTAGCAATGGGAATTAAAACAACCTACACTATCACAGTGTAGTGAAAGATAATAAGGCAATGCGCCTGAACACTAAGTGTTGTGTCCATCCTTGGTCATATTCAAAGGAGAGCGCCAGGGGTTAATAACATTTTTCTTTTGTCTTTTCAGTGATTTCTGTATGTCAGCTTTAAATATGACTTCGTGGCTCAATAGGGCATATTTCTGAAGAGTTACAGTAGATGGTATTTTATGAGTTTAAAGGAAGAAAATGTGGGATGAGCAACTATTTTTCCAAGTGATGAGTTTCTTCAACTTTTCATCTCCCAAGTAAATGTGAAACAAAAGGTAGTGAGTTAGAGGGATGCTGCGGAGAGTAGTTTCTGACTACTGCTAACAGCTTTAAGGATTGTACTTGGACTACATGAAAGAAAACTTTTTTGTTTGAATATTATCTTTTAAGTTTGAATTCTAGTATTCCATATTTACTCTTCCTGTTTTAGAGATAGAGCCTGCTACTCTGTTATAGGACAACAACATATATATATAATAGCATGCTTGTTTCACAAATACTTTAAGTCTCTCCAGACAATTTCGTTCCCCCACCCATGAAAAAAACACAGTTATTAAGTTGTTATGGACAATCCAGACGTCTTCCCTCAGGGAAAATGCTAACGTTCCACAGAAATTGCAACATAAATTCGTACAAGTGGTTAAATATTTTGTTGGGGAAAATAAAACTCTTTTCTCAACCAGTAGGTCCTTTGCTGTTCTGTGTGCCGTACTCAGTGTGATTTCACAGATATTAGAGAGCTCTACTAGGTAGTACTTGTGAGGCCTTTCATGATGGCAGACCTCTTGTTTCCATGCCTATGCACTCTTTGAAATGATTTGTTATCACTGAAAAATGCAGAGACTGCTAGATCTCCAATATGCAAGGGCATTCCACTGACTTCTGTTTAATTTGTAATCCTCACTAGACAATTAACTGTACTTTTCTTTCCCTTCTCAAGGAACTGTCATTGCTTATACTTTCAGAAGCCTTTCAGGATTCACTGCCTACAGGTTATTCCTTTATCTCTTTATAATTCTGTGTAGTTGCTCTCCAATGGTTCACATGCCAGACTCTGACTGGTGAGATGTCTTTGGAAGTCCCTAGCGACAAACTCTCTCATCCTTGCATCTCAGTTATTGTGTATTCACGTTATTCACCAAACTGTAGAGAAAAATAATTGAATGGATAGGGGACAGGAAGAATCGCGCTTTGAGCTTGAATCCTTCGAAGAAATAAGGCTGGATTATTTGTTTGTAAAAGCTAGCTGGATAGCTTAGTGCAGTGGTCATGAACCTTCGGCACTCCAGATGTTTTGGACCACAACTCCCAGAATTCCAAGCCTGTACTGCCAATGACTACGGACTGTGGGAGTGTGGAGTGCTGAAGGTTCGCCACCATTGGCGTAGTGACTTAGCTATCTGAGATAAGAGCAAGAAGTTGGGAGTTTGATTCCCCATTGTGCCTTCTGCAAGTGAAACCAGACTATTTATTTATTTATTTATTTATTTATTTATTTATTTATTTATTTATTTATTTATTTA
>JAHTLZ010003542.1:57673334-57687516 GCA_023846285.1 Phrynocephalus versicolor | reverse complement strand
TTATTTATTTATTTATTTATTTATTTATTTATTTATTTATTTATTTAACTTATGTGGCCATGGGCAAGCTATGCAGTCCCAGGTTGCCTCCCTGTTGCAAAGGGTATTCTGCAACCCACCCCCAGTCAAGACTGGCACCCAGGATCAGCCAAATTAGTTGGTCATTTGAGACAAACTGACACATAGCGCACAAACATCTTCCCAACAGTAAATAGACAGTATTAAAAATGAGACCAATTATTTTCTTTTTCATCCAAAATTGATTGTGTCACTCTGGCTCATGGTTGGGCCAACCCCATATTATTTAAAGCAGTTTCAAGAAACACAACATAGATAATGTTAGAAACATGCAAGGAGAATGGAATAAGGGTGGAAAATGAAGTGCAGCAAGCATCCAGTTAACCAGAACTTTCTCATTTTTCCATTATTTCAGGTGCCCAAGAAGATGATGGCCTTTTCTATAGCTGTGCTCATACTCGTTTCCATTATGGCATTTGCCTCCTCTGATTCTGTTATTCATTATACAAGTTCTGGAGGCGTATGTACAGATTCTTGTGGGTATCATGGCTATGGTTACACCTGGTGCAAGTCCAGTGGCAATAAAGCATCCTGGGACTATTGTTCCTTGGAAGAAGGCATGGATGCTTCAGGCCAAGAATGTGCCTCATCTTGTGATTTCTTTGGGGGAAGCTATCGCTACTGCTACTTAAAAAATGGCAAATGGAATTACTGTGGTTTGTTAGGCCACCAGGATTTTGTTGAATATTCCCAGCAAAATCACTTGTGCCTTGAGCACTGCCAAGCAAATGGTGGCTCTTTCAAATGCAAAACACCCCATGGCTCTGAACGCTGTTCTCCATTCCGTGATGTCACTCCTGCTGGTTTGCCTTGCCATGAGAACTACCGTTGTTCCCGATATGGTTATTCAATGTATCGATGCCATATTGATAGTAGTGAATTTGGGTGGGACTACTGTGGAAGGAAGAGCCTGGATGGGTGTGAGTGGTTCTTCTCGGAGAGCAATTCTTCCCAGGTTGAGATTTGCACACGTTCTGACTTCTCGAAGGAAGGTAGGATCATCTTCCGCAGAGAAAGGCGAGATAGCATGCATGTGCCTAATAAGGAAGACTTCAAACATGCTATCCACCTGATAGATAAAATCACCTCAACCCAAAGCTTCCCTGACCCTTTAGAAACAATGTATTTCTACAAGCAAGAAGATATCTCCTGTAAAGATATCGATTATACCAGCGTGGAACTCCACCTAGATGTCCCCGATAACACGGTTCTGCCAATTGCTCATGTGGTCTTCCCCACTTCCCTTAACTCTGCTCCAATCTTGCGCTTAGCATTTTACACCAGCCTCCACAGCAATTTTTACCAGCCTGCTTACACCATTGCTGTGTCTGTTGATGAGCCCATGTTATGTTCCACTGACCATCAGTGAATGGCCTTTGTTTGTATGGGTTCCAGTGATTTCTGTTCCACATAAATGTAACTGGTGGTTCATCATATGCTCACTATATTAATTTGCATGTAATGACCCCTTCTTTATATATATATATTGCAGCATCATTGCAGTTCTGCTTCTTGGCATGGTTTAGGTTTCTTCCTTTTTAGTTGCTTTTCAGTAACAATCCTATTCATTTTGGAGAAATCATGCTAATATGTATGTACTGCTAGCAACTGTTTTTGTGCCCAGGATACATATATACATATACATATATACAATGTATTGGTTTCAGAGCAATCTTTATTGTATGTAATCTCATTGGCTAAAAGCCTGGCAGTTAGGAGATCAATAAAAGCTACTATTACAATATAATACATTTATGTCTGGATGGATTTTTAAAAGTATTGGTAACTGTATACCACCGTTGATATACTTTTTAAAGGTCTCTGAAGCAATGGTCTAGAAGCCCACTATGTTTTTGACAAATGAAATTTGTTAGTCCTCCCGCAGCTACTAGATTTCTTGCCATTTTTGCTGTGATTGATTAACACAGCTATATCTCCTGGAAATATTTCAGGGATGGAAAATGAAGTTTCGCTTCCATCTTCTTCAGGGCTTTTCTGAAAGTTGACCCACACTTGTCATTTCTATTTTTAATTTTGATGGCACCACTGAATGCAGATTAATATAGTATATGAAGGCTCATGATGACTCATTCCTGGTGCAGATAGGACTGGAACAGGCCTCTTTTAAGTAGCTGCTGCCATCCTCCTTTACATACTAAAAATTGAAGTTAAGGGAGACCTGATGTCTGTGGGAGTGAAAGAACAAGTCTTAGCATACTCTTCTAGCCACTGGAATGCCAGAGGGTGAATAACTCCATGGAAGAACACAGGTTTGAGTACAGAAGGCCTCATGTTCAGTCTCTGGTGTTTCTAGCTACCATAAGGAAAACCCTTTACTGAATTCCTGGGGCTTCACTGCTAGGCAGTCTTAGCAGTGCTGGGAAAGTTTTTTAAGATTTGCATGTCCAGAAAATTTATGATACAAAGGGAAAAAACATGAGCAGGGATCTCCTTTCTCTGCTATATAGGAGCCTCGTGGCGCAGTGGTTAAATGCCTGTACTGCAGGTAAAACTGTGCTCACGACCTGGGTTCAATCCCCGGTAGCAGGCTCAAGGTTCACTCAGCCTTCCATCCTTCCGAGGTCGGTAAAATGAGTACCCAGCTTGCTGGGGGGGCAATGTGTAGCCTGCACTCTGTAATTAAAATTGTAAACCGCCCAGAGACTACTTGTAGTAGTATGGGGCGGTATATAAGCAGAACACTTTGCTTTACTTTGTGTCGTTATAGTCGTGACCGACTCTTCGTGACTCCATGTCCATGGAGTTTTCTTGGCGGGAATACTGGAGTGGTTTGCCAGGTCCTACTCCAGGCACCTACAGCACCTGGTATTCCCTGGTGGTCACCCATCCAAGTACTAACCAGGGCTGACCCTGCTTAGCTTCCGAAATCAGGATGTGTTCTCTGCTATAAGTAAACAAAATTCAATAAGGTAAAACAAAGATGGGCATGAACTACCAAATTGATGGTTCCCAATCACTGGTAATGTGATTAAAAACAATATACAGCAATAGTTCCCAATCTCAGATATTGAGATGATCCTGGAGTACAACCCCGACAAATCCTGGACAGCAAAGCTAGTGGTGAGGGCTTCTGGAAGTTTTAGACCAGTGGTTCTCAACCTGTGGATCTCCAGTTGTTCCTGGGTTGCAACTCCCAGAAGCCTCCACAACTCACTGTGCTGGAAGGGGTTTCTGGGAGTTGCAGTCCAGGAACATCTGGGGACCCACAGGTTGAGAACTACTGTTTTAGACCATGAACATATGAGGCCAAAATGTTGGGAACCACTGGTGAACAAAGAAAGAAGTCAGATTTGAGGAAATACCCTTACACAATCTTCAAAATTCCTAGTATAATACAAAGGATAGCCAGCCCGTCACAGACGCGAAACAAAGCAAAAGACAGTTTTATTTACAAGACACATTAAAACAAGGTGACAATCCATTGTAAATGGCCACCAGGAAGATGAGGAAGTCACTGAGATGGGATGGCATTAATATCTGGAGGATTATTGTGTTGTTAAATGTTGGTGGTAATAACTTTAAAATTCTTATTTCTTGTGAGTCCTGGGGTCATAAAGAAGAGGACCCATGCTGCCCAGGGGCTGCACACATGGTGGCAGTGGCAGCGGTAGATACTTGTCTGTGATCTAAACAGAGGGCTTTAATCACTGCCGGTCAGAAGGCAAGGTCTATCTATAATGTCTTTCCTTCAGTGAACCTTTGCTCTAGTTGAATCGATGGCAGTGGGAATAGATAGAATGAGAGAACAGGAAGGTGTCCATCCAAAATCTTGTAATGTTCTATGACTATGGGAGGACCACTACACAGTAAAATCCATGGCGGGGAATAGTTTTTTTTTTAAATCTGGTTACCTCATCCCCTCATGCATCCAAATCTTCATTCTTGAGTAGACATGGGCATGACCAGAAAAAATGATGTTTCGAGTTGTTGTTTGTCGGGACAGGTCCATTTTGAGTCGTTGCCGTTTGTCACGATAATTTTCAAAAATTTGCCGTTCCCGTTTGTCGTTTGTTGTTTGTGTGTTAGGTTGGGGTTGGGGTAAGTGGACTCTGGGAGGCACCTCTCTGGGTGCCTCTGACATCTGACCCACTAAGAATGGAAGGGAAGCATTTCGCGGAGCCGCCGCGTACCATACATTACATTATGTTAGGTGGGGGGGTAAGTGGCAGAGGCACCTCTCTCTCTGAGTGCCTCTGACTCACTAAGAAGGGAAGCATACTAGCGTACTGCCGTACAGGTTAGGGAATGGGATAGGGGATAGTGGGCTCTGCGAGGCACCTCTCTGGGTGCCTCACTTTGACTCACTAAGAAAGGAAGTGTATTAGCGTACTGCTGTACAGGTTAGGAAAAGGGATAGGGGATAGTGGGCTCTGCGAGGCACCTCTCTGGGTCCCTCACTTTGACCCACTAAGAAGGAAAGTGTACTTGCGTACAGATCTGGGTTAGGGTTGGGGTTAGGGTAAGGGCTAGGCTTAGAGTTACGGTTAAGGTTAGGGTTGGTTAGTGGGCTGCACCTCTGGGTGCCTCTGACCCACTAAGAAGGACAGTGTACTGGCATATGGGTTAGGGTTAGGGTTAGGGATAGGGTTTGGTTAGGGTTAGTGGGCTTTTAATGCCCTCTCTCGCACACCCAGAAGTCTCAGTCAAAACCTGGCCATGCGATTGGTGGAATGGCTCCAAAAATTTTCATGGTCCCATCCCATGGCCAGCCCATTATTGCGCAGGTGTAAAAAAATAAAAATAAAATAAAATAAAATAAAACCAATGGAGACATTTTATTGCAAGAAAAACCCACTGCTGCTACTATAAAAATTTCGGCAGTTAAAATACCTAATTTTCAAATGTTTCTGTGGTGCTTTGGTGGGTTTTTGGACCACGATTTAAAAATAAATATTGTGGTCGCCATTTTGGATCCCCCCCACCGCATGGCAAATGGAGATGACGAGGATGCCCCCCCCCAGCCTGGTGCCAGCAGCAGCCCAGGACAGGAGAGGGGGGGAAGGCCGGGGACCCCCCCAGAAACCACCCCTCTCTGGTAGGTGCCCTCACTGAGGCAGGCATATTTTCGCCTGCTTTTATGGCCGGAGGGAATCGGGTTTTATTTTTTTATTTTTAAAACTTTTTTTCTGTGCTGCTTGGCATCCCGCGATCGCCGTGATGCCATGAATGACAACGAAAAATCAGACCCAATTTACCTTTATCGAGTCAGGTTCAAGCTGGGAGGAGCAATTCTCATTACCGTTACCCGTTATGTAACGGAAACGACGAACGGAAACGGAAATGAGGATTTCGCTGAGTCGTGCCCATGTCTAGTCTTGAGAGTAGAATCAAGGAGACTAATTTTTATTGAAAACCAGACAGTGCTAACAGAAGCCATTTTCTAAATGGGAGGAGAATTAAAAGATGTCTGAGCACCCAAATCCCAAAACACCATCTTCTTCTCACTATGTTTTTGATAAGATTTTATCAGAGCTCCTGAATGCCATCATGGAGAGTTGGCCAATTTTGCTGGCTCATATAGAGTAAGAAATAGCACATAATGATCTGGGCACATAATAAAGATATATGGGCACATGAATCCCTATTAGTATAAAAATAACCAAAAATGAAATGAAAAAGAAAATCAAGCAACTAAAATGTGATTCCTTTCTTGAGTGTTCCAAAATCTGCAGCTTGAAATGGCCATCTCACTTTGCCTAATGGTAGGGGTGGCCCTGACTCCATGAACTGAGTTTGGAAAAGTTACTTTCCTAACCTCCCTCAAAAGAGCCTTCTCTGTTGCTGCTCCCAGACTTTGGAATTCCCTCCTGCTGGAGGCCAGGACTGCCCCATCTCTGCTGTCTTTCTGGAGGCAGGCAAAGATCTTCCTCTTCAGGCAAGCTTTCCCTGAATGAGGGACTACCTACTATGTGACTTTATATGGATTACCATACATGATTGCATTGACTGATTTCACAAGAACACTAGTGTTCTCCATGTTGCTTTTCACCCCTCATAATGGATTTTTCTTTTCTTCTTGCTCTAATCTTTCCTTTTTAATGTTCTAAGATGCCTCTTCAAATTCCCAGTTCTTAAGCTGAATATGTCTTAAATGTTCTGGGCTGTATATTGTCCCTCATTATTGTGAGCCGCCTTGGCTCCTTTTCCAAGGAGAAAGATGGGGTAAAATATTCCAAACAAACAAACAAACAAATAAATAAAAACAACCTCCAGCAAGTAGCTAAGCTGGTGGGGTAATTCTGGGAATTACTGACTAAAACTGTACCTTTTTTACCCATGAATTCTCCTGTTGAGATGACTCCTTCATTTCATCTGAAATTTATCTGGGAATATATAACAGGGAGGCCTTAATGACAGTGTCTCGATGGCACTGGCCTGGGGAAGGATGCCCTAGAATCTTTCTCTTTATGTTGTGGCTTTGAAAGAGTGGTTTAGTGTATATTTTGTGCTATATTTATATATTGTCTTTATTCAATGTCCACAAAACTGATGAGCTTTGTCATTGCAGCTTAGACCGGTAATGTTTAGTCAGGAAGCCTAAAATAAATGCTAAACATAGAGCATACACAAGGTTACTTCAAAACGGTATATGTTGATATTATAACATTGTTAAGAAACAAAAGTACAGTGTGTTGGTTTTCTTACCAAAAACAGTTAGCTATATTAAGCTCTCTTCTCCCAAGCAACTTTCAGAGGCTTTGTCTGGTTTATTGATACCTTGAAGGCTTATGCAGGAAGGAACCATTGGAGAGACAGTGAGATATTTTATACCACAAGTAATGGGGTCCTGGTTGAACATATGCCTCTTCTCTGACAGTACACTGTGAGATAGAACACAAAGTAATAGACTGCAGCAATACAGACTGGTAAACAAGACCTAGTATAAATAAGGAAATCCCAATATAACTAGGAAGTTGCTTTATACAGACACCTCACTTTGCACTGTAACAATGGACAGTATTTTGCAGTTTATCAAGAGATGCTAATGATCACACCCAAGGCTTTCTGTGTGCATAGCCTGTGCTGTGCCATTGCCTGGATTTATTGTTAAACAACATGCAGAGCTTGGAATTTTATTTTTCAAAAGTATTTCTTGATGGCCTAGTTCTCTGAAATAGTGCATCAGTGTTACCAGTTACTGACTGTTAACAAACTTCCTTATTATGTTATTTGTGAGCTGCTTTTTAATCATGGAGGGGGCAGAGAGGGAGGGGGAGATGGTTAAAAATGGCCTTCAAGAGCCTTTTCACACGACCCCTAAGATCCGCTGGCCACTTAAATTTGGACCAGAGATCTTAGGGGTTTGTCGCTGTTCCTGCGTTCCCACCCCCTCCGCACTCCTGGCTGCTGGCTGCGTGAGGGGAGGGAGAAAAAAAGGAAGAAAAGAATGCCGCTCACCTCCATTCTGCTGTCCCGGCACTGCATTCAAATCTCTTAAGGGGGCGGGGGTCAAAAAAAGAACAAACAGAAGCAAGGAGAGCCCGGCAGTCACTACGTTATATCCGCATCAGGAATTTTCACCTCCGGAGAGCAGGTACCTGAAAAGTGCGCTGGGGTGCACTTAGGTGGGCGTGGTCGCACTTAATTATCTGTAAACTCCGGAGCTGGTGGGGAAACAATTTAAAGCTCCGGAGCTGGGAGCCATTTGCGGCGGAGTTTAGGGGTCGTGTACAAATACCCCAAGTTACTTTTACACCAAACCATGTCATAGGAATGGCACATGAACTGTTGCTCAAGCAGACAGCAGACAACACTATCTCCAGTTACCACAGAGTTAAAAGATTCACCTCAGAGTCAGACACAATGATTATAGAACTCCTAACTACATGGTTTTGTCCACTTTCTCGCAGCTTTTATGAGCAGAGAAAAATCTGTTCATCTTTCAAGTTCCACAAGGAAAAACAGTCTGATTGCAAAGCTCAAAACAGAGGGAAAACACCAAAGAAACCTTTGGCCTTGATTAGTGGGGGAAACTAAGAGAGCTGGAGCATGCCCTAATTGAAATAGTTGATTTCCTCCCTGAGGTAACCATGTTTGTTGTACCTTTTTAACAGTCAGTAGATGAAAACTCATTCCAGATGAGTCATCATAGCTGTGCTGTGTGTTTTGAAATGTTTTCTTCCCTGATAGCACTGTCACTTCAGCCTAAGAGGAAACTTTTCAGCATCAACCAGTGTAATTCCCAAACATCTCAAAGAAAATGGGAAGTTTAATTAGGTTTTATTGTAGAGCACACAGATTCTGGACAGTTTGTACACGTGGCTACACAATGGGAATAGGATATGAGGAAGTGTTGGCCTCTTTTATCTTTTCCTCTGACAAACATCCAAAGCTAAAGCTCACAATTAAGACTGGCCATATTTCACAAAGCAACCACCAAGGAACTCATTCCTAATCAAATGGTGCTATATTGATTTTGATCAAGGGTTTCCTAATTCAGATGTCCTGAAACAAATGTGGATGAGAAAACCCTTTCTCAAAACTAAATGTGTGCCTACTGGTGCAGTCTGTCTTTTCTTTAAAAATTAAGACAAGAGGATATTGTAAGGTACTGTAAAATTAGATGAAACAGTCAGCAACAACAAAGGAGTTTAGATTCATCAGCTTCTCACAAACAGTAGGGCATCTAAGGAAATCATATCTATCCGTGATGAAGGAGTTGCCATTTAAAGATTCCCTTTTAAAAGATAGTTCCTATGTCCCACAAAGGGAGTCACAAACCTGCCCCACATAGATGGCAAGCACATCGACATAATATATAGGTACTAGGACTCAGATAGCCCGCTTTGCATTTTGCTTGTGCTGCAGTTGGCACAATGATGCAGTGCCTGGTGGGGCTGAATATTTGCAAATAATGCCGTTCCTTTTATTTTTTAAAAAAACTGTTTGGTGTCAGTGTTGTTGCACTAGGGTGCTTAGATTCCCATACATTTTTCCCACTTCCAAAAGGAAGGAAGGAAAGAAGGAAGGAAATGGAAATTTCTACTTTGTCGGGCCTACAGGAGATCTATGTTAACAAGCTGTAAAAAAGGCTGTCTAGCCAAGTTCCTCTTCCCTGTGTAGCCAGTTAAAGCGGACAGACTTGGGAAAACCTGAATTTCTTAATGTGACTTTACTGTGAGAGAATTTGCATTTTTCTTGCTAGAGAAATGCAAGTAGTAGTCAAATTCATAAGTAGTTGGTATGCAGCCCATAGCATCCCTCCTGGGAAGCAGATTCCAGAATTAGATGTGTTCCACCAAAAATAAATTCTTCTAAAGGATGTATATGTGTGTGCATATGCACATGTGTTAGAGACCAGCAATTTTCTCCCCATAATTGCCATTTTCAAGATTAAAGGCACAAATAGAGACTTCAAGCTTTCAGAGGGTGACTGGACTGACAGGCAGAACCACAGCATCAGTAAATAACCACTATAATAAAAAGGTTGCAAAACAAAACACAAAGCAACACCAAAAATAGCCTCTTACCAGTTTCTATGAGGGAAACATGGAAATCTCTCATCAGTCTTTGTCAATTGAAACAAGTTACAATAACTAGGGATGCAGAATTAATAGAATCATAGAATCATAGAGTTGGAAGAGACCTCAATGGCCATCCAGTCAATCCCCTTGTTTTGAGGAACCCCCATCTGCTGTACTGACATTGGGTCGCCAGGTGTTATTGGACTAAAACTCCCAGAAACCATCCCCACTAGCTGTGCTGGACAGGATTTCTGGGAGTTGTAATCCATTAACATCTGGGGGACCAAGGTTGGGAACCAACCACTGTTTTACTGGAAAGCTGAAGACATGGATTTCACGGTTAGAGCAAGTTGTGTCCATAGGCCTAATGGCAGTCTAAAAGCACTGCTATCCTAGGAATGGCAAAAAGTATCACAGAGCACCAACCTGATACTTTTCAATACTCCGTGTTTACTAGTGGTTACATATCATCTGTAGTTACCGGTAAGTCTTTTGTAGGCTATTTTCATTTATTAGTAGGTATGTGAGATTAAATAATATATTGTTAATCTTTTGCATATCTCTATCTCTGTATACTTCTGAATCTAATGATCTAAAATAGAGAAGCAAATGATTTATGATGAAATCTTTATTTTATTCTAAATCCCCTTTCTCACAAGTAATATGAAGGTAGACTTATAATCCTTAAATTTTAAAATATCCTTTGTGGAAAGTTATTTTGGGATCAGCTGTTTGCTGTGCCTGGGTTTCATTCAGTAGGGATGCAAATCCATGATTCCCATACCTGCCCATACCTAAACTTCTGAAAAAGCTATAAGACCACAACTCTTAGAATCTGGGGTTTTGAAAGTTGCATTTCTTAAAAAAAGGGGGGGGGGCGGAACTTTCTCAAGAAGAGTCCTAAGCCACACCTAAATCAGCAGACAGCAGGGTACTGGCTCATTTTAAGACTACATCTGTGTAGTATGGCCTTGGTAACTGCCATTTCAGCTGTCAGCCCTGACCCGGGCTCCTGCCAAGAACAGCTGGAAGCACGCCCACAGTCTGCGCTTCTTCCTCAAACATCACATGTGACTGCCAACACATGGTCACAGTTTTGAGCATCAAAAGGCTGCAGGGCAAACCCCCCAGATTCTCCTGGCTTGGGAACATCTGACACTTGGACCAACTTTCAACTTGTTTTTTCCCCCCCATACAAGTATTGAACTATGGTGTTGCTGAAGTTTTTTACTCTGTAGAAACCTTTTTACCATTCATAGCATTATGGTTAATCTCATCGGTCAAGAATGAGATCTAGAAACTATTGCACTTTTAAGATTAGTTGTGGTGACCCCATGCTGCATTTATTATTTATTTACCTTAAATATTTGATTGATTGATTGTTTGATTGTTTGTTTGTTTGATTGATTGGAGAGATGACATTTATTAAAGTTCCTCGAGGCTGTAAGCATGTTCACAGAATCAAAATTTCACAGAGGATCTTGTTCACCATCAAGTCTATTGGTGAAGAAATGGTGTCCCTACAGATATTGTTGCACTACAATCTAAACCAATTCTCACCAATGTCCTGATGCTTACTAATATGGGATGCAGCTCGATATATCTGTAGGCCTATGATTCAGCCACCCGAATTCAGTTCAACACTTGATTTGAGGAAGTTGCAGCTTTAATTTGAGCTGAAAATAACTCATACTGTAGAGCACAGTTAGATCTAGATCTACTGGTAAATTTCAGGGTGATCTGCAGTAGATAAGCATGGATCTCTCACTTTCAATTGTTTTACGTTTGAATGATGTATTTTTATCTGTATAAAAATATACTCAGCCTTGCAGTGGTTACACTTTGTTTCGCAATGGCTGACAGATAGTTAGATGAAAGCATAAGTTAGAACAAACATTAAACTTATCTTGGTCATAAAACAGAGACAGGTGCAGCAGTAGGTAAAACAGAAGCATACAATATGAAGTTATCTAAAAAATGAAACCTTGTTTTAATAGGAAGGGTTTTGCCAGACAGTGAAACATCATAAAATAGTCTTCCAGGGCAATATTCCACAGTTTCCATGTCGCTTTGGATAGAGATTTGCTTTTGTCTCCAAAAGCACAGTGGCACATGTGATAAATGTAAAAAAAAGCCCCTTATGCCACAAGCTCCTTTGACATCTTCTGTCACACCACTGTGTACCAGGCAAAATCTGGCATGTGATACAGCAAAGGGGAAGTGCCAAGGCAAAACATCTTTGGGCTGATAGGATATCTCCTATGGGAAAGCATTTCTAAATGCCATCTGTCAGATGCACTGAAGAAGACTGTGGCAAATTTGAGACATGGACTCCTCATTACCATGTTTATTGGGGGGGGGTCCCATTTAGATGTCAAAAGAACAAGCAGTAAGGCAGTTCTTGATATCACCAAGGGAATAGTGATTGGCATTGATCCAGGGCCCGCTGGCACAATAACTTCCTCCTTGGATGAAAAGACAAGTCTGTGTTGTGCCAACAAGTTCCCTAAGCTTCCTCTTGTGAGCAGGGTAGCCAAGAGGGACAAAACAGGAATCCAATGAGTTAATTCTGCAAACCATCTTCCCCTCCCTTTCCGTTGAAAATCAGTATAGAACTAAAGCTGCCAATCTGTGACACACTCCTGCAAACTATAAATAAAGAGGATTGGTTAGCTGGAAAATTTTAAGCTGATAAAAAGTAAAGGCCACACTATTTTAAGCTCTTTTATCCAGTTAGCCGACTAAAAGCATTTTTTTTATATAGCTAGGTCAGAGCGGCTCCCTGCGATACAGGGCATTCATTAGCTTCCCTCGATCTGTTTGTCAAGGCCAGGGAAGCAGCAGGCAAGGAAAATAGCTCCAGTCAGCCAAGAACATCTGAAGAATTTTTAGCCAGAACAACCCTGAGGAGGGGCTTAAGGAAGGAAAGCTGTGTCCCGGCTCTTAAGAGATTTGTCTGTCTGTGCATTACTGTATGCACACTGTTTTTAGACTTGCCCATCCCTGTTCTAAATAAAAAGGATACACATTGTACTCAAGAGTCCAGGCTTCCAAATCAGTCTTGCAACATGGAAAAAAAAGGGGAGGGGGAGAACAATGCAATCTGTTGCTGTTGCAGGCCGTTCTGTCCATTGTTTTTTTCCTCTTTACATTTCTCTGTGTGATCCTTCCAAAGTTTGAAAGGTTCAGCATATTTGAAGGAAGCAACAGATGAAAGCTCTGATCTGGTCATGCCTTTACTTGTGTAGTCCTTCAAGAATTTTCCTTGGATAGAATGTGGAGGTGGCAAAAATGGTCACCTGTGTGCTGGATGCATATTTGAATAAAGCATTTTCAATGTGACACTTTGAATTGGGATCATAACAAGCATTTACATCCTCCACACTGAATTAGGATCATAACAAGCATTCACATCCTCCACATGCTACCCACTGAGGCTGCTTTTACACGACCCCTAAAATTTGCCTCAAAATGCTCGCAGATGCGGAGCATAAAATTGTTTTCTACCAGCAGCGGACTTTTTTAAAAAAAAGTATGACCACACCCACTTAAGCACGCCCCAGCGCATTTTACAAGTACCTGGTCTGTAGGAGGTAAAATCCTTGTTGCTGTTCCTTGTTGCTATTTTAAAGCATTGCATGCCTGGCCCTCCTCCGCGTTTTCTTTGTTTTTTGTTGCCCCCCCCCCCTTAACAGACAGGAATCCTAATGGGCTGGAATAATTAGCTGCTGCCGAAGGTGTGAGAGTGGCAATAAAGAAATTTATAATTAATCTCATAATTAAGGATTATTAAATTATATATCTAAGATGTGTCTTTGTGCTGGGGATGTGTGTCAAGAGAGAGGACTTTTCTCGTAAACTACTGTATTGAAGTAACTTCCTTTAGCTAACCACAAACAGCCGTTCTTCCAGTAAGTTGGAACATAACTGTATGTGCAAATATGTCAGGTAGAGAAGAAGTGTTTGTTAACTGAAAGCATCTAATTTTCACGTGAATCGTATGGAATGCTGTTGTGTTCTTAATCTTCACAAGAGTAACTGTTTCCTAATTTTAGAGAGGATAGGTGTACATCTGCGCATGCTTGTTTTGAAATATATGACACGTCTCTATTGAAGATGACTGCTGACGTGTCTATGTAAAATGTATAAATGGTTTTGCTGAAACACAGAAGGTGTCCTTCTATTAAAGAAGCACCATCAATGCATTGATTTAATAAATTCTTGAAGGAACACGGTGTCAGTGTATAATATGTTAATCTGTCCTGAAGCCTGCATTACAATCTAGAATTGTTTGTCAGTTGACAGAGGTGAGCCTGCATTTTTTTCATCTTTGGGTTGAGCTGTGCTTGCCACAACACCACTCTCCCACATTCCATTTATGGCCAATTTTGAAGGCATTTTGACTGGTATTCTCCATATTTTATTCTATTCTCTTAATAATAAAAAGACTGGGAACATATTGAACATGGACAAGGCATTGCCCCGTTGGAAAGCTTGAACCCCTTGAGCTGAAAGACCAGTGGGCTAGTGGCTTGACTAAACAGGATTCTGCCCCATGTTCTTTTAACTCACAAGAAAGAAAGAAAGAAAGAAAGAAAGAAAGAAAGAAAGAAAGAAAG